>JALPQD010000579.1:0-673195 GCA_023101885.1 Typhlomys cinereus
AAAACACAACTCTTACCCTTAAACCTCCCCATACCTTACGCTTACCAACCTCCTACCTAAAACCTCCCCTTCCTCTCCGCAAATTTCCCTTCGCTTCTGGATTGGGAAGACGAAGCGTGGCCTAATCTAGGTGGTTGATTATAGAGTCTATGAAGTTCTGCATTTGGGTTTGGTGGATTTTCTTTTGTGCAGTTTTGCTGGCTCCCTCCCGCAACTGGCCCTTCACTCCATCCTGGTGGGCATTGTTGGTAACCCTCCTCACCCACCCTGGCCAGAGACCAAAAAGCTGTTAGAAGTCCTTGGTGATAAAAGGCAACATTCAAAGGTAGATGGAAAAAAGTGGGAAACCATAGTAAGGAGAGGGTCGACACCCATTCTTCAAAATGGGTTTACGTTTTTATCTGGCCAGCTATATGCCCTCCGCATCTGGTGAGATCACACCCCCACGTACTAATGACGAGGACAAAAGTCTGTGAACTTAATCAGATGTCTCATGGACTTATGTGGGTCTTGGTGGAGGCCTAGCTTTCCCCCGGCTGTAACATGGTCCTTCTCTACTTCGTTTCTGGTGTGGGGCCCTCCCATACCCATCCCTCCCTGGTTTATAAAATCCTTGGAATTACTGTCTCTAGGTGGGCTGGGTGGGTTTGGTACTAGGAGCCACCATTAGGGAGTACACGACGACGTAATTTTCTGGGTCTGGGATACGTCACAATAAATGTTTATATGAACATCCATTTTCCTGCAAATTCAGTAATTCCATCATTTGGTGATGGCGGAGTTACATCCATTGTATAGAGTACCACAGTTTCCTGATACACTCGTCAAACTGTTGGACTTGGGTTAGTCCATGACATGCTATTGTAAACAGTGCTGCTATGAACATGGTCGTGCTTGTGCATCGAGGAACCTCTGCTGTATGGGGGGTTATTCCCAAAACTGGAATAGCAGGGTCAGTGCATTCAATCTTTAATTTCTTTAAGAATCCAGACGCATCGCCAGAGTGGCTGTATGAAGCCTGCATTCCCACCAGCAATGTAGGAGAGTTCCCCCTCTCCACATCCCTCCAGCAATTTGTTGTTGTTCGTATTGTGGATTTTTTTTGCCATCCTGACCGGGGTGAATGAGATATCTCAGGAAATTTTGTTTGGTTTCCCCTGAGGCTAAGGAAGTGGAGCATTTTTTCAGATATTTGTTAGCACATTTATTTCATCCCTAGTAATGTTTCTTTAAGTTCCAGGGCCCTTTTTTTAATGGGCCATTGGTTTCCTGGTGTTTAGTTTTCTAAGTTTTTATGCACTCTGGAACAGCAAAGTTCTATCAATGTGTGGTTTGTGAGGATTTTCTCCCATTCTGTGGGTTGTCTTTGAGCTCCGCGTTATAATCTTTTATCTGAACAGAAGCTCTTAAGTTCACAAGATCCCAACTATGTGAGAGTTGGTAGCAGTGACTGTCCATTGATGTCTGTTTAGGAACGGTTGGCCTAGCACATCAGCTCGAGGGAGTTCCCTATCCTTTCAACTATGGTTTTATAGTCTCTGGCCTGATATCAAGGTCCTTGATCCATTGGAATTAAGTCTTGTACATGTGACAAGTACGGGTCCAGCTTTAATCTTCGCTCAGGTGGAGATCCATGTTTGCCAGCACACCATTTGTTGAAGATGCTGTTCTTTTTCCATTGGATTCCTTGGGCCCCGTTGGTTCAAAAAGGACCAAATGCTGTAACGTTCTGTTGGGCTATATTCTGAGGTCCTTCATCAGTCCTTATCCCAAAAAAATTAAAAAACAAAAGAAAAAAAAGAGAAAAAAACAAAAAAAAAAAAAAAAAAAAACATAAAAAAAAAAAAAAAAAAAAAAAAAATAAAAAAAAAAAAAAAAAAGAAAAAATAAAAAAAAAAATCGAAAAAGAAAAAAAAATAAAAAAAAAAAAAAAAAAAAAAAAAAAAAAAAAAAAAAAAAATTGATCTGTGTATCTATTTGGGAGCCAGTAACAGGCGTCTTGTATAAATAGGGATTTGTAGTATAGACTAAGGTTTGGTATGATGGCAAATACCAAAACCCTCCTCCAGCTGTGGTTTTTGGTTACTCGCGTGATTTGTTTTTGCTATCCTAGGTCTTGTTGTGCCTCCAATTGAAATTGAGATTGTTTGGTCAACTTCTTTGAAGAATGGCCGTGGACTTTGCTTGGTGATAGCATTGAATCTGTATGATTGCTTTGGCCTTTAGGAATGGATTTTTTTACGCATGTTGCATTCTGCCATCCTAGGAACAAGGGAGGTTTTCCACCTTCTGGTGTCCTTCTGCAATTTCTGTCTTTAGGGTTTTAAGTGTTGCATTGTTTGTAAAGGTCTTTTACCTCCTTAGTTAGGTTTATACCAAGGTATTTCATTTTTTTAGGGGCTATAGTAAATGGGATTGTTTCTCTCAAGGCTTT
Organism: Typhlomys cinereus; assembly: GCA_023101885.1. NCBI lineage: Eukaryota > Metazoa > Chordata > Mammalia > Rodentia > Platacanthomyidae > Typhlomys > Typhlomys cinereus. The sequence continues at coordinate 2,435 of JALPQD010000579.1, forward strand.
TTCACTTCTTTCATTCTGGGCATATAGGAAGGCCTCTGATTTTTGCACATTTATTTTGTATCCTGCCACCCTGCTGAACTTCTCAATTAGTTCCAGGAGCTTCCTGGTGGAGTTTTTGGGATCACTCAGGTATAAGATCATGTCATCTGCAAATAGGGATAGCTTGACTTTTTCCTTGCCGATTTGAATACCTCTTATGTCCCTTTCTTGTCTTATGGCTTCAGCTAAGACTTCAAGTACAATATTGAATAGAAGTGGTGAGAGTGGACAGCCTTGTCTAGTTCCTGATAGAAGTGGGAATGCTTCCAATTGTTCCCCATTGAGCATAATCCTTGCTGTGGGCTTGTTGTATACAGCTTTTATTATATTGATAAAAGTTCCTTCCATTCCCCCTGTCTCTAGCGTTTTGATCATAAAAGGCTGTTGGATCTTGTCAAAAGCTTTTTCTGCATCTATCGAGAGTATCATGTGGTCTTGGACTTTGGACTGGTTTACATGATGAATTACATTTATTGATTTGCGTATGTTGAACCAACCTTGTGTGCCGGGGATGAAGCCTACTTGGTCCCCGTGAATGATCTTTTTGATATGTTTTTGAATCCGATTTGCTAAGACTTTGTTGAGAATCTTTGCGTCTGTGTTCATCAGGGAGATCGGCCTATAGTTTTCTTTTTTAAGTGAATATTTATTAGGTTTTGGGATTAAAACGATATTAGCTTCATAGAAGGAATTTGGTAGTGTTCCTTCCTTTGCTATTTGATGGAACAGTTTAAGGAGTATTGGTGTTATTAACTCCTTAAATGTCTGGTAGAACTCTGTGCTGAATCCATCTAGTCCAGGACATTTTTTGGTGGGAAGATTCGAGATTACTTCCTCAATTTCCTTATATGTTATAGGACTATTTAAATAATTCACAACTTCCTGATTCAATTTAGGTAAGTTGTGTTTACTTAGAATTCATCCATCTCTTTGTGTTGTCAAACTTCACAGAGTATAAGTTTTTGAAATATGATGTTATAATTCTCTGGATTTCTTGGGTATCAGTAGTGATAACTCCATGTTCATTTCTAATTTTGTTAATTTGGGTTTTCTCTCTCTTGCTTTTGGTTAGTTTAGCTAGGGGGGTATCAATCTTGTTGATTTTTTTCAAAGAACCAGCTTTTTGACTGGTTGATTTTTTTCTATCGTTTTCTTAATCTCGATTTCAGATATTTCTCCCCTTATTTTGCTAATCTCCTCTCTTCTACTACTTTTGGGATCAGATTGCTCTAGTTTCTCTAAAGCTTTAAGCTGCATTGTTAAGTTGTTTATTTCTGATGTTTCCATTTTTTTGATGTAGGCATTAAGAGCTATGAACTTACCTCTTAGAACAGCTTTCATTGTGTCCCAGAGATTTTGGTAAGTTGTATTTTCGTTATCATTCACTTTCAGGAAATCTTGAATTTCCTTTTTAATTTCTTCCTGAATCCAGTTCTCATTCAGCATCATAGTGTTAAGTTTCCAGGAGTTAGTGTATTTTCTCTTGTTTGATGTGTTGTAGATGTCCAGTTTTAGGCCGTGGTGGTCTGATAGGGCACAGGTTAGAATTTCAACTTTCTTGTATGTGTGTAGATTCATTTTGTGGCCCAATATGTGATCTATTTTGGAGAAAGTTCCGTGTGCTGCTGAGAAAAATGTGTATTCTTTCGTGCGTGGGTGAAAAGTTCGATAGAGATCTGTAAGGTCCATTTCTTTCAGGGTTTGATTAAGTTCCAAAGTGTCTCTGTTAAGCTTTTGACCTGTTGATCTATCCCATGTTGAAAGGGCAGTGTTGAAGTCCCCACGAATTATCGTTTGGGGGTTGATTTCTTGGTTTAGACACTGTAGGGTTTTCTTAATGAATGTGGAGGGGCCCGTATTGGGTGCATATATGTTCAGTATTGTGAAGTCTTCCTGGTGAATTGTACCTGTGACTAAAATGTAGTATCCATCCGTGTCTCTTATAATTTTCTTTGGTTTGAAATCCACTTTGTCTGATACCATAATGGCTACCCCTGCCTGTTTTCTGCTTCTATTTGCTTGTAGAATTGTTGACCAGCCTTTTATTTTTAGAGTGTGCCTATCTTTTGTGGTGAGATGAGTTTCCTGCAGGCAGGAGATTGATGGATTGTGATTTTTAATCCAAGTTTGTAATCTGTGTCTCTTGATCGGTGAATTAATTCCATTAACATTTAGTGTTATAATGGAGAAACTATTGTTAATTCCAGACATTTATTATGTTTCGTAGCTTTTATAAGTATATTGCTTCACTTTTAATGGTGTTATATTTGCCTTCTATTCTCCTGGATATGCCTGTTTTTTTCTTCACGCTTGAGTATCATTTCTAGCATTTTTTGAAGGCCTGGTTTGGTGGACATGTATCCCTTAAAGTTGTCTTTGTACTGGAAAATTTTTCTTTCTCCCTCGATCATGACTGATAGTTTTGCAGGGTAAATCAGCCTGGGTTGACATTTTTGCTCATTCAATACTTGAAGTATGTCTCTCCAAGCTCTTCTTGCTTTTACTGTTTTGACTGAGAAGTCATTTGTTATTTTAATAGGTTTACCTTTAAAAGTGACTTGTTTTTTCTCCCTTGAAGCTCTCAGCACCAGGTCTTTATCTTGAATGTGGAGTGTTTGAACTATTATTTGCCGCGGCGTGCTTCTGTTTTGGTCGTATCTGTTTGGGGTGCGGAATGCCTCTTGTATATGGATGGGCCTCTCTTTTTTTAGATGAGGAAAGTTTTCCTTGATGATTGTTTGAAAAATTTCCTCAGGGGTGGTATTTTGAGATTCTTGCTCTGGTATTCCATGAATACGCATGTTAGGCTTCTTCAGGGTATCCCATATCTCTTGGATATTTCTCTCAAGTATCTTTTTGGCTTTAACAACCTCTTACATTGAGCTGGTTAGTACTCCCACTTTATCTTCAAGGTCTGAAATTCTGTTTTCTGCTTCATTATTTCTGTTGATAAGACTCTCTGTGGAGTTCTGGGTTGAAGATAACTTGTCTTTTAGCTCAGTTTTAAACTCTGCTTGAGTTTGTTTTAACTGCTCTGTGCCACTTTTTGTTTCTTGCACTGTTTTTCTCAACTCCTCCAGATGTCCGTTGTGTTCCTCTTCAAAGAGATTGATTCGATTATGTAATTCCTCCCGGATTTCCTCTTTCATAGTATTGAACATGGTAATGATCATATTTTGAAAGACTTTATCCTGGGTGAGGCTTTCTTGGCCTTTTTCCATGGGTTTGTTCTTGTTGGAGTCTAACATTATGGGATTAATTTCTTCAGTGGGAAATTTGTTTACTTGAGTGTTGCTTCTCATGGATTTGCACTTCGACTTTGGCATTGTCATTTTAACTCTTAAGATCTTTCAATTTCACTAAACTGAATTATTTGGCCTGGCGTCCTGGTTGGCGGGTGCTGGCGGAGACTTACCTAGGGCGCGGGGTGAGGCTGGCTGGACCGTGAGCGCGTGTCCGGATCGGCGGAGTGGGGTGGGGTGTAAAGGGAGGATGGGGGCGTCGGCGTGGAGCTATTTAACTGTAGGGCAGCTGGGGCGGGCCCGGCGCAGGGGGAGGTCCAACTCGTCCCTCAGCCACGCGCGTGGCTGCGTTTTAATGGTGGGAGGTGGAGCCGGGTCCCTGTGGGCTGACCTGGGGTCCTGGTGGGCGGGGCCCGGGCGGAGACTTACCTAGGGCACGGGGTGAGGCCCGGCTGGACCGCGCCCGCAGGTTTGGACATGTGGAGCGGGGTGGGGAGTAAAGGGAGGATGGGGGCGTCAGTGTGGAGCTATTTAACCGAGGGCAGCTGGGGCGGGGCCCCATAATCAGATTTTTTAAATAAATTCACATTTTCTAGCTAGCCACAGTAGACATGCTTACAGTCCCATTTACTTGGGAGGCCAAGGAAGGAGGATTCACTTGAGTCCAGAAGTTTGAGACCAGCCTGGGAAAAATAGTCAAATCCTATTTCAAAAAAGCATTTACCTTTTTCTTCTTCTTCTTTGTGTAGAAGAGAGCACTTAAGTGAATATGTGTCTGTGTAGGGCCAAAAGTGACATTAGGAATCATCCTGGATTGCTCTATCTCCTTATTGCTTTGCTCTGGGGTTTCCCAGGTTCTGCCTTCCAGGCCCAGAAGTGCAGGCAGAAGTGCAGGCAGCTGCCATTTCTGCCTGACATTTTTACATGGGATCTAGGACTCAAACTTAGGTCCTTTTGCTTTCAAGGCAAAGGCCTTAACCCTTGGGCAGCTCTCCAGTTGCTCTTTTGTGACTTAGTTGGCATTTGTAAAATTTTGGAAAAGTAGAGTAACTTTCAATAAGTTGACTAAAACAAGTGGATTTTGAGAAGAAACTGAAAGTATCAATGTTATATGTGTGTGTATTTAAGACATTTTCTTAAGATAAGAAGACAAAGTTTTTCTGTTGCAAATAGAGTATTTTTTAAAATTTTTTTGACAGTTTCATGTAGTCCAGGCTCACCTCAAACTTAACATGTAGTTGGCATAGCCATGAGCTCCTTGTCTTCCTAACTCCACCTCCCAGGTTCTGAGTTTGAACAGTTTACCCCTCCTAGGCCAAGAATTATAATTTCTATTACAGTACATTGCCTCTGACTTCAAAGTGCTGAGAGGCAAGTGCTGCCTCATTCCATTTAAATGGAGGTTTTTCATTAGCGCTTTCATCAGGGCTTGGTTTGTACCCAGCCATATCCTCTGTCACCACCACTACCAAAGAGGGGTGCCATTTAACAAAGTAGAACGTATTCTAATGATATTAGCAAGTCCTAGGATTAAAATATGAGATAAACAGAGAAAACAGATTACCAAATGAGTTGTATCAGTACCTTTCAGGAGCGTATGAGTATATTGACATACAGTTGTGCAAGGTGTATATGTGAGGGCAATACTTTTCTTTATTTTTATTTTTTTATTTATTTTTATTATTTATTATTTATTCAATTGTGCATGTATGCGTGTGTGCGCGTATGTGTATGTATGTGTGTGTATGTGTGTGTGTGTAGAACCACGGACAAATTTGGGAATCACCATGAACTGCCTCCATCTTCTCCTCCAGGATTCACAGGCTCCGCCCTACCAGGACCAGAAACACAGGCCAGCCCTGCTTCTGCGCGGTGTCTATACGTGAGGTCTAGGATCCGAACTCAGGACCTTCTGCCTGCAAGGCAGAGGCTTAACCCCTGAGCCACCTCTCCAGCCCCCCCTTCTTTATTTTTTTAAAATTATTTATTTATTTATTTATTTGTTTGTTTATTTGTTTATCTATCTATTTATTGCATGTGTATGTCTGTGTGAATCAGAGGGCACTATGTATGCTTGTGGAGGCCCAGGGGTGATTTCAGAAATCATGCTGGATTGTTCTACCACCTCTTTGCTTTGCTCTGGGATTTTCCAGTTTTTGCCTTCCAGTATGGGAAGTACAGGCTTCCACCATTTCCTCCTGGCATTTTTATGTGGGATCTGAACCAGGACCTTCTATTTGCGAGGCAGAGGCTTAACCCCTGGGCCATCTCTTGAGCCCAGTACCTTTCTTTTGCACATACTTTTGGCAGGATATGAAATGAGCCATTGAGTATATAAGTTACTTAGTCATATAATTTGTTTTTGTGGTGCTCTAAGCCTTATGCATCATAGACAAGTGCTGAACTACTGTGTTATATTCCTTGCCATTTTTCATTTTGTACTTTGAGACAGTCTTGCAAAGTTACCCAGGCAGGCCTTGAAGTTGTTATATTTCTTCCTTTACCTCCTGAATAGGTGAGATTACAGATGTGTGTCACCAGGCCCAAATCAGTTGTGAGATTTTAGAGCCCCATACTCAAGTGCTCATGTCAAAAACCCCCATTTCTATTTTGTAACTCATTCACTTATTTTTAGTACCAGGGACGTATTTTCCAAGTGAGCTTAGTCCCAGCCCTCATTTTGTGCCCTTTGTATCTGCTACAATTTTCCTATATAGTTGCAGAATAAGAGGTTCAGAAAAGCTACAGGTCGAAGGTAGAAGAACCGTGTTGGAAGAATTTGGTTATGGACTTGAGATAAATTGAGAATGGGATTTCAGGTTTTAGAGTTATTTCTAGGCTAGAGATAAAGACACCCAGAAATAATGAAATTTCAGAACACAGAGATGGAGCCACAGGTTATAATAGTTGAAAGAGTGGATGCTCCTCAGTAAATTTACCAGAGAATATAGTGGTATGTTTTATTTTGTTTTTGCTTTGTTTAGTTTTTTATGTTTTCTTAAACATCAGAACTTTATTATTTCCAAAGATTTAAAATAGGAAGACACTTTACAAAAAGATGTGTGGGAAATAAAATTTCTAAAGTATAAGTAGAAATGTGGCATTACAGAATATCTTACAAATAAAAAGACACATAAAAAGCTGTATATTATCCAAAAACTTAACCAAGTTTTCAGTTCCTGGTTATGAGACTATGTTACTGCACAAATTTTCCAACACAGCAGGTAATATTTTTCAATTAATTATGCACATCTCTGCTGTGATCACTTCAATATCACTAACCTTATTTCTGAAATTTACACCATAGAATTTGTCAGCTGACTTTTTTTCTTTTCCAGATTTTTTTCCCCAAAAATAATGGTTTTTATTTTTAAAAGTAGGTCACAAAAAGGGGAGAAGTTGAAAATATAAGAGAGAGTGGGAGAGCTTGAATATGGTGTACTTGGAAGCCCAACTGGAAGAATTATCAGAAATGATGCAGTGTTCATTTATACAAATGAAGAGGGGGCACGAAAGGAGGGTAATAATTTCAAGACAATTGAGAGCTGAGAGTCTAGTAGAGGAGGGAGCTTATCATTTGCCTCGTATTGCAACTTCGATGGTTATGAGGGGGTTTTTGCAAGAAGTCAATGATGAATACAGACTGTCCCTTTCATATGAGTTTGTAGTGATCTTCATCAACTTGTTAGTTGTGACTTTATTCAGATGTGCCCAATGACTGGATTCTATACTGTGAGGTGATTGTTACATCCATGCGAGAAAGACAGGAGTTGTAGAGAAATGTGCACATGGTATGCATAGTATAGTTTCGTGTCCCACTAGATTATAACAGGGCTCCAATAGATTGAACAGTTGTTTTGATGATGAAGATGTACATTCAAATATTTCTGTTATGAGGCTGGATATTTCTGTATACAGTATATTTATGTATATGTGAATTTATATCTGAAATTTTGAATAATTTCATAATATTTTAAAATTTCATAACTTAATTGGTAAATTTGCAGACTGATCTTTGAAATCATTTGATTCTGTATAAGTTTATAGTATTACATAAGGATATACTGAACTTTCGTATGATTAGAAGTATCTCAAAGTAGTCAGTTCTCAACTAATAATTAAGAATATTTGAGTCTCTTACTTGAGAAAATAATATCAACTCTCGTTTTAACTAACTTTAACCGTTTCTATTTATTTCTGTATAACTTTCATTTTATCTCCCACTTCATTATGACTTCTTTTAAAATTTTATTTATTTATTTATTTAGTGTGTGTGTGTGTGTGTAGGACCAAGGACGACATTGGGAATCATCTTGGATTGCTTTTATCTCCTTTTTGTTTTGCTCTGGGATTTCCTAGGCTTTGCCCACCAGGACTGGAAGTGTAGGCCATCCACCACTGTTTTCCACCTGTTTTTTTTTTTTTTTTTATTCAATTGTGCATGTGTGCACCTGAGTGTATGTGTAGAAACACGGAAGAATTCAGGAACCACCATGGACTGCCTCCACCTCCTCGTTGTTTACTCTGTCCTGGGATTCATAGGCTCCGCCCTACCAGGACCAGAAACGCAGGCTGCCCCTTCTTCCGCCCAGAGTCTATACATGGGGTCTAGGATCTGAACTCAGGACCTTCCACCTGCAAGGCAGAGGCTTAACCCCTGAGCCACCTCTCCAGCCCCTCCACCTGGGGGTTTTATGTGGAACCTGTGATCTGAACTTGGGACCTTCTGCTTGTGAGGCAGAGTCTTAACCCCTGAGCCATCTCTTCAGCCCATGGCTTGTTTGGTTCTCTTCTCTTTTTGACACAAAATCTCACTGTTTAGCTCTACTTGACCTGGTGCTCACTATGTAGACCAGACTCTACTTGTGCCAATCCTCCTTTCTCTGCCTCAAGAGTGTTGGGATTGCAGATGTGTGCTGCCAAACCCAACACTTTTCTAAATTTTAACTTTTTCTTTTATTTTGTTTTTGACATAGTGTCTGGGCTAGCCTGGAACTCACATAATGTGAGTTTTGTAAGCTTTGCCTTCTGAGTGTTGGGATTGGGATCACCGACTTGAACAACCATGCCAATTTAATTTTAAAGTGTAAATTGGTACTTAATGAAAATAAGTCAGCCCTTGGTCCATATATACCTTCCGAAAATCCTTGCAAAAAATGCTTGTGACTTTTTAAAGTCAGACACCATTTCTTTGGGACCCTTGTCAACATTTTTGCTTTAACGTTTTAGAGAAGGTTTTATCTGAGAGTAATGTTTTGTTACAGTGAGAATTTTAGTGTTAGGCAGCTTTCTGTTAGTGGAATAAGATGGAAGGCTTGTAAATTGCAGTGACTCAGTGCTGAGCACACGCTGGACATTCATTGAAAGTTTGGAGGTGTCATTACTTTCTAAAAGAATCCCACTTAAATTTTTATTGCAAAAGCTCATTATAGAAAATTGAAGGCACGTAAAAAACTACAAAGCCCACTCATCTCTTTTCCCAGAAGTAACACTGCAAATACTTTGATGTTTGTTTTAATGTTCTTTTTATGTACAGATACAGCTTAAAGGAATGCTTATCTGAAACACTTGGAATCAGAGGCACTTCAGATTTCAGTTATTTTTGTTTGTCACGCGTACAAGTATATAATTTGATATTTTTGAAGATGAAACACAAATATAAACATAAGGTTTGTTTAAGTTTCACATACATATTATACATGGAGCCTAAAGTTAATTTCATACATTATTCTTATTTATGTATTTTTATAAATATAATGAATTTATATGTTTACATCCCCTAACCTTCATCTTCTCCAAGGCCATTATACACTATTTTTAGTGTGAGATCAGGGTGGAGTTATTGAGTGATAGTGTAAAGTTGTCCTACAAAAGTTTTGGAGTTGGGGAAAGTTTGGATTTTTAGATTAGAGAAGTGTGACCTATAAAAATTTTAAAAATCAGAGTCAGGCTTGTATATATTATTTGCGATCTTATTATTTGTAGTTATGCTGTAAGGGCTTTCTTTTGCTGTAAATAGTTTGAAGTATGGTTTTTGATGATTGTAAAAATCCATCATTGAGACATACCATCTAACTATTCCTCATGTTTTGTTGTTAGTTACTTTAGTTTGTAATACATCTTTTATTTTCCAAATTTCTGTTTGGAGAAGGGAATAGATTTCTAGATGGGGATTACTGAGTCTGAAGGAATGAACTTCTTAAAGCACTTGTTATACACATAGCCAATAATCAGAAATAGATAAAAGTATTTTCAACTTTTGCTTTATCTACTTTTACTTAAGATAATAATATCTGCAAGCTAGAAAATGTAAAAGTAAAAAAAAATTAATAGAATAGGGCACTATTTGTGTAGCTTGCTCATTATTTCAACTTTGATCTCAAGTTCGCTTGCTGCTGGTGACAGGAAAGGCAAATGCTTCTGAGTATATCTACAACATCCATAGAAGAGACTCTGAAACAAACAGAGCATGGGAAGGGTAAAAATCCAAGGGACTCCTTGACTCTTTTTTTTTTAAAATACATTTTTATTATTATTTCAGCTCATACAAACTTAATACGTACATCAGTTCCCTCCCTCCCTCCTCCTCCCCCCGAACCCCCTGCTCTCCCTCCCCTCACCCCTCCTGCCCCATCCCGCCTTGCCTCCCGCCCCAATTCCCAGAGTCCTTTCTTGTGCATGCCTGACTCTCCTTTGGGCCCTCCTCTCCGATGACATACAAGGACCTAGTGGCATTTCCCTGAACACTTTCCTGTGTTCCCCTTAAGCATAGGAACACTACTGTGACTGTCGATCCCTTGCCTCCAAGGATCTTGGTGCCTTTAGCAGATGCTAGACTTTGTGAGGTCAATAGTGTGTTGTACATTGCGCCGGGCATGCAATGTCCAATTATGATTGCTTCGGCCCTAACTTGTGTGGAGTATCTTGCAAATCATTGCTCCTCCCATCCTTTTGCTCTTACACTCTTACTGCCCCCTCTTCCGCAAATGTCCCTGAGTTTCAGGATGGGGAGAGATTAGTCTGGCCTAGTTCTAGGTGGTTGATATAGAGTCTCTGAAGTTCTGGGTAGTGGTTCGTTGATTTTCTTTTGCAGTTTTGAAAAATATGGAACACTTCACGAATTTGCGTGTCATCCTTGCACAGGGGCCATGCTAATCTTCTCTGTATCGTTCCAATTTTAGTATATGTGCTGCCCAAGCGAGCACGACTCCTTGACTCCTATCAGTGATTGACCATTTAGATTATTATGCATGACAGGCTTTCAACAAGGAATGCCATAGTTACCCATGGATGAAAACATATTTCCATGGGAATTTTTGCAGCCAAAACAAAATTTTATTTAAAAAGAACTATTTAACAGCTTTCTCTAACTCAGAAAATAGTACTTGATATAGAGATGTTGCTGAATAAACATTGTTGAACGGGTAATCAAGTAAAGGAGTCACAATTTGAAGACACAGGGGAAAATTAGTTTGCTCAATATATAGTGTAATAGTGTAGTTATGATTTGCTGCACCCAAAGCAGAACTTATTGCTGTGTAAAGCCTTTAGTGTATGACCCAGCGATTTGGTAAATGCCACTGGGTTTTGTTTCTAATGAGATAACTGTCCACCTAGAAGTCATGTGATAATATTAAGTAACACTAAAGAGTGTTCTAGAATTTAGATGAATTTTAGATTTTTGCAAATATATTGGCACCTGTTCTTTTATTGAAGATATTGGCATTTTGTGTTAAAATGCTCTATCTTCAGTTTATTTTTTTATTTTTTTATTGTTACTCAGTTGTGCGTGCGTGCGTGTGTGCGTGTGTGTGTGTGTAGAACCAAGGGTGAATTCGGGAACCACCATGGACCGCCTCTACCTCCTTCTTGTTTACTCTGCCTGGGATTCACAGGCTCCGCCCTACCAGGACCAGAAACACAAGCTGCCCCGGCTCGGAGTCTATACATGGGATCTAGGATCTGAACTCAGGACCTTCTGCCTGCAAGGCAGAGGCTTAACCCCTGAGCCACCTCTCCAGCCCCATCAACCTTCATTTTAAAGAAAAACATACCATGTGATTTTTTTAAAGTTGTCTAGATTTTGTCATTAAAGTTCTGCATTTAAATTTAGCTATATAAAATAAGTGAGGAAATTTTTAAAATGACATAATTCAGGAAATGTCAGATTTAATGAAAGGCAAGGAACAATCTAATAGTTGATAATTAGCAGACTTTTCTTCAGGAAGTCATTATCCCAGTAGCTTATTACTATGGAGAATACTAATCATTATCTAAGGATTAATTCTCTATGCTACCGGCAAAGCAATTTAAGATTATATATAATCTTAGTAATTAATGACATAAAACTAATGGAAATGTACAAAAGAAGATAGCTTGATATTTTTCAGGACAACCCACCTCATCAAACTCCTATTATTGACAAAGTGCCAATATTTTTAAATGGATGAAGAACTCATAAAAAGTAATGAAACATTAATGTATAAGCACCATAGCAAAAAAAAAAAAAAGCTATATATTACGTATTTTTTCCTTGTCTTTTGAGACAAGGTCTCACTGTATAACCCCATCTGGCCAGAATTCATGAGCTTCCTAGCTTCACTGTGTGAGTGCTGAGATTATATGTATGTGCTACCATATCTGATCTGTCTAACATGTATTTTAGGTTTTTGATCATGCTAATAATCAAATGAATAAGATTTTCTATCCTAGAATATAGTTTTTTTAATACATTTTTTATTATTTCAGCTCATACAAACTTAATAGGTACACCAGTTCCCTCCCTCTCTCCTCCTCCCCCCAAACCCCCTGCTCCCCCTCCCCTCACCCTTCCCGCCCCAATTCCCAGAGTCCTTTCTTGTGCATGCCTGACTCTCCTCTGGGCCCTCCTCTCCGATGACGTACAAGGACCCAGTGGCATTTCCCTGAACACTTTCCTGTGTTCCCCTTAAGCATAGGAACACTACTGTGGCTGTCAATCCCTTGCCTCCAAGGATCTTGGTGCCTTTAGCAGATGCTAGACTTTGTGAGGTCAATAGTGTGTTGTACATTGCGCCGGGCATGCAATGTCCAATTATGATTGCTTCGGCCCTAACTTGTGTGGAGTATCTTGCAAATCATTGCTCCTCCCATCCTTTTGCTCTTACACTCTTACCGCCCCCTCTTCCGCAAATGTCCCTGAGTTTCAGGATGGGGAGAGATTAGTCTGGACTAGTTCTAGGTGGTTGATATAGAGTCTCTGAAGTTCTGGATTATGGTTTGTTGATTTTCTTTTGCAGTTTTGTTGCTCCTGCAATGCCCTTCACTCCATCGTGATGGGCACTGTATGTCACCCCCCTGGCCAGAGACAGAAAGCTGTTAAACTGGAGTCTTATTATAAGAGCACATTCAAGGGTAGATGTAATACTTATACCCAAAAGTGGAATCGCAGGGTCATATGGCATTTGGCAATGGGAAGGGTCAATCACCCATTTGCAAAATGGTTACTTTTTAATCTGCCAGACTATATGCCCTCCCCTTCTGGTGAGTTCATACCCCCTTAGTTGTAAATGATCAGGAACGAATGTCTGTGAACTTAACTAGGTGTCACATTACTTTATTGCAGTCCTTGATGGAGGCCTATTTTCTCTACTGTAACATGGTCACTTCTCTCCTTGTTTCTGGTGTGGCCCTCCAACCCCATCCCTCCTGTTCATACTCCTTGCAATTACTGTATTACAGAGATTTATCGTCAAGTGTCTCTAGGTGGGCTGGGTGGGTTTGGTACTAGGAGCCACCTATTAGGGAGTACATACGACGCTTAATTTTCTGGGTCTGGGATACTTCACTTAATATAATTGTTTCTAATGACATCCATTTCCCGGCAAATTCCAGCAATTCATCATTTGTGATGGCTGAGTAGTACTCCATTGTATAGATGTACCACAGTTTCCGTATCCACTCGTCAACTGTTGGACATTTGGGTTGATTCCATGTCTTTGCTATTGTAAACAGCGCTGCTGTGAACATGGTCGTGCTTGTGCTATGGAGGTGAACCTCTGCTGTATGGGGGGTTATACCCAAAAGTGGAATCGCAGGGTCATGTGGCATTTCAATCTTTAATTCCTAGAATATAGTTTAAAAAAAGAAATTCAGTGTCATTTAGGTTGTTATAAAGAGTCTTTTTTTTTCTTGAGAATTAAACTGAAGTACCGACTGACACAACTATGCCCCAGTCTGAACAGTGAAGATTTTTTTTTTTTTAATTTATGAGAGAGAATGGGGAAGAAGACACTTGGAGGTTAGAGGACAACTTTCAGAAGTCAGTTCTCTTCTTTCACCATGGGGGCTTCAGGAGTTCACACTCAGGTCGTCAGGCTTGCATGCAGATACTGTACCCACTGAGCTGTTTTATCAGTCCAGAGATGAAGATTTTTTTGTTTTATTTTTAGTAATGAGGATTTTTATATGAATTGGTGCATTCCTTCAGAAAGAAGTAAATGTATCATGACACTTAGAATTATACATATTCTTTGATTCAGTGGTTATCTTTGAAGCAGGCTATCCTCAGATATTTTATATTTGAATAAATAATTTTAAATAAATAAAAAAGCTCATTTTAGTTATGCCTGTGGTATAGGCCTGTCATCCCAGCTTTGGGGGAGGCTGAGGGAGAAGGATCAAAAGTTTAAGACTTGCCTGGACTTTGCAGAGTGAATTTTAGTTCAGTCATATCAATTTAGTTTGTAAAAAGAGAGCCTTGGCTATTCCTCAGTGATAGAATGCTTCTGGCATGCATAAACTTGTAGGTTCTATAGTCAGTATAACAATAAAAGGCTCCTCTCTGTATTATAGGTAGTACAAAAAAATTGGACACATCATGCATGTTTATTATTGAGAGGATTAGGTAAATACATATTGATACATTTGGTCAGTGGAATATTACATATGGATTGAAATGTTTTCAGGTAATTAAACAGGTTGAGCATTTCAATTGCAAAAATACAAAGTCTGAAACTTTCTGTATACCACAAGTGGAACATAACCACTCTGACTTCATGTGACAGTATGTAGTCATAATACAGACATACTAAAACTAATGTTCAAAATTACCTCCAAGTTGTGCTTTCCTTTCCGCCAGGACTTGCGGTCCAGGGAGGACAGACACACTTCTTTTCAGGAGGTGACATCCAATACCAATCAGGATAGAGCCAAGGGTGGTGCAGGAACAGCAAAACTGAAAATAACAACGAACCATAATTCAGAACATCAGAGATTGTCATAGTTGAGCACAGGTGTCAAATTGACTGTTGAGGGTTTGAGCTCTGGGCACAGTTGTAGAGAGTTGATGATTGAGTTAAGCCCAGAGCAAACCTGAAGGAGATTGTCTAGCTGATGGGGAAGACCCATCCCATGGTGGGTAGGATTAGGCCCTGGATAAATCACAGAGAGCTGGTTGAGAGAGTTGGCATCCTTTTGTTCACTTGTTCACTTGGCCACTTGTTCACTTGGCCAGACATGCTGGTCTGGCAAGTAAGGATTGTCCATCTCTCAGTGATGGTGTGGCCAATTCCCTCGGTCCTGGTGTTGGTGCATGTTCTCCCCTCAAGCTGGATTGAGAACTGTAACCAGGACTCATAAGAGAGAATAAACCCTTGTTCCCTTAAGCCGTTTGATGGTCATTTATCAGCAACCATGCAGGCGACCTGAAACAGAGACCCTACATTAATCACCTGGAACCAGACCAGCCAAATCTCTCCCCATCCTAAAGCTCAGGGAAATTTGCGGAAGAGGGGGCGGTAAGATTGTAAGTAAGATGGGGAAGAGCAACGATATGCAAGATACTCCACACAAGTTAGGGCCGAAGTAATCACAATAGGACTTTGCATGACCTGCGCAATGACCAACATATCATTGCCCCCCCCCAAAGTCTAGCATGGATCACCGGTACTAGGATCCTTAGAAGCAAGGGAATAACAGTCATAATAGTGTTCCCATACTAAAGCGGAGCACAAGTAAGGGCTCTAGGCAATGCTCCTGAGTCCTTACACCTCATTAGAGTGGAGGATGCAGAGGGAAGTTTGACATTCACACTAAGGATGCTTCAGGGATTGGGGAGGAAAGAGGGGGGGTCACTGGGAGTAAAAGGGAGGGCGGGAGTAAAAGGAAGGGGAAAAGGGGGGATGGAGTAAAGAGATCCAGGGAGGGGTGGAGGGAGGGAGGGGACTGGGGTACCTAGTAAGTTTATGTGAGTGGGGAAAAAAATTACCTCCAAATTTTGACCATAAGTGTGTGAAACATAAATGAATTTTATACTTAGACTTGCTTTGTGTATCCAAGACATCTCATTATGTATATGAAAATATTTTAAAAATCAAAATCAAAAGTAGTTTGAAATGTTAAGGGACTTCCAGTACTAAGCATTTCAGAAAAGATATATTCAAGCATTTCAGGAAAGATATATTCAATTGGTACTTAGGAAAAAATTTAATATATAATGATAAGGGGAAGTCAGGATACTAATATATATGCATATGAGAAAAAGTATCAGTATGCCATGGGATACTTATTTTTGGGTAATTGACTTGAATGTTAGACTTCAGCCCTTATTCCAACATCTTTGCAGCAAGTTTGTATAACATTAATAATATGAAAGATATTTAAATATAACTTTTCTATGTTAATGATTTCCTTTGGCTTGAAATGGTTTCCCTCATCTTTATTAAAAATAATAGCTTCCACATACAGATCTAGATAATAGTACACTTTCAATGTGTACTGTTATCTATAAATATTCTCATGTAGTCTTCATATTAACTCCATTCTAAAAATGGGAGCATAGACTTGGAGAAAGGATTTGATTCAATCAGTTTGACAATTGCAAAACAAGAATTTTTGAACTGAGTGTGACTCAAGCTTATTCTAACCACCATGTTATGTCAATTGGCTGGGCTGCTTGTTTGGGGTTGGTGGGGGGTACAAAGACTGATTTCTTTTTGCTTTGAGACAAAGTCTCATGTGTTCCAGGTTATCCTGGAACTCGCTTTAACTTCTGATACCCCTGCGTTCATCTCTCAAGTGCTGGGATTATATCCAGTTTTTATGCAGTGCTAGCAATCAAAGCCTGGGCTTCAAGTATTGTACCAACTGAGCCAAATCTCCAGCCTGGATTTGTTGTTGCTTCGAGACCAGAAGGGTAGTCCAGGTTGGCCTGGAACTTGCCTTAAACCCCTAATCCTCCAGCCTGTATATCTCAATTGTGTGCCACCATGCCTGGTTTATATAGTTTTATTTTATGGATGAAGGCTGTACTTAATTCTGAAATACATCTTTTAAACATTTTTATTAAACATTTATTTTTTTATTTTTTAAAAAAATTTTTTTTATTCAATTGTGCACGTGTGCACGTATGTGTATGTATGTGTGTATGTGTAGAACCACAGGCGAATTCGGGAACCACCATGGACCACCTCCACCTCTTCCTTGTTTACTCTGCCCCGGAATTCACAGGCTCTGCCCTACCAGGACCAGAAACGCAGGCCGCCCCCACTTCCGCCTGGTGTCAATACGTGGGGTCTAGGATCCGAACTCAGGACCTTCCGCCTGCAAGGCAGAGGCTTAACCCCTGAGCCATCTCAGGGATGTTAAACATTTATTTTAAACATTTTAGACAACTATATTATAAGGAAACCGATGTAACCATCATTTGGCTTCCGTAATTATTCACATGTAGCATTGTGTTTTATACATACCATTAGCCCATTTTCAACTCCTTCCATAATTATTCGAGGCAAATCCCAGATGCCACTATTTATGTATTAAAAAATAATCATATTAATCATATTACCCTCACAAATATCAAAAATGTGCTTTGTTAATATCTTCAATTATATAATTCTTGTGCATTTTGTGATTCCTGTTGTGACCTCTGCTGTTTCTTTGAAGGTGGAACCTTACTTCTTGTGGAACAAGTGTTGCCAGCTCAGAATGTAGCGAGGAGTTGTTTTCATCAGTTTCAGTTGGAGATCAAGATGACTGCTATTCTCTATTAGATGATCAAGACTTCACTTCTTTTGATTTGTTCCCTGAGGGAAGTGTCTGCAGTGATGTCTCCTCTTCTATTAGCACTTATTGGGACTGGTCAGATAGTGAATTTGAATGGCAGGTAAGTTTATTTTTTCTTCTATTGACATCATTGCTGTATAAGTAGAAGTATAAATTTTACTTTCAAAATTTTCTCTCATCTCTACCTCAAAGTATTATTTTAGTATTCTCTGACAATATAGTTGTAAAGTCAAGAATTAGGTGGATATGCATTTTATATGCACACACACACACACACACACACACATACACACACACTTTTGATTGCCTATATGAGTGTGTACCAAGGTGTACTTGGTTGTATGTGCGTGCCTCTGGAGGGCCAAAGGTGACATCAGGGAATCATCCTGGATTGTTCTACCTCCTTTCTTTGCTCTGGGGTTTCCCAGGCTCTACCTTTCAGTGCCATCCACTAGATTCACCTGGCATTTTTTTTTAATTTTTTTTATTATTATTTATTCAATTGTGTGTGTGTGTGTGTGTGTGTGTAAAACCATGGGCGAATTCGGGAACCACCATGGACGCCTCCATCTCCTCCTTGTTTACTCTGCCCCGGGATTCACAGGCTCCGCCCTACCAGGACCAGAAGCGCAGGCCGCCCCCGCTTCCGCCTGGCGTCTATACGTGGGGTCTAGGATCCGAACTCAGGACCTTCCGCCTGCAAGGCAGAGGCTTAACCCCTGAGCCACCTCTCCAGCCCCTCACCTGGCATTTTTTGTGGAATCTGAGGATCCAAACTCAGGTCTTTTTGCTTGCAAGGCAAAGGCTTTAACCTTTCAGTCATCTCCCTGCCCCTGCATTCTATATCTTTGCTAATGTAGCTTCTAGACTTCTGAAGCTGCAAATTACTGTCTCTAGGTTTTCATCTATTAGTAATCAATACTTCTCATGAGTCCAATCAAATTTACTCTCACTGCTTCATAATAAATAGTATCCATGCATGTAGAAGATTCACATGGGGGTCATATAAGAAAATAAACTGCTATTACTATAAACAGAATTTTTATTCTCTTACCAGAAGCCCACTATAGTTTTTGCTTGTAAAGATGCTTTTCTCCCAAAACTATTTTTTTCTCGTCACACGGCTTATGTATTATGTAAAATGGTTTTTTGGCAATTGTTTGAAAGTGCTGCCCTATGATACATGCAGTATATCAGAAAGCATAGATTGTTTCATTGGGATATACATTTTCTGATTATATAAGGAAGCATTTAGGGGGCTGGAGAGATGGCTTAGGGGTTAAGACTGTCTCACAAGCAGAAGTTCCTGAATTTGCATCCCTTGTCCCACAAAAAACAATGCCAGGTTGAAATGGCAGTGGCCTGCACTTCTGGCCTTGATGGGTAGAGCCTGGGATATCCCAGAGCAAAGCAAGAATGAGGTAGAAGCAATCTAGGATGATTCCCAAAGTCACCCTTGGTTCTATACAGGGACGTATAGTGTCCTCTAATACACACACACACACACACACACACACACACACACACACACACTCACACAATCACGCACATATAAAATAGATTTAAAAAGGAAGCATTTAAAGAAGTTTCCCTTGAATACTCCTCATACTTTATTCAACAGATAAATGTGTAAATGCCATCTAACTAAATACATGAAATAATACTATAGAAAGTATCAAAAACCAGTTTTTGGGTTTATAGATGTTTTATTTATTTAAGAGAGAGATCAAAGG
Source organism: Typhlomys cinereus (assembly GCA_023101885.1). Taxonomy (NCBI): domain Eukaryota; kingdom Metazoa; phylum Chordata; class Mammalia; order Rodentia; family Platacanthomyidae; genus Typhlomys; species Typhlomys cinereus. The sequence goes on from JALPQD010000579.1 coordinate 21,492, forward strand.
TTCATGCATACCATGGTACAGAGAAGTCAGAAGACACCTTCCCTTCTGCCATGTGGGTTTCTGAAGATTGAATTCAGGTTACCAGTTTTTCTAGCAGGCATCTTACCTGCTTAGATATCTTGCTGTCAAATAATTTTAAAATATTTTATTTACTTATTTGAGAGAGAAAGAGAGAAGGCATTCATGGCAGTAGCTCAAAGGTGGAAGTCAAAGGAACTCAGTGGCTAGGTTTACGAGTAGGTGCCTTATCTGGTAAGCTATCTAACTGCCCCAAATGTTATTTTATTTCAATTCACTTATATAGAATAGTATGAGTCATAAAGAAAGTCTTTAAGTCACATTCCACAGATTGCCATTATTGTTTAGAGTGTGCGTGCACACACACATGAATATTTGCATATACAAATAGGACCATACATCATTTTTCAGTTAATATATTTCATTCTTTTTCATAAATGCATCAATAAGATTTATTTAATTATTTAATTTGCTCCCTACTCTTTTTAAGTTGGTTTCAATGAATATTTTTTCTTTTTTTTTCTTTTATTTTTCTACTTTTGCAAGCATATTGGGTGCATTCATCCCAGCTTCCCTCCTTCCCCCCTCCTCTTCATCCCCTCCCTTTCCTTCCCACTCGCTCCCACCCTTACGCCTGTATGCTTCTATGGATCCCAGGTTCACTCTGGCCTGTCTACTCCTGTGGGTGCTCAGGCCTCCATGGCATATCAAGTTACCTCTTTTCAGGCCACCCACTGATGTGTGCATTTCCCTTCACTCATCTAGCTTTAGACCCAAAGGTTTCCACTGTAAGTTTCCAGTCTATGGGTATAATAACAGCTGCCTACAGAACAATTTGACATGTTGTCTTCCTACCTATAGGTTTATTGGCTGTCTTCCCTATTGATCTTTTTTCTTCCCTTTTTTAGGTTCTTGTTCTGGTTTATAGTAACAGTATCATTCTGACAAGTGGGTCTTGAATCCAATCAGAAAGCTGTTGGTTGTCTCCTTGGTACTCATGCCACTATTATACTGGTACTTGCCTGTTGTCATGGTGATTTGTATTGCAACTGACAGATCTCATGCTGTTCATGGGGCTTGTGATTATTTCTTTCCCCCAGCAGCTTCTACAGTATTCTTTGGTACTATGTAAGCTATCTAGCAAGGAGGAAGTCCTCAGACCAGTTGCAATTGATTTATTTTGCCCATATTCTGTGATCCATTTGTGTTGCATCTTCAGTAATAAGGTCTTACTGACAGTTTTTGGAGAGCAACCAAGAGCAATGGCAAAAGCCTATAATGTTTGAGGGCCTTTAAGACCTGTCTGACATTTTATCAGGAAGTGTCACATTCTGTTACTTCTAGTATAATTTTGTCCCTGAGTTCTAAGTGGATTAGCTAAAGGCTTTTTTCCCCCGTTTTCCTCACTCTGTGTTCCTCTGCATAGGGACTGCCCATCTTGTTCCTTTCTTTCTTTCTTTCTTTCTTTCTTTCTTTCTTTCTTTCTTTCTTTTTCGTTCTTTCTGCTTTCTTGCTTTCTCTCTCTCTCTCTCTCTCTCTCTCTCTCTCTCTCTCTCTCTCTCTCCTCTATCTTTCTTTCTTTCTTTCTTTCTTTCTTTCTTTCTTTCTTTTTTTATTATTTATTTCCACTCATACAAACTTAACAGGTACACCGGTCCCCTCCCTCCCTCTACCTCCCCCCGACCCCCTGCTTCCCCCTCCCCTCTTCCCTCCCTCCCCATCTCCCAGTGCCTCCCCCCCCCAATCCCCCGAGCATCCTTTACTGTGCATGCCAAACTCTCCTCTGGGTCCTCCTCTCCGATGAGGTGCAAGGACCCAGGGGCATTTCCCAGAATCCTTTTCTGTGTTCCCCTTAAACTTAGGAACACTACTGTGACTGTCAGTCCCTAGCCTCCAAGGATCCTAGTGCCTTTAGTCCATGCTAGACTTTGTGGGGTCAGTAATGTGTTGGACATAGCGCAGGTCATGCAAAGCTTTAGGATGGGGAGAGATTAGGCCCAGCCTAATCCTTTCTTTAAAAGACATTTAAAAAAACATTATTAGCATAGGATATTCCTTTGGGGTTACTTCCCACCATCTTTGGGTTTTAAGTCCCTCTGTTTCTATCTCCCATCTCTGATCTCTTCATTCCCCACTATGTATTTTCATGATTATTTTTTCTATCAACAATTCTTCCCTTGCAATTTTTTACCTGAGATCTTGGGATCCGAACTCAGGTGCTTTTGCTTTTTGAGGCAAAGACTTTAGTCATTGAGCCATCTCCTCACCTCCTTTGCCTTTTTTTGAGTGATGTTTTTATTAATTGTATGGGTTCTTTCTGTGTTCTAGCTAGTTTTGTTTGATACATGATTTGCAAAAACAAAATCTTTTTCCATTCTGCGTATTGTTTTTCACTTGATAGTATCTATTCACTTGATGGTGTCATTTGACATAAAGTTGATTAGGTTATATAGGTAGCCCAGACTGGCCTTCAACTCAGGATCCTTCTGAAATTCAACCTCTTAAGCATGCTGGGATTTCTTGTTTCCATCACTATGTGCAACAAATGACTTATTTTTTTGAAGCTACAAAAGTCTCATTCTTAAATTTTTAAATTAAAATCTGTGAGATGTGATTTAGGAGCTCAATCCAAAGGCTCTTCCATATCATCACTTCTGGCTCTGGACATAAATAGGGGAGAATAGGACAATCAGATGAAGGCCTTTGATCCAAATCAGTTCTTTAGTTTTATGGCAGTTCTGTAGTCTTATGAACCATGTACACTCAACTGAGGACAGAGTGACTATGGCTACAGAGCCAGTGAGAAGACACAACCAGCAATCAGGCTGGTAGAGATGAAGAATATACCCTGTTCAGCAGTGCCTGGTTTCAGAAGTTTTATCCGTTTTGCTGTGAACAATGCTATGCTGAATTAAGAGGTTTTAAAGAGGAAAAAATAATTTACAACCCTTCCATTTTCATAGTATTTCAGCTTCTGTGATACATATAGGTGTAAGTATGATTTGGATAAAATTTACATTACTATTATATTTCTTGAGTGTGCACACATGTGGTGTGTGTGCACGTGGGAATGTGAAGGCGTAAGGGTGACATCAGGAATCATCCTAGATTGTTCTACCTCAGCCACTGCCATATCCACCTGTTGTTTTTACTTGGGATCTGTATGTAATCCTACTGCTTGCAAGGCAGAAGCTTTAACCCTTGAGTCATCTCTCCAGCCCAGTACAGTTTTTAATAACCTTAAAATTTTTAACATAATATACCATTAAAATAATTTAAGATTTTGGGCTGGAGAAATGGCACAGGATCTAGACTTTGTCTCGAAAACAGAAGGTCCTGAGTTTGGATCCCAGGTCCCACGTAAAAATGCCAGGCAGAAATGGCGGTGGCCTGTACTTCCAGATGGAGCCTGGGAAATCCCGAAGTGAAGTAAGGAAGTAGAAGTAAACCAGGATGATTCTCAAAGTCACCCTTGGCCCTCCACAGGAACACACAGTGCCCCCCCCCAAAATAATTTTTAAAAGTAATTTAAAATTTTGATTTAATGTGTGTGTGGTGGGGGGCAGAGACAGCCTATGATTCTAGAAAGACCCTTCTGGGCCTCCCCCTCCTCAAGCATGATGTGTATGGGGGGAGACTCCTGATGAAAGGTCATCCTTGAGGCATCTCAGTCACTTGATCTGCAAGACCACCCTTTTCTCATTTCCTCGATCAGGTAGAGAAAGTGACAGATTCTGTGACCTTTCTCTTCTAACCCTAATACCACCAGTGCACTGGGCCCACTCCCACATACATAAGTTGTGTTTATGTATTTATTTGTATATTCATATGCATGCATATTAGAGAAAAAAACAATTTGCTAGAAAGAGAAACTTTCGAAGCACCCAAATCATCAAGAACTATTCCCTAACTCCACATCTTAAATTTTTCCCTTCCCCAGCTCTCCTTTTGTGTCCCAACTTTAAACTGCCCCTTTCTCTAGCCCAGCATCCAGGTTCACCTCTGTCCATCTATGGGTGTCTCCTGCTCTGTTGAGCAGTGGAAGGAGCTGAGGGGAGAGAGGAAGAGGCCCAGAAGGGGCTGAAATATGCAGGGGGTAACAACTGGCCACAGGCATCCTGGGGCTGTTGCCATTCTGGAAACTCTTGGAGCAGGAAGCTCAAAGAACATGGACAGAGTTTGGGAAGTTGGGAAGTGTTGCTAGGGGTTCATAAAATCCGCAGTCGTGGCCGCAGCTGCTTTGCCTGATCTGCTATGGAGCCCATAAGCAGCCCAAACTGGTTGATCAAGATCCTGTGCTTCAGCTTGTGCTGTTTACTGATGTGGGCACTATGGTCATGAGGCCTGGCTGCTATGGTCATGAGGCCTGGCTGCTCCTTGCACTGCTGAGAGACCTAGCAGCTGCCAGATACCCTGTTGGGCTGTACTGTATGGCTGCTACTGTCAACTGTCACCACCGCTGCCATCACTGCAACCCCCACCTGTGGTTTTTACTATGCTTATGCTGGCATATTTTAAACAAAGCATTACATTGTTCAAGATCAGCCAGAGTTTACCAGTTTCCTTCTTAGAGTTTTTACATCTCAGTCTTTCATCCACATTTAATTCTTTTTGCATATGGTGTAAGACTAAAACCCAAATCCACTCCTATGAGTGTCAATTTCTAGTTTTCTTTTCTAGCGCCACTTTTTATATTTTTTTAATATTTTTTTTATTTATTCAACTGTGCGCATATGCGTGTGTGCGTCTGTGTGTGTGTGTGTGTGTGTGTGTGTGTGTGTGTGTGTGTGTGTGTGTGTGTGTGTAGAACCACGGACGAATTCGCGAACCACCATGAACGCCTCCACTTCCTCCGCCCCAGGATTCACAGGCTCCGCCCTACCAGGACCAGAAGCGCAGGCCGCGCCCACCCCCCCCCACCCCCCGCTTCCACCTGGCGTCTATACGTGGGATCTGGGATCCGAACTCAGGACCTTCCGCCTGCAAGGCAGAGGCTTAACTCCTGAGCCACCTCTCCAGCCCTAGCGCCACTTTTTAGAAAGATAGTTTCTTTTCCTTCATCAAATAGTCTTGGCACCCTCTCAAAAATGGGTTTATTTTTGTACTCTCAATTCTGTCTTCCACTAATGTATATGGCTGTACTTATGCTTGTACAACAGTTTTAATTGTGATTGTTGTAGAATATTTCAAACTTGGGAAGTAAGAGTTCTTGTATTTTATTATTTAGAATGGTTGTTTGGGCTCTAGGGGTCCCTTGCAATTCTGTACAAGTTTTAGAGTCAACTTGTATGTTTCAAAAAAATAGGACAGATAAAATTTTGATAGTGATTGTCTTAAACTTTTAGATCCCTTGAGGAATATAGGCCATTTTAGCTACTAATCCAATTCATGGAATACTTTTATTTACTTTGTTTTCAATATTCAGATCTTACATTGATTATATTATAAATCTATTCCGAAATAATTTTGCTGTTGTAAATGACATTCTTTTTTTCAAATTTTTGAGCTAGGAGTGGGATGTGTAGAGAGGCACTTGTGTATCATGGTGCATCTGCAGAGGTCCTAGGACAGTTTTGCAAATCAGTGTGCATATAGACGCTTTTACCCAGGAAGCCACATTGCTGGCCTCGTGGCATTCTTTTCTTTATTTCCTTTTCAGATTGCTCATTGCTAGTGTATATAAAGAAATGCAACTGGTTTTGGATCCTGTAACTGAACTCATTTTATCAGCTTTAATCCCTTCTGTGTGGATTTTTAGAGGTTTTCTTTAAGCTCATGTCTTCAATGAATGATTTTCCTCCAATCTTGTTGCTTTCTATTTCTTGCTTATTTGCCCTAATTAGATCATACGCTACTGAATAAAATTTCTGAAAATGAGGTAGGTCTGGTGATGTGTGGCTATACTGTTCAGGAACCTCTGGCAGTTTGAAGTCAGCTATAGTGAGACACTGGGGCCCCTCCGTCGCAAAACTGGTGAAACCGGGGAGATCTTTTCTTTTTTCCTGATCTTAGGGACGAACTTTGAAACCTTTGTCATAGGGTATAATATTTAGCTTTAGATTTTTTCAGTAAATGTCATGAATCATGCAAAAAATTTCTCTTCTATTCCTAGTCTGCTTACTGTTTTTTTATTCAATCGTGTGTGTGTGTGTGTGTGTGTGTGTATGTGTGTGTGTATGTGTGTGTGTGTGTAGAACCACTGACGAATTCAGGAACCACCATGGACCTCCTTCTACCTCCTCCTTGTTTACTCTGCCCCTGAATTCACAGGCTCCGCCCTACCAGGACCAGAAACGCAGGCTGCCTCCGCTTCCACCCGGCCTCTATAGTGGGGTCTAGGATCCGAACTCAGGACCTTCCACCTGCAAGGCAGAGGCTTAACCCCTGAGCCACCTCTCCAGCCCCCCTCCCCTTTTTTTTCGAGGGGAGTGACCCACTGCATTTAGAGTTGCTCATGTAAGCTTGGGTGTGTGTTTATTTACTTGAGCAAGGGCAATTTACCAGTGGCTATGCCACTGTGTAATATCATTTCCCCTATCCCAGCTACTATTAACTTTCTACATTTCCTCAGGGAGAAGTGTGGCCTTGTGAGACTCTCCCCCAGATACATGGTTTCTTTCTTCTTTCTACCAACAGAATTGATTAGATTCCTTCAATTAATAAGATTGATAGTATTATGTTGACTTTTTTCTTTTTTAAAACGTTTTTATTTTATTTTTGCGCGTGTGTCTGTGTCTGTGTGTCAGTGTGAGTCTGTGTTTATCAGAGAGCACTGTGTGTGCCTGTGGAGACCCAAGGGTGACTTCAGGAACCACCCTGGATTGCTTCTATCTCCTATTTGCTTTGCTCTGGAGTGTCCCAGGCTCTACCTTCCAGGACCAGAAGTACAGGCTGCCTCAGCCATTTCTGCCTGGCATTTTTATGTGGGATCCGGGATCTGAACTTAGGACCTTTTGCTTGCAAGGCATATGCTTAACCCGTGAGTCATCTCTCCAGCCCTTGACTGTTTTTTTCATATGTTTAATCACTGTTATATTCTGAAATAAATCCTAAATAGTTTATGGTGTATAGTCCTTTTAGTATGCGTCTTGGTATTAAAAAAATTGATAATTTTATATATATATATAATGCCTTCTACTAACCCTCATTTCTAACTCTCTGATCCCTGACCCACTGTTTCATGGGTACAGTTATATTTTGTTTGGAATTTTGCATTTATATTCATAATTAAAAGGGATAATCTCATGTCTTTCTGGCTTTATTATCAGGGTAATATGGACCTTATAGACTTAGAAAATGTTCCTCTTTTTAGTTAACTTTATGTAATATTTTCTTACTTAAATGTAGAACCTTTCATAATTGACATACTCTTTATAATACATAATATTCTTACTGTTAGATGTGCTGTAACTTGTGAATGCATTTGCTTGTTTCCATGGTTCAGATTTTTTCATTTATAGATAATACAGCAATAGTTATTTTTGTGTATTTGTGTTTTTAATTTTTTACTTCAGTATTAAATATTTTAAGTACACATACTGCATTTAAAATCAGACAATAAGAGATTTGAGAGATGGCTTAGAAGTCAATGCCTTTGCTTATGCATATATATATAATAGTTTTGTGTGTGTAGGTGGGGGTGTGTAGTTATGTTGGGGGCACTGTATGTGCCTATAGAGGCCCAAGGATGACTTTGAGAATCATCCTAGATTGTTCTATCTCCTTATTGCTTTGGGGTTTCCCAGGCTCTGCCTTCCAGGGCTGGAAGTGGAGGTTTCTACCATTTCTGCCTGGCATTTTTATGTGGGATCTGGGGATCTGAACTCAGGTTCTTTTGCTTGCAAGGCAAGGGCTTAATCCTAAGCCATCTCCCCAGCCACACTGTTAATGTTAATATATATAAGTGACTCCAGAAGCTTGTGTTTTCCCTTTTCTAATATTGGAGTCATCCTGGCTTTGTGGGATATCATAGTAATCATTAGTAATTTATCAAAGATGATAGTAAAAAAACTAGATGTTAGGGTTAATCTGGAATAAAATCATTTCTTACAGCTTAAAACTTGTATTTACTTCTGGTTAAAAACTATATTTAAATCTTTTTAGTAATTTTATTTCTGGTAAAATAAATATAAGTGATTCATAGTTTCCATGGGAAGAGAAATGGTAGGTACTTCATAAGTCAAGATTTTAACCTTAGAATGAAGTGGCATCTCAGCAATTGAAGTTACAGGAAGTCATTTTTGCTTTCTGATAATTTTCTTTGCTTGTGGGCTGTTAATTACTAATGTTATATTTGATTAGATTTACAAGCTGAGAAATTACTTCTATGTTTGAACAAGAAAGCTTCAAAATTTAAAGAGTAATTCTCCTGTCATACTAGCAACCAAGAGGTACAATCTAAAGCTACACATCAGCTGTTATGGAAGCAAGGTTATTCATAAAATTGTGCTGCATTTTGCAGAAACTTGGCAGAGGCTTGATTTCATTTTCTCTATGTGTGACAGATCCTGATTATAATATAAATATACCAAGTACTATTTATGAACAGTACAGTTTAGAACTCATTAAGCATTTTTATTCTGAAATATGTTGTCAGATACGAAGTAGAAAATTGTGGGCCTAATAAATATACAGAAGCCCATGTAGTTAATTCTGCTATTCAGATCCCATTGGTCCAGTTGACTACTTGACATTTCTAAGAATGACCTTATTATTTCATGCTAATCTGATTCTTTAACATTTTTATTATTTATTTTTTGCATGTATGTGTCTGTATGTCTGTGTATGTGTGCCTGTGGAAGCCCAAGGGTGACTTTTGGAATCATTGTCTCCTTTTACTTCCATCTGGGATTTCCAAGACTCTGCCTTCTAGAGCTGCAAATGTAGGCCATGGCCATTTCCAATGAGCATTTTTATGTGGAATCTGGGATCCAAACTAGTGGTCCTTCTGCTTGGGAGGCAGAGTCTTAACCCCTGAACCATCTCTCCAGTTGCCACGGTAACCTGTGTTATCTGATGCTGAGGGGTTTTGTTTTGTTTTGTTTTGTTTTTATCAATGATGACACTTCCAATTTTAGTGTTTCCATGACAAAAATAGATTTGGCTTTGCAGAATGTCTTACTGTCTCTTTAAAGAACATTTTTTTGCTCTTAGTTCAGAATTCATTCAAATCCAGATTGTCTGGCATAGTTGACAGCACTGTACTCCGTCTCCTACTTCGGATTTTGTCACTACTTGTATAAGCCTCTCTACACATTTTTTTTTCTTATTTATAAAATGAGGTTGTTAAACTAGAAGGGCTGTAACATGACATTTGAAGACTTTTACTCTATCACCCTGGGTAAGTTTATATCATCATGAGACATTTTCCTCTCATATCAGTACACATTACAAATGCATATAATTGCAATAGTTTTCATGACTGGTCTGCTCTTTTAAAAATTTCCGAAGCCTAGAAGTAATCCAGAGTTCAAATATAGTTATAAATTTCATAGGACCAAAAAAAGCAGAATTTGTTGTTTTGTACCTTGCAAGCCTGAAAGCGTTCTTTGAGAAACATTATGCTCTCCACCAAAAGATTTTATCTATCTTTTTAATGAGTTTCTTAAATACATTAAATTAAATGAAATTCACCCTTTCAAAGATTGATGTATTTATCAACTTGATTGTATCTTGTGATAGTTTCATGGGTATTATTTATGTCAAAACACATCTAATTATGCATTAAATATGTGTAATGTCTTGTTTGACAAGAATACAGTAATAAGATTGTTAGCAATGAGAGAGAAAGAGAGAGAGAGAATGCATGTGCACAGCTTCAAGGTGTAGGTCAGAGAACAGCTTTCAGAAGTCAGTTTTTCTTCTACCATGTGGGCTTCCGTGGATCAGACTCCGGTCAACAGGTTTGCACCTTACCTGCTGAGTTGTTTTGCAGGTCCAAATTCCACACTTTTTAATAAGCAGTATTTTCTTGCTACCTGTCTGACTTTAAGCTGATTTGATTTAAATTTTCTATACAATAGGGTTTTTTTTTTTGTTTTTCTTTTTCCATTGTTGTATTTTTTCTCATTTTTTTCTAGTACTTCTGATCTTTAAAGTGTTTTTGTTTTGCATCAACATCATATTTTACTTAATCGTATTTCAATTGTTAATATAGATTTGAGGAAAGAATTCATCGAAATATTGGTCTTTATGTTAGCAGTATGTATAGCACAGTGTCTTGAATGAAGTCAGTGGCAGAACACTCATATCTCCTGGGATAGAGACCAGTACTTCTTATTCATTATGTTTGGTGGATCCTTGTAACATTGTCACTGTGCATTAAATTCCTTGATGAGGGTCTGGGGAAATGGATCAGTTGATGTGTTTGCTTTGCAAGTATGAAGACCAGAATTTGAATCCCAGCATCCATTTAAAGTTGGACAGGCGTGATGCATGTTTGTTATCCCAGAACTTAAGAGGTAGGAATAGAGGATCCCTGGGGCAAGCTGGTAGGTAGACTAACTGGCACCAGTAAATTTGGATTCATTGGGATACCCTGCTTCAATAAACTGGAAAGCAATTGAGGAAGACATCCATTGTCAACCTCTGTCCTACACATGTATGACAAGCATTGAAACACACATTCACACATACATACTGCATGCACACATATGTAAATACCCTTGATAATTATTGAAATGTAAATTAGCATTTAACAAGTTTTAATTATGACATGCTTTTGGAAAGTATTCTATTTTGAGTAAGTATCTATACATCAAGAGAATATGCTGCTCAATTAGAAGGTCATCTGATTTTGTATTTGTTGTTAGCTTTATTTTAAAGCAAAATTTATTTTACTTATTTTAAAGACATAGGCTGGCCTTGAACTAGTGATCTACCTTATAGTTTTGTGCATAAAATACAATTACTATATTTAAAGTTCATTTTAAAATTTACAAGATTTCCTCATGTACCTCTTATTTTTATAAAGTTACCAGGCAGTGACATTGCCAGTGGGAGTGATGTACTTTCTGATGTCATACCCAGTATTCCAAGTTCTCCTTGCCTGCTTCCTAAAAAGAAAAACAAGCACCGAAATCTAGACGAACTTCCTTGGAGTGCAATGACAAATGATGAGCAGGTAAATACATTGATATTCTGGATGTTTGCTTGCTAATTAAAGGCATACGTATGGAGAGTATGTGAAGCTCATTTTTTACCTCTTTACAGCCATTGAATTGCTTTATAACCATGTGGATTGCTTAGTAAATCTGAATTTGTGATTTAATGGTTGTTCAGGAAACAAATATAATAGTCCCTACAATGTGTGCAACCCTTCATAGTTGGCATACTAAAAGGTCAGAGAGTGTAGTATTCATATTGTTTGCTTTTGTTCATCACATAGGTGGAATATATTGAGTATCTGAGTCGTAAAGTCAGTACTGAGATGGGCCTTCGGGAGCAACTTGATATTATTAAAATCATTGATCCTTCTGCTCAAATCTCTCCAACAGACAGTGAGTTTATTATTGAACTTAACTGTCTCACAGATGAAAAACTGAAGCAGGTATGTAAAATAAGTACAATTGTATACTTATTGAAGATGTCATAAATTTACACAGTCATATGTACATGTGTAGAAAATTGAGGGCAAAATCACTGCTATGAATGTAATATTACAAAAAAATACTAGAGTTGGGGATATATGTCAGTGGTAGAAGATTTACCTAGCATGCACAAAGCTTTGAGTTCAATCTCAGTACCTCAAAGAAAAGTGAAGGTGGGATTTAGAAAGCACATTGTTTTAAGGTTTCATACATGTCATTCCTCTGGTCAGAGAGAGTCTAGGCCCTGTCTCATAGGCGTTGAAACTTTACCTCATCACTTAAATGATGGCTAGGCTAAGGTTTAGATTTATGCTAACTGCTTACAAGAGATAACTTGACACCCTGAAAGTACTAGTTAAAATTGGAGTGGTAGTACATATCTGTATGCTTAGCACCCTAGAAGTGGAGGCAAGAGGATCTGAAGTCCAGGATCATCCTTGGTTAATTATAGAGTCGAAGGCCTGCTTGAAATATGGAAACCTTCTCTCCAAACGATAGCAAACACACACACACACACACACACACGCACACACAAAAAAACCAAAGTACTGATTGACAAGAGCGCTCCTTGAGTAGATATCTGAATTGAGGTATTCAAGGGGTCCTGTGGAGTAAATGAGGTTGACTACAGTGAAATCCCTCAGTAATTTTGAAATGTGTTTCTGTTGTCTTGTAAATATGAAATTTTACTGTTCTTTTTCTCTGATATATGGCTCAATAAACAGATTTATTTTCTACTTTTGGATTATTTTGCAGTTAACATTAATGAGAATTTTCTCTCATGTCTCTCAACAAGAGAATAATTTTCCATATTCCAGCTAGTTTGAACTCAGGTATCATTAGCCCCCTCGCTGAAATCAGGGGAAAAATATAACTTACCTGTGGAATCATTAATTTATTGAGATCATCTTTAGTGAGACTTTTGAAATGCTTCATTTCTTCTTTCTCTGTTTCATTTTAGTGTCTTGAATTCTAAAGGACAGTAACATTCTATTTAGTGTATATTTTATGTTTTTGAAATATAGGTCTATGTGTTTGCTAATATTTTGAACTCTGTCAATATTTCAGCCTGCCCTCTCCTGCTTCTCTCTTCATTTTTTGAAACAGTGTCTCACTCTGTTGCTATAGCTTTCCCAAGGGCTGGAATTACACATATGATTTGGTACTTGTTTTGAAATTTAGATACTTCTTGTGACTTCTTGCTCTACATTTTATATATCAGAATATTTTGACAAGCTTTCAGAGTAAACATGGTGTGGGTTTTTTTTTCCTTCCAGAATCAAAAGGGTAGAACATCAAAATTTACCATTGCTTATCCATGTGTCCCAAGGTCAGAAACTATATCAAGGAACATAGCCCTCGCCAGCGGCCTGCAAGGGAGGCCTGGAAGAGAAGCAATTTTAGTTGCGCAAGCACTAGTGGAGTGAGTGGTGCCAGCGCCAGTGCCAGCGCCAGTGCCAGCAGCAGCAGTGCCAGCATGGTCAGTTCTGCAAGCAGTAGTGGGTCCAGTGTTGGAAACTCTGCTTCAAACTCCAGTGCCAACATGAGTCGAGCGCACAGTGACAGCAACTTGTCTGCAAGTGCAGCAGAGCGGATTCGGGATTCAAAAGTAAAATGTCTAATCAATACAAAACTTTTTCTTTCCAGATTAATCTTAGTATTCTTTCATTTATATCTCTTGAAGACTGAAAATTGTTTAGATGCTTGTGGGTTTGGCTTTTAATTGAACAAGAAGGATGCTCTAGACTGAGCGCTTTCAAGTAATCTTTTCTGATCTTTGTGTTTGTTTTAAGTAAAATATAGTATCGAAAATATGAGTAATTCTTAAGATTGCCATATTAACTGCAACTCATTACTGAGTGAATGTTGGTGATATTGCTATTAGCTCCTAAAAATGTTATGTATGTCGTGTGTGTGTGTTAAATGTTTTCTTGATGTTTTAACGTAACCATTGCTGCTTACCTATTTAAAAATATAATGACTTCTGTAATTTGTCTATTCTTTTGAAAGTTAAAGCTTATAAAATTGTTGGGCACTTAAAAGAAGGTAGAAGTATATATAGAATGATCATGTGGCTTAGCATGGGAATATGGTTTTTTTGTAAATACAGTTTTTTGTAGCACAATATTGAGCCAATTTAAAGATGAAAAGAGGCTCTCTCTTTGGGAACCCAGTGGTAGTTTGAAGAGACAGTGATTCTTTTCCTGATATTTATCAAAGTAGCAGGAACATAGCCAGCTTTGAGGGTTATCAATGGTTTTGTTTCATTTGATCTGTGGGTATTTCATTTTAGCATTTAGTTTACCACTGATGAGGGTTAAAGTGCTCAGATGGTTTCCAAGAGTCTTTTAAAATGATATTTGCCTAATGCGAAGGAGGCATGATTTCTTTCCTATTCATTGTAAAACTTTTCGTACTTTAAGATAAATAATTTGAAATCATAAGCAGTAGAGATTTGGGCAGTGCTCCAAATATTCTAGTATTTTTTGATATGTGTTTATATCAATGTACTCATAATTCATAACAAATAATTCTTCAAAGTGCCCCATTATTTATAACTAATCCAAATAATCAAGGAGTCCTTCTTTATCAGAGGAGTCACTAGTCAAATAGTATGAAAATAGAATCTTTTATTTTTTATTATTTATTAAATTGTGTGTGTGTGCACACATGTGTGTGCACGCGTGTATGTATGTGTGGGTGTGTGTAGAACCACGGACGAATTCGGGAACCACCATGGACACCTCCACTTCCTTGTTTTACTCTGCCCTGGGATTCACAGGCTCCGCCCTACCAGGACCGGAAACGCAGGCTGCCCCTGCTTCCGCCTGGCATCTATACTTGGGGTCTAGGATCCAAACTCAGGACCTTCCGCCTGCAAGACAGAGGCTTAACCCCTGAGCCACCTCTCCAACCCCAAAAATAGAATCTTAAAGTCTAAGCCTATGGTTTCCTTATTAATAGAAAAATCATACTTCAGTGAAATTAATAACTCCTACAATTCAGAAAATTGATTTCTAGGCTGGATATTTGCCAAGAATCTTACTGATCTACAACTTTTCACTTTCACAGAAGCGATCCAAACAACGAAAACTACAGCAGAAGGCCTTCCGCAAGAGGCAGCTGAAGGAGCAGAGGCAAGCCCGGAAGGAGAGGCTCAGCGGGCTTTTCCTTAATGAAGAGGTGCTGTCCTTGAAAGTGACAGAGGAAGATCATGAAGCAGATGTTGATGTTTTGATGTAATAAGAGTGAATTTATTAGTGTTCTTTCTAAGCATCATTTTATCCATATTTGTTTACATGCATCTTGACCAAAATTTTGTTAGGGCTGTGCTGATAACCATTAATAATCTATGCCAGTGTTTTCTCGGAGTGGTCCCAGGACCTGCAGCTTCAGTATCACCCAAAAAGTTGTTAGAAATATTTACTGGTGGGCCCTACTCCAGTCCTGGTGAATCAGAAACCACAGGCAGGGATACCATTGTGTCTTAACCAATGCCCAGTTATTCTGAGGCACATAACTGATTTAAGAACCTCTGGTTTAAGTAAATGTTTTAACCGTTTAAACATTACAGTGGTTAAGTGAGCTTTTTAAAGACCAGTGCTTTTACAGTTTTTGGAGATTTCAAAGTAACGATGACAGGTAGTTCATTATAATAATCAGTGTATGTGTAAAGATCGTAGTTCAGTTCCCTCTCTCAATATTCTGATTTCTCAGTTTACTTTTAAAGTGTCATAGCATAATTCTCAATTCCTGAATGAAAATCCTTTTCAAGGTGAAGGTGTGCACAAGGTATAGATTGCTGTTTACAATAGTGCCTTCATTGGGTTTAGTTTTCATTATAAGAACAGGCCCTAATCCTTTCCCAGTTAGATAATGGGTTTTTTTGTTTGTTTGTTTGTTTCATGTAAAGTGAGAAGTATTTCTGTATGTGATGTTAGAGTAGCTAAATTTTAGACTTGATGCCCTGTGTTAATACTCAGATGGAGAATGTGTTAGGCAAAGCAGGCAGTCCTACTTTTCCATAACTTTCTCAAATTTTAGGCTGTAAGTTGTCTGAAAAAGAAAATTTGTCTTTATTTCCTTCATATTTTTTGGTAATCATTTCTTTTCAGCACAGCTCTAATTTGTAAATATTTGGTGTAAAGCAGCTCTAGACATATGAATACATTAATATTCAAAATTAATTGGTGAAACTCTTTAGACTTCTTCTAAATTTTTCTAGGGGTTGCTAAAAGTATATTGATCACTGAGACATAGAAAGCATAATTTATTGGTTCCTAATGGAACTTCAGCTTTAAATGAGAAAACATAAAGTTTCTTTAAATGTTCTAATAGTATTTGTTACCATAAAATTAGAAATAGTGACTCCTTTTCTTCTACTAATGACTTTGAATATTCACATGGGTTAAAGAAAAAGGAAACAGGTACTGCTGACAATCAAGTTGCTTTTCTGACTTTCATAATTTTCTTTTTACTTTGGATAACAAGGTAATTCGATTTTGTAGGAAGAATAGTAATCAATATTTTATAAGCTGTAGAGTTCAGATGTTAATAGGATTTCAACATTTTCAAATATTAGCTCATTAAAAACATTAATAGTTTAAATTAATTCTCAGTTGACTTAAAAGTTTAACTTTGCTAGATTGAAAATTAACAATTGATCTAGGCATGGTGGTGTGTAACTATAATCCTAACACTTAGGAGGCTGAGGTGGGAATTGTGAGTTCAAAGCCAGAATGGATTATATATAGTGAGGATCCTCACCCCTGCATCCCCCCCCAAAAAAAAAATAAGAATTAGAATTTTCACACATTTCAATTTTTTTTTCATTTTGTTTCTTTGAAGGTTAAACAATTGAAACTGAGGATAAAAATGAATACATTACCACAGTGCTGAAGTTTTTAATCTGGTTGTAATGTTTTGAAGACTACTAAAATCAGAATTTAAAATCCTACTAAACTAAAAGCATATGTATATGGGTTTTCAGTTAAAATAGTCTTTTAGACTTTACTCCTACCTCCTCTTCAGTACTCCTCATCATCATATATGACCCAAAGAGATCTTGTGGATAAACTCTAAAATACTTTGAGAAAGGTGGAGTCAACCTCTGTCTTTTCTAAATTAGAAAGATAGAAAGAGAAAGTGAGAAAAGCAAATGAATCTGAATTATCTGCCTTCTCTTAGCAAAGCAAAACCCCACACAGGAATTATCTGCTCTCTCTTCCTATTTCTCAAGGAAAATAGACCACATATTTATTACACACTTAGCAACTATTAAAGATGACCAGTAAAAGGGTCATTATGTGATTTCAGACCCATTCCTCTATTCCCTTAGATTTAGCTTAAGTCACTATAGATCCAGTTTTACCAAAGTGTCACAGGCAGATTTTTGAAGATGGTAAAGGTTTGAGTATTTATAGAAGTGCATCATAAGATTTTGTGTTAAGTCCAGATTCACTATAGTAGAGTAAATTAAAATGAGCACCTAAAGTTGGAAATATTTCTTTCAATTAAAAGAAAACATTTGGGGGCCGGAGAGGTGGCTCAGGGGTTTAAGCCTCTGCCTTGCAGGCAGAAGGTCCTGAGTTCAGATCCTAGACCCCAGGTATAGACGCCGGGCGGAAGCAGGGGGTGGCCTGCCTTTTTGGTCTTGGTAGGGCGGAGCCTGTGAATCCTGGGGCAGAGTAAACAAGGAAGAGGTGGAGGCGGTCCATGGTGGTTCCCGAATTCGCCTGTGGTTGTACATACACACACATACACACCAACACACACGTACACACGCACAATGAATAAATAAAAAAAAGAAAAGAAAAAGAAAAAATTTAAACAACTTTTTGTGATCTGAGAAAAATTGAAATCTTTTTCTATATTCTTTCAAAACAGAAACTAACACAAAAGACAAAAACTCTTGTCTTTATTAACGTACTGTGCTTTTTATCTGTTTTATGTTTTATGTAAATAATTCAAGTTTGAGTTATCTTTCACAAAATAATAGTAATTTAATAAATTCGGTATCTTTAGGCTTGAGAGATGGCCCAGGGGTTAAGACTTTACCTCACAAGCAGAAGGTCCTGAGTTCCGATCACATGTCCTACATTAAAAATGCCAGACAGAAATGGCAGTAGCGGGGCTGGAGAGGTGGCTCAGGGGTTAAGCCTCCACCTTGCAGGCGGAAAGTCCTGAGTTCGGATCCCAGATACGCCAGGCGGAAGCGGGGGCGGCCTGCGCTTCTGGTCCTGGTAGGGCGGAGCCTGTGAATCCCGGGGCAGAAGGAGGTGGAGGCGTCCATGGTGGTTCGCGAATTCGTCCGTGGTTCTACACATACACAGACACACACACAGACACACGCGCGCGTGCACATACACACGCATATGCACACAGTTGAATAAATAATAATAATAATAAAAAAATTTTTAAAAAAAGAAATGGCAGTAGCCTGTACTTCCTGCCCTGGTGGGTGGAGCCTGAGAAATCCCAGAGTGAAGCAAGGAGGTAGAAGCAATCCAGGATGATTCCTGAACTCATCCTTGGCCCTCCATAGGGACATTTGTGCCCTCTGATACACACACACACAATGAATAAATAAAGTTTAAATATAGTATCTTTCAGTTGTATTTTAAAATGGTCAGTATTTTTCCTTTTTAAATATAAAACCTTTCTAATCAATTAAAAGGCATAGTTGGGTGCTGCAAATCAAAACTACATTGAGATTCCATTTAACTATAGACAGAATGGCATTCATCAAGATAAAAAAAAAAACTAGTGAGAAAAAAGTTGGGAGAAGGACTGCTGATTCTTAGAAAAAAGTGGGCACAAGGAATGCTAATTCTTACATACTGCTGATGGGAATGTAAACATGTATTGTCTGGAGCTAGTACATACAGCTGTTTCTCAAAAAAAAAAAAAAAAAACTTTAAGTCGAACTACCATATGATCCAGACATACCACTGAAAAGAAGTGAGTCTAGCAGAGTTACTTGCATACATGCATTTTTTATTACTGCGCTATTTATAATAGCCAATAAATGGACTCTGCCCAGATTGCCCATTAATAGAGAAAAAAAAATGTAGGCTATATATACTGCAGAGTTTCTTCAGCCTTCAAGAAGTTAGGTCATTTGCAAGAAAATATGGAATTCAATAGAGATCATCATGGTAATCAAAATAAGGCAGACTCAGAACATGTGGAATCTAGATTTAAAAAAAGACAATACTAGGAGGGGTCTTTTTGAGAAGGGGAAAGGAATTCGTGAATGTGGGAAGAGAGGACTACAGAGGCCAGTGAGGAGTGAATATGACAAAAATATATGATAAACATGTATAAATAAATAGCTAAATGAAAAGGCCAGAATTGTGTGCTCTAGTGTTCATTCTCATCTGTACAGAGCTGACAATGGGGTTAACAAGCCTTCCCTTTAACTTTGTCAACTAAGGCCATGATAAGGTAACACAAATTTACAGATTTATCCAGAGACTTTTTATTAGAGATCTCCTAATAGTGCATCGTACTATATCAAAGCTTTTAATGCATGAACCACGAGTTAAGCAAACCAGCATGTATTTTTGTTTTGCAACTAATTAAAGGAAAGCAGTGTACTAAAATGTAAAGTTCATTCTATCCCAACAAGAACTTAGAGTATGATGCATTTTTTACATGAAACTGGTCTCATTTTTTTATTAGTGGCAATTTAGTCCAGGATCTCTATTCCATGACTAATTTAGATAATCCCAGAAACTGATTTAAGGAACAATGACCCTTTGTAGAGCAAGTGGACATTTCATTTTATTTAGCTTTTAAAAATATCAAATTCACTCATAAAGGAAAAATTATGTTGTTATATAAAGATATCTAGATTCTGATGAGCTTTAAAAATTGTAAAATTTATTATATGTCTTCATATATACACCAAAAGTGTTACTACATGAACTATATAGAAGTATTGTTTTGGGTACTCTTAGCAGACTCTTTGTTCATGACTTGTTCTCCATAGCCTCCTGTGCCTTAAAGGTTGTAAACTCTATACTTGTTATCAATACTGGGCATTTTTAAATTCAGATAATTGTAATGTTATAATTTGGTTTGTTTGGTGCCCGTGGTGTTTGGATATCCGTAAGCAGAACTATTCAGTTAAGCTAATAGTAGTAATAGATTTTAAAACAAAATAAAAAACTTCAAATCTTAGATTTCACTTACTTAACGTTATTTTTGACCAGCTAGATACGTTGAAGAGCCATGAAAGTTATGTAAAGTTTTGCTTTAATGTGTCATTTTTTCCCCCTGAAAAAAAATCTGAGGCCAGGATAAATGTTTAACTCACTTTCTTTGTTGAGACAGGGTCTCTCTCTCACTATATAGTTCAGGCTGGCCTGGAACTTGTGACCTTCTTCCTCTCAACTTCCCTCATGTTTGGGATCCAGACATGTACCACCATGCCTGGGACAAATATTTTTTTAAACTAGATAACTTTTAGTTGTTTGGACAGATCATTTTTCTGGTATAGGCAAAAATACTTCAATAACTAAGATTACATTGCAGAATGATTCTTGTGAACTTTAAGGGATTATTTAGATCCATTTGTATGATAGCTACAATACTTTATCCTTTGTCCTTTAACAAATTACCTCATAGCATTTCGGTATTCAAAAATTATTGTTTGGAATTAATGGAGAATAAAGTTGGTTTATAGTTTGGGATAGTGTTAGTATAATTCTAATGTGTTAAATAATGGTGTTGTGTACACTGATATTCAACATGTTTCAGTTGGAGGTAAATTTAATCTTGAGGACTGTTAGCAAATAAATATTTGAATAAAAATCTGCTGTAACTTTATATTAGTTTTAAGTCTAATAAACTAGGATCAATTTAAATTGAATTATGTTAGGTGAAACATCTGGGATATTTTGAGCATTTGAGCATGGCATTTCTGTCAGAATAGCATCAAAACATGCTCCTTGGAATATTTAAATTTTATATCTGGAAAAAAATTTTCTTACTCTAAAAAGCTTGGAAGGAGCTCTGAAAATTCTTATGACTGGTAAGAGTGAGGAAGTTGCTCATTATAGCTCAAGATTTGAATTTACTTAATACCATTACATTTTCAATTCTTCAATACTAAAATTACTTGATTTTAGCTCCATGTTTTTAAATTGAGGTTAGTAGTGTTTGTGAGTGTTTTAACCCAGGTCAAATAATGTTAAATTTGACATTCCAAACTCAGAAAAAAAAGTAGTGCAGTTTTAACCAAGTTCAATGTATAGTACCTTTTCTTGACTGTCACATTTCTTCTATTACATCTTTGTTGTGAATGAACCTGTGGCAATCTGGTGTTCTTTGTGGTGATGGATGGGATGGAAAAAGGGAGAATTGCTTAATTTCATACATGTTTGACTGTGTAAATGTAGCTATAGAGTTTTAACATGTATAAATTGCAACTCTTTTGACTTAATTGTTCTGAGGAACAGCAGCCCAAAGCCATGATTTGTTTTTGTGTTGCTGCTCTCTCTCTTAAACAGTGACGACCTTCTGGATGAACTTGAGACTTTGGGGTTAGGTTATCTGAGGCTTTAAAGAATGGAACTGATGATATCTGTTCCTGTAGTGGGTGAAAATATTTTCCTTTTTCAGTACTCTAATTTGAATAAAAGTATTATCCATTCTAAATCTCTGTGCTAGAAATCTTATAGGACTGTTGTCAAAAGAAATCAAGAATAAATACAAGTCCATGTCAAACATATTACATATGGTTAAGACTTTCAAATTGTTCAGGTTTTGCCTTTTTTTTACTTTCAAAAATTAGTTATGTAGCATCAATATCATAACCAAAGCAAGTAGGAAGTTGACTGGTTTGGAGAATCTTCAAGTAATCTTAAATACTGTAATGTATCAGATTATTAACCAGGTTTTTTCCCTGTATTCCTAATAAATGTATTACTATATCAATGCACTTTTGTATATATTACTGTCTTCTGTACATTCTGTACTTACTACAATGTATATAAAGCCTTGTTTTTTGAAGCTGTGTGAGGGAATAACTAGTTATGAAACAAGGTGTTCTATTTTGAGTTCCTTCTTGTACATGAAACACATTTTAGTAATTATGTCTAAATGATTATGTATGGTTGTAATTGAAAATGGCTATGTGGCAGAGCTGTTTTGAACTTAAGATCAGACCGAAAAAGTGTCATTTGGTTAAGTGCTGTTGTAATCATTCCATTTTCATTATTTCTCATTGCAAACCCTATTACTGGTTACTATTAATACTTTTATGTTTTGAATCAGCTCCTTTCATGTTCCACCCTAGAACATTCACAGAGAAATGCTCTTTTCTTTTTTCTAAATTAGGGCTCTATAATTTGGTTTTGAGAGTCCCAGTCTCCCCAAAAGTCATTGGCAAAACATTTTTTACTAAGGAGATCAGATTTCTAGAGTGATTCATAGTAAGTGAAAATTAGGTCAAATCTTTTTGTGGCAGAAAACAGTAATTTCCTTAGATGTTGCCATAGAATCTTTTAAAATTATGTTTTCAGAAAAGAATGGATGAAGGAGTGATTCAGTTTTTTTGTTTGTTTGTTTTGTTTGTTTGTTTGTTTTTGGGTCACCAACATCTCTTGCCACTAGAGGGAGATCTGTTGTTTTTTTTTTCCTTTGAAAATGTGTTCTTTTTAATTTCACAGGTTGTCATAGACTTATTCTCAAAATTCCTTTGATAGTTGTAAATACTTTCCCTTATTAGTCAAAAATAGGTTAATTAAGCTTGCTTAGTGAAGCCAGGCTTACTCATGCTGTCTGTAATATTCAATTTTTAATAAATGTGAGTTAGATACTAAGTAAAATGTATGTGTGTTTCTTTATTTACATATTCTATAGCTTTGCCATCCTCATTGTAGACACTAGATGTATGTGATTGTAAATGAGTTAAAGTGAAATAAAATTCAAAGTTTTGTTCCTTAGTTCTGTAACCATGCTTCATGTGGCTAATAATAGCCATACATGATTTGAGGCTATTTCCTGTATTTAAAAGCTTGGGACCTAAAATATCTCACAATCACAGAAAATTCTTTTTGACAGTACTACCGTAGAGATTGGAAGTAATGGCCATTATCGTTTACCAGCTGTCCATAAATGTTGAAATGATTGTCATGAGAGGAAAAGCAAGTTACATTTCATATCTTCTGTTTCATTAACGCCACTGCTAAAGTTGGGAATCTGGTGCTTTTATGGAGGAAGTTTTCAAATATTGACAATTTTATTTGACTATGAAAAAGATTTAATATTTGAATAATGTGGACAATCAGGCACAGATTTTGTGGTTTGTTTCTGTTTTGGGGGGTATTAGGGTGTTGAATCTAGACTATAGAACATGCCATACAAGCAGTCTCCCCTTGTGTTACACACCTGACCCAACAATTTCTCATTTTTCTGTCATTACAGAGAGCACTCATGCATGGACTGAGCACAGATATATACACAATATTTTTGTCGCTTAATCCCCAATCCCACTTTCTTCCTCTTCCCACTACAATTCTCCCCTTCCAGACTCCCTCCTATTTTCAAGTCTTTTCACATTTGTGGCCCACTGAGTTTCATCTGATTAGCCCCTGATGCCATGTGCCTGAGAGCATGACTCTTATATCAATGGATATACAATTAACGAAAGTATCTTGCATTTCCTCCTGTCATCATTAACCATCAACATCAGTCCCCCAGAGTTTTGTGGTGTCTCTTGAGGTTTTTCCCCTTCCGTGATGAACTGTTGGGAGGACGATTCCTGTGTAACTCTTGCAGTGAACTCACAAATACACCAGTCCTTCACAAAGATAATGTGGAACACAGATGTTTTTATTTTTTAATAAATTTATTAAATTTACATTTTTATATACATTCTCCTAGTCTCCCTCATTTCCCCCTTTCTTCCCTCCCTTCTCACTTTCATCCCATCTCACCTTCCCTTCCCGCCCTACATGGATCCATTCTACTCCCTCTTATTCTCCTGTCCTTTGGTTCTAAGAGTCCCGGAATTCCTTCTATATCATCTGGGGGTTCTATATCATGGGGGTTCAGGCCTCTGTGGTAGATCAAGAGGCCCTCCCTTGGGAAGCCTGCTGATATGGGTACTCCCCTACCTCTGTCTGACCCCTCACCCCTAAGGATACTACTGCCTGAAACTTCCTCCTGAGATCTGTGCTAATCCAAAATAAATGTGTTAATTCCAGAATCAGTGCTTTTGTTGTTTAAAATGTTTATTTACTTATCATTTATTTATTTATTTATTTATTTATTTATTTATTTATTTATTTATTTATTTTTGTGTGTGTGTGTCAGAGGGCACTGTGTGTCCCTGTGGAGGACCAAAGGTGACTTTTGGAATCATCCTGGATTGCGTCTACCTTCTTTTGGCTTCGCTCTGGGATTTCCCAGGCTCTGTCCACCATGGCTGGAAGTGCAGGCTGCCACTGTTTTCACCTGGCATTTTTTTAAAAATTTTTTTAATTATTATTATTTATTCAACTGTGTGCATGTGTGAGCGCGTGTGTGTGTCTGTGTATGTGTAGAACCACGGACGAACTCGCGAACCACCATGGACGCCTCCACCTCCTTCTGCCCCGGGATTCACAGGCTCCGCCCTACCAGGACCAGAAGCGCAGGCCACCCCCGCTTCCGCCTGGAGTCTATACGTGGGATCTGGGATCCGAACTCAGGACCTTCCGCCTGCAAGGCGGAGGCTTAACCCCTGAGCCACCTCTCCACCCCTCACCTGGCATTTTTATGTGGGACCTGGGATCCGACCTCAGGACCTTCTGCTTTTGAAGCACTTTTTTTTTTTTAAAGGGAAGAAGGGCTTTTATTTTGGCTGATTATTGGGTTATAGTTCCTTGTATAGTTCTCACAGCTTGGCAGAAGAGTCCACACCAACACCACGACCCAAGGGAACTGGCCACACCAAATGTATAGAACTGCTAAGAGGAACAATTCTCACTTTCCAGATCATCATGCCTGGCTAAGCATGCAGAAGGATGCCAGCTTCCTTAATCAGTTCCTGCCATCTTACTCTCCTGCCCAGGGACTAGTCCTACCCAATATGGACTGGGTCTTTCCCCATCAATTAGACAATCTACAGACTTGTGCGAAGAAACTTAACTCGGCTAGTAATTTCTCACAACTGTGCCCAGAGCTCAGAGCCTTCAGTTGCCAAGTTGATATCAGTAGCTCACTCTTAATAAGTTTCATACATGAATACAGTGATTATGTGTGATATTTTTACATCTTTATCCGTAATTGCATCATCTCTCCTACTTGTTCATCACATTTTTTTGCCTAGTTATACAAGCTCAATAGGTACCCCCCTTCTTCTCCCTCTCCCCTTTCTCCCCCCCCCCCTGCGTTGTCTCCCATTCTACTCCATGCTAGTCAAGCGTTTTGCCAAATGAGGTACATTCCCAACCTTTGGACCCTTTTTTCATTGAAGTAAGATAGCAATTTTTTTTTTGCTTGTGTAAAAGTGAGTTGTAGTTATTTACCTCTCTACCCACAAAAGTATGACTCTAACATGTGGACCAGAAAAACAAGCATCCCCTAATCATATGTGTGATTTATCAACTATTACTTTATAGTATTGTCTGATAAACTATGTTAGTAAAGTAGAAAAAAGTTATAAAATTTGCCAGACTTTGGAAACATTAATTTCAAATGGGCAAAATTGCTCCTGGCCATACTCTGATCTTGCCTTTCTGTTCAAAATTTGACACTTCCAGATTACACTGAAAGTGTGTGTTTACAAACTGTCCTTCATTCACCCAAAGAAAGGGTTTTTTTCTTTCTTTTAGTATGGGTGATTTAACTCTGCACTGCACACGTTAGGCAACTGTGATATAATTTAGCTATATTTCTACTCATTTTCTTATTTTTCCCTTTGGTATGTGCGTTATGAGGTGCATGCATATGTATGTATTTTGCATGTAGGCGTGCGAATGTGTAGATGTGTGTATAAGAATGCACTTTAGTGTGTGTGCCTGTGGAGAGTCAAGGGTCACATCAAGAACCATCCTGAAGTGCTCTCCCTTCTTATTGCTTGCTTTGGCGTTTCCCACATTCTGCCTTCTAGGGCAGCAATTGCAACCCATATCTGTGACATTTTTACATGGAATTCTGGGGATCCAAACCTTCTGCTGGTGAGGCAAAGGCTTTAGTCCCCAAGTCATCTCCTAGTCCCCCCACTGTAAAGTCAATATAATACAATGGAAGAACACTTTTTTTTTCCATTGTAAATTTGTATTTAATATCTCGCAGTTGCTGTAAGCAATGTTAGTCAAAACTAGCCAGTTTAAAATGTCACACTGTAGCTTCTGGTTCACTCATCTGTCTCGTTAACTGTTAGATTAATTCATCAGCACTGGAAGAGGTAAGAGCATAAGGGCTATTCCAGAGATGTTTCCACCATGCTGGGGGCTCCCACCCCTCCACTGATGATTTTCCTGCCAATCCCTGAACATACTGACCTATACAACATAGCCCTTGGCCCAAGTGGCACATGCCAGCTGGTACCATGGCTGCCTCTTCTACATGACCCAGTTCCCTCACTCTGGGAGCAAATGCCACAAAACTGCCATGCACAGATACTCCCTTGTGCAGGATTCTCTGAATCTGGGCACAAGTTTCACCCCTCAGCACAGTCACCAAATCCTTCAAGGCTGTGGGGACAGACAGGATTAGGTAGGACTTCCCTGCACTGAGTGTGACGTCTCCCTCAGTGTGGATGTGCACACAGGGGTCAGCCTCACATTGTCTATTGACAGGCCCAATGACCTGTGACTGTGTTTGTAAGTTAGGCCTAGAGCTGGCACACTCATCTGTGGGGCCATACTTTTTGCCACTTGCAAACTGCAAATGGGTTTTATGTTTTCAAATAGGTCTGAGGGAAAATAATTAGAAGAATTTGGTGTGTAAGTAAATGTCAGTGTCTGTATTGAAGCGGTGCCAGAACATGGCCACACTTGCCTGTTTGCCCTTGTGCCTCAGTGACAACCAAGTCACTCCAATAACTTTGCTTTCTAGCTTGCCTTACCCGGAGCCTGTCAAGCCCAGATCTGGACTAATGTCTTAACTGCACTGGGCAAGGGAGGAGAACTGAAGTCCAGATGGGTTGCAGGCTCTTCCAGGCCCATACAGCTGAAGTTAGTGGTTAGAGCCTGACTTGGACTCTTGTCTTCTGTCAAATCTGAGCCTTTTTCTTCAACTAATCGGCCCTCTTCTCCAGCCAGTCCCTTCCTCCACCCTGCTACCAAGCTGTCTATTAGCGTGCACACCATCAGCGCGCACACCATCACCACGTAGATGCTGCTGAGTCCTTTTAGAACTGCGGGTATGCGCACTGTATCATGCGGCAGCCCTCTGCCAGCAGAGGAGGAGAGCCGCCTGGCAGAGCGCCTCACACTACAGGTTGGCCAGAAACAGCATCTTCAGCTTGGTCTCCATGTAGCTCTTCTCTCTTAGCCTGTTGGCCAGCATAGTGGCAGCCGAGTGCTGGAAGAGCCAGCCGGTCATCTCGTCCAGCTGCAGTCTTCAAGGCTAGAATATGTTCGCCCCAGAGGCTTATATGAAGCATGCTGGCAGCCACGCAGGCAGATGGTCTATTGCTGGCCTCTCGCTGGAGCAGCATCCTCACCAGCCATCTGGCATCGAGAGGCACCGCTGCAGATAGTTCAGGGAGCTGAGCTTCCTGGTAGCTTCGGCTCTCCAGGTGAGCCCTGCCCTACCCATAGAAAGGCTTGGCAAGCCCAAAGATTTCATAGGCAATGGCGCCCATGGCCCAGGCGTCAGCCTTGCTGTAGTCAATCACTGCCCTGGGCCCGGATGGGCCGTGGACACCTCTGGGGCCATCAGGCAGCTGTTGCCATCACGGTCTGGTCCATGTACCAGCTGGTGAAGGGCAACCGCAGACCAATTCACTCGTCAGCCAAGCAGCCAAAATTGGAGATCACTAGGGGCAGCCTTCTAAGTCCAGCTCCACGAGAATGTTGTCAGATTTGAGATCCCAGTGTGCAATGCCCTGCTGGACCAGATGGTCCACACGCTTCAGCAACTGCAGGGTCATCGCGGTGGCCAGGCGGGGGCTGGGAGTGTGCACATGCAGGTACTGGCACAGGGCACAGGAATAGTTCTTCATAACGAGGGACAGCGTGCGTCCATGGCCGACCTTTCTGCATGGAGGCGTGGGGGTGGCACGTCAGGGTAGTCAGCTAGAGTGCCAGGCAGGCAGCAGGGGTACCGACGAGGTGAAGGCCCAGAGAACTCAGATGATATTTGGATGTGGAGCGAGCAGCTTGGAACCATCCTTGAAGCTTCTGTAGGTTACTGCTTCATACTCCCCAGGCAAGGCCACTCGGCTGGCGGGGACCAGCTCCTGGCTCATGGTGCTTAAGATGGCTTCACTAGGAGACTCCACCAAGATGTTCCACGTCATCTTGATGGCGAAAGGAAAGGCTGAGATCCCTGAAGCCTGTTCTGTGTCTGTCCTTCGTGGGATGACATCCGGGGCCTCTCCCTGGAGGAGGACCAAGGCACTTTGCCTTCTTCAGGTCCTGGGGCAATGTGGGCATGGTGGCTTCCTACAGGGCAGCACTCAGCCCTTGCCAATGGACTGTCCGATCAGATAGTCCTGCAGCCAGAAGCCCTGCCAGCGCTGTATGTCCAGAGGGTCAGGCACTACCTCGTTTTTCTGCGTAAGAATCACCTGGATTTCCTGACAGGCCGAGGCGGCCCGCCGGCTGTCTCCCTGCTTCTCCTCAATGAGGCTCAGCCCCGGCCTGAAGACCAGGAAGACGGCTTGGCCGCAAGGGCCCCGCGCCGCCGGCCTGACCACCGACTGGCAGAAAAAGCGGTAGTGGTCGAGGAGGCCGAGCCGACCAGGCTCTGCGCCGGGTCCCTCGGCCTGGCCCGTTCGTTCTCCGCGGACCCAGGCCGCCGCAGGACCCGGCCTCCCCCAGCCGTAGGCAGGGCCGGGCTTGACCGCGAAACGCAGCAGCAGCACCTGACCCAGCTGCAGGCCTTGGCCCAGCGCCTGTTGCACGCGGAAGAACACTTCTTAAGCGTGGATGAGAAACTGAGTTCTGTTCCTAATGGTGAAAAAACTGGATGTCTTAAAGCAGTTAAATTATTCAGGTTCAGTAAAGTATTCAGGTACAGACATCTTAAGCGTCCATAAACAACAGCTGAGTGGACAAAAAATTTCATCTCTCTGTCTCTGTCTCTCTCTCTCTCTCTTTCTCTCTCTCCATTATTAAGCCATAAAGAGAAACCTATAGTTTGTAGGAATATAAATGGACTTTGAGAGTATCTTGCTAACTAAATTAAGTTGGACTCTGAAGTCCATGTGTAGTGTATTTTCTCATGTTGAATCTAAAAAAACCTAAAGATAAAAGGCAGATATTAGGGGAGAGGATGAAGATGTGAGGGAAGGAAGAAGGGAGGATAACAGAAAGGAATGGCAGGTGGTATGATCAGAGTACTGTTAAACCTCTGCCTTGAAACAAAAGGACCTTAGTTCAGATCCCAGATCCCACACAAAAATACCAGGTGAAAATCTCAGAGACCTGGAAGGAGGAGCCTGGAGAACTCCTGAATGAAGCAAAAAGGAGGTAGAAACAATCCAGATGATTCCAAAAATCATTCTTGGACCTCCAAAGGGACACACAGTGTCCTCTGACACAGACATACACATACAAACTAATAAAAATATCTTTAAAGATATCATAATGAAATACAGTATTTTGTATAATTAATCCCTATGTGAAGAGTTATGAAATCACGATATTTCCGGAGTAATGAATGGAACTAGAAATCAGTATGTTAAGCTAAAGAAGCTAGACTCAGAAAGACAAATATTGCATGTGCTCACTTATATATAGAATGTAGATTCCAATGTTATATCTATGCAAACATATATTTGTAGATTACAAAAGTAGACAGGAGACTATGAGAAGGGTAGAGGATACATAAAGGGAGGAGGGATGGAAAAAAAGAAAATGCAATCACAGGACATGAAAGTATAAAGAGGGTACTAGGATCAGCCAGAGTATGAAAGGGGTTGAACAGGGGAGGGGATGAATTAAGAACAAAATTATATATATATGAAACCCATCACTTTGTAAGCCATCTTTAAAAATTCATAAAAATGCATTAATAAAAAATAAATAAGTTGATTATGGTTTTCTCTGCTTCAGTTTTATCCAGAAATATAATGATGTTATAGTAAAATAAATCCTTGATACAACAGAATGGCTAATAAATAGGGATATTTTTATTGGAGTTCTCTGATGAGCTGAAAATGAACAAGAGGCCCGTGTTGTGCTTGTTTCCATCTTTCTGCTGGAAAGACCGCAAAACATTCGTGAGTCCATTTGCCTCTCAAATTTAAAAAGGTTAGCCAACTGAATGAAATGCTTGATTCAAAGATTACATGTAAATCCAAGTGACAAAGACTGCTGTAGATTCTGTCAGAGTCACTTGGCAGTCGTGCATTTCTGGCCTTGGTTTACTCATCTGCAGAACAGTGATAATCCTAATTCATGTAAATTGCTTAGCACAATTTTTGAAACTTTGGATATCATCAGAAAAATTTAGTTATCATTGTCACAATTATTGTTAATTATAGGTGCAATACAATAGCAATAAAAGTTAGATACTCTGGGGTTGGAGAGGTGGCTCAGCGGTTAAGCCTCTGCCTTGCAGGCGGAAGGTCCTGAGTTTGGATCCCAGATCCCACGTATAGACGCCAGGCAGAAGTGGGGGCGGCCTGCGCTTCTGGTCCTGGTAGGGCGGAGCCTGTGAATCCCCGGGCAGAGTAAACAAGAAGGAGGTGGAGGCGTCCATGGTGGTTCCCGAATTCGTCCGTGGTTCTACACACACACATACATACACACTCACACACAATTGAATAAATAATAATAATAATAAAAAAATTAAAAAGTTAGATACTCTGAAAATCCAGATGCTACCTCTGCAGTTTAAATACTGAAATGGGGGTACAGCAATGGATCAGTAGTTAAATCACTTTCTACACCAGCATGAGAATATGAATTTGAATCCTCAGCTCCCACCTGAAGCTGGATGCAATTATGTTGGTCTCTAATCCCAGTGTTCCTGTGGAGAGATGGGAATCAGAGACAGAAGTACCCCCAGAAACGTCTGGACAGTTAGCCTGCCTTGCTCAGTGGAGAAAAATGGAAACCCTAGTTTAAACAAGATTGATGGTGTCATAGTTAGGCGCAATTGTCAACTTGACAATTGAGGGTTTGTAGTTCTGAGCACATTTCTAGAGAATTAGTTGTTGAGTTAAGCCCAGAGCAAACCTGCAGGAAATTATCTGGCTGATAAGGAAGGCCCAGCCCATGGTGGGTGAGACTAGGCCCTGGAATAAAATACAGAGAGCTGGTTGAGAAAGTTGGCATCCTTGTGTACACTTGGCCAGACATGCTGGTCTGGCAAGTAAGCATCGTCTCTCTCTCAGCTGCTATCTAGAGATGGTGTAGCCAGTTCCTTTGGTCCTGGTACTATTGTGAACTCTCCTGCTAAGATGGACAAACAACTGTAACTAGGAATCGTAAAAGAAAATAAGCCTGAAGCGGTTTGATGGTGATTTATGAGCAATCATACAGGCTAACTGCTATAGATGGCCTCCGCCCTCCATATACACATGGTGGCATGTGCATACCTCTACTCACATATACAAACACACCCTCCCCCATAAAAGTCACTGGTACTCTACAATCTGGCACCAAATGCTGGCCACATTATAATCAGAGTATAATGTACCTTTGCATTCAACTTTTAAAACACGTATGTCATAGAT
This sequence comes from Typhlomys cinereus, assembly GCA_023101885.1. NCBI lineage: Eukaryota > Metazoa > Chordata > Mammalia > Rodentia > Platacanthomyidae > Typhlomys > Typhlomys cinereus. The sequence continues at coordinate 52,947 of JALPQD010000579.1, forward strand.
ACTGGCATCAATTTGGCAAGTGCGGGCTTTGAGCTTTGAGCAAAGTTGTGAGAAATTCGTAGTTGAGTTAAGCCCCAAGCATTTTCCCAGGAGATGATCTAACTGATGGGCAAGACCAGCCCATGGTGGGACTAGTCCTTGGGCAGGTAAATAAGATGGAAGAACCTAATTAGGGAAGTTGGCTTCCTCCTGTATACTTGATCAGTTATGCTAGTCTGGCAAGTCAGGATTGTCTTTCTCAACAGTCCTGTGGATTTGGCATGAGCAGTTCCCTCCCTGGTGTTTTTGTGCATTCTCCTGCTAAGCTGAACAAGGAATTGTAAACAGAAGAGAAAATAAAACCCCTTGTTCCCTTAAGCCATTTGATCCTTTGGTCATAAATTTATCAGCAACATCCTGATGTAGTTGAAAAACTGTGATAGGAAGTACAAGATTTTCCTAAAATCTGCACATACATACATACATACATACATACATACATACATACATACAATACACACACACACACACAGACTACATGCACTAATTACATCCACTAAACAGTTAAATTTCAGAGAAGGCTCTGTGAGATGGCTGCTCAGCTGGTCAAGGCACAATGTGTGAACTTAGTGACTTGAGTTTAGTTTGCAGAGCCCACAGGGTAGAAGGAGAAATTACTTCTGAAAGTTGTCTTGTGCCTTCTATATATTCTCTCTCTCTCTCTCTCTCTCTCTCTCTCAAATGAATAAGTGAAATCAGAAAAAAAAAACCCTTTCAGTAGACCCTATCAAACATGGGATGTACATTTCAGACTTTTGCAGACTAAGAGGGAGAGATAACAGCTGGAGAAGTGAGACAGAAAAGGGCCCTTGAGCCCTACTGTCTACCTCCCAGAGACACCAGTCATGTGCTGCTGCTTACTTGCCACCCAGCTTTCTGCACCCTAGCAACAGTTCATGGATTTCTTTCTCCCCTGAGTCACCCCAGTCAGATTTTCCACTCTGGACTTGAAAACCTCTTCTGCTTTTATTGTTTCCCTTGTCAAAGGGAGCTGGATGGACACTATTTTCTTGGTCTCTAACCTGCATTTTGTTTGTTCCTTAAGTGAAGATTCTTGGGCCTCAAATGGAAAATCATGTTTCAGCTTTATAGTTCTATTCTCCGGTCGTCCCTCAGACCGTTAGATTTGTTCAGAAGACTCCAGGCTTATGCTACCCATGCCTGTATGCCACTTCTTCAATCACTTGGGTCCCCTTGTTTGTGAAGCATATCAGAGCATGTTTTTTTTTTTTAAATTTATTCAATTGTGCATGTGCGTGTGTGTGTGTGTGTGTGTGTGTGTATGTATGTGTGTGTGTGTGTGTATGTATGTGTGTGTGTATGTGTGTGTGTGTGCGTGCATGTGTGTGTGTGTGTGTGTGTGTGTGTGTGTGTGTGTAACCACGGGCGAATTCGGGAACCACCATGGACTGCCTCCACCTCCTCCTTGTTTACTGTGCCCGGGGATTCACAGGCTCCGTCCTACCAGGACCAGAAACACAGGCCGCCCCCACTCCCCCCCACCCCGGAGTCTATACGTGGGGTCTAGGATCCGAACTCAGGACCTTCCGCCTGCAAGGCAGAGACTTAACCCTTGAGCCACCTCTCCAGCCCCCAGAGCATGTTTTTAGAAGGAGTCTTTTTGTATTCCTGGAGCCTAAAAATTGCATGTAAATGTTGGGAATCCAGACAGTCTCCTTAAGAGCTACACTTTGTATGGGAGGGGAGCATAAAGGCCACTGGGGTGAAGTTGAAAATTGTGTTTATGCCAACCATATCTTAAATTTCAGCATTGCACTAATGTCTGAGGAGAGACCTTGGCGTTGTTTGCAGTAGAGCATAAATATTCACATTTGAAAATGAATACAAATTACATCGTGACAGTTTACAAACCAGTAACCTACTTTACAAGCAAAAATTAATTCAACACGAGTCTGGAGCTGGTAGTCGTCTATGTGCTATTCTGCTAGTTGGCAGGCACGGCGTTGTGGGGGCAGGAGGGGTGAGGGTTACTGGAGTGGAAGCCCATCCAGCTTTTTGTGAGGAGGGTACAGACTGCATCCTTCTCTCAAATTCCTGCTGTTCTTCACTGGAGAATGGGTACAAGGAAGGCTACTGCATGTCTTTGGAAGAAGTTGCTGACTTTTCATACAAGTAAGCTGGCCCATTGCCTAGGCTTGAGGAGGAGCACTGAAAAGCATGATCTCTTCAGGGAAAATTGTATGGACAGGTAGAGACCATCCACACTGCTTCGCGCTGAGCAGTCTTGGGCTGCAGGGGAGCACAGAGTCAAGTAGTAACTTTTTTTTTTTTCTTGTCAGATCTACATGCCATCTTAAGCTGGCCATGGCCTTGTCTGAGACCGGTTCTTACCTCGTTTGTCCAGCTAAGGAAAGGTACTGTGGATGTCCCCCTGAGAAGAAAGGCGCTTTGCCTGGAAAGTGGTGGCAATGAATGGGTTGGGTTCACATTATCGACCTTGTCCGGCAGGACTCAGTAATATCTGTCGCACATGGTGACCTTAAGTAAAGATATGGCAGAGAAAAGTGAGTGTCCACCTGTTAGGAAAGTGGGACTTCTTATCGTCTTGACAAATTGGAAGGGAGCACCAGAAAAGTCTCAGATGAATCCTCTTCCCTGAAGGAATGTCATGTAGCATTCTCAGGAAAAAGGTGAGCTTTGCATTAAGGCATCCATTTCCTCTGAGTATGTACATTTAAGGTTTAAGAACTCTAGTCCAAGATCTATGGACACCTTTGTCCTAACTTTTCCAATTCTATCAATCGGAGACCCTGGCCTATAGCAATTCAAACTGGATGAAATAAGATTATAAATCAGGAAATGCTTTCAAGAACTATATTTAGGTGTTACATTTTATCTTGAGGTTTTCAGAAATTTCTAGAGTACTCAAACCAGTTCCAAACAATTGTATAAAGAAACAGCACATCTGGACGCACCCAGAGCATCCCTAAGTTTAAGAGTAAGGCCCCATCGCCACGGTACAGGCTAATGTCTGTTCTTTTGCAAACTGCTTAAATCAAATACTGTATATTTTTATACACAGTAGCTCTCTTTGTTGAAACAGTCATTTTTCCCACCTATCTCAAGGGAGATTAGTGAATTTTTGGCTATCATTTCTCTCTCCCTGCCTCCCTCCCTGCCTCCCTCACTTCCTCCCTCCCTGCCTCCCTCGCTTCCTCCCTCCCTCTCTCCCTCCCTCCTTCCCTTCCTCCTTTCCTTCCTTCCTTCCTTCCTTCCTTCCTTCCTTCCTTCCTTCCTTCCTTCCTTCCTTCCTTCCTTCCTTCCTTCCTTCCTTCCTTCCTTCCTTCCTTCCTTCCTTCCTTCCTTCCTTGTTCTTATCTTCTCTTAAGTAATTAGAGTCCAAATAATGGCTTAAATTTTTGATGCTGAGGCACATTAAGGTTAGATCTCTAAGAGGTTCTGTTTACTTATGTTAAAGGAAAACCCAAATTATATAAATCTAGTTTCATTAAAAATCTTGTTACTGTTCTAAAATGTTTCAAACCTTTTTTCTGCTTAATTCAAACATAGGAGTTACTGCTGTGAAAGCTTCCCACCTTGTGTTCTTCAACCTTAAAGAACAAAATCACATCTGAAATTACTAGGTGACTGTGAAAAACAGTTATGTTTTGGAAGCTAGCATTTACAGATCACCTATTATGGTAAGAATAAGAGTGAATTTCTTTTTTTTCACATTTTCATGTGTATACAGTGGGGATGCTTATGTGGGTGTATGTTTTCTCACGTGTGTGTACATATATGTGAGGGCCTGAGGTTAATATCAAGAACCAATCTCATTCATTCTACCTTTGTTTTTTTGAGACCGTTTATCTAATCAAAAGCAGAGCCCACCAATAGGGCTACTCTGGCTAGCTAATTTGCTCTGAGGTTCCCCTTTCTCTACCTTCTGAGGGTGGAAATGTAGATGGGCTACCATTCCCACCAAATATTTTACATAGAATCTGGGGGTTTGAACTCAGGTCCTTTTGCTTGCACAACAAGTGCTTTAACCACTGCATCGTCTCCCCAGTCCAAGATGGTCACTTTTTCCTTTTTTATTTTTTTTTGAAATTCGTTTATTCAATTATTTATTTCAACGATAAGGAGGGGAAGGAAATAGCACGTGAAAACATGCCATGGTGCATAGATGGAGAAGAGAGGACAACTTTCAGAAGTCAGTCTTCTCCTTCTGCCATGTGAATTTCTGGGGACTGAACTAAGGTTTACCAGAGTTGCTAGGAGGCACCGTACCCACTGAGTGATCTCATCAGCTCCCAAATAATGTAGAATTTGTTATTTTTTACTGTTGTTTTATTTATTTGAGAGAGAGGAGAGAGAGAGAGAGAGAGAGAGAGAGAGAGAGAGAGAGAGAGAGAGAGAGAGAGAGAGAGATACTGTAAGGTAAGGTCAACTTTCAGAAGTCAGTTCTCTCCTTCCACCATGTGGGCTTCTGGAGATAAAACTCATGTTTTTTGCAACCTGGTACATGCTGAGCTCTCTTGATAGCTTCTAAAAAATTGTAAATTATTTTCCTTAGGTTAAATGATGTGTCACTGGGCTATGTTTTAAGGATATTTGGAATGCTCCTTAAGAGGAGTGTTCTTTGGAGGGTTGTTTTAGGAGACTTCTCAACAGCCTTATTATTGAGAGGGTCTTGCCAAGTAAATATAGCTGGTCTAGACTTCATTATGAAAGACCAGACTGACCTCAATCTTGTGATTCTCCTGCCTTTCCTAGCTGCTGGAATTGCAGGATTGTGCCATACATACAAATTTTCTCATTTGAAATCTGCACTGAAGGGGAACATTTAATCTGCTAGAAGAAGCACAAGTGACTGCAAATACATTATACACTTAGGAAGGAGTATCCACATTTATATTAAAATATTCGTTTATTGGGAGAGGGTATAGAGAAGCTGCATATACGCCATGGCACATATGTGAGGATCAGAGGACAGCTTTCAGAAGGTGATTCTCTCCTTCCATCATGTGGGCTCCAGGCATAGAATGCAGGTTGCCATGTTTGTGCACAGTCACCCTTACAAGGGGAAACCTGGTCAACCCAGTATTCCAAATTTTACTTCTTTTAGGGTAGTATGAGGAGAAGTAAGTAACTTGATAACTTGTCTGTGTGCATCAGATTGGTTATGAGAGTAGCTGAAATATTTGTACTAGGTTCTCGTTGGCTTTGAGTTAGTAAAGTATGACAGGCTCCTGAAACTTTTTAGAAATATTGAGAGTTCATGTGAAGCTCAGAGGACAACTTTTTGAAGTTGGTTTTCTTCTTGTAATGTCTCTCCTTGCAATGTGTAGACTCTGGAGATCAAACTCAGATCACCCAACTTGTGAACAAGGTGACTTTATCCTTGGAAACATCTCTCTGGTCCCCGAACTTCAATTTGCACAAAAACCTTACAGCCCTGAGGGAGAATTAAAGCCTTGAGGAACCTAATTTATGTAAAGGAGAGGGGTCAATATCAGAAAATAAGAACAGAAGAACGTTTGACTTTTAAAATCACCTGTTAGGATAACAGTGGCATGCATTTCTGGGTGTTCCTTGCTCTGTTGGGGCTCAGACATCTACAACAGTGATACTTTCCTTGAACTATATGTGTGACATTCTGTACAATCATTTTGATGATGTTTGAAATCCACATATGTGAAGGGAACAAAAAATGGAAATGTTTTCTAAGAAAACAGTATCCCTTCAATCTGGGGACTACAAAACTCTTTCTCTCTCTCTCTCTCTCTCTCTCTCTCTCCCTCTCTTTCTCTCTCTCTCTCTCTCTCTCTCTCTCTATCATTCTATTTCTTTTTTTCCATTCTTTTGAGATGGAGTCTTAACAGGCTGAACTCCAACTTCTGGAATCAAGTGAACCTCCAGCCTTAGCTCCCAAGTGCTGGACATACAGCATACACCAGTATGTCAGGTCAGTGACTCATCTTTGACACCATTTTATCTCCTTTGAGAGGAAATTCTGGTGTAGCTACAACACTTTTATTTGAAGCTACCACAATAATTTCATAGTACAACCATGTTTTCAAAATTGATCAATTGCAAAAGCCTTACTTAAAAAAGGTTAATTTTTTAAAAAAATATCAAGTCTGGTCTCCATCATCCACATTGTTTTTTTTCTTCTCGACAGATTTACACAAAAACAGCATAAGCAAATAACGTTGTGATCCATTCTTTTTTCCGTGCTGAGGAAGGAACTTTGGATCTCACATATGCTTTGCCACTGCCTTATATCTCCAAGTCTGATTACTTCTGGAGTGTTTCTCAGGATGTCATCCTTAGTTTGGAGCAGCACTAAACCACAGGTTTCTTTTGGTTGGAACCAGGATTTTTATCAAGGGTATCAAATATAACAAAATATACTTGATGAAATTGTTTTTCAGCCTGTGAGGTTTTAATGTATGTCTACATACACACTCATATATGTATGTATATATACACGTCATATATACAAGTCATATAAACACTTATATGCCATGTATGCACATAAATTATGTATATAAATTATATACACATTTCATGTATATACATACATATACATACACACACACACACACACACACACACACACACACACACACACACACACGAAAGGAGAGTATATGTCTCCCTGGACTGGAGGGGTTATGGGAAGGGAGCAATGCCTGGTTTTGGCCCTAAATGAAGCCTCCTTTTACTTCTATCAAGTGGCAAGTATAAAAGGGACCAGAATGACTGCAATACCCACTGCCCCTCTCAGAATGGAAGGTAGTTAATTACAGAAATAGATTTTGGTTGGACAACTTGCTATGTTCCCTAAAGGCTTGTGAGTAGTCTTTTAAACCTTTTCCCTTAGAAATCAGGGTTTGAAATAAGGGTCCTTAGATGACTGCAACATGGCCTCGTTCTCTCTCCAGAAACCCATCCCATCCAATCTTGCACGTGTATGTAACTCCCAACTGTGCCAGGTAGGGATGAAGATGGGGAGGGTGGGATTTGCCAAAGGACAGTGTGCTCCTTGGTGTACACTTGCTTTAAGTTGGAAAATTCTGTGATGACTTGAGGGATATTCCCCTGTAAATGAATACATGTTTAAATCACACTCCCTTAGTAATCATCTGTACTCTTAACCAAGTATAACACTTGAAACCAATATGCTGCTAATCTCCACTTTTATTGAACATATAACCAGAAGTTTCTCACAAACAAGGCATTAACTTTATACATCAGTTGATTTAACAAGATTTTGTTGAGCAACTTTCAGTGCTATGAATAATACAAGCCTGGCAGAAAAACACTTTCAAAAACTGATGTAGACTTGCTTTAGAACACAGCTTGTGAAACAGGTTTGGGGGCATGTCAAACTTGGAACACAGGACCTGCCAAATGACCATTGGATGCATGGCCCCATTCCACATTACATTTATTTATTAAGTAGGACCTCCAGCAGGACCCTTGGGAGCCCCTGACAAAGAAGCATTGGGAGCACCTGCCAAAGGAGCATCAAGAGCACCTGCCAAAGGAGCATCAAGAGCACATGCCAAAGGAGCATTGGGAGCACCTACCAAAGGACCATTAGGACCACTCACAGAAGGAGCATTGGGAGCGCCTGCAAAAGGACCATTGGGACCACTCACAGAAGGAGCATTGGGAGGGCCTGCAAAAGGACCATTGGGAACCCTCACAGAAGGAGCATTGGGAGGGCCTGCAAAAGGACCATTGGGAACCATCGCAGAAGGAGCATTGGGAGCGCTTGCAAAAGGACCTTTGGGAACCCTCAGAGAAGGAGCATTGGGAACATCTGCAAAAGGACCACTGGGAGCACTTGCAAAAGAACCACTGGAAGTGGCTGCAAAAGGACCATTGGGAACCCTTGCAAAAGAACCACTGGAAGTGGCTGCAAAAGGACCATTGGGAACCCTCACAGAAGGAGCACTAGGAGCACCTGCAAAAAGACCATTGGGAACCCTCACAGGAGGAGCATTGGGAGCATCTGCAAAAGGACCATTGGGAGCACCTACAAAAGGACCATTGGGAACCCTCACAGAAGGACCATTGGGAGCGCCTGCAAAAGGACCATTGGGAGCGCCTGCAAAAGGACCATTGGGAGCACCTACAAAAGGACCATTGGGAGCACCTACAAAAGGACCATTGGGAACCCTCACAGAAGGACCATTGGGAGCGCCTGCAAAAGGACCATTGGGAGCGCCTGCAAAAGGACCATTGGGAGCGCCTGCAAAAGGACCATTGGGAGCGCCTGCAAGAGGACCATTGGGAGCGCCTGCAAGAGGACCATTGGGAGCGCCTGCAAGAGGACCATTGGGAGCGCCTGCAAGAGGACCATTGGGAGCGCCTGCAAGAGGACCATTGGGAGCGCCTGCAAGAGGACCATTGGGAGCGCCTGCAAAAGAACCATTGGGAGCAGGGCCCCATCCCGTAGGTATAGGGGGCATGCCCAAGGGATGAAAAGGCGGCCAAGGAAATATTGGCCCTGTGGGAGGTCTGGCTGCCATGGGTATCCTGACTATTGGAGGGGACCCTGGTGGAGGTGTTGGTGCCGTATTTGGAGGGAAAGGCTGTGGGTCATGAGGATAACATCTCCAAATAACCTCTACAATAGGGATGGGACCAAAACGCTCATCCATGAAAACTCCCACAGGAGGAGTCATAGCAACAGGAATCATATTTCGGAATGGACGTGTCCTCTGATCTCGTCTCCACTTGACTCTTCTATTCTGAAACCAAACCTTCAATTAGAGAGCAAAAGATTTATTTAGTATAGTGAACAATGAATGTGTTTACAGAAAAAAATACTCATATAACGGTACATACTACTGAAATTTTAGACTGCAACACATGATGGGGTTTTCTTTATTTTACCATAATCTTTCTATCCTTACTGTAATGTCATTCTTTTTTTTTCTGCCTTCCTCCCTCTTCCTCCTCTGCATGGTTGTGGATATGACCCAGACCTTGCACACACTAGGGTAATTTTATGGTTACAGTGCTGTGATGTGAACAGCAGGCAAGAAATCTTGTCCAGTCTGCCCCCAGTGTGTGCATATACACACATTTTAAAATGTATCTGTCAAACCTGAAAAAGACAACTAAAACACACTAAGTTTAGAAAGTCTGGTACAAAAACAAACTGAAATTTAAGGATATGTGTCTTATGAAATTGATTTTTTTATTATTTATTCAATTGTGCGTGTATGCGTGTGTGTGTGCATGTGTATGTATATGTGTGTGTGTGTAGAATCACGGACGAATTCGGGAACCACCATGGATGCCTCCACCTCCTTGTTTACTCTGCCCCGGGATTCACAGGCTCCGCCCTACCAGGACCAGAAACGCAGGCCACCCCCGCTTCTGCCAGGCGTCTGTACGTGGGGTCTAGGATCCGAACTCAGGACCTTCCGCCTGCAAGGCAGAGGCTTAACCCCTGAGCCACCTCTCCAGCCCCGAAATTGATTTTTAAAAATGTACTGACCTGCACTTTGATCTCAGGCAGACCCAGACGTTCTGCAAGACTCATCCTGTTGGGAAGAAAATTGCAAAAGTTCAGTTTTTGGAGTTGTGATTAAAATGAAATATACGAATGTACATTATGTCTCAAGGGGTTCTCTAACTTGCACAATGCCAATGGGTAACAACATTTGCATGCAATGTGGTAACAACATTTGGATGCAATGTGAAACGCCCGTTATCAGAATTTGAAAGTCCGCCACACCGAGCGAGCGGCACTGGCCCCGCCCCCTTCCCAACACCTGTCTGCCAGACCCGTGACGTCTGAGACAGACTCCGGTGTCTTGGCGCCCCCTAGAGGACATCTGGCTCCGCGAATCAGCTGAAGTGGAGAGCAAACAGGGCACCACCTCTGGAGCAAGCTACGCACCGGGCAAACACGTCGGGGTACTGCACACGCAGGAAGTAGGCCTCCAGCTCTCGCAGCTGCCCTGGGGTGAAAGTGAAGCGGCAGCGCCGCTTGGGCTGGGTGGGCTGCTGCTCCGCGGCGGTCACGGCCTGGCCGTCCGGCTGCGTACCGTCGGCGTCCCCTGGGTCCGGGGCCAGAGCCAGGGACCGGGCCTGGGCTGGGGCCGCCGCCTGCCCAGAATCCCGGTTTCCTTCGCGCTCTCCGTCCAGCTGAAATCCCTCGTTAGGCAGTGAATCTAGGGAAGGAGAAAAATTCGAGAGAAGGGCAGAGGGAAGGGCGGCTGAGTGCGGGATGCGTGGGCACTACGAGCGGCGGCTGCCCGCCCGCCCCCCTCAACCCCGCGCTCCGCCCGGGTCCCCAATCCCGTGCTCCGCCCGCTCGAAGCTGCCTGGGACTAAGGAAAGTCTATCTGTCCCGTCCAGGCACGGACCATTCAGTTCGTCCTCCAGACTCTTTTCGATGTTGGAGAAGTAAGAGTCCGCGTCGAAGTCTAAAAGGTCCCTAAACTCCTCGTCTTCCACTTCAAACCCCAGGGGCAAAGGGGACAGAGTATCTGAGGAAAAGGAAAGAGAAAGCCGGGCGTCCAGCTCCGGACGCGAGAGGTCGGCGCGCGCATCCCTGGGAGCGGGCCGCAGGCGGATGGAGGTCCGGCACTGACCTGTGGCGTTCTGGTCCTCCTCCTCTTCTCCGGGGCAAGGAAATTCGACGCAGTAATAGCAGCTGCACTTGTGGTTATGATCCATGGCTCGATTGCTAGAGAGGTGGGCGTCTTCCGACTCCGGAGAGGGGTCCGAGGCGCTGCTCTGGTCCAGGCTGGAGACGAGACCTGCAAGAAAGCTGGAGCTCGTCTGGCGCTCGCCCAGCCGTGCAGCCCTTTATATACCCCCGGCGGCGCGTACTCGTGCAAGTTCTAAGCTTCCGTCGTGCGTGACGAATCGAAGCCCCCCATCAGAACCTAGAGCGCAAGAGTTTGCAGTGGGTGGAGTTTGGGACTGAGCGGGGGGGGGGGGCCGAGCGAGGGGATGGAGGTTGGCGCGTCGCCGCGTGGGAGGGGGGGTAAGAAAATATGGCGAGCGTTAGCGCGTGCCGGGCCACAGCCGCTTTTTAGCACGTGGCGGCGGCCGACTGTCCGAAGTGGGTTTGCATTTCACCGGACTGCAGAACTCTGGCACAGAACTGAAGGAAAGGACTGTGCACGATGGACAGCAGCCTAATATTTCACACTGAGCCAATTACGTATTTGCACGATATGCTTAAACAACATGCTCAGTAACACGCGCAGGATGGATCAGGGCCTGCAAAAGGGAGGAGACCTCAGCGGCACTGTTTTTCTTTAAATTTTGTTTTGTTCTTTTGTTTTCTTCGTTGGGCTTTGGGCATGATTCGGCCCACTTAGTGCTCAGTGACCAGAGAGAGGGGCTATCTCTGGTTCTATATGATTCTCAGTTCCAGTCAGCGAATCGGGCCACAGGAGACACGATTTGGGGGTGGAAGACTGCTTGCCGCCACGTGTCCTCCCCCCCCCCCCCCGCCACGCCATTGCATGGGGTTTGAGTCTCGGTTTGATATGGGGGAGGGGTGGTGAGGCGTGGGGGAGGGGTGGCGTGGTGAGGATTTGTGCAGGTGGCGAGAAACCGCGCGCGCCGAGAGCTTTCGACACTGAGTAATGATCTCTCTCTGGACATGGCGCGAGCATAGAAATCTGCATATGCTTAATGCAGACAAGAACACTAGCTCTACCAAGGACCCTTTTTTCCTCAGGCTCCAAACATGTGGAACGCTTGAGAGGCTTCTTGCAAACGACTTTGCAGAAGTGTGCTCCAATGAGTCAAAAGTGCATCAAGTACCCAGGCTGCAACGCGGACACCGATGCGAGCAGACCAGACCCCCTCCCCCACTGGCAGGCCTTTTCCCTCTGCCTCCCACCTTTGAGGACTATATTACTGTTTTTAACTTTTGCCCAGACAGTGGAAGTGTCAAATTTATTATTTATTCAATTGTGCGTGTATGCATACGTGCGCGTGTGTATGTGTGTGTGTGTAGAACCACGGATGAATTTGGGAACCACCATGGACCGCCTCCACCTCCTCCTTGTTTACTCTGCCCCAGGATTCACAGGTTCCGCCCTACCAGGACCAGAAACGCAGCCCGCCCCGCTTCTGCCAGGCGTCTATACGTGGGGTCTAGGATCCGAACTCAGGACCTTCCACCTGTAAGGTAGAGGCTTAACCCCTGAGCCACCTCTCCAACCCCGGAAGTGTCAAATTTAAAAGGGCTGTCTGTCTAGAGTTCCCGTAAATGTTGCCAAGTGCTGTGGAGCGTGTCAATATCTATCCTTTATGCTATAAACCTAAAGCCGGAGAGACAGACTTCAGGTAAAGGCGCCTGTGTGCAAACCTGCCATCTGAGCTCCATCCCTGACACCCATATGGCAGAAAGATAAAACGGCTTCTGAAAATTGTTCTCTAAACTCACGCGTGCACCTGCTCTCTCTCTCTCTCTCTCTCTCTCTCTTTCTCTCTCTCTCTCTCTCTCTCTCTCACACACACACACACACTATTTAAAACTATTTTATAAACATAGCTTATAGTTGTGGGCTTTATGACGGGGCACCAGTACACGAATTTTCCTTTTTTAACTCGAAACCATGTGTTAGCATTCCCATTTCACACACCACACATTCGCGTGTGCACACACACAGCTGTAGGTAAGGCAAGCAACTTGCCAATGCTAACAGGAGCTGCTTTGCTACAAAATCAGCACAGCTGTACAGTTTTCATCCTCTTATATCTCTTAATTCAAAGGAGACAAATTAAAATATTTTAGACTGAAATAGAGAAAGGAGCAGATACTTTGAGGGAGAAGGTCAGTGGCCAGGGTCCAGAAATCCCGGATATAGGGGGTTTCCTCCAGCACTACTTCAGATTTCTTTCCTTTGTGCTGGAACCTTACCTGGATCTCCACAAAGCAGAGGCTTGGGATTCAGAAACACTGAATTCCAAGGCCACCTTTTCTATTTGCTTATGACTACTGGGAAATGTGCGGGACAGGCACAGAATGGATAAGTCCCCTCTCCTTGACTTCTGTTGCAGTTTTGGTTGCCCACGGTGAAAATATTATATGAGAAATCCTGAACAACTTGTCAATTTAAAAGTGTAAACTAGTATGAGAACTATGAGACAATCACACACTGCCCCATTCCATGCCAGCTACGGTAAAACAGAGCCTTTTGTGAAGAGCTCAATAAGCTGCCTGCCTAGCAAACAAGTGAGGGCCTTTTTATGAGAAGGCCCTCTCGTGGTCTCCCAGTGCTTGAGTTCAAGCACTCTTTATTATACTTAATGCTCTCAAAGCATAGAGGTATTGATGCTGGCAATTTGCATAAGCCAAAGAGAAGCTTCTAATTGCTTCATGCACGTGAAAAAAAGTTTAAAGCCCACCTTTTAGACTTGCAAATATACTTATTGCACCGGGAAGACTGGCTAACAGTTATATACATACATAGAATTTAGGGATAAAATTCCCTAAACTATACGTTTAAATAATCGAATCTGAAGAAGTTAATTCAGAAATCTGTAATTCCAGCACTTAAGAGAAGGAGGCAAGAGGATACTGCTCAGTCCCAGCCTGGAATGTTTAAGACCCCCATAGCAGAAACAAACAAAAACTTCCAATTATCTAATTCCACTTTTCCACATACTTTTTAAAAAATCTGATCGTTTTTCTTTCAAGTTATCACATACTCAGAAACGGACATTTTACCTGTGTGTATACATGCTTCACTGGAGCTTAAAGCACCATCATAAGATTTTGATGTACAGAAATATCCACTTTATAAAACTCCAAGGAGGGCTGGAGAGGTGGCTCAGGGGTTAAGCCTCTGCCTTGCAGGCGGAAGGTCCTGAGTTCGGATCCCAGATCCCACGTATAGACGCCGGGCGGAAGCAGGGGCGGCCTGCATTCCGGTCCTGGTAGGGCGGAGCCTGTGAATCCCGGGGCAGAAGGAGGTGGAGGCGTGGAGGCGTCCATGGTGGTTCCCGAATTCGTCCGTGGTTCTACACACACACAGATACACAGACACACACGCGCGCACATACATACGTACACATGCACAATTGAATAAATAATAATAAAGAAATCTTTAAAAAAAAAAACACTCCAAGGATTTTGTTTTATTTCCATGGAACGCGTGGGGTGAGAGAAAATGTGAAGATAGTCCTGGAAAGTGGAGGTGGATGAAGAAGGTCTGCTAGTGTTGGAGGGGGTCTCACTTGTGGACCCGGGAATTAGGCTCACTTTTGGGTGCCCACAGAGCTCCCTTCTGCAAAGCCTTTTGAAAGAGGCGAACGTCCCATGTGTCAAGGAAGGGTCCTTCGTAGCGTAAGCGTCCTTGAGTGCATTAAAAATTTACAAATTTCTGTACTTGCAATTGCCAGGGATTCGTGAGTGAAAATCTGAAATGTTTGGGCTTCATCTCAAGAGGCGCGCAGGAATTTCTGGCAGTTGCACCTGACTTACGCCCAATTTTCCACCCCCCGCTCCACCAGCCTCCATTCCTGAACTGCCCTGCAAGCTTGGTGGGAATCCCCGAGCCGGTGGCCGATCCTCAGGAGCAAGAGGGTTTCTTGCAGTTACACCTGACCTATGCCCCTCTCCTCCCAATGTCTGCCTTAGTCCCTGTAGCGCTTTGCATACTAGGTCCGGGCCCCTGCGTCCGTGGGGATCCTCAAGAGGCGTGTGAGGTTTCCTGCATCTGTATCTGACCTCCACTCTTAGCTCGCGATCGCCATCCCAAGCTGCTTTGCAAACTCAGTCCCAGACCCCCGCATCTGTGCGGATCCTCCGGAAGCACTCGGTTTCTAACAATTGTATCTACCCTACCCCTCTCCGCTTCCGCCACTGCCGCTGCCACCCCTGAACTGTTTTGCAAACTCGGCCAAGACTCCCGCGTCTGTGGCGCGTCCTCAGGAAGCGTGCGGATTTCTTGCAGTTGGCTGCCTTCCCCGCACTCTCGCCTACCACCGCAGCCATCCCTGAACTGCTCTGCAAACTCGGCCCCAGACTCTCCCCGTGTGAGTGACAGATCCTTGGAAGTCGCGTGTGTTTCTCGCAGCTGTGTGTGAACCACTGCCGCTGCCTGTACAGGACGTCTCTGCAAGAGCGGTCACACAATCCTGTTAGCTAGGCTTGGGGAAGGCGCGATCGGCTTGATTAACAAGTGTCCTTCAGTCTCCTACCACAAATAGCAGCTAGTCAGTGTGGCCCAATTCGAAGACTTAGGGAAACAATCACACAGAACCCCAGCACATTCGTGACCAAGTCCAAGGAAGGCAGCAAAGCGCATATAGTGCACAACGCAAGAAAAAACGAGCGACTTGGCTATGCTGCTGAGGGCTCTATGCTTTCTGCAAGCCGGATTTTTTAGTGTATGCATGCATATGTGTGTGTGTGTTAACATCCAAGATCATAATGAAACTGCCAAAAGTTTTCTTTCTTTAGCTTAAAATGGGCCTTCTCTCTTTCTTAACTTCATGTCCTTTCTAAAGGATGTAATGTGTGGAAGAATATGTGAGACTTACTCTCTAGGCGGGGCTGACCTGGAACCCACATAAGTCGGACAATCTTCCTATCTGGGTTTCCTGAGTTCTGAGATGACAGGTGTGTGCCCCAGATCTGGCAGGACTGCACCTCTGCTTTAGGATTCCATTACTAGAGCTGCTTTTAGGTTAGGGAGGGTTCCAGGGACTGGGGTAGCCACTACTGCCTTTTCTTTTTTGAGAAAACCTCTCTTACTCTGTAACACAGGCTGTTAGGTAGTCCTGGAACACATAGTATTTATTCTCTAGTCTCAGTCTCCTGAGTTCCAGTACGATAAGTATCAGCCACTATGCCCAGCCTGACATAACACAAATATATAATATACTGGGTTTCATTTTGGATTTTTTGAAATATATATATATATGAGAGAGAGAGAGAGAGAGAGAGAGAGAGAGAGACAGAGAGAGAGAGAGAGAGAACCACAGCACACACGTGGAGGTCAGAATAGGTGTCTGGCTTTACCTGCTGAGCTGTCTCAGCCTACCAAGGAAAGGGTGAGGATGTCAGATTTTTCTGATGTCACTTTTGAATTCCTGATCCTAATATTTTCTTCCTTCTGAGAGCTGACATTACAAGCTTTGGTGCCACCATCCTGGTTCAGGCAGTGTTGGGGTGCTAAGGACCTGTGGGGGTGCAAGGGCAGCACTGAATTAAGGTCCCAGTACATTGGCTTAGAATTTTCAGACTTACTCTTTTGATTTGGTTGCTCCTCCTTCTCTGTTACCCTCCAGAATAAGCTTGTCCTATATCCCTGTTCTTCCACTCACTCCCTTCTGCCCTCAAGTCATTCTTTTACATATGGAGACCCCCATCTTACAACAAACTAAAAAACTGCACAACAAAAGCATCTAAGGTATTCTAATCAGTGATGTTGGTGGATTCTGATTTCTGCACATTCTTGCTAGTATTTGTTATTTTTTCGTGAAAAAAACCAACAACAATGTGTTTTGGGTAGGTGAAATAACTCAGCAGATAAGTAATATACCTGTTCACAGATCTTTTTTTTAACATTTTTATTATTATTTCCGCTCATACAAACTTAATAGGTAGACCAGTTCCCTCCCTCCCTTCTCCTCCTCCCGAAGCCCCTGCTCCCTCTCCCCTCACCCCTCCCTCCCCATCCCCCAGTGCCCCCCCCAATCCCCAGAGAGTCCTTTAATGTGCATGCCAGACTCTCCTCTGGGCCCTCCTCTCTGATGACGTACAAGGACCTAGTGGCATTTCCCTTTCCTGTGTTCCCCTTAAGCATAGGAACACTACTGTGGCTGTCAATCCCTTGCCTCCAAGGATCTTGGTGCCTTTAGCAGATGCTAGACTTTGTGGGGTCAATAGTGCTGTTCACAGATCTTGTGACCTAGTTTCCACCTCTGATGAAACCCTCATGGTAGGAGCCAACTTTCTGAGTGGTCTTCTGACCTCCACCCATGCACCATGACAAGTATGCACATATTTTCTTTTTCTCTCTCAATTAAAAAACTAAAACATTAAAAAAGAAAGTGCTCCTGGATATATTACTAGCAAAAAGACAAATGGTATGAAAAAAATAAAACTGATTAGCAGAATTTTAAAAAATGAGAGTTTCCTGCTATGCAGGTCAGGCTGGCTTTAGGTTATGATCCTCCTGCTTCCTGGTTGTAATAAGAAATTCTGTTGTCCCAGCCTCCAGACTGGGATTTAGTGTACAAATAATTTGGTTCCATGAAATAAACCTGCAGGGGCATTGTGTTCAAGTATAGGGTAGGAAATGCCTGTTACTGTAAAACAGGACAAGAACCTATGAACTAACATACAAACCAACTAACAAAAATTTTCTGACAAAAGGGATGGTGGAGTGGATTCATTTTCAAGACATTATTTCTTGATAAAGCATGCTGAGTCAAGTTCATCTGCAAGAGAGAGCCAAGCAAGTGTGTAATGCTCACCTGGCAGAGCTAAATCCACATCTAGGGCACCCTAAACTTTGATGTTGGATCTGGGTTCTCAGCTACAAATTTGAAGTTGACATAATGTCTTAAAGCAAGAGACATGAAGTATTCATTTTAGTTGTGCTTGAAGTGGAAAGATCTGGAAATTATTCGCCAATTCTAATGAACTGGATATAGTGCTCTGCTTTGGAAGAGCCAGAGCTGCTGGTCAAGGCATAGTGTCATTGGCAATAGGTACTGTGGATCGCAGCCAGTTCTTTAAATAAGGCAGTCTTGGGCTGTGAATGTCACTGGGTTCAAAAAAGAAAGATAGCCTTGTGGGGGAGGTTACTAAAAACCATCTTCTCTCCACATTTATTATGGCTTACACAGCCCACGAAAGACAAAGTTTTCTGTTGTTTTTCTCGTTGTTAAAAATTCCTTTACAGTTTCATTCATGAGTACAATGAATTGATGATATTTCAGACCTCAATCCCCTATTCCCACCGTCCCTCTTATTTTTAATATCCTTTCGCACATACGGCCCACCGAGTGTCATCTTCTTCTTAGCCATCAGATGCAGAGCAGAACTTCCTCGGCTACATTTTCCACGTTGTGAGAGCCTTGCACTTTGCTGCTTTAAGAGTAAGACCCGGAGGCAGCGACGGTGCGCGTACCCTTGCGGTGCGCGTCCCCGCAGCGATCTCGCTCGCCCTGGTCCACGCGTTTGCCTTCCCGCTCGCTCGAGTGAACTCCTGCCCTCCGCCTGCCGCCGCTCGCTCGCTCGCTCGCTGGCCGCCTTCAGTCAGTGACTCAGAGCCCGACGGCACGAGATTTTCGCTTCCAGAACAGAAACTGGAGACTAAAGCTGGACACCCGCCTGTTGGTACCGTCTCATTTTCTCCTTCTCTTGGGACGCTGGGCGGGGGAGGGCCCGCAGACGCGTTGGGGTTCCACTCGGGGCCAGAGAGCCGCGGACAGTTGCGCAGTTTTGACCTGCTGGTTCAGCCAGGGTCCGGATCCTCTGCAGCTCCTCGTGGCTCCTGGGAGCCCGCGCTGCGTGAGGAGCGAATTGAGACGAGTCCAGTTGCAAAACTTAGAACAAGTTTTAAAAATTTCTATTGAGGATGTGCTGAAGAACTAAAGGAGCGAAGATAGTTTTTCCCTTGTTTTTCCCGGTATGATTCCTTTTACACACTTTTGCATACAGCTTTTTCCTAGAAGTGAATTGAAAAAATGTTGAGCAAATCGGTAAACTGAGTCGTGGATGTTAAGTCAACACAGGATCCTTTAGCAAATGGTGCTCCAGCCTTTTGTGCCAATTGCTGCAGCTTCCTTGGCTTGGTTTCTTGCTTCAGTTCCTGCTTTTTTTCATTATTATTTTATTTCTTATTTTTTACTGCATTTTTTTTGCCTAGTTATACAAGCTCAATAGGTACCCCTTGTAATGGTTACTCTTAACTATTGCTGTGAAAGAGCACCCAAAGTCAAACAAGGGAGAAAGGGAGATTTATTCAACTTACAGTTCCAGAGGGGAGAACAGACTTTCAGGGCAACGGTGACATGGATAGTGACAGAAGCTGTAGGCAAGCTAAGTCATAGCAGACATTCACATGGCTTGAGGATGCCTGGAGTCTCTCTTCTTCAGTCTTCTGTCTTTTGTTCTGAGGCTCATTTTATGTGGTCCACTACTGGGAGGTTCCCACGGGATCTATGGATCTAGGACTAATCTTGGTATTATCCAGATAATCTCTTCAGGTGGTCTCAGCTAATTTTAGTTAATACCAGGTGTGGTCAAGTTGACACCCAGGATTAACTATCACACCCCCTTCTTTTCCTTTTCCCCTCCCTTTCCCCCTATTGTCTCCCCATTCCATTCTCCCCCATTCCCACTTCCTCCCCAGTCCTTTTCCTTTTCTCCTCTCTTGTTACTTCCTGTTTTCTCCCTCATCTTCCAGAGCATCTGTGGGAGCTGAATTTCTTTCTGAGCCCTCTACACTAGTGAGGGTTCAAGACTCGGTGGCATAGCTTGGGGCCCCTTCTTGGGCTGCCCGCTAGTATGGGAACTCTATTATGATTCTTTAAGTCCTTGCCTCTAAGGAACCTACTGCTTGAAGCCTTCTCCCCTGCAATTCCTGCTATGCTAGACTTTGGGGGGTTGTTCACATGTCAGCCATTGTGCAGGTCAGGCAAGGTCCAATCACATTGTGGCTATTTCCTGGCTGTTGCAGCCCTGACTTGTGTGGATTATCATGCATATCGTTGGTCCTTCCCATCTTTAGGTTCTTACAATCTTGCCGCCCCCCCTTTTCTACAAGGTTCCTGCTTGTTCTTTAGGCTTTGTCCACACCATGGGTTTTTCATTTTCGATCTTTTCACGTGACACTTGATTCATGAGATCCATGTGTTGGAACACTGGTGAGTTGGCTCAAAGGTCTTAGATCGCAAAAGCCCAGTCACACTGATGTTGAAAGTTCCTTGAGGTCTGCGCACCTTAGCATTGTAAACTCTGGCTTCTAATAACAGAAATTTTAGAGTGCCCAGAGGTGATGTGACACATCCCTGACATCTTTTTGTAGTAAACACCTATATCCTCCAGCCAGTGTTCCCCGCTGTAGGACAGGTTATCTCCTCACAAAGAAGAGAGTGATCCTTTAAATATTCTGCATTCCAAACTAAAAAAAAATATTTTGCACTGGTGATTGAGCCTCCTAGTCACTAAACTTACTAGCACTTGAGTAGAAAAATTGGGTTGCTGGAAGCACAGCATTATGGTAAAGTAGCAAGGGTTCAGTTGCTGTTGTAAGCCAAACAAAACCACCCTCAAAGGGATTTCCTTTTAGGAAAATGCTTGAGCCCCTGGGGATCTTTGCTGCAAGGTGGAATACAATACCTTATTTACAGCTTTGGTGGGCTTGACACCTAGAGCACCCAGCAGCAAATGGCCCTATGCTGTCTGTCATAGTTAGGCACAAGTGGTAACTTGACATTTGAGGGTTTGAACTCTGGGCACATTTGCAGAGAATTAATGGTTGAATTAAGCCCAGAGCAAACCTGCAAGAAATTGTCTAGCTGATTGAGAAGGTCCAGCCCATGGTGGGTGGGACTAGACCCTGGAAAAAAATACTGAGAGTTGGGTGAGGAAGTTGGCATCTTTATATATACTTAGCCAGACATGCTGGTCTGGCAAGTAAGGATCGTCTCTCTCTCAGCTATTATGTAGAGATGGTGTGGCCAGTTCCCTCGGCCTGATGTTTGTGCATGCTCTCCTGTCAAGCTGGACTGAGAATTGTAACCAGAAAATCGTAAGAGAAAATAAATCCCTTGTTCCCTTAAGCTGTTCGATGGTCAGTTATCAGCAACCATGCAGGTGAACTGCAACACTGTCCATTCTCCTAGGGTAACAAGTTCAATGAAGTGTTCCTGTTCAAATAATACCAAATCAAATTCTAATTTTATAATTAAATTGCACGTAAAGACTCTGTATGGAGGGCTTTATGGAATGACTATAAAGCTGCATTTGGGAGAAATGGACTAAGAATGCCGATTTTTCTCTGAATTGCAAGTGGGGTTTGAATTAGAAATGAAATAGTTTTTTTATGCCTGTGGATAGAGGATGTAGCCTCTTAGTGCCTTCATAGCCATAAAGTTGGGTTGTAAGTTTTGAGGTGAAATTGAGGCCTGTATAGATAATCATCTATGGAGCAAGCTGCATGGCAGGGCCGACCTTGGAGCTGTGACCAGCTGTGACTCTTACTTCATTATCCGTCCCTTCACGATAGAAGCCCCTGGGTTGTTAATTTCCCAGGTGAACTCCAGTGATATCAAGGCAGGTTATTAGCTCTTTAAAAAAATTTTTTTTATTTATTCAATTGTGCGTGTATGCATGTGTGCACATGTATGTATGTATGTGTGTGTGTGTGTAGAACTATGGACGAATTCGGGAACCATCTTGGACCGCCTCCACTTCCTTGTTTACTCTGCCCTGGGATTCACAGGCTCCTCCCTACCAGGACCAGAAACACAGGTCGCCCCCGCTTCCACCTGGCATCTATATGTGGGATCTAGGATCCGAACTCAGGACCTTCTGCCTGCAAGGCAGAGGCTTAACAAGGAGGTGGAGGTGGTCCATGATGGTTCCCAAATTTGTTGGTGGTTCTACACAGACACACATACATGCACAATTGAATAAATAAACAATAATAATAATTTTAAAAAATTTAAAAAAGAATGTAAATTGGACAGCAGACCTGTGCTTAAACCCTAAATTGGAACGAATGAAATTTTTGTATCTCTGTGAAAAAAGGTGTAAGGCCTTGACTTTGGGAGGAGCAGAGTCCAGATCGTATGCCTTATTGCAGAATAAAGCCTGGTTCTTGATGGCATGAGCTTGAGGTCTTGCTGGAGCTGGAATCATGTATCAGTGGGAATATCATTGAAGAAAGGGTCTTCTCCCACCCATCCTGCATTAACTCAGGGAGGGGTGTGGCCTCTTGAGATCTTTCCCCTTCCATGGTAAAATATTGATAGGACAGATCCTGTGCAGTTCTTGAGGAAGTACAAATTGCTACAGTGAGTTCATGGATGCAATGGCCCCGTCATGATCAGAAAATAATGTTTGATTGTACATCTGCCTCTCTTCGAGCTCTTACATTCTCACTGCCCTCTCTTTCCTGATGTCCCCTGAGCTTTGGGATGGGTTAGTGGCAGTTTAGATGTCCTGTTCACGGTCCAGCAGTCCACAATCACTTATTTTCTGCACACTGGCCACTTGTAATTGTCTGTAATACACACCTTTTATTGTAAAAGGTTGAGTACTGGTTGGTCCTCTAATCTGTGGGTATAATAACAAATATTTACAAAGCAGTTTGATATGGTGTCTTTATAGCTAAACTTTAATAGTTTGTACCTCCCTAGGACCTATGTCCTCCCCTTTAATTGGTTCTTGTTCTGGCTTACAGTACCGAAAATGTGATCCCTGCCGAAAAGGTGGCTGTAGGTTTCCCCTTAACATTCATGCCATTATTGCATTTATATTCATTTCTTGCCAGCATGGTTGTTTTCGTAGCTTGCAGCTTTCATGGACTGATGAGACTGTTGATTGATTACTTTTCTCCTCCAGCAGCTTTCATAGTGCTTTCTGGTACTATAAACTGTCCAGCAAAGAGGAAACTTTCAGATTAGTTTCAGGTTTTTTTTTTTTCTGTATCACTTGACCAACTTGTAAAATGTCCTCAATAATAAGTTTTGCTATCAGTTTCTGGAGGGTAACAAAGAGCAATAACCTTTGAGACCTCTCTGACCAACAACTTATTAGGCACCATTATATACCTGCTACTGGAAATTTTGTTTATTGCCTGCTGCAGTTTGCCTGCATGATTGCTGATAAATAACCATCAAAAGGTTTAAGGGAACAAGTGGTTTATTTTCTCTTACAGTTGTCTAGTTACAGTTCTTTGTCCAGTTTGACAGGAGAGCTGATGCCAACACCAGGGAACGGGCCACACCATCTCTACATAATGGCTGACAGAAGAATGATCCTTACTTGCTAGACCAGAATGTCTGGCCGAGTGACAGAAGGATGCCAACTCTCAGTATTTTATTCCAGTATTTATTCAGGTTTGCTCTTGCCTTAATTCTCCCCAATTCTCCACAAATGTGTCCAGAGCTCAAAACCCTTAACTGTCAAGTTTACACTTGTGCCTAACTATGACATTGCCTATGGTTTCTGTTAGGAATAATGTAGGGCATTTTCTGTTTTGTCACACCTTCCTCTCCATGTCCCCCTGTGAAGTGGTATATCTGTTTATACCCTTTCTTTTTTGAAAAAAAAGTTTTCGATATACTTTTTTAAAAATCGTAATCTATTACTTATTTATTATATACCTAATCTATTTACTTATTTTGTGTGTGTGTGTGTGTGTGGAGGTCCAATTGTGACTTCGTACATCATCCTGGATTGTGTCTTACTCCTTTTTTCTTCACTCTGGGATTTCTCAGGCTCTGCTCACAAAGGTGAGAAGCACAGGCCATTGCCATTCCTGCCTGGCGTTTTTACCTGGACCTGGGATCTGAACTCAGGATCTTCTGCTTGTGAGGCACAATTTTAACTCCTGAGCCATGTTTTTGACCTACTTTTAACATAGATTGTATGTTACAACCTCAATACTATTTGTTACTCCATTAACCTTCTCTGTACTTTATCTCCTTATCTCCCTCCCTCACTAAAAAATTCCATCCCATGGGATTCGAGATTGAAGGTGTTTAAATACTATAACCTCAGTATATTCATGTACAATACACATAAGAGTAAAAAAGTTATCAGGCAGCTCACTTCAGTCACATAAAAAACAAATATGTAAGTTTCCACTTTTCTGCATGTGATCTTTTAAATCTCCTTTGAGGGCTTCTTCATATTTCTCCCTTCCACTTCCAGTCAACAGTCCCTTTCCTGACTATTACAAGAAATTCAGATAAAGTACACAAGTTATAAGGTTCAATGCTAACATATAGAAGAGAACATGTGACATTTGTCTTTATGTAAGGCAAAGTTTTGTAGGCTAACTGGGCAATTTATTTCATGTAAACTTGTATGCTTTGATTCTAGGAATCCCCTTGTGCTAATTCAAATATATTATTTGGTTAACTTAATAAGGTCTGAGCATTTTATGGAATGCCAAAAAATGGAAGTAAGAAAACAAAGAAAATAAAGGTTTTTTTTTTCTTTTTCTTTTTTGCATGTATGCGTGCATGTGTGTGTGTGTGTGTGTGTGTGTGTGTGTGTGTGTGTGTGTGTGTGTGTGTGTGTGTAATGTATTAGAGGGCACTCTGTGTAACTGTGAATACCCAAAGGTGATTTTGAGAATTATCCTGGATTGCTCCATGTCCTTTTGGCTTTTGCCTTGGGATTTCCAAGGTTCTGCTTTCCAGGGCTGGAAGGGCAGGTTATCACCATTTCTGTTCAGCGTTTTCATGTGGGATATAGATGTGAACTTAGATCCTTAATTCTTTCTGTTTGGGAGACAGAGGCGTCTTTCCATCTCAAAAGTTTCTTTAATACATTAACGAGGTTTATCACCTTACTTCTTCGAACTGAGTGAGAAACTGGACTCAGAAACCCTACTCAGGTTTCTGTAGGATCAGGACAGACTTTGGCCCTTGTGCCCCAGTATGTGGGAACATTTTTTCCTTCTTCCTGACTTTGAAATAGTGTATACTGTCTTCCTTCACTTACAAGCAGGTTAGACAGATTCCTAAGGAGTTAAATATACTGAATCAGTTATCAGACTGTGGACAGGCAATTTCTTACCACCCAATTGAATAAACTTTCTACAATGATTGGGATTTCCACAGTTACAATACTTCTCTAAGAGTGAGAATATGAATTATATAAGTACTTTCTTTTCTTTTCAATTTATGTGGAAGAGAATTTATTTTATTTTTGTGTTGATTTTTTTCATGAATGTGTGTATGTGTGCGTGTGCGCCCCCCCTGCATGTGTATAAGGGTGGGTGGGTGTATATGTGTGTATGTGTGTGGGCATGTGTACAAATGGGCAGCTGAGTGTGTCTGTGGAGGCGCAAGGATGACACCAGGAAGCATCCTGTATTGCTCTTCCACCTTATTGCTTTGCTCTGGTGTATCCCTAAGTTCTACCTTCCAGCGCCAAAATTGTAAGCTACAACCTTACCCACCCACCTGATATTTTTATGGGGGATGTGAACTCAGGTTCTTTTGTTTTTGGTTAGCAATCTCACTTTTTAAAAATTTTTCTCACACATTTTATTTTTTTTCTAATAATACAAACTCAATAGGTACCCCCTCCCCCCCCATCCTCTCCCTCCACTCCTTTCCCCAGTTGTCCCCCATTGCACTCTCCCCCATTCTCCTTTTCCTTTCACCCCCTCTCCTGGTGCCTCCCCCTTCCTCACATCCCCTAGAGCATCTTTTTGTGTTAACACCAAACCTCCCTCAGAGTCCTCCATCCTAGTGAGGGTTCAGGACTCAATGGCATAGCTCAGAGCCCCTTCTTGAGCTCCCTGTTAGTATAGGAATTCTATTATGATTGTTTAATACCTTGGCTCTAAGTATCCTACTGCCTGGAGCTTTTCCCCCTGTGCTACATGCTAGATTTGGGGGGGACGTTGACATGTCAGCCATTGTGTAGGTCAGGAAAAGTCCAATCTGTCTGCTGCAGCCTTAACTTGTGAATCTCACTGTTTTTTTTTAATTTTTAATTTAGTCTATGACAGAACCAGTCTGTGTATTTATTTATTATTTGCATGTATTGTGCCATAGCATAGGTATGAAGAACAGGAGTAAGTTCTCTCCTTTCACTATGTGGGTTCTGGGAATCAGGCTTGGAGGCAAGTACCTTTATCCAGTAACCATGTTGCAGGCCCAATATCCACAAATATTTTATTATTTGTTTATTTATTTGGGTGTGGAGGTCAGAGGATAATCTCGGGAAGTTGTTCTCTCCTGCCACTGGGACTCTGGAGGTTAAGCTCAGGTTGCCATGTTTGTACACAGGTGCTTTTACCTTCTAAGCATTTCACTGTCCCCTGAGAACCACTTTTTAACCACACCCTTATATTAATGGATCTTATTCATGGCATCACAAGTTTGATATTCCAATTTTACTCTTGCCAAGTGTTCAGGTACCTTCGGAACCAGATTTTTCCAAAATAGTTTCCCATGCAGAAGCAATGGACTTGGCACGCAGCCGAACTGAAGAGACCTCTTGTGGCCTCTTTTTCACCAACCACAACAGTACAAGGAGACCCTGAAATGTGCATTCCTATGCAGGCTTTGCTGTCTGTCAGGCTTCATGCAACAAGATGCATTTGGACAGGGAATTATATCCTATGATACACCTCCAGCTTTGTAGACAGAAATAGTTGTGACTCTGGTTGGGCTGGTAACTACTACTTTTTTTTTTTTTTTTTTTTTTTTTTTTTTTTGCTGTGTTATTGAGAGTCTGCAGGAGTAGACTTGCAAGTGGTCTCCATTAGAATTCTGCTTGGATGAATGTAGTGGCTTCCTCATTGGCTTTCTGTCCTATAGAGATCTGATTGAGCATGGGATTCAGACCTTGGGGTGAGATATATAGCAGTACACCTATGCCTAAAGGCCTATCAGGACCAGCGTATTAAAGCAGGGGAGTAGCGCCCATACCCCATGAGCTCCTTTTAGTAGGAAAAATGTGACACCTCTGTCTTGGAATGCTGAGTGTAGACACCTGTCAGTGGAGTTTTTTCATTAGCTTATTTGGGTCTTTGAAAAGTGTGATAGTTTCATTATAAACCTTCTAGTTCACTTAAGGTCTGTCATACCTGAAGGCATCATTTGTACCATGCAATCTGCAAGGCTGTGTTTGAGACCACAGGTCACCTGTCCTGTGTTCTGGCTTCTCAAAGTGAGACAGATGAGAGGGACCCACCTCTCTTTGGGGACCAAGTGTTAAATACTGCTAAAGCACTGTTAAAAATCATCTAGAATGAAGGGCAATTTTAAGTTGATATTTGTAAGGACAGCTGTCAGTTTTCCCATAAACAAGCAAAGGCGTTTGGGAATGGGGCACTTCAGCGCCCTAATTTAGCAGTTGTACTTCCTCTTGTTGTCCTGAGTGCCACGTAAAAGGACTGTCAGTCAAACAGCCTGCCGGCTACCTTTGTGCTAACAACAGTCATCTTGAATAATCTATGGAGAGACCTGAACAAGTATTGTAGCTGATCACTGTGGTTCTTAAAGGCACAGACTTAGTCAGAAATATTTGAAATGATTTGTATCCTTTTTTTTTCTGCCTAAAGCCTATGTGACTTCTAGATGACCCTGCAACTATTTCTACCTCAGTCAGTGGGGAGGTGCTTACCCTGGTTGCCTCACAGAGGGATTGCTGTGACTTGCATTAAGAGACAAGGCTGCAGTTGGTCCAAAACAAATGATGTGATTGTTGCAAACGCAAGCCTCAATGCTTCAAGTGCCGCTAAAAGGCAAGTCTATGATTGGTACAAAACACATACCCTGATGGCTGTGATGGAGTCAAAAGAAGTGACTGTGATTGGTCCAAAAAGCCTTTTCAGGCTGTAGACTCAGGGTGTTCAGGCTTACTTAGTGAGTTAAAAGGGGGAAACTGTTTTGCCTCCTATGGTTTTTAACCACATCTCCTGTTCTTTTTCTTGGGTCAGGGTCTCACAGGTTGGCTTCCAGTTTACTGTGTATGTAGTCTAGGGCGATCTGGAACTTATGATTCCTTCTGTGTCTACCTCTCACCAGTGCCTGACACATTTCTTCTCTCTCTCTCACTATCACTATCTCTATCTCTGTGTGTATCACAGGGTACTATGTGTGCCTGTTGAGGCCCAAGGGTGACTTTGGGAATCATTCTGTATTGCACTACCTCATACTCTTTACT
Source organism: Typhlomys cinereus (assembly GCA_023101885.1). Taxonomy (NCBI): domain Eukaryota; kingdom Metazoa; phylum Chordata; class Mammalia; order Rodentia; family Platacanthomyidae; genus Typhlomys; species Typhlomys cinereus. Next base: position 80,833 of record JALPQD010000579.1, read on the forward strand.
TTGCTCTGGAGTTTCCAAGGCTCCATCTTCCAGGGCCAGAAGTTCAGGCCTCTGCCATTCCCACCTGGCATTTTGACATGGGATCCTAGATCCGAACTCAGCACCTTCTGCTTGTGAGGCAGAGGCTTAAACTTTGATCCATCTCTCCAGTCCCTGGCACATTTCTTATTCTTCATTTCTTCCAGGAAAAGGGCTGTTGGTGTTTCCCCTCAGAAGGCAGTAGCTCACAGTAAGCATATGTGTGGAATCTGTATCAATCAAGATAGTTTTAAATCTTTATTACCTATAGGGACAGGCAACTTTTATCAACCTCTTTGAGCCTCAGGTCCCTTATCTATGAAGTGGGGATTATAATGGCTTCTTCCTCATAGACTTGTTTGGAAGATTAAAGCAAAGTTAAAACACTTGGCATAGTATTTATGTCATTTTTTATAACTACAAGAATTTTATTGTTCTTGGTGTTCGGGTACCCCATATCACAGTTAGATTCTGGGGTCAACTTGGTAACTGAAGACTGGAATTCTGGTCATGATTGTGAAGAACCGGTGGTTGAGTCCTGGACAAACCTGTAAGAGATGGTCTGATTGGTGGGGAGGCCCAGTCCAGTGGATAAGGCTAGTGCTTGGACAGTTGAATAAGATGGAGGGACCTGGTTAGGGAAGTGGACATTGTTTGGTATTCTTAACCAGCCATGCTGGTCTGGAGAATAAGGATTATCCTTCTCTCAACAATCTGTGAATGAATAGATATGCTATGGACAGTTCACTGAACTCCTGGTATTGGTGTGGACTCTTCTGTCAAACTGGGATAAGAACTATAAGCAGACTATTGTAAACCAGAATAAAACCCCTTGTTCTTTTAATCTGCTTGGTCATGAATTTATCAGCAACCATACAGAGTAAATGCAACACTCCATTTAGTGATTGATGAATATGTTAATATCTACCTTCTGCTTCTTTTCTGAGGAAAAATAGCTATTTTTGCATTTAAAATGTATTACAACATAAATCCACTCTTTCATGTTTTTAAGGCTTGTTCATCCTGGTCTTAGATACCAAAAAGCTTTTTCACATTTGGTTTTTTGAATATTTCTTATTGGGAATTTTTCATACACAAACAAAATGATTTTATCCTTGCCCCCTCCCCTTCCAGCCCTTTTCCTCTCACCCTCTTCTCCCTACCCCAATCCAGTCATGACCCTCCTGTCCTGTCCCTCTACATGTGTGGACCACAGGACTCCCTTTAGGGTACTAGTGCTAGCGAGGAACTAGGTCTCTATGGCAGTGTAAGTGGCCCTTTAATGGGCAAAACCACAAGTGGGGAGGCTCCCCTTCTTTTGTCCAACACTTGCCCCAGAGATTCTTTCTGAGTATAGTTGTTTCTCTTGAGAACCTCACTGGTCCATGGTAGGGATGTTGATATGTCAGCCATTGTGTAGATATGATGGCCATAGATCTTAGCCCACTGCGTTCCTGGATGCAGCAACCCTGTTGTGACTAGGGTATCCTGGCCTGCAGTACACCTCCCCATCTTTAGGCTCTTACAATCTTATGGCGTCTTCCCTTGCAAAGTTCCCAGATTTCAGTCACTTGTGCTAGGTTTGACAAAAGACAATTTTTCTGAGAAATGAGAGATGCTGTTGGGCAAAGTTGAGTGCCACCTCAACTTTGGGGAAGTCAGGCCAGGCCTGCACTGTCTTAGAGCTCCCTCTGCTTGACAGCCAAGCTGCAAGTGCAGGCCCTGGCTCTAGGACTAGAACAGTGATTTCCCTTTAACTGGAGAATCAATTGCAAGGCCAAAATAAAAGTAGCAGACAAGTGGGGGAAATGAATGAATAACTAGGAAAATTGACAAATGTACAGACATGTGTCAAGGACTTTTTTTTCTACCACATTTTATTTTTTTCCTAATCACACAAGCTCAATAGGTCCCCCAGGCTTTTCCCTCCTCCCTCCCCAACCCAGTTTTCTCCCATTCCAATCTCCCTCCCTTCCCCCTTTCCTTTCACCCTCCTCCCTCCCCCTCACCTGGTGCCTCCCCCTTCCTTTCTCCCATCCCCTGGAGCATCCTTTTATGTGAACACCAAACCTCCCTCTGAGTCTTCCACCCTAGTCTGGGTTCAAGACTCAAGCATAGCCTGGGGTCCCCTCTTTGGCTCCCCATTAGCATGGGAACTCTATTATGACTGTTTAATTCCTTACCTCTAAGGATCCTTCTGCCTGGAGGTTTCTCCCCTGTGATCCAAGCTAGAGTTTGGGGGATCATTGACATGTCAGCCATTGTGCAGATCAGACAAAGTCCAATCCTGGCTGCTGCAGCCCTGACTTGTGAGGTATCTTGCATATCGTTGGGCCTTCCCATCTTTAGGCTCTTACAATCTTGCCGTCCCCTCTTCTGCAAGGTTCCCTGAGCTTTAAGATGAGGAGAGATTTGACTGGCCTGGTTCCAGGTGAATAATGTAGGGTCTTTGGTGTTCTGAACTAGGATTTGTTGTTGTTTTCAGTTTTGCTTTTCCTGCACTGCCCTTGGCTGCATCTTGATTTGTACTGAAGGTCACCTCCTAACCAAAGATAAAAGACTGTTTAAATGTAAAGATCTTAATATAAGAGGAGACTCAAAGGAAGAATAGGAGTAGGACACAGCAGTGTGTATGTGTGGGGGACAGTGTCCTATTTTCTGGGTGGTTACCATCTGTATGCCAGTCCTTATATCCTTATATCCTTAAGTCGAAATTGACCAGGAAGGGAAATGAGAATGAAGTTCACTAGATGTCTCGCTATTTACATCCAGTACATGATTTGGGCCTATTTTCTCTACTGAAGCATGTTCCCCTATCTCCTTTCTTTTGAGGTCCTCCTTTCCCTTCCATTCTGTTTATAATCCTTTGCGATTACAATGGGTATTATAGAGATTTCCCTTTGAATATATCATGAAGTGGGTTTGGAACTGGGATCCACCTGTAAGGGAGTACATACAACATCTAACTTTCTTTTTTTAATTTTTTCCACTCATACAAACTTGATAGGTACCCCATTACCCTCCCTCCCTCCACCCCTCCCTGGATTCCCTTGCTCCCTCCTCCTTTTTCCCCTTTCTTTCCCCCCTCCCTCCCTTTCTCCCAGTGCCCCCTCCACCCCCATTCCTGGAGCACCCTTTAATGTGCATGTCAAACTTCCCTCTGGGTCCTCCTCTCTGATGAGATGTAAGGACTCAGTAGCATTGCCTAGAGCTCTTTCTTATGTTCCCCTTTGGTACAGGAACACTGTTGTGGCTGTTAATCCCTTGCTTCTAAGGATCCTAGTTCCTGTGATCCATGCTAGACTTTAGGGGATCAATGATATGTTGGTCAATGTGCAGGTCATGCAAAGTCTTATTATGATTACTTCGGCCCTAACTTGTATGGAGTATCTTGCATATTGCTGCTCCTCCCCATCTTTAGGCTCTTACAATCTTACCGCCCAATCTTCCACAAATTTCCCTAAGCTTGGGATGGGGAGGGATTAGGTTGGACTGGTTCCTGGTGATTAATGTAGTGTCTCTGATGTTCTGAATTATGGTTTTCATTTTCTTCCAGTTTTGCTGTTCCTGCACTGCCCTTGGCTCTATCCTGATGGGTATCGGATGTCACTTCCTAGCCAGAGATAAAAGGCTGTTAAAATAGAATCTTATTATAAGAGTATATTCAGAGGTAGATGGAATAAGAGTGGAAGAGCGTCGTGGTGGTGGGTCAGTCTCTCATTTGCAGGATGGTTACTTTCTGTCTGCCAGACACTATGCCCTCCCTGTCTGGTGAGATCAAACTCCATCAGATGCAAGTGACCAGGAAGGAAAGTCTGTGAGCTTAACCAGATGTCTCATTACTTACTTGCAGTCCTTGATGGTAGCCTATTTTCTCTGCTGTAGCGTGATCCCCTCTCTCCTTGCTTCTGGCAGGAACTTCCCTGCTGTTTATAATCTTTACAATTCATGTAGGTATACAGAGATTTATCTTTGAGTGTATCACTAAGTGGGTTTGGTACTAGGATCCACCTTTAAGGAGTACATACGGTGCTTAATTTTTTGGTCTGTGATACTTCACCCAATATAATTTGAATAGAAGTGGTGAGAGTTGACATCCCTTTCTAGTTCCTGATGGAAGCAGGAATGTTTCAAGTTTTTCCCCATTGAGTATAATCCTTGCTGTTGGCTTGTTGATTACAGCTTTTATTATACTGATAAAGGTTCCTTCCATTCCAACTGTCTCTAGAGTTTTGATCATAAAAGGCTGTTGGATCTTGCTAAAAGCTTTTTCTACATCTATCAAGAGTATCATGTGGTCTTGAATTTTGGACTGGTTTATATGGTGAATTACATTTATTGATTTGTGTATTTTGTTTGCCTGAGATAAAGCCTACTTGATCCCTGTGAATGATATTTTTGATATGTTTTTAAATTCGATTTGCTAAAACTTTGTTGAGAATCTTTGCATCTGTGTTCATCAATGAGATTGGCCTACAGTTTTCTTTTTTTAAGTGTATCATTATTAGGTTTTGGGATTAAGATGATATTAGCTTCATAGAAAGATTTTGGTAGTGTTCCTTCCTTTGATATTTGATGGAACAGTTTAAGGAGTATTGGTGTTATTTGTTCTTTAAATGTCTGGTAGAACTCTGTCTGAATCCATCTGGTCCAGGACATTTTTTGGTGGGAAGATTCGAGATTACTTCATCAATTTCCTCATATGTTATAGGACTATTTAAATAATATATTTATTTAAATATAATATATATATTTCAATAATAATATATAGTTATAGGACTATTTAAATAATCCAAAACTTACTGATTCAATTTAGGTAAGTTGTGCTTATTTAGGAATTCATCCATTTCTTTTGTGTTGTCAAATTTCGTGGAGTATAAGTTTTTGAAATATGATGTTATATTTCTTTGAATTTCTTGGGTATCTGTAGTGATAACTCCATTTTCATTTCTAATTTTGTTAATTTGGGTTTTTTCTCTCTTGCTTTTGGTTAATTTAACTAGAGGTGTATCAATCTTATTGATTTTTTTTCAAAGAGCCAGCTTTTTGACTTGTTGATTATCTGTATTGTTTTCCTTATCTCAATTTTGGATATTCTCCCCTGATTTTGCTCATCTCCTCTCTTCTACTGCTTTTGGGATCAGATTGCTCTAGTGTCTCTAAAGCTTTAAGCTGCATTGTTAAGTTATTTATTTGTGATGTTTCTATTTTTTGATGTAGGCATTAAGAGCTATGAACTTACCTCTTAGAACAGCTTTCATTGTGTCCCAAAGATTTTGATAAGTTGTATTTTTATTATCGTTCATTTCCAGGAAATCTTGAATTTCCTTTGTAATTTCTTCCTGAATCCAATTCTCATTCAGCATCATATTATTTAGTTTCCAAGAGTTAGTGTATTTTCTGTTGTTTTTTGTGTTGTGGATGTCAAGCTTTAGACCATGGTGGTCTGACAGGGTACAGGATAGAATTTCAACTTTCCTGCATATGTGGAGATTCGTTTTGTGGCCCAATATGTGATCTGTTTTGGAGAAAGTTCCATGTGCTGCTGAGAAAAATGTGTATTCTTTGGTGCGTGGATGAAGAGTTCGATAGAGATCTGTAAGGTCCATTTCAGTAAGGGTTTGATTAAGTTCTAAAGTGTCTCTGTTAAGTTTTTGACCTGTTGATCTATCCCATGTTGAGAGGTTGGTGTTTAAATCCCCAAGAATTATCGTTTGGGGGTTGATTTCTCACTGTAGATGCTGTAGGGTTTGCTTAATGAATGTGGAGGGGCCTGTATTAAGTGCATATATGTTCAGTATTGTGAAGTCTTTCTGGTGAGTTGTACCTGTGACTAAAATATAGTATCCATCTGTGTCTCTTACGATTTTTTTTGGTTTGAAGTCCACTTTGTCTGATAGCATAATAGCTACCCTTGCCTGTTTCCTGGTTCCATTAGCTTGCAGAATTTTGGGTCATCCTTTTATTTTTAAAATGTGCCTATCTTTTGTGGTGAGATGAGTTTCCTGAAGGTAGCAGATTGAGGAATTGTGATTTTTAATCCAAGTTTGTAATCTGTGTCCCTTGACTGGTGAGTTAATTCCATTGACATTTAATGTTATGATAGAGAAATTATTTTTAATTCTGGACATTTTTTATGTTTAGTGGCTTTTGGAAGTGTATTATTTGGCTTTTAGGTTTTAGTGGTATTATACTTACCTTCTGTCCTCCTGGATATGCTTATTTTTTTCTTCAAGCTTGAGTATCATTTCTAGCATTTTTTGAAGGCCTCGTTTGGTAGACAGTAAACCTTCAAGTTGTTTTTGTGCTGGAAAACTTTTCTTTCTCCCTGGATCATGATGGATAGTTTTGCCGGGTATATCAGCCTGGGTTGACATTTTTGCTCATTCAATACTTGAAGTACGTCTCTGCAAGCTCTTCTTGCCTTTACTGTTTCCATTGAGAAGTCATTTGTTATTTTGATAGGTTTACCTTTAAAAGTGACTTGTTTTTTTTTTTCCCTTGAAGCTCTCAGCACCATTTCTTTGTCTTGAATGTGGACTGTTTTGACTATTATTTGCTGTGGCGAGTTTCTATTTTGGTCATATCTGTTTGGGGTGCAGGATGCCTCTTGTATTTGGATGTGCCTCTCATTCTTTAGATGAGGGAAGTTTTCATTTATGATAGTTGGAAAAATTTCCTCAGGTGTGGTATTTTGGAATTCTTGCTCTGGTATTCTATGAATATGCATGTTAGGTTTCTTCAGGGTGTCCCATAACTCTTGAATATTTCTCTCAAGTGTCTTTTTAGCTTTAGCAAACTTTTCCATTGGGCTTAATACTTCCACTTTGTCTTCAAGATCTGAATTCTATTTTCTGCTTTGTTAGTTCTGCTGATAAGACTCTGTTGAGTTCTGGGATGAAGATAACTTGTCATTTAGTTCAATTTTAAACTCTGCTTGAGACTGTTTTAACTTCTATATGCCTATTTTTGTTTCTTGAACTGTTTTTCTCAACTCCTCCAAGTGTCTGTTGTGTTCCTGTTCAAACTAGTTGATGCAGTTATTTCCTCTTTCATAGTTTTGATCATGGTAATGATCATGCTTTGAAAGTAGTTATCTTGGGCCTGGCTTTCTTGGCTATCTTCTGTGAATTTGTTCTGGTTGGAATCTATCATCATGGGGTTATTTCTTTCGGTGGGAGATTTGTTTGCTTGGGTTTTGTTTCTAGTGGATCTGCACTTTGACTTGGGCATTGTTGTTTTGTCTCTTAAGACCTTTCAGTTTCTGTGTGTTTTTGACTGAACTGAATTAGTTGATATTACTACTCTCGGACAGTTATTACTAGTGTTTGCCTTGGAGTTGGATATATTTGTCTGTTGTTATTGTTATTTCCTAGATGAAGCTATTAGACTGTTGGTACATCAGTTAAGTCAGGCTTAGTAGGCAGGGGGTGAATATTAGTATGGTAGTGCTGTTTTACAATTTAGTACCTTGGTGATATGTGAGGGTGAGTGGTATAGTCCCTGAAGTAGTATATGTTTTGGGCATGGCTATATGGAAAAGTTAACTTACAGTGATTAATAATTGGGAGGAGCAGGATGGTAAAAAGGGGGTTTACTTATCTTTGGGCTGGATGTGAAGAATCTCTCCCATGCGATAGAATGATTTTAGACTTCAGATGTATGGCCTTTGTCCCCTAGATCTTTGCTTGGGTTTTCTTTGGGCTCTGTTGAACTCTGAGAAGCAGGGTGCCCTCCCTGGACTCTGAGTGAACGTCCCGGGTGGGCAGAAGGGGCAGAGGGCTGAATTTGACTTTAATGCAATGTTTTCTTATTGTATTATAATACTTCTGTTTGATATTTTGTCTTGTTGAAGTATTTAACATATTTTGATTTGATTGATTTGAGACATTTTTAAAAACTCTCAGTTCCTACGTTTTAAGAAGTGAACTTTTAATGATTGACATTTTAAATTGAATTATATAAATTTTTAGTTTTGGACTTTTAGAATTAATAAGATTAAAATAAATATATTTATATTTTTAAGATAACTTTTAACACCTATAGGAACAAGGATTGAGGTTATAGTTTAAAAGTACTATGTTTTTGTGTTAAGTTGATAAGGGGTGGAGTGTCATAGTTAGGCACAGGTGTCAACTTGATGTTTGAGGATTTGAGCTCTGGGCACGTTTGTAGAGAATTAGTGGTTGGGTTAAGCCCAGAACAAACCTGCAGGAGATTGTCTAGCTGATGGGGAAGGCCCAGCCTATGGTGGGTGGGACTAGGCCCTGAACAGGTGAATAAAATACTGAGAGCTGGTTGAGGAAGGCGGCATCCTTCTGTTCACTTGGCCAGACGTGCTGGTCTGGCAAGTAAAGATTGTTCATCTCTCAGCTGTTATGTGGTGTTGGTGCATGTTCTCCTGTCAAGCTGGACTGAGAACTGTAACCAGGAATCATAAGAGAGAATAAACCCTTTGTTCCCTTAAGCAGTGTGATGGTCATTTATCAGCAACCATGCAGGCAAACTGCAACAAGCTCTATCAGATATGTGGTTAGTGAAGATTTTGTCCTGTGCTATTGGGTTTGTGTTTAGGAACTGTTGGCCTAGCTCAATGTGCTATAGGGAGTTTCCTACCCTTTCAACTAGAGTTTTTATAGTCTCTAATATTAAGGTCCTTGATCCATTTTGAATTGATTTTTGTGAATGGTGACAAGTATGGGTCCAGTTTTAATCTTCTGTGTGTGGATTTCAAGTTTTGCCAGCACCATTTGTTGAAGATGCTGTTGTTTTTCCGTTGAGTTTTTTGGGTCCCTTTGTCAAAGATCAAATGGCTGTAATTGTGTGGGTTTATATCTGGGTCTTCAACCCCTATCCATTGATCTATGTGTCTATTTTGGAGCCAGTATTAGGCTGTTTTTATAACTATGGATTTGTAGTATAGATACCTCCAGCAGTGTTTTTGTTACTCAGGATTGTTTTTGCTATCCTGGGCCTTTTGTGCCTCCATATGAATTTTGAGATTGTTTGATTAATTTCTTTAAGGAATTGCTTTGGGATTTTGATTAGTATAGCATTGAATCTGTATATTGCTTTTGGTAGGATGGTCATTTTTATGATGTTGATTCTGCCAATCAAGGAGCATGGGAAGTCTTTCCACCTTCTGGTTTCTTCTGTAATTTCTTTCTTTAGGATTTTAAAGTTTTCATTATAAAGATCTCTCACTTCTTTGGTTAGATTTATACCAAGCATTTCATTTTTTAAGGGGCTATAGTAAATGAGATTGTTTCTCTTAGGACTTTTTCACTTTTTTCATCTTTGGTGTATAGGAAGGCCACTAATTTTCGCACACTTATTTTGTAATCTGCCACTCTGCTGAAATTATGTATTAGTTCCAGGAGGTTCCTGGTGGAGTTTTTGGGATCACTCAGTTATATGATCATGTCATCTGCAAATAGAGATATCTTGACTTCTTCCTTGCGGATTTGAATCCCTTTTATCTGCCTCTCTTGTGTTATGGCTGAAGCTAAGACCTTCAAGTAAAATATTGAAGTGGTAAGAGTGGACAGCCTTCCTAGTTCCTGATCAAAGTGGGAATGCTTCGAGTTTTTCCCCATTGAGTATAATCCTTGCTGTTGGCTTGTATATGGCTTTTATTATGTTGATAAAGGTTCCTTCCATTCCAACTATCCTCTAGGGTTTTGATCATAAAGGATGTTGGATCTTGTCAAAAACTTTTTCTGCATCTATGGTGAGTATCATGTGGTCTTTGACTTTGGATTGGTTTATCTGGTGGATTACATTTATTTATTTGCATATGTTGAACCAAACTTGTATGCCTAGGATAAAATGTACTTGACCACAGTGAGTGATCTTTTTGCTATGTTTTTGAATCTGATTTGCTAAGATTTTGTTGAGAATCTTTGCATCTGTGTTCATCAAAGAGACTGACTCATAGTTTTCTTTTTCAAGTGTATCTTTATTAGGTTTTGGGATTAGTATGATATTAGCTTTGTTGAAAGAATTTCGAAGTGTTCCTTCCTTCACTATTTTATGGAATAGTTTAAGGAATAGTGGTGTTAGTTATTCTTTAAGTGTCTGGTATAATTCTGTGCTGAATCCATCTGGTCTAGGACATTTTTTGGTGGGAAGATTCAAGATCACTTCAATAATTTCCTCATATGTTATAGGACTATTTAAATAATTCAAAACTTCCTGATTCAATTTAGATAATTTGTATTTACTCAGAAATTCATCCATTTCTTTCGGGTTGTCAAATTTCATGGAGTATAATTTTTTGAAATATCATGTCAAGACTTTTGGAGTACAAGATGCTGAGCTACAAAGATAAGCTGCAGAGACAGTGTGGGAGTTAACAAATGTGATTGGATGTTGGGGCATGCTTGATGTCTGTACTGGTACAGAAGGCAGTGGACAGAGGCTAATAATGGGAATAATCTACTGACAGGAGGAATCTTTAAAAGAGAAAGATTTCATAGGAAGTAGTGGCCTTTGGGCTTAGTTCTGAAAGACTGGCTCATATCTTGGCCGACTGAAAGGAGAGAAAGCACTGGGACCTCAAAGCCTGTCCTAGCCAGAACATCTTGGTGCTAATTTCAGCAAGACACAGATGTTTTTGTTTGTTGTATTATGCTATATCTTTTTAGTTTTGTTTGTGTATGTATGTATGTGTGTGATGTGTACATGTGTTTGTGTTCCCATGGGTATAGCAGCACATGTACATGCATATATATACACATTTTAATGTGGACATTGTAAATCGATGTCAGGTATCTTCTTTAGTAGTTCTAGACTTTTATTATTAAGTCATGATCTCTCAGTTGAACCCACAGCTCGCCATTTGACTTGGCTGGTTAGCCAGCTTGTCTTTGGGGATTCTCTGTCTTTCCCTCTAGAGTGCTGGGATTGCAGGTGGCCACAATGCCTACCCGGCTTGTATGTAGGTTTAGAGAGCTTAATTCTGGCCTTCATTCTTGTCGGGTGAGTCCCTTAACTACTGAGCCATCTCCCAGATCCCTTAATTTCTTTATATTGTACTCTTTATAGGCATGGAAAAATACCCACACCATAACTCTTCAGGATGCATGCTGTTTCAAGTTAATGGCAAGATAATTGGCTTGATATAGAAAATGTTAGTAGAGAGTCAAGTTCATTTACAAAGTTTATCTTGGGTAGGGTTGATATTTGTCTTCCTGTTTTAAGAAAAGTGGTTTTAACTAGGTTCTAACGAGTACTTTGACGTTAAAGAGTTGAGTATGTGACTGGCATTTTACAATTAAAGTGTCACATTAATTCATAAATTCTTTAAACTTTCCCTGAACTCATAATTATGAATTTACTCATTTATTCGTTCAAAGTACTCAATTCCAGAAATGTGCAAGTCTCAAGGAATCAAATGGCAACAGGTATATGCTCCAGAAAAGAGGCACATTCCTTGTCCTCCAAGTGTTTGCCACCCTGAACTTAGCACCTCATAGATCCTTCACTAGGTACACATCGATGTTGATTTGTGTCACCTGAGGGCAGTTTTCAATGGATTGCAGTCAAATGACAACTTGCTCTGGGTTGTTAATAGGAGGACAAAACACACTAGCTTCGGGTTCAAAATTTGATGGATCATTCCTAAATTTAGTTCATTCAAAGAGACAGTTGGGGTAGAATGTACTTACTTAAATCGAACTTGTTAAAATAGTGTAAAAATTCAGGTCTATATTGAATGAACAAACAAGTAAATTAGTATTGTTTCTAAAGACTACTGCTCCCTTTGAAAATATTTATGTATGGTCTGGAGAGATGGCTCAGGGGTTAAGATGGCGCTTCGAAAGGAGAAGGTCTTGAGTTTGGATCCCCACATCCCATGTAAAATTGCCAGGCAGAAACAGAGGTGGCCTGCACTTCAGGTCCTGGGGGATGGAGCCTGGGAAATTCCAGAATGAAGTAAAGAGGAGGTAGAAGCAGTCCAGGACGATTCTTGAAATCACCCTTGGTCCTCCACAGGGACACACAGTGCCCTCTGATTCTCTCTCTCTCTCCATTAAAATATTTATGTATTTATCTGAATTTATTGTGTATATGTACATGCATGCATGTACTCTCATGAGTGTCACAGTATTCATGAGTGTCACAGTACTCATGTGGATGTCAGAAGACAATGTTTTGGAGTTGGTTTATTCCTACTATCTTGTAGGTTTCAAGGATCACAGGTTATCAAGTTTATGCAACAAGCATGTAGTAAGCTATCTCATTAGCTTTATTTTTCTTTCCATGCATGTGTGTGTAGGATGCGTATATGTGTGTGTGTACAAGAGTATACTTGAGTGTCTGTCTCTTTGGAGGCCCAAGGGTAACACTAGGAACTGCTGCTCTGGGGTTTCCTAGGTTCTGTATTCCAGAGGTGGAATTGTGGTGATATTTGCCCATTATTATTACATGGGACCTGGAGATCCAATCTCAGGTTCTTTTGCTTGCAAGGCCAAGGCTTTAATCATCTCTCCTGCCCCAATTTGCATATTTATTTTTAAACTTTTTTATTAATTTAGCTTGTGTGTGCATGTGCGTGCATGCGTGTGTGTGTGTGTGTGTGTGTGTGTGTGTGTGTGTGTGTGTGTGTATCAGAGGGCACTGTGTTCCTGTGGAAGACCAAGGGTGACTTTGGGAATCATCCTAAATTGCTTCTACCTCCTTTTTGCTTTGCTCTGGCATTTCCCAAACTCCACTCACCAGGGCCTAAAGTGCAGGTCAAACCATGTCTGCCTGGCCTTTTTTTTGTGGGATCTGGGATCTAAACTCAGGACCTTCTGCTTGTGATGCACAGTCTTAACCCCTGAACCTTCTTTTCAGCTCTTAATTTATTTCTTTATTTTTGTGAGAAAATTTTCATGCATCCCAAGCTAACATTCCAGTCACTATGTACGGCCTTGAACTCCTGTCTCTACCTCCCATTACAGATATGTACCACCGTGCCTTGTTCAAGCCAAAAAATTAAATTAGTGATTTAGTGTCTGCAACATCAGTGGATTTCTCTCAAAATAAATTATAGGCACCAGACATTTTAAGAGCACTATTGTAGATCAATGTTTCCCTGCCTTTCAGCCAGTACCTATCTGGAGTTTAGTGTTCAGCCCAGAACCCTGAGCTCACAGAGGCCAGGCACCCTGTTTTCTTGCATTCTTGATCAAGACCAGGTTTGAGTTAAGTGTGACTTCAGGACAGTGATGAAGGCTGGTTTTCTTCATCTTCTGTCACCAGCTTGGCGAGACTGTCAGCATTCCAAATTTCCTTCAGAGGGTTGGCATTCTGCCATCACAAGTGTCATCATTATTGGTTTAATGTACTGCCACATTCTATCATGGTGATCGTTTCCACATTTTCCAAACAGTTCTGTTAGGAAAAGTAATTTTAGTACGCCCTCATGTGGCCAAATGAAATATTGCGACAATGGCTTTTGATGGAAGCAGGCATTCTTTACAGACATTGCATTCTTTACAGACATCATAGAATAGGCACTGTTTCTTGGCAACTGGATAGACATCCACAAGGGTAATTTGTGTGAACATGATGGCATCATTCATTTTAAATGAGTCAATTCTTTGATTGATTGGTACAATGCATTTGAAATATCTGGGCCAGGTTTATTTTTGAAATTACATTGAATTTCTTTGATTTAAGATCTTTTCTTCTTTTGATAGCTTATGTATTATATGTCAGGCCCATGGTGAATGTCAGGCTTCTGGAAGTATTATTACATCTTTTTTTTATTTCCATTCATATTATTATTACATCTTGTGGGATTCTGATGATTGAACTCAGGTCTCCAGATCAGAGCCATCACTTTATCTGCCCAGTTATCTCTCTGGCCTTGATTTGTGTGTGTGTGTGTGTGTGTGTGTGTGTGTGTGTGTGTGTGTGTGTGTGTGCCCTTTAATGTAAGTGGAAATATATCAAATGTTTAGATTTCCCATCTAAAATATATTAAAGGGACAAAGAAGGGTGATCATTTCTTTAAAACTAATTTTGGAATAGTTTTAGATTTATAGAAGACTTACAAAGGTTAGAATCCCCATTATACTTTCTGTATAAATTCTCCCAAATTGAAATTTTATCACACTTATTTTATGTATTCCTTTGATTATAAATGTGTATATTTTAGTTTGTTTGAGAGTGAATTACAGATTTGATGCTCCTTTATTCTTAAATCAGGGTATATTTTCTTTTTTTTCTCCCACATTTTTTTGCTAATCATACAAGCTCAATATGTATCCTGTCCTCTCCCTCCTCCCCTCCCCAGGTATCCCCCTTTGTACTCTTCCCCCCTGCTCCCTTTCACCAAGCTACCTTCCTCCCCCTCTCTTAGTGTCTCTCCCTTCCTCTCTCCCATTCCTTGGAGCATCCTTTTGTATGAATGCCAAACCTACCTCTGAGTCCTCAAACCTAGTGAGGGGTAAGGACTCAGTGGCATAGCCCAGAGCCCCTTCTTGGGCTCCCCGTTAGTATGGGAACTCTGTTATGACTGTTTAACCTCTTGCCTATAAGGTCCTAGGGCCTGGAGCTTTCTCCACTGTGATCCATGCTAGATTTGGGGGAGGGGTGGTTGACATGCCAGTCAGGGTATATTTTCTTTAAAAAATAACATACGCATATAAAATCCACAATTCACTTATTAAAATAGAATATTAGCAATGTTTTTAATCATAAGACTTTGGTCATATTTGCTAATCTTGCTAAAATCCCCCTTATAAATACATAATTTTATTTTGTCTCTCACTCTCTTATATGTGTGTATATGAATGGCAGGGTGTGTGTACACGTTTTGAGGATGAACCTAGGGCTTCAGGGTTGTAAAATCTGGGCAATTGCTCTTCAAATATTTATATCCTAAGCCCATTTGCTATGCTTCTTTAAGTCTTTTTTAATTTGAAAAGTTTTTATGACCCTATAATTTTAAGATAGTTCAGGTCAGCTATTTTGTAAGAATGTCTGAATTTGAATATCTCTGATGCTTAATCATGATTAGGTTTAGGTTTTGCATTTTCAGGTAGGGATATCACAGAAGTACTGTTAAGCTTCTATTATTATTATTCACTGTTACTGTTGTTATTATTATTGCTGTTTGATTTTTTTGAGGTAGAATCTTACATTGTAGTTCAGTCTGACCTGAGACTAACTGCAGTCCTCTTGTCTCAGCTTCTCTGATGCTGGAATGACAGGTGTGAGCTACCATACTTGACTTCTGTCTGCTTCTAAATGCACAAAATGTCTGTTTCTTAATATCTGATGCTGAAAACAATACATGCAAGTGTGTAGGAAAGGTTTATAGGAGAGGACAAGTCTCAGAAAGATTCATGGGCACTTCAGCTCTGAAATAGGACAAGAAACCTGGAGAAAACTTTGATTGTCCTTTGGTTTATCTCTGACTGCTTCATGAAGGATAGAGTACTTGGGATGAGAGGAACTTGAATTTGGGATGAAGATGTTTTTGTTTGTGAGAATTTGGGTTCTAGAGTCCCCAGGATCTTAATTTGATCTCTCCCTTTGCAGATCAGAATCTAGGCCCTTAGGATTTTACTGTAGGTCACAGTTAGATACAAGTGTCCACTTGACAGTCGAAGGTTCAAACTCTGGGTACATTTAAAAAGAAGTAGTGGATTAGGCTCTGAGAAAGCCTGCAGGAGATTGTCTAGTTGATGGGTTTAGGCCCACCCTGTGGTGAGTGGGACTAGTTCTTGGACAGGTGAATAAGACAGAAGGAGCTGGTTAAGGAAGTTGGCTTTCTCCTGTATACTTGGCCAGACATACTGGTCTGGCAAGTGAGGATTGTCTCTCCTGCAGTTGACCTGTATACAAGGTTTGGACAGTTCCCTCAGTCCTAGTTGTTATTATGAGCGCTCCTGCCAAGCTGGATAAGGAATTGTAAACAATAGAGGGAAAAACAAGTGCTTGTTCCCCATTACTCTGCTTCTTCATGGATTTCAGGGTAGCATATAGAGTAACCATAACACTTTAATTGCTGTGTGGTCCACTGGAAGGCAGTTGGAAGGTTTGTTTCTAAATAGTGAAGATGGGAAATGATGGCAACTCATAAGGGGAGGAGACTATTCTTTATTTGAGAGAGGACAGAGAGAGAGAGAGAGACAGAGACAGAGAGAAACAGAGAGACAGAGACAGAGAGAGACAGGCAGAGACTCAGAGAGAGACACAAAAAGAGAGAGAGACACAGATACAGAGACAGACACAGAAAGACAGAGACAGAGAGAGTAAGAGAGAGGTAGAGAGAGAAAGAGAAAGAGAGAGAGAGAGAGAGAGAGAGAGGAAGAGAGTTCATGAAACCTGTGTAACATAATGAAGAGGTTGGTGGGATAGTATATTTCGTTCCTGACATTTTTTCTTGTCTCTCCCTCAGGGTTTTGGACATCGGACAGTGTCAGTGAAGGTCGTGGTTCGTCTTCAGGCCAGGAGGCTTTGGAAGCTGTGAGTGATGGCCAACACTGTGCACGTGAGAGCAAGGCCAGGACCCTGGAAGACACAGGAAATATATGCAGTCATTAGGCCCCTTGGATTTCTAGGTGGGATATATGTGTCCTTTGCTCCAGGGTCAGGAAACAGACCCTCTAGTACCCCTTGGCACAAGAAGTGGCCTGTGCCTGGTTCCTGAGCTTCATGTGCAGTCCAGAGCAATCTTCTGCCTGATGGACAGACAGGTCTGTGATGCGCGATGTTGCGTGTGTGTTTGTGTGTGTATGTGTGCCGCGCTCCTATCCAACTAATCTGGTAGAATATGTCTCAGTTTGGAAAAGGTGGATTCAAATAACATGTTTTGGGATAAGGACATGGCTTTATTTTAGAGAAATAAGGAAAAATATGGGAATTGTCAGGTCTTGGTGTTTCTTCCCAGTTCAGGCCTAAAGCCTGTTTCCTGGGAAGGTCACAGTAACCCCATGGGCAAGTGCTAGGAATTTCTCGGTATGTCAAAATAAAGTCCATGGACAGGTGCTAAGCATTTTTACCTAGGTTTTGTTTGGGATAATTCAAGTTTTGCCTCTGGCAGGAAGAATTCTTCTGGGATTTAGGAGTGCCCTTTCTTAGGGTTTTTTGGAACTAGCTTCCTGCTCTCTGTTCTAGAGAAGAAGCCTGATTTTTAAATTTCAGTCAAATACTAAATAGAAGTTTCATGTCTAGTCATTTACAATAAGTAGACTTGTTAATCAGAATGTGTGCACTGATTTTAAGGAAATTAGAGAATAACTTCTAGAGTCTTAAAACATAGGTGGGTAAAATTCCCACCTACGTACTAACTCAGAAATTCCAGAAGTACAAGACTATGCTCTCAGTCCACCAGAACCTTAAAAGAAACTGTGATACCCTCTTACCCTGGCTGAAGGCCAAGGAAGAGACCATCATGCCAGAAAGTCTAGATGCCAAGACTGCCCCTGGAGATGGTATTTGCAATCCAAACTGGGAGAATCCATGTCAGAAGCAAAGGGGGCCGTGTCTTTCCTACCCTAAACAGCACTCTTATGAGAAATCACAGAGATGGACCATCTGAGTGCACTCCCACCAATGATCGCCTCCGCCCCGAAAGAGACACCCTCGAAAGAGACACCTTCGGCATATGGGGCCTGACTGGACCCCAGGTTTGGAGTATGCATGGTACACAGATGGGTCATCTAACTGATGGCAATACACTTCTGGAATTCCTCAAAGGAAGACATAAGCAACCTTACTATTAAAGGAATAGAAGGATGCTATTATAGAAGTTATTCTTTTAATAATTATATTGCTTAAGTGTTTTTCTTCAGTGCATACCTCAGTGCTCTATCGACAGAACCAGCTATAGCTTATGGGCCTTGAATATCCAAGTCAAGGCCTCCTTAGAGATGTAGTTTAAGCTTGGATAGTAGAGACTGCATGAGCTGCATACATCTTCCCAAGTTAGAACCTGCTGCCATGCCTGGTGCCTATGTCGACCTGCCTGACTGAGAGTATCAACCTGGAGAGGACAACAGCCAAAGCTCACGCTGGGACTTATGGGGTGTTGGGGACTCCTATAGTTAATTGTAAAATATGTTCCTTGCTAAAATCAATAGGCGATCATTCTGCCTCTGTATTTTAAAAAAAACAGTTAAAATGTGGGCTCAGCCCCATAGCTATCCGGTGAAGCATTATAGATTAGATAAGTTTGGAAATACTGAGAGAATGTTTCTGTTAAGTGCCTTTGCCCTGAAACAATGGGTTAGGTTCTTGAAAAAATGTCCACCCTGAAGGTGATTTTTGCTGACTAAAAAATTATATGTCTGTTGTAGGTGCAACATTCTTTACCCCAAAATTTTCTGTATAAAAGTTGTCATGAAAGTTTCAATAAACGGGTTCAGGATACACTCGGACGAGAGGGAGCTGTGTGTGTTCTGTTCTCCGCCCAGTCCTGGGGAGCCCTGGTCTTGAGGCCGCGACTCTGGTCTGCGGCATATGTGTGTGTGTGTGTGTGTGTGTTTTGTCATGCAGGAGTCTGGCTGTGAGCCAGTCGGTGTTTGTTCATGTGTGTTGGGTTTGTTTGAGGGGGAAATAGAGTTGGTGAGATTGTCAGAAGGACAGGCGAGCAGTGTGCCTGCCCGCAGTAGGTTGTGCTGTGGCGCATAGAGTGGGAGGCGAGTTTGCGCAGGTCCCAGAGGCCTACCTGGAGGCCCTGATGCCCTACAGGCTCAGAGAGTGCTGGGTGTTGCCAGGGTCCAGCATGTGTGTGTGCTCTGCAGGGGGATTTGCAGCTAGGTATAGCATTCCAGGGCCCCGGGTCCCGGGACATGTGTCCTTGCCCCAATCTGGTACCGAGAGGTATCACGCTGGCCCAGGACTAGTTTGTCTACAGAGTAGAGTGGAAATGAGGAGCCTAAATGTTGTGTGTCTTCTCTGCCTAGTCCTGTGAGTGGGGGTGGGAGGCCTTCGACTTGCCCTTAGCCTCTTAGAGGGTGAACGTCCATGTTCGGTTGAGGCAGCCTGAGGAAGGAGGTGGGCTTTCACTGAGGGACAGAGGGGAGAGGGAGCACACTTGGGTCGTGACTAGTTTGGCATTCGCCCTGCCACACTGCCATGGAGCAGGAACAGGTTACAGCGTGACTCCTGTGCTTTCATTTGGGGGAAGCCCGTCAGTAGCTGAGGACCAATGACACGGTTCCCCTCCACACAGGTGAGGAAGTGAAAGTGGGAGGGGTATGCAGGCCCGGGATTGGGGACCCAGCCTGCCCAGGACACAGGACCAGGAAAGCTGGTGAGGCAGGCCTGCGGGAACTGTTCCTGTTCCCACCTCACATGGGAAGCAGCTTAAAGGAGAGGCATGGCGGCAATGAGTGTCAGGGAGGAGAGGAGCCATCCCCTCTGTTGTGTGAGACCCAGGACGTTGGCATGTGGGCTAGGTAGAAGGAAAACCACCATGCCGAGGCCTGTCTGTGATCAGGGCAGCATGACCCGGCCCCCTGCCCAGTGCTCACCCCCAAGGAATAGGTCCCTAATGATCTTGCTTGTGCTTGGAGGCGGCGGCCCTCCAGTCCGTATCAAAGGCTCCCTCACTTGCTGTAATCACACAGTGCCCCGGTGGTGCTGCCACTGGCCAGGTGCTGCCTCGCCCATTCCAGCCTAAGCTCCTAGCTGCCTCTCTTGCACCCTCCATGAATCATTCCACCCATCCCTCCTTCATTTCCTCGCCCCCTCCTTGCACAGGAGGATTGTTCTTTGTAGGAGGTGTCTGTGGCCCTCCAGGGCACACACAGCCAGTGGGAAGACAGCGCCTCCCTGGATACAAGGAAGCGCCCCAGTTCTAAGATGTCTCCCTCACTGCCGGGTACTGGGCACTCCTGTGACCTCATGGGCTAGAACCTTGACCTGCACTAGGCAACAGTGTGCCAGTGGCTGTGTTTGGCTTGCCTGTGGGCCGTTGAGCTTGGGCCTGGGCTTGTGTTCTCTGTCCCTGGAGGTTACGGATAGGAATCAGAATGGGGTCCACCCGGGTAGTCGAGAGGTGGATCTTCCACTTCTTGTGCCCAGGGAGTTCACAATAGTGGGCATGCTCCACTCAGGTGTGCCTGGAGAAACCCGAGGGAGCGTGGCGTTTGGGATGTGAAATATCCCAATGAAACCCCTTTCATTGACAGGTTCTCTGAGGAATCCTGGGCAGCTGGAGTGGTCCATTCTGACGTGGAGCTTGGGAGTCTGCTGAGGGTGTGGCAA
The DNA here is from genome assembly GCA_023101885.1 of Typhlomys cinereus. Classification (NCBI taxonomy): domain Eukaryota; kingdom Metazoa; phylum Chordata; class Mammalia; order Rodentia; family Platacanthomyidae; genus Typhlomys; species Typhlomys cinereus. The sequence goes on from JALPQD010000579.1 coordinate 101,065, forward strand.
AGCAATCCTGGAGCCAGGCAGACCAAAGCATTAAGTTAGGAGGGAAAGCGAGGCATAGAAACAACACCCCAGGGTCCTCATGGGCCTGGGGGTGGGGAGCTGCGTTCTTGGTCTGACCTAGGTTGAGAGGTGCAGAGGTAGGTGACCAAAACGGAGTGGACTAAGGAAGAAAGGACCTAAAGAGCTCCTGGACTTCTGGGAAGGACAAAGTGGACTTTGGGAGGCTGGAGCCTAGAAGGCTGGCCGATTTTGTGAGAAACAATTGAGAGCATTTTGAGGAGCAACGAAGTGGCCAGCCAGGTATCGTCAAGGAGTTAACTGCCCATGACACCATGCTTCAGTCCGCAGGAGTCCCTGAGTGCCTGTGTTTGTGTGCCTGTCACGTTTTTCTGTCCTGTCTGTATCCCCAAGGAGATGACATACTGGGCTATGGGTGTGGATGTAGACTCTGAGCATCGTGCCAGGCTCCGTGGACGAAAGGATGGAGATGCCTTAGGGTTTTCCTTTCCTCGGAGGATGCTGGCGACAGGATGAGGAGTGAAGGGGTAGGTGTCTTGGGAATGAGCCGGATACTGGCATCGTGGTGTGCTGTGTGGGGGCTGGGGCCACTGAGATTTTACTGACCGTGTGCTCAGGGGCCTTGGGCCCCTGTTCGACAACATCAGGTAACTGGGTTCAAACAAACCACCACAAAAGTGAGACAGAAGTAGAAGACACTTGGGTCTTCTACCCACATGACAGCAAGAATGGCAAAGGAGCTAAGGTACGGGGTTGGAGTGTGGGGCGTATGTGACAGGCATTGTGAGGACAGATGAGTAAGGCTGTGTGAGAATTCCAAAGATTTTTCCGCATGGTGTCTTGGTGGCAGTGGTGATGCGGAATGTGCAGACACACAGACAGAGAGATAGAGATAGATAGATAGATAGAGAGAGAGAGAGAGAGAGAGAGAGAGGAAGAGAGTTCATGAAACCTGTGTAACATAATGAAGAGGTTGGTGTGATAGTATATTTCGTTCTTGACATTTTTTCTTGTCTCTCCCTCAGGGTTTTGGACATCGGACAGTGTCAGTGAAGGTCGTGGTTCGTCTTCAGTCCAGGAAGCTTTGGAAGTTGTTACTGATGGCCAACACTGTGCACGTGAGAACAAGGCCGGACCCTGGAAGACACAAGTAATATATGCAGTCATTTTGCCCCTCGGATTTTTAGGTGGGATATATGTGTCCCTGCTCCAGGGTCAGGAAACAAACCCTCTATTACCCCTTGGCATATGAAGTGGCCTGTGTGCGTGGTTCCTGAGCCTCATGTTCAGTCAAAGTAATCTTCTGCCTGATGGACAGACATGTCTGTGATGCTTGTTGTTGTGTGTGTGTGTTTGTGTAGTAGGGTCGGGCAATGATTGTGCCACAGAGGCTTCCATACTGAGAGCCTCCTTGGACTCCTCCCTCCTGCTAAGCATACAAATCTTGTGAGACTACAATTCTCGAGAGACTACAAGTTTCGTGAGACTACAAATCTCTTGAGACTACAAATCTCAGGAGACTATGCCTTCTCCACAGGAGAGACAGTTGTTGCTATTAAACTGACTGGCTGAGAGGATCAATCTGGACAGGACAACTCTACAAAGACTCACGCTGGGACTTATGGGATGTTGGGTGGGGTATATAAGCAGCCTGATACTTAAAATAAATGACCCTTAAGCCTGAGAGCCTACAAGCCTGAGAGCCTGCTTTGCCACTCTCCTGACTCCCGGAGTCTGTGCTGTTGACTGCATGCCAACTTATCCCCGCCCCCAAGGGTCTCTGTGAGCCCCTCTTACACTGTTACATTGTTGCATCTGTAACAGTTACATTGTTTCATGTTTGTGTGTGTGTGTGTGTGTGTGTGTTTGTGTGTTTGTGTGTGTGCGTGTGTGTGTTGATTGTTGTGCAGGAGCCTGGCTGTGAGCCAGTCGGTGTTTGTTCGCGTGTGTTGGATTTGTTGAGGGGAAAATAGAGTTGGTGAGATTGTCAGAGGGATAGGCGAGCAGTGTGCCTACCTGCAGTAAGTTGTTCTGTGGCACATAGAGTGGGAGGCGAGTTTGCGCAGGTCCCAGAGGCCTACCTGGAGGCCCTGATGCCCTACAGGTAATATATGCAGTCATTAGGCTCCTTGGGTTTCTAGGTGGGATGTATGTGTCCCTCCTCCAGGGTCTGGAAACAGATCCTCTAGTACCTTTGGCACATGATGTGGCCTGTGTGCGTGGTTCCTGAGTGTCATTTGCATTCCAGTGTAATCTTATGCCTGGTGAAGCGACAGGCCTGTGATCTTTGATGTTTATGTGTGTGTAAGGGCCCTTGCATGTTGATAAATATTTATTTATATATACACTTGAGTGTGTATCTGTGTAGTGGTCCAATGGTGATATGGGGAATCATCCTTTCCCATCTTCCGTGCAGTTATTGTGAGACTGGGTATCTAAGAAAATCCAGAGCATTTCATTAGGCGTAGTCTCTGTAGGTAGTTTACTGTGGGTATTCCCAAGCTATGCCTTCCAGTGCTAGAATTACAATCATCTACTACAGCTGTCCAGGATTTTTTGTTTCATATTTGGATCAGAACTTGGTTCTCTTTACTTGCCACGTAAATGCTGTAACTACTGACATATCTCTCCAACTCCAAATAATCTTATAAATAAAGGAAATTGAGGCCAGAATATGTTTCCTATCTATTTTTATGAAGCAACTCATCTGGCTAATTTTTTCACACTATTCGTTTTGTTTCATTTTTGACTCTATTGTAAAATTTTCTCACTATGTCACTCAGGCTGTCCTCCATTTCACACTCTTCCTGTCCATGACTATTAGATGCCAGGATTAGAAATGTGCTCCACCTCACTCAGTAGATGTAAACAATTTGTCTTTATTGGGACTTAGCATTTGAAAATGTCGAAAAAAAGGTAGTGTGGTAAATAGCAACTATGTTTAGTAGGCATTTGTAAAAGGTGTTTACCTGCTTTATTAACACTATATAAGTCATATTCAAAGTTAGACAGATGTGGTGCTTACCTTGACAGTTTATATGAGATTTGTCTTTGAACAAATTTCCCATGGGATGCTTTCAATTATAATATTTAAGACTGATATTAATTGATTAGCAATATTCTTTCCCATTCTTGTTTGACCAGAAGATATGTGAGAATCAATAATGCTGTTTAATGAATATTTATGGTGGTCGTGATTGGAATCAGGTTCTTTCTCAATACCTTAAATTACAGACTGATAATTTTAAACTAATTAATTAGTTCATTAAATGCCTGTGTATATGTTTGTGGTTGTGTGTGTCCCTGTGGAGGATCAAGAGTGACTTGGGGAATATTGCGGATTGCTTCTACCTCCATTTTACTTCACTCTGGGATATTCCAAGCTGTATCCACCAGGGCCTGATGTCTAGGTTTCTACCATTTCTACCTGACATTTTTACATGACACTTGTAATCCAAACTGAGGTCTTGTTTGTGAGGCAGAGTCTTGACCCTTGAGCCATGTCTCCAGCCCCTGCAGCTAATCTTTAAGAAAGCCTGATAACCTAAAATATTTTTCTTTTTATTCCCTCCCATTTTCCTCTTTGAATACAATAAGTGCTCTAAGGGAAATCCATGTGCTTCTTGTGGCTTCTTGCATTCCACATATACTTTCTTCAGTTTAGAAGCACATTCCCGCTCTCAGGAAATTATCTCTCTTAGACAGGTGAGCCACTTAGAGTCCAGAGGATTCCTCTAATTGAGTCAGTGCTGAGGGCTTCCTCTGTACTGGGAAAGGATTTGAATTCAATTTTCCCAAGGATTATTTGTAATCCATAAAATGTGTGTTAATTCTTATTTCCTTAAATATGAGGTACAAATGCTGCTTTACTATTCCATAGGCTCATTAGCATAGTTAAAGAGGAAAGGAAAGATATTATACCTGAAATGATAGCTGCTAGTATGGGGTCATTTATAAAGCAATGCACAATTATAGTCTAGTCAATTAGTGTTGCTGGTTTGACAAAACTATTCTAATTGTCATTATAAACAGGGAGAAAGAAAGCCTTCATTTTTGCATGAATCATAGGGAAACCAGTGTCCTGTTGGGAGAGTTAGTTTATGGGTTGACATGGTAATCTTTTATTGCAGGCTGTGTGTATGGGGTAACCCATGTGCTTGACTGCACCACCACCGCACTGCCAATCCCAAGGTATTATGGTATGGAGTAAGTGTTATTTCTAATGGCAGTTCTTACGTTTTCCTGTCCTCCTTGGGCCAGGTGATACCTCTGAACTTATGCCTTTAAGTTTTGGCATTATAGTCACATACCTGCCTGGCCTGCCTTGGGAATAATTCATTTATGTCACCACTCATTGGTTAGAGGGCATCTGAGCATCATCAAATCTTGTATGTTTTGGTACAGGCTCATTTATGAGCCTGAAGGACACCAGGCGAAAGGAATCACATGCCGGAGAGCTGCATCTTGACTGATGCTGAGAGATGCACTGAGTGAGAGGAAGAAGTAATTTGTTTGTCTTGCTGTTTACCTTTGTGTCCCAAGCCTACCTTCTCTTTCAGATTGTTGGCTTTTCTGAGTACTGCTGGATGGTGCTAGTATGTGTCCCTAGTCTTGCAGGAGACAAATGCCCTCTTACATCATTATTTTCATTTTCTCTGAGCCCATATGCCCCCTTTCTGCTTGGCTGGGATAGTTGTAAAGTTCTTTGACTTTGAGAGGCAATCGCTTGTCATTTCTTAATTTGAATAAATTTAAATAGAGTCTAATAGGGTCCGTTGCATTTCTTCCCTTTCTAGAGCTGTATTTTGTTCTTATGGAGGTTAAAAAATACACATGAAGAAACTTCAACTTCATTATGCCTCAGTAACAGCAGGGAATTTATAGCAAGAGCCCAGCTGTTTGCAGCTCATGCTAGAGTATTTTGATCCTAATGTAACAGAGCTCATATTTTCGAATGGGAAAATAATATTCAGAGAGTTGACTTTGGAGTTTTCAGGTTTTTAGGCCAAGAGATAGGTTTCTGAATTTATTTTGGGACATTCTTCCCTCAAACCCTTTCCTTTTTGCCTGCAAAGTGTTTGCTCCTTTCCTGGAACTGGGTCTGTGGTTGTGCAATTCTTTTTTTGAGCGCATGCTGTTCTAAACGTCTTTTTGGAGAGAGGAAAAAAAAACCTTCCACACCTTAGCTCTTGCTTTCACTCCTCTGTATTCCTTTCTGTTTGTTGCACTCCATACATTCAAATGATCGAATGAAGTGTAATTCTCCTTTTGAAGTTGTGGGGCCAGATACTGTGCCAAAGACATTCTGGACATTAACTCTTTTGATCCTGCAGACCACACTCTTGAAAAATGCCATCACTTCTCCTGTTTCATAGATGGGTATTTTGAGGTATATAGGTAAACTGACTTCTTGAAGCCCAACTTATCTAATGCTTAACTTTAAGTCCTGGTTGTTTGGGTCTCAGTCACTAGTTTGTGTAGTTGTGTGTGCTTGCTTGAGTGAGTACACATGGAAGCCAGAGGTTGAAATTGGGATGTATACCTCACTCAATTCTTCATCTTAATTTTTTTTTCTTGCTAAACCTGAAGCTTACTGTTTCAGCTAGATTGGCTGGTTATCGAAGCCCCCTGGAAATAGCTGTCTCTATCCTTCTCACCCTCAACACTGGAGTTACCACTGTTGGCTTTCTGTATGGAGTCTGTGGATATGAACTCAGGTTCTCATGGTTGTAAAGTGAGCATTTTTTCATTGAGCCAGTGATGATTTTGAGAACTAACTTTTCTTTGTCAATAATTTAAACAAAAGGAGCTGGGTATGCTGACACATACCAGTAATCTTAGCATTTAGGAAGTGGAGGCAAGAAAATGGTAAGTTCAAGGTCATGCAGGGCTATGTGGGGAAACACCGTCAAAAATGTTTTTCTATTGTAAAAATATCAAATACTGTATATTGAAAATTAAGTTCTTCCATTTGAATCCTTTTGCTTCTTTTGATGCCCTTTAGAAATATTTTATGTGCACATAAAGGTAGTAAAATGTTTTACATATATGAATAGGTATGTATGCCATATTCTGAAACTTGTAAATAAAAACCAAATATATTACAGTTTCTTTCAGTTTCAGAAGTGTAGATCTAACATTTCATGGTCACATAGTGACCAGAGTATGCACACATGAAATTCGATATGATTAGTGGGCTGCTAATAGTCATTAGTAAGTAGTTTTAACCTTATTACATTTAAGTTAGTGCTTATAATTACCAAGTGAGTGCTAGTTTTTTGAGAGATGATATGGGCAAAAAAGACATAGTTCCTGCCTTCAAATAATCTGAGCATTATTGCAGAAAGTATCGTGCCTCATTTCTGCTTTCTTTTGGGGTTTTTGAAGGGCTCAAGTGAAATGACATGTGACAGCCCTTTGTTTCAGGTACAGTGATAACTCAGTGCTAGTTACTGATATTATACTAGATGTTGCTTGTATGTCTGGAAGTCCATGTATGGGAGAGTTCAAGGATCACAGAATCTTTTACTGAAGGAGAATTTCTTCTGTCAAGTACTGGCATTTTACTTTTCAAGTTTCAGTGAGAAGATATGCACCATTTATATGGTTTACACTATTCTAAGAATGCTACGTTGACTGGTTTAGTTTTATTTGAAGTATGTTGGCATGATAATCCTAGATCTCTCACTCAGTATCCCTTTCCTTGTCAGTGGCCAAGTCCTATGGATTCCACTTCTTAAGTAATTTTATGTCTATTTGGTATCTGTTCACACTGCTTTCTACACTGGTTTTGATTCATGTTTACAGTGGAAGTGACCATCGCGGGCTTTGTCAGTGCTACTGAGTACTAACCTTTTAATCACTCCTCCTTTCAAATACCAGAGATGCTTTTTTTTTTTTTTTGAGATCAGGTTTCCCTATGTAGGCTGGCCTGGAATTCACTATGTATATTAGACTGACCTTGAACTAGTGATCCTCCTGCCTCAGCTTCTATAGTGCTAGAATTTCAGAATCACCACAGCAGTCTCTGAAGAGTTTTTGTTATTACGAATATTGTTTCAGTTTTTAATCTTTCTATTAATATACTTCATATAACCATTTCTCATATTAAATCTTGAGTCTCTTAAGATTTGACTCTCTTGGGCTGGAGAGGTGGCTCAGGGGTTAAGCCTCCGCCTTGCAGGCGGAAGGTCCTGAGTTCGGATCCCAGATCCCACGTATAGACGCCAGGCGGAAGCGGGGACGGCCTGCGCTTCTGGTCCTGGTAGGGCGGAGCCTGTGAATCCCGGGGCGGAGGAAGTGGAGGCGTCCATGGTGGTTCGCGAATTCGTCCGTGGTTCTACACACACACAGACGCACACACACAGACACGCGCACGCACACATACACACACATATGCACACAGTTGAATAAATAATAATAATAAAAATTAAAAAAAAAAGATTTGACTCTCTTGCGTTAGTAGTCAAATGAAAGAAGTTTTATTATGTCTTAGAGGGAAGAGTGTCCGTTTGAACTCTTCATATGTGGTGAATAATTTCCCTGTGATTACTTAGCAGTAATTCCTCAATTACTCAGGACTCATTAAAGTCCTGACTACACAACTGAGGCTCAGGACTTTATTCAAACACCAGTGGAACCTGGGACAGTTGCAATTTTTATATGCATGGCCCGGTGTACCGGAAACTCTGTAAATGGGGAGGAATTTAAGGAAGTGACCCCTGACTTGGATGAGGCTTAGTTTTTTCTTCAGAAGAATCCAGTGAGTAATGATTCAGATCCTGAACATCCAGTAGCACTAAGCTCAATGCCATTGTCCACTCCCTCCAAATCATGATCATTTCAAAGTAATAACTCAGTCTAGGTCTAAGTACCCAAAACATTCAAATGGGGAAGGGTTAAAACTGTCCCTAGTATGGAGAATGCAATTTTACCAAGGAGATTTATTTTTACATTGATTTGGAACATAAATAGTGCAAATATCCTCTACCCTGTTAGCCTTTTTTTTTTTTTTGAACTATAGTTAATGGGCGAACTTTCTGTCTTGCCACTTTATCAAGTTGATGAAACTGTTTAATGAAACCCACAGAGATTGCAAAATTTAGTCTAACGGTCAGTTGCAACCCTTCATGTAAGTAATTTCCAGCAATACTATATGTATCAAATGTCTAACCTGCCAGTATTTATCAATATCCATTATGCTTTTGGTTGGCTTGAACCATTAATAACTTGTCAGATTAAGCAATTAGGCTGTCTCCACTTGCCAAGGGAAATTGTTTTCCCTTAACTAATGATACTGGTTTTGTGGTTGTGAAGATAAGTACTTGTCAAAATATTTGGTGCATTTGTAGCAGGTAGTCAGTCTTTTTGATGGACAAGGAGCAAAAACTGAAATTCAAAAGATTGAGGGGGTAACGTGCAGACAATTTTGAAGAAAAAGCACCTTAAACCATCCCTTCCCCCCCCTTTTTAAAATAAGAGTAGCTTAATTATTATTGGCACTGTTTAGTGAAAAACTTCATTTAATGAGTTGCCCAGGTGGGAACACATACACATGTCTCTGTGGAGGTTGAGCTAAACAGGAACACAAAAGTTTTGACTGGAAATGTTAACAATGTCACATTACTTAGATAGCCCAGCAATAGTACTTTTGGTAGTATTTTCCATTTTGCACTTTCTTTGACACACACACACACACACACACACACACACATGCATGCACACAGAGAGAGAGAGAGAGAGAAAGAGAGAGGGAGAGAGAAGGAGAGAGGAGGTATATGAGAAAGAGGAGATATACATATACCATAGCATATGCATGTAGAGGTCAGAAGACAACTTTCAGAAATCAGCTCTCCTTCCAACATGTAGGCTCTAGGGAGGAAGCATTAAGCTTAGGTCACCAGATTTTGGGGATAAGTACTTTTACCCACTAAGTCACTTTGCTGGTCCTCATTTTTTTCACACTTTGAGAATGCATGAAAAAAAGGGTGAAAAGTTCAATAAACCACATTTTTTGTCTGTGCTGTTTATTTTCGGTCTTTCCTAAACCTTTTGGTTTTGTGGTTTCTAATTCCTTTTTTTTGTAACAGCACAGGAACACTTGTAGCTTTCTACTATCATATATTTGTACATGTAGGCACCTTACATGTGGTGCTGTTCTTTTCCTCTTTACCTGTTTGTACATGTTGCAGTTACTCTTTCTTTTTTTATCTAGGTGTATGTATCTGTGTGTCCATGTGTGTAGGAGAGGACACCTAGGGATGTGTGCCTGTGGAGGCCCAAGGGTGACATTGGGAATGATCCTGGATTGCTCTACCTTCTTTTTTGCTTTGCTCTGGGGTTTCTTAAGCTCAGACTTCCAGAACCAGAAGTGCAGGCTGCTGCCATTAATTGCTTGGTATCTTTATGTAGGATCTGGATCCAAACTCCTCCAGCTTGTGAGGCAGTGTCTTAACCCTGAACCATCTCTCTCCCCAGTCCCATTTACTCTTTCTTTTTTGCTGCTGTGAGATAATACACAAAATATAATGGAAAAAGGAGATTTATTTGGTTTCTGATGCCAGGAGGAGATACAGTTCATTATGGCAGAAAAGGCATAGCAGATGGTGGAAGCTGGAGGTGGCTCAGGTGACTGCAATTGTCATGGAGGCAGAGCAAGTGGCCAACTGCAAGAGCGGACTGGTAGAGGAAACAGGAAAGATCTACTCAACCTGAAGACCCACCCCCGGTGATGCTCATTCATCCAGCAAGATTCCACCTCCTAAAGTTGCCATGATCTTCCCAAACATTAACATCAGCTAAGTATTAAAACACATAAGCTTGTGGGAAAAACGTACATTCAAACCATGGCAACACTATCATCAATTTGAAAGCACATGCTGAAAACCACTTCTGACGAATCCTTCACTAGTAAACCCACCCATTTAAATAATTTAATCAAAGAATTTGTATTACTGTCATTTCACATTTGTCAGTGTGTTGATTTTATGTTTTTTATATCCAACTACAAAAATATGAGTATAATATGGAGAACACAGTCAAGCTAAAGAAAACAACAATAACTAATTTCCTACAACCCTTTTACTGAAAGATAACCCTTTGGTGTATATAATTGACTCATTCATTCATCCAGTATTAAGCAAAACAGTTAACTGTTCTTGTATCCATGGAGCTCATAATCTAATGAGTTTTCCATCATCACAAAATTAAATATACAGTGTTAAATTGTCTTACATACAATATATGCACATTTTTCTTTGACAGTTTCATATATACATATATGTATATATATATATATATATATATATATAAAATGAAATTTTGACACTTTTGCTTCATATTACCCTACCTCATTCTTCCTTCTCTCAATGCAGATCTTCTTCTCAACAAGTTTCTCTCCTACTTTTTGTGTCTTCTTGTGTATGTGACCCATTGAGTTTAATAAGGGGAGCTTACATAAGCATATGCCTGGGAATGGCTGATTTCAATGGATATCCTTCTGAAGCTGGTGGACCGTGTTTCCCCAGTCAGCAAGAACTATTGATATTCACTTAGAGACTGGTGGGATCCTATGAGGTCTTCCGCATTCTTGATATAATGTTGGTGGTCCCAAGCTTGTATAAGTCTTATGCAGACGAACATAGTGCAGTGAATTCACAACTATAGTGACCTTATCATGTCTAGAAGACATTGACAATATTCCTTCTCATCCTCGGACTGTACTGTTATATTCTTCCTATCAGCTCTTTTGCAATCTTCCTAAGTCTTGAGAGATGATAGTGGGAGAATTAGGTGTTCTGTTTAGATTCAGACACTCCATAGTAATTTGTTTTCTGTATTTCGACTGGCTTTGGTTCTTTCTTTTAATTGCCTTTCATTACAAAATGAAATTTCTCAGTTAAGGACTGAAAATACACTCATATTTAGATTTAAAGAAAAGTATTTAGAAGATAGTTTGTTGTCATGGTCATTTAGCAAAGCAATAGTTTTGGGTTCTCCCCTAGGACCTATGATCTCCCTGTTCATGTATTCTTAGCCAGGTTTACAGTACCAGGCAAAAGTTCATTCTTGTTAAGCAGAAAGTAGTTGGTTATCCTCATGATATTCATACTACTGCACGTATAAAAATATCTTGCAAGACTGGTTGATTTTATAGTTCATGGGATTCATAGCTGAGTGTAATAGTTAGGCACAGGTGTCAACTTGATGGTTGAGGGTTTGAGGTCTGGGAGACATGCTGTTCTGGCAAGTAAGGATTGTCTATCTCTCAGCTGTTATGTGGTGATGGTGTGGCCAGTTCCCTCGGCCCTGGTGTTGGTGCATGCTCTCCTGTCAAGCCGGACTGAGAACTCTAACCAGGAATCAGAAAAGAGAATAAACTCTTACTCCCTTAAGCCATTTGGTGGTCATTTATCAGCAACCATGCAGGCGAATTGCAACACTGAGTGAGACTGCTGATAGCTTTTCTTTCCCACCAGTCTGTATGTGTATTACCTTTTGGCATTATGAAAGCTAGCCAGCAGAGAAGAACATTCAATGTCAATTTCAACTCTATTTTTTCATATCCTATGACTTAAATAACAGTATGTTCAGCAATAGGATATTGCCATCAGGTTCCGGTAAGTTTGGTTTTGGTAGGCTTGCATTAGCAGAAAGTCTGGTATAAATATTTTTAAATAGCACTAGTTGAATACTTTCAGGAGCATGGGAGCTAAGCTGTGATCACCTTATAGTTTTTTCATAGCAATCAAGAGCAATGGTAATAGGACGTATCTATCTCAGGGTCTCTGGGAATTCTCTGACCAACAGCTAATATTGAGGTATTCTATACCCAAAGTACAATGCAAAATTGTTTTAAATGTTATAAAGGAAAGGCACATTTTTATACAAGAGTATGTAAGAAATGAAACCAATCTGGGTCTAAATGTAAGGAAAAATTCATTTTACTTTTCCATTTCTCTGTGTGTGTGTGTGTGTACATGTAGGTTTTTATGTGTATAAGTGTATCTATATGTACGTGTAGGCCTACATTTGACCTCAGGAATAATTTTCAATTGTTGTTATACCTTATGCTTTTTGAGAAAGGACCTCTAATCAACCAAGGACTCACTAGCCAGATTTCTCTATGGAATACTAGTTTCTGCCTTCCAAAGCTGGAATGACAGGTGGGTTGCCACACCTAGTCATTTTACATGGGATCTTGGGATCCAAACTCTGGTCCTGTTGCTTTCACTGTAAGTGTTGTAACAACTGTGTTGTCTTCCAAGTCTAAGAAAGACATTCTGAGAAAGCATCATCACCAATCATTTGGCTGAAGGTATTTTTTAATATATATTAACTTTTGATACAGACCACTCACACTTCCCTTCCTGTTCCCTTGGGGTTAGATGGGTTTGAAGAGTTGGGAATATCTTCCTAGTCATGGAGGGGATGGGGTCTGGCAATTAGATGGTAGCCAACTGGCAACTGGAAGAATGACCCTACTCACTACAGTGCCATATTCCTTTTCTTTCCTCTACTTTCAAGCCTTTTCTTGTATTAAGACCTTCTTTTAAACAGTCTTTTATCTTTGGTGTAATGGTTACTCTTAACTGAGAGAGCACCCAAAGTCAAACAACTTAAGAGAGAAAGGGAGATTTATTCAACTTACAGTTCTAGAGGGGAAATACAGTCTTTCATGGCAGAGACGGCATGGCTGGCTGGCCTGCCAAAGCTGAAGACGTGCTATGTCACACCCATCCAGGAGGCTGAGAGTTGCAAGACTGGAGAGTCTCTCTTCTTTTCAGTTTTCTGTTCTGTGGTTCCTTTTATCTGGTCCACTACTGGGAGGTTCCAATGTGATCCGGGGAGGTTCTGATGGGATAGAAAGCTTGTCTTTGTATTGTAAATGTGTTGATCTGGAGAGTCTCTTTAGGTGGTCTCAGCTGATCTTAGTTAATGCCAGGTGTGTTAAGTTGACACACAGGATTAACTCACATTTTGTTAGGAGAAAATGGCAATACTCAAACAGGATGTAGTCAAGTGTAGTGCAGGAACCACAAAACTGAAAACAACAACTAACCGTAATTCAGAATACCAGTGACCCTACAATACTCACCAAGAACCAGACCAGCCAAATCTCTCCCCATCCTAAAACTCAGGGAATCCTGAAGCAAGATTGTAAGAGCCTAATGATGTGGAGGTCCACAAATGGACAAGATACTACACTCAAGACTGGGCTGTGGCAGCCAGGATCTCACTGCAATGTGACTGGACCTTACCTGACCTGCACAATGGCTGTCATGTCAACAGGCCCCCATAGACTAGTGCAGATCTCAAGAGAGATGGCTTTAAGGAGTAGGAACCTTAAAGGTAAGGGGTTAGACAGATATAATGGAGTTCCTACATTAGTGGGCAGCTGAAGAAGGGTCCCCAAGTGTCATGGTTTGAAATGTGTCCCCCACAGTCTCATGTGTTTGTCAAGGTCATGGTACCTTGAGAGGTGGAGCCTTGCTGGAGGAAGGCAGTCACGAGGGGTGGGCCTTGAGGTGGATTAGTCCCACCCTACCTCCAGGAGAAGTCTGCCTTTGCAGCAAGCAGTCTGCAGCTCTCAGCTTCCAAGATGTCTTAGCCTCCTCCAGCTTTGGCCAACCAGCCATGCCACCTCTGCTTCGAGAGACTGTAACTTCCCTCTGGAACCGTAAGCTGAATAAACCTCCCTTTCTCCCTTAAGTTGCTTGACTTTGGGTGCTCTCTCACAGCAATAGTTAAGAGTAACTGTTACACCAAGGTATCATAGTTAGGCACAGGTATCAACTTGACAGTTGAGGGTTTGAGCTCTGGACACATTTGTGGAGTAGTGGTTGAGTTAAGCCCAGAGTAAATCTGCAGGAGATTGTCTAGCTGATGGGGAAGGCCCAGCCTATGGTGGTGGGACTAGGCCCTGAACAGATGAATAAAATACTGAGAGCCAGTTGGGGAAGTTGGCATCCTTTTGTACACTTGGCCAGACATGCTGGTTTGGCAAGTAAGGATTGTCCCTCTCTCAGCTATTACATAGAGATAGTGTGGCTAGTTCCCTCAGCCATGGTGTTGGTGTGAGCTCTCCATCAAGCTGGACTAAGAACTATAACCAGAAAATCATAAGAGAAAATAAATCCCTTGTTCTCTTAAGATATTTGATGGTCATTTATCATCAATTATGCAGGTGAGCTGCTACAGAAGGTATGCCAGAGTCCTGATCTCCCACTAATGTAGACAACTTAGAGGGAATATTAGGGCCCATATAAACTGAAGTTCTGGAGGGTGGGAGGGAAAAGGAGGAAAACATCAAGAGGGAGGGAGGGGGAAAGGGGTAAGTGAGAGAGGGTAGAGTGGGAGAGAGAGTAAGATGGGGGATTAAAGGGGGAAGGGGAGGGAGGAGAGTAAGGGACAAAGGGGGGACAAGGGTACCTACCCACTGAGCATGTGTAACTAGGTAAAAAATAAAATAAAAAAAACCTGTGGGGATGTGTTGATAAAAATAATTAAAAATATATATCAATTTTATTTATTTTTAAATTGTATTAACCATAAATTTATGTTTTCATTTCTTATACCCTCTCCTGAATCCCTTATCCCTCTTTCTGTTTTCCTCTCCAACCCATTTTCCTCCCTCTCCCATGTTTTCCTATATGTGTATGCAACTTGGTTACCACTAGGATGCCCACACTAGTTGGTGCTTGGGCACTCATCAGGACACAAAATAGCCCATCAGTGAGTAGACTGTAGAATATAGAGGCTTTCCTTCCCCTTTGTCTAGCACCACTCCCATACAGTCCTGCAGGGTAGCATCATGTCTGATGGGATCTTCTCTGTTCCATTGCAAAATGTTGTTAAACCAGCTATTATAGAGGTCTATCGTAAGTATATATTGAGATCTTTGTACCACATTCCTGACATGAACAGTGGCTACTGTCTCACATTGTCTGTCCCTGCTCTTACATTCTTACTGCCCTTTTTTCTGTAAAGTTCCCTGAGACTTGACTGGAGGTAGTGTAGTTGTCCTGGATAGGAGCGAGCATCCACAGGCATTCTTACTTTGTTCTTTGGCCAGTTGTGGTTCTTTGCTTTATGCATCTCCCATTATATATGGATCTTTCTTGGTTGGGTGCTAAGTGCTTCTCTGACAATCTTGCCACCCCGTCTTCTGTCTTCGATGAAGGTATTTTTACTTTACCCAGATTGAAATCATGGCTAAGCGTTTCCTTCAGTATGTATGCAAGATGTGGCAGTAGGTAGACAGGAGGAGCAGCAAATGGGACTTTCTAGTGTTATATAGTCCCTTTGTAGGCCTTGGGTATATTGACCTTTTGCAAAAACCAGTGTGGCAACTCTCAACGTGGGCTCTGAGATCCTTGACTGGGAAGACAAGGTCTCTGGAATTCTGGTGACCAGCACCTTCAATTTTTCTTTTCTGGTTCCATACCACTTTTTCTGTAAGCATTAGCTCTCAGTCCTCTATTGTCTCTCCTTCCACTATTCTTCTTCCTGTTCTAGGTGCTGACGAGCTATTTAGCTACATCTTTTTCAGTGGTCCATCAACTAACTGCTCTGTTGCTCTCATAGTTTGAACTGACAACTGATAGCAAAGGCAACCTGCACTGTTCTGCTGATTCTGGCATTCCATGCTGCTTTTTTCTCTGGATTTCCTTACTTAAAGTTAAGTAAGAAAAGACCACTCCAGAGAAACTTTTAAAACCAGGAGAGGTAACACAGGAGAGGGTTTCACAGCCTGATTACAGCCTGAGAAGGACTGTTTGTTTGGCCCAATCAGCCATCTAGCCTTACTATCCAGTTCTGGAGGCTTATGTTTTGGATGAATAATAGCCCTGTCTCTCAAGGCTGGTCATGGTAGTAGTCTCTTTGGTAGACCCAGGGAGGGGATGTGCAATCCCTACTCTGGTGAAAGTAGAAATGGTTTCAAGGTCATCCAGAATTTCTTGATACTTGCAGTAGCAAAATGTCTGGTAAAAATAGTTTTAAACAGGCCTTGTTGAGTCTGTACCTTCAGGAACTTGAGAGATCGACTATTTTTACTTTTTTACTTTCTCAAAATACCAATGGAGTGTTCTAGATGTATCCGCATAATTATGGTCCAGTTGGCTAAAGCATCCAGGGAGACAAAGGTAGTGTTCAACAGCTACAATTTTCCCCTTCTTTAGAATCTTTGCTTATAAACAGGAAAATGAACACCAGAAAGAGTGTTTACAATATGAACATAAAAAACACATTGGGAACACTGATTTTGACAGATTTATAGCAATGTTAACATTATGTGTATAACACTTTGCCTAGTGCCTCAAGGAGATATCTGTTGATCTGTCTCAGTGGAATCTGGGTTGAAATCTTAAAGATGATTAGGAAGTGGCCAGAGCAACCTGGAGAAGGAGGGCATGGGAAGGGGAAGTAAGGAAGAGTGAGGAGGGAAGCACTTTTTTTTTTTAAGAAGTGACAGTATGTGACTGGAGGAAATACGGAATGTCTCAGGAGAGAGGTGGCAAACCATGACCTGATATGGGATTTCTTCTGTTTTGTAACATTCACTCAGAAACCAGCCACATTTACTCATTTATACATTCTCTTTTGTGCTTTGGTACTACAACTGCAGAGCAGAGAAAGTGCAAAGTTGAATTGTTCCCATGGAGACTTTATGGCCCTAGTGCAAAATCTAGAATATTTGTTCTCTGTGCCTTTACAGAAAAAAAGTTTGCTGACTTCTGTTCTGGGTCCCAAAATAAAGCAAAAGTGTCAAAGAAAGAGGAATGTGGGAGATGTGGCTGATGTGAGGTAAGAACCATACAGACTACACAGGTTTCGAGTTAATAAAGCTTTTTCTAGGAATAGTGGAAAAGAACAGAATTGTTTTATTTTATTTTTTATACATTTTTTATTATTTCCGCTCATACAAACTTAATAGGTACACCAGTTCCCTCCCTCCCTCCTTCTCCCCCCGAACCCCCTGCTCCCCCTCCCTCCCTCCCCATCCCCCAGTGCCTCCCCCCCCAATTCCCAGAGAGTCCTTTATTGTGTATGCCTAACTCCCCTCTGGGTCCTCCTCTCTGATGATGTACAAGGACCCAGTGGCATTTCCCTGAACCCTTTCTTGTGTTCCCCTTAAGCATAGGAACACTACTGTGGCTGACAATCCCTTGCCTCCAAGGATCTTGGTGCCTTTAGCTGATGCTAGACTTTGTGAGGTCAACAGTGTGTTGGACATTGCGCAGGGCATGCAAAGTCCTATTATGATTGCTTCCGCCCTAACTAGTGTGGAGAATCTTGCAAATCATTGCTCCTCCCATTCTTTTGCTCTTACAATCTTACCGCCCCCTCTTCCGCAAATGGCCCTGAGCTTCAGGATGGGGGGAGATTAGGCTGGCCTATTTCTATTTTTTTATTTTAATACATTTTTATTATTATTTCAGCTCATACAAACTTAATAGGTACACCAGTTCCCTCCCTCCCTCCTCCTCCCCCCGAACCCCCTGCTCTCCCTCCCCTCAGCCCTCCTGCCCCATCCCCCCATGCCTCCCGCCCCAATTCCCAGAGTCCTTTCTTGTGCATGCCTGACTCTCCTCTGGGCCCTCCTTTCCGATGACGTACAAAGACCCAGTGGCATTTCCCTGAACCCCTTCCTGTGTTCCCCTTAAGCATAGGAACACTACTGTGGCTGTCAATCCCTTGCCTCCAAGGATCTTGGTGCCTTTAGCAGATGCTAGACTTTGTGAGGTCAATAGTGTGTTGGACATTGTGCCGGGCATGCAATGTCCAATTATGATTGCTTTGGCCCTAACTTGTGTGGAGTATCTTGCAAATCATTGCTCTTCCCATCCTTTTGCTCTTACACTCTTACCGCCCCCTCTTCCGCAAATGTACCTGAGCTTCAGGATAGGGAGAGATTAGTCTGGCCTAGTTCTAGGTGGTTGATATAGAGTCTCTGAAGTTCTGGATAGTGGTTCGTTGATTTTCTTTTGCAGTTTTGTTGCTCCTGCAATGCCCTTCACTCCATCGTGATGGGCACTGTATGTCACCCCCTGGCCAGAGACAGAAAGCTGTTAAACTGGAGTCTTATTATAAGAGCACATTCAAGGGTAGATGTAATACTTATACCCAAAAGTGGAATCGCAGGGTCATATGGCATTTGGCAATGGGAGGGGTCAACCTCCCATTTGCAAAATGGTTACTTTTTAATCTGCGGGACTATATGCCCTCCCCTTCTGGTGAGTTCATACCCCCTTAGTTGTAAATGATCAGGAACGAATTGTGAACTTAACTAGGTGTCACATTACTTTCTTGCAGTCCTTGATGGAGGCCTATTTTCTCTACTGTAACATGGTCACTTCTCTCCTTGTTTCTGGTGTGGCCCTCCAACCCCATCCCTCCTGTTCATAATCCTTGCAATTACTGTAGGTAATACATAGATTTACCTATGAGTGTCTCAAGATGGGCTGGGTGGGTTTGGTATTAGGAGCCACCTATTAGGGAGTACATACAATGCTTAATTTTCTGGGTCTGGGATACTTCACTCAATATAATTGTTTCTAAGGACATCCATTTCCCGGCAAATTCCAGTAATTCATCATTTTTGATGGCTGAGTAGTACTCCATTGTATAGATGTACCACAGTTTCCTTATCCACTCATCAACTGTTGGACATTTGGGTTGATTCCATGCCTTTGCTATTGTAAACAGTGCTGCTATGAACATGGTCGTGCTTGTGCTATCAAGGTGAACCTCCGCTGTATGGGGGGTTATACCCAAAAGTGGAATCGCAGGGTCATATGGCATTTCAATCTTTAATTTCTTTAAGGATCTCCAGATGGCTCGCCAGAGTGGCTGTATGAGCCTGCACTCCCACCAGCATGTAGGAGAGTTCCCCTCTCTCCACATCCTGTCCAGCATTTGTTGTTGTTTGTGTTGTGAATTTTTGCCATCCTGACCAGGGTGAGATGATATCTCAGGGAAGTTTTGATTTTTGCATTTCCCTGATGGCTAAGGAAGTGGAGCATTTTTTATGATATTTGTTAGACATTTTAATTTCATCCCTGGTAAAATTTCTTTTAAGTTCCAGGGCCGGTCCCCGCCCCGCTCCGCCGGTCGTGACACGCGTGCGCGGTCCCGCCGGGCCTCACCCCGCGCCCTAGGACCCCAGGTCAGCCCACAGGGACCCAGCTCCGACTCCCACCATCCAGCCGGAGCCGCGCGGGCGCTGAGGGACCAGGAGGACCTCCCCCTGCTCCCGGGCCCCGCCCCAGCTGCCCTCGGGTTAAATAGCTCCACGCCGACCCGCCCATCCTCCCTTTTCACCTCGCCCCGCTGGGCCGGTCGGGACGCCCGCGTGCATGGTCCAGCCGGGCCTCACCCCACGCCCTAGGTAAGTCCCTGTTCGGGCCCCGCCCACCAGGACCCCAGGTCAGCCCACAGGGACCCGGCTCCGACTCCCACCATCCAGCCGGAGCCGCGTGGGGGCCGAGGGACCAGGAGGACCTCCCCCTGCGCCCGGGCCCCGCCCCAGCTGCCCTCGGGTTAAATACATCCACGCCTACGCGCCCATCCTCCCTTTTCACCCCACCCCGCTCCACCAGTCAGGACGCGCGCACGGTCCAGCTGGGCCTCATCCCGCGCCCTAGGACCCCAGGCCAAATAATTCAGTTTAGTGAAATTGAGAGATCTTAAGAGTTAAAATGACAATGCCAAAGTCAAAGTGCAAATCCATGAGAAGCAACACTCAAGTAAACAAATTTCCCACTGAAGAAATTAATCCCATAATGATAGACTCCAACAAGAACAAACCCGCGGAAAAAGGCCAAGAAAGCCTCACCCAGGATAAGGTCTTTCAAAATATGATCATTACCATGTTCAATACTATGAAAGAGGAAATCCGGGAGGAATTACATAATCGAATCAATCGCTTTGAAGAGGAACACAACAGACATCTGGAGGAGTTGAGAAAAACAGTGCAAGAAACAAAAAGTGGCATAGAGCAGTTAAAACAAACTCAAGCAGAGTTTAAAACTGAGCTAAAAGACAAGTTATCTTCAACCCAGAACGCCACAGAGAGTCTTATCAACAGAACTAACGAAGCAGAAAACAGAATTTCAGACCTTGAAGATAAAGTGGGAGTACTAACCAGCTCAATGGAAGAGATGGTTAAAGCCAAAAAGATACTTGAGAGAAATATCCAAGAGATATGGGACACCCTTGAAGAAGCCTAACATGTGTATTCATGGAATACCAGAGCAAGAATCTCAAAATACCACCCCTGAGGAAATTTTTCAAACGATCATCAAGGAAAACTTTCCTCATCTAAAAAAAAAGAGGCCCATCCATATACAAGAGGCATTCCGCACCCCAAACAGATACGACCAAAACAGAAGCACGCCACGGCAAATAATAGTTAAAACACTCCACATTCAAGATAAAGAACTGGTGCTGAGAGCTTCAAGGGAGAAAAAACAAGTCACTTTTAAAGGTAAACCTATTAAAATAACAAATGACTTTACAATGGAAACACTAAAAGCAAGAAGAGCTTGGAAAGACATACTTCAAATATTGAATGAGCAAAAATGTCAACCCAGGCTGATTTACCCGGCAAAGCTATCTGTCATGGTCGAGGGAGAAAGAAAAATTTTCCAGCACAAAGACAACTTGAAGGGATACATGTCCACCAAACCAGGCCTTCAAAAAATGCTAGAAATGATACTCAAGCGTGAAGAAAAAAACAGGCATATCCAGGAGAACAGAAGGCAAGTATAACACCATTAAAAGCGAAGCAATATACTTATAAAAGCTACTAAACATAATAAATGTCTGGAATTAATAGTCTCTCCATTATAACACTAAATGTTAATGGACTTAATTCACCGATCAAGAGACACAGATTATAAACTTGGATTAAAAATCACAATCCATCAATCTGCTGCCTGCAGGAAACCCATCTCACCACAAAAGATAGGCACGCTCAAAAAATAAAAGGCTGGTCAACAATTCTACAAGCAAATGAAAGCAGAAAACAGGCAGGGGTAGCCATTATGCTATCAGACAAAGTGGATTTCAAACCAAAGAAAATTATAAGAGACACGGATGGATACTACATTTTAGTCACAGGTACAATTCACCAGGAAGACTTCACAATACTGAACATATATGCACCCAATATGGGCCCCTCCACATTCATTAAGAAAACCCTACAGCGTCTAAAGCAAGAAATCAACACCCAAACGATAATTCTTGGGGACTTCAACACCGCCCTCTCAACATGGGATAGATCAACAGGTCAAAAGCTTAACAGAGACACTTTGGAACTTAATCAAACCCTGAAAGAAATGGACCTTACAGATCTCTATCGAACTTTTCACCCACGCACGAAAGAATACACATTTTTCTCAGCAGCACACGGAACTTTCTCCAAAATAGATCACATATTGGGCCACAAAACGAATCTACACATATACAAAATAGTTGAAATTCTAACCTGTGCCCTATCAGACCACCACGGCCTAAAGCTGGACATCCACAACACATCAAACAAGAGAAAATACACTAACTCCTAGAAACTTAACAATATGATGCTGAATGAGAACTGGATTCAGGAAGAAATTAAAAAGGAAATTCAAGATTTCCTGAAAGTGAATGATAACAAAAATTCAACTTACCAAAATCTCTGGGACACAATGAAAGCTGTTCTAAGAGGTAAGTTCATAGCTCTTAATGCCTACATCAAAAAAATGGAAACAACAGAAATAAACAACTTAACAATGCAGCTTAAAGCTTTAGAGAAACTAGAGCAATCTGATCCCAAAAGTAGTAGAAGAGAGGAGATTAGCAAAATAAGGGGAGAAATATCTGAAATCGAGATTTAGAAAACGATAGAAAAAATCAACCAATCAAAAAGCTGGTTCTTTGAAAAAATCAACAAGATTGATACACCCCTAGCTAAACTAACCAAAAACAAGAGAGAGAAAACCCAAGTTAACAAAATTAGAAATGAACATGGAGTTATCGCGACTGACACCCAAGAAATCCAGAGAATTATAACATCATATTTCAAAAACTTATACTCTGTGAAGTTTGACACCACAAAAGAGATGGATGAATATCTAAGTAAACACAACCTACCTAAATTGAATCAGGAAGTTGTGAATTATTTAAATAGTCCTATAACATATAAGGAAATTAAGGAAGTAATCTTCAATCTTCCCACTAAAAAATGTCCTTGACCAGATGGATTCAGCACAGAGTTCTACCAGACATTTAAGGAGTTAATAACACCAATACTCCTTAAACTGTTCCATCAAATAGCAAAGGAAGGAACACTACCAAATTCCTTCTATGAAGCTAATATCGTTTTAATCCCAAAACCTAATAAAGATTTACTTAAAAAAGAAAACTATAGGCCGATCTCCCTGATGAACACAGACGCAAAGATTCTAAAAAGTCTTAGCAAATCGGATTCAAAAACATGTTAAAAAGATCATTCACAGGGACCAAGTAGGCTTCATCCCCGGCACACAAGGTTGGTTCAACATACGCAAATCAATAAATGTAATTCATAATGTAAACCAGTCCAAAGTCCAAGACCACATGATACTCTCGATAGATGCAGAAAAAGCTTTTGACAAGATCCAACAGCCTTTTATGATCAAAACGCTAGAGACAGTGGGAATGGAAGGAACCTTAATCAATATAATAAAAGCTATATACAACAAGCCAACAGCAAGGATTATGTTCAATGGGGAACAATTGGAATCATTCCAACTTCGATCAGGAACTAGACAAGGCTGTCCACTCTCACCACTTCTATTCAATATTGTACTTGAAGTGTTAGCTGAAGCCATAAGGCAAGAAAGGGACATAAGAGGGATTCAAATCGGCAAGGAAGAAGTCAAGCTATCCCTATTTGCAGATGACATGATCTTATACCTGAGTGATCCCAAAAACTCCACCAGGAAGCTCCTGGAACTAATTGAGAAGTTCAGCAGGGTGGCAGGATACAAAATAAATGTGCAAAAATCAGAGGCCTTCCTATATGCCCAGAATGAAAGAAGTGAAAAAGCCTTGAGAGAAACAATCCCATTTACTATAGCCCCTAAAAAAATGAAATACCTTGGTATAAACCTAAGTAATGAGGTAAAAGACCTTTACAATGAAAACTTTAAAACCCTAAAGAAAGAAATAGCAGAAGACACCAGAAGGTGGAAAGACCTCCCTTGTTCCTGGATTGGCAGAATCAACATCGTAAAAATGACCATCCTACCAAAGGCAATATACAGATTCAATGCTATACCAATCAAAGTCCCAAGGCAATTCTTCAAAGAAGTTGAACAAACAATCTCAAAGTTCATATGGAGGCACAAAAGACCCAGGATAGCAAAGACAATCCTGAGTAACAAAAACACAGCTGGAGGTATTGCCATACCAAACCTAAGTCTATACTACAAATCCATAGTTATAAAGACAGCCTGGTACTGGCTCCAAAATAGACACACAGATCAATGGATAAGGATTGAAGACCCAGATATAAGCCCACAAAGTTACAGCCATTTGGTCTTTGACAAAGGGGCCCAAAGAATCCAATGGAAAAAGAACAGCATCTTCAACAAATGGTGCTGGCAAAACTGGATCTCCACATGCAGAAGATTAAAGCTGGATCCGTACTTGTCACCATGTACAATACTTAATTCCAAATGGATCAAGGACCTTGATATCAGGCCAGAGACTATAAAAACCATAGTTGAAAGGATAGAGAACTCCCTCGAGCTGATTGGGCTAGGCCAACAGTTCCTAAACAGACATCCAATGGCACAGTCACTGCTACCAACTCTCAACAGTTGGGATCTTGTGAAATTAAAGAGCTTCTGTTCAGATAAAGAGATTGTAATACGAGCTCAAAAGCAACCCACAGAATGGGAGAAAATCTTCACTAACCACACATCTGATAGAACTCTGCTGTCCAGAGTGCACAAAGAACTTAGAAAACTAAACACCAAGGAAACCAATGGCCCAATTAAAAAATGGGCCCTGGAACTTAAAAGAAACTTTACCAGGGATGAAATTAAAATGTCTAACAAATATCTTAAAAAATGCTCCACTTCCTTCGCCATCAGGGAAATGCAAATCAAAACTTCCCTGAGATATCATCTCACCCCGGACAGGATGGCAAAAATCCACAATACAAACAACAAATGTTGGAGAGGATGTGGAGAGAGGGGAACTCTCTTACATTGCTGGTGGGAATGCAGGCTCATACAGCCACTCTGGCGAGCCGTCTGGAGATTCTTAAAGAAATTAAAGATTGAAATGCCACTTGACCCTGCTATTCCACTTTTGGGAATAACCCCCCATACAGCAGAGGTTCACCTCGATAGCACAAGCACGACCATGTTCATAGCAGCACTGTTTACAATAGCAAAGTCATGGAATCAACCCAAATGTCCAACAGTTGACGAGTGGATAAGGAAACTGTGGTACATCTATACAATGGAGTACTACTCAGCCATCACAAATGATGAATTACTGGAATTTGCCGGGAAATGGATGTCATTAGAAACAATTATATTAAGCAAAGTATCCCAAACCCAGAAAATTAAGCGCCTTATGTACTCCCTAATAGGTGGCTACTAGTACCAAACCCACCCAGCCCACCTAGAGACAGTAATTGCAAGGATTATGAACAGGAGGGATGGGATAGGTGGGCCACACCAGAAACAAGGAGAGAAGGGACCATGTTACAGCAGGGAAAATAGGCCTCCACCAAGGACCCAAATAAGTAATGAGACATCTGATTAAGTTCACAGACTTTTGTTCCTGATCATTTACTACTGAGGGGGTGTGATCTCACCAGAAGAGGAGGGCATATAGTATGGCAGATAAAAAGTAACCATTTTGCAAATGGGTGATAGACCCCTCCCTTACTATGGTTTCCCACTTTTATTACATCTACCTTTGAATGTGCTTTTATCACAAGACTCTAACAGCTTTTTGTCTCTGGCCTGGGGGTAACATACAATGCCCACCAGGATGGAGTGAAGGGCATTGCAGGAGCAGCAAAACTGCAAAAGAAAATCTACAAACCGCAATCCAGAACTTCAGAGACTCTATATCAACCAGCTAGAACTAGGCCAGCTTAGTCTCTCCCCATCTTGAAGCTCAGGGAAATTTGCGGAAGAGGGGGCAGTAAGAGTGTAAGAGCAAAAGGATGGGAGGAGCAATGATATATAAGATACTCTATACTAGTTAGGGCTGAAGCAATCATAATTGGACTTTGCATGCCCTGTGCATTGTCCAACACACTGTTGACCTCACAAAGTCTAGCATCTGCTAAAGGCACCAAGAGCCTTGGAGGTCAAGGATTGGCAGCCACAGCAGTGTTCCTATACCTAAGGGGAACACGGGAAAGGGTTCAGGGAAAGGCCACTGGGTCCTTATACGTCATCAGGGAGGAGGGCCCAGAGGAAAATCAGACATGCACAAGAAAGGACTCTCTGGGAATTGGGGCAGGAGGCACTGGGGGATGGGGAGGGAGAAGGGTGTGGAGGAGGAGCAGGGGTTACGGGGGGAGGAGGAATAAGGGAGGGAACTGGTGTACCCAATAAGTTTTTATGAGCTGAAATAAAAAAAAAAACCAAAAACATTTACTAACAAAAAAAAAAAAAAAAAAAAAAGTTCCAGGGCCCATTTTTTAATTGGGCCATTGGTTTCCTTGGTGTTTAGTTTTCTAAGTTCTTTGTGCACTCTGGACAGTAGAGCTCAATCAGATATGTGGTTAGTGAAGATTTTCTCCCATTCTGTGGGTTACCTTTGAGCTCCTGTTATAATCTCTTTATCTGAACAGAAGCTCTTTAATTTCACAAGATCCCAACTGTTGAGAGTTGATAGCAGTGACTGTGCCATTGAATGTCTGTTTAGGAAATGTTGGCCTAGCCCAATCAGCTTGAGGGAGTTCCCTATCTTTTCAACTATGGTTTTTATAGTCTCTGGCCTGATATCAAGGTCCTTGATCCATTTGGAGTTAAGTCTTGTACATGGTGACAAGTATGGGCCCAGCTTTAATCTTCTGCATGTGGAGATCCAGTTTTGCCAGCACCATTTGTTGAAGATGCTGTTCTTTTTCCATTGGATTCTTTGGGCCCCTTTGTCAAAGACCAAATGGCTGTGATTGTGTGGGCTTATATCTGGGTCTTCAATCCTTATCCATTGATCTGTGTGTCTATTTTGGAGCCAGTACCAGGCTGTCTTTATAACTATGGATTTGTAGTATAGACTTAGGTTTGGTATGGTAATACTTCCAGCAGTGTTTTTGTTACTCAGGAATGTCTTTGCTATCCTTGGTCTTTTGTGCCTCCATATGAATTTTGAGATTGTTCGGTTAACTTCTTTAAAGAATTGCTTTGGGATTTTAATTGGTATAGCATTGAATTTGTATATTGCCTTTGGTAGGATGGTCATCTTTACGATGTTGATTCTGCCAATCTAGGAACATGGGAGGTCTTTCCACCTTCTGATGTCTTCTGCAATTTCTTTCTTTAGGGTTTTAAAGTTTTCATTGTAAAGGTCTTTTACCTCCTTGGTTAGGTTTAAACCAAGGTATTTCATTTTTTTAGGGGCTATAGTAAATGGGATTGTTTCTTCAAGGCTTTTTCAATTCTTTCATTCTGGGCATATAGGAAGGCCTCTGATTTTTTTTTTCTCTGTCTTTCCTGTAACATTTATTGCAATTTTTTTATATAATACTTTTTTTATTATTATATCAGGTCATACAAACTTATTAGGTATACCAGTTCCCTCCCTCCCTCCTCCTCCCCCCCGAACTCCCTGCTCTCCCTCCCCTCACCCCTCCTGCCCCATCCCCCCGTGCCTCCCGCCCCGATTTCCAGAGTCCTTTCCTGTGCATGCCTGACTCTCTTCTGGGCCCTCCTCTCCAATGACGTACAAGGACCCAGTGGCATTTCCCTGAACCCCTTCCTGTGTTCCCCTTAAGCATAGGAACGCTACTGTGGCTGTCAATCCCTTGCCTCCAAGTTTCTTAGTGCCTTTAGCAGATTGTAGACTTTGTGAGGTCAATAGTGTGTTGGACATTGCGCCGGGCATACAATGTCCAATTAAGATTGCTTCGGCCATAACTTGTGTGGAGTATCTTGCAAATCATTGCTCCTCCCATCCATTTGCTCTTACACTCTTACCACCCCCTCTTCCACAAATGTCCCTGAGCTTCAGGATGGGGAGAGATTAGTCTGGCCTAGTTCTAGGTGGTTGATATAGAGTCTCTGAAGTTCTGGATAGTGATTCGCTGATTTTCTTTTGCAGTTTTGTTGCTCCTGTAATGCCCTTCACTCCATCGTGATGGGGACTGTATATCACCCCCTGGCCAGAGACAGAAAGCTGTTAAACTGAAGTCTTATTATAAGAGCACATTCAAGGGTAGAAGTAATACTTATACACAAAATTGGAATCGCAGGTCATGTGGCATTAGGCAATGGGAGGGGTCAATCACCCATTTGCAAAATGGTTACTTTTTAATCTGCGGGACTATATGCCCTCCCCTTCTGGTGAGTTCATACCCCCTTAGTTGTAAATGATCAGGAACGAATTGTGAACTTAACTAGGTGTCACATTACTTTCTTGCAGTCCTTGATGGAGGCCTATTTTCTCTACTGTAACATGGTCACTTCTCTCCTTGTTTCTGGTGTGGCCCTCCAACCCCATCCCTCCTGTTCATAATCCTTGCAATTCCTGTAGGTAATACATAGATTTACCTATGAGTGTCTCAAGATGGGCTGGGTGGGTTTGGTATTAGGAGCCACCTATTAGGGAGTACATACGGCGCTTAATTTTCTGAGTTTGGGATACTTCACTCAATATAATTGTTTCTAAGGACATCCATTTCCCGGCAAATTCCAGTAATTCATCATTTTTGATGGCTGAGTAGTACTCCATTGTATAGATGTACCACAGTTTCCTTATCCACTCATCAACTGTTGGACATTTGGGTTGATTCCATGCCTTTGCTATTGTAAACAGTGCTGCTATGAACATGGTCGTGCTTGTGCTATCAAGGTGAACCTCCGCTGTATGGGGGGTTATACCCAAAAGTGGAATCGCAGGGTCATATGGCATTTCAATCTTTAATTTCTTTAAGGATCTCCAGATGGCTCGCCAGAGTGGCTGTATGAGCCTGCACTCCCACCAGCATGTAGGAGAGTTCCCCTCTCTCCACATCCTGTCCAGCATTTGTTGTTGTTTGTGTTGTGGATTTTTGCCATCCTGACCAGGGTGAGATGATATCTCAGGGAAGTTTTGATTTGCATTTCCCTGATGGCTAAGGAAGTGGAACATTTTTTAAGATATTTGTTAGACATTTTTATTTCATCCCTGGTAAAATTTCTTTTAAGTTCCAGGGCCCATTTTTTAATTGGGCCATTGGTTTCCTTGGTGTTTAGTTTTCTAAGTTCTTTGTGGACTCTGGACAGTAGAGCTCTATCAGATATGTGGTTAGTGAAGATTTTCTCCCATTCTGTGGGTTGCCTTTGAGCTGGTGTTACAATCTCTTTATCTGAACAGAAGCTCTTTAATTTCACAAGATCCCAACTGTTGAGAGTTGGTAGCAGTGACTGTGCCATTGGATGTCTGTTTAGGAAATGTTGGCTTAACCCAATCAGCTCGAGGGAGTT
Source organism: Typhlomys cinereus (assembly GCA_023101885.1). Lineage (NCBI taxonomy): Eukaryota > Metazoa > Chordata > Mammalia > Rodentia > Platacanthomyidae > Typhlomys > Typhlomys cinereus. Next base: position 129,768 of record JALPQD010000579.1, read on the forward strand.
TCCTATCCTTTCATATATGGTTTTTATAGTCCCTGCCTGATATTTCAAGGTCCTTGATCCATTTGGAATTAAGTCTTGTACATGGTGACAAGTACGGGTCCAGCTTTAATCTTCTGCATGTGGAGATCCAGTTTTGCCAGCACCATTTGTTGAAGATGCTGTTCTTTTTCCATTGGATTCTTTGGGCCCCTTTGTCAAAGACCAAATGGCTGTATTTTTATGGGCTTATATCTGGGTCTTCAACCCTCAATCATTGATCTGTGTGTCTATTTTGGAGCCAGTACCAGGCTGTCTTTATAACTATGGATTTGTAGTATAGACTACGGTTCGGTATGGTAATACCTCCAGCAGTGTTTTTGTTACTCAGGATTGTCTTTGCTATCCTGGGTCTTTTGTGCCTCCATATGAATTTTGAAATTGTTTGGTCAACTTCTTTAAAGAATTGCTTTGGGATTTTAATTGGTATAGCATTGAATTTGTATATTGCCTTTGGTAGGATGGTCATTTTTACGATGTTGATTCTGCCAATCTAGGAACATGGGAGGTCGTTCCACCTTCTGATGTCTTCTGCAATTTCTTTCTTTAGGGTTTTAAAGTTTTCATTGTAAAGGTCTTTTACCTCCTTAGTTAGGTTTATACCAAGGTATTTCATTTTTTTAGGGGTTATATTAAATGGTATGGTTTCTCTCAAGGCTTTTTCACTTCTTTCATTCTGGGCATATAGGAAGGCCTCTGATTTTTGCACATTTATTTTGTATCCTGCCACCCTGCTGAACTTCTCAATTAGTTCCAGGAGCTTCCTGGTGGAGTTTTTGGGATGATTCAGGTATAAGATCATGTCATCTGCAAATAGGGATAGCTTGACTTCTTCCTTGCCGATTTGAATCCCTCTTATGTCCCTTTCTTGTCTTATGGCTTCAGCTAAGACTTCAAGTACAATATTGAATAGAAGTGGTGAGAGTGGACAGCCTTGTCTAGTTCCTGATCGAAGTGGGAATGCTTCCAAATGTTCCCCATTGAGCGTAATCCTTGCTGTGGGCTTGTTGTATACAGCTTTTTTTATATTGATAAAGGTTCCTTCCATTCCTACTGTCTCTAGCGTTTTGATCATAAAAGGCTGTTGGATCTTGTCAAAAGCTTTTTCTGCATCTATCGAGAGTATCATGTGGTCTTGGACTTTGGACTGGTTTACATGATAAATTACATTTATTGATTTGCGTATGTTGAACCAACCTTGTGTTCCAGGGATGAAGCCTACTTGGCCCCCTGAATAATCTTTTTAATATGTTTTTGAATCCGATTTGCTAAAACTTTGTTGAGAATCTTTGCATCTTTGTTCATCAGAGAGATAGGCCTATAGTTTTCTTTTTTAAGTGAGTCTTTATTAGGTTTTGAGATTAAAATGATATTAGCCTCATAGAAGGAATTTGGTAGTGTCCCTTCCTTTGCTATTTGATGGAACAGTTTAAGGAGTACTGGTATTATTAACTCCTTTAATGTCTGGTAGATCTCTGTGCTGAATCCATCTGGTCCAGGACATTTTTTGGTGGGAAAATTGAAGATTACTTCCTCAATTTCCTATATGTTATAGGACTATTTAAATAATTCACAACTTCCTGATTCAATTTAGTTAAGTTGTGTTTACTTAGAAATTCATCCATCTCTTTTGTGTTGTCAAACTTCACAGAGTATAAGTTTTTGAAATATGATGTTATAATTCTCTGGATTCCTTGGGTGTCAGTCGCGATAACTCCATGTTCATTTCTAATTTTGTTAATTTGGGTTTTTTCTCTCTTGCTTTTGGTTAATTTAGCTAGGGTGTATCAATCTTATTGATTTTTTCAAAGAACCAGCTTTTTGACTGGTTGATTTTTTCTATCGTTTTCTTAATCTTGATTTCAGATATTTCTCCCCTTATTTTGCTAATCTCCTCTCTTCTACTACTTTTGGGATCAGATTGCTCTAGTTGCTCTAAAGCTTTAAGGTGCATTGTTAAGTTGTTTATATCTGATGTTTCCATTTTTTTGATGTAGGCATTAAGAGCTATGAATTTACCTCTTAGAACTGCTTTCATTGTGTCCCAGAGATTTTGGTAAGTTGTATTTTCATTATCATTCACTTTCAGGAAATCTTGAATTTCCTTTTTAATTTCTTCCTGAATCCAGTTCTCATTCAGCATCATATTGTTAAATTTCCAGGAGTTAGTGTATTTTCTCTTGTTTGATGTGTTGTGGATGTCCAGCTTTAGGCCGTGGTGGTCTGATAGGGCACAGGTTAGAATTTCAACTATTTTGTATATGTGTAGATTCGTTTTGTGGCCCAATATGTGATCTATTTTGGAGAAAGTTCCGTGTGCTGCTGAGAAAAATGTGTATTCTTTGGTACGTGGGTGAATAGTTCGATAGAGATCTGTAAGGTCCATTTCTTTAAGGGTTTGATTAAGTTCCAAAGTGTCTCTGTTAAACTTTTGACCTGTTGATCTATCCCATGTTGAGAAGGTGGTGTTGAAGTCCCCACGAATTATCTTTTGGGGGTTGATTTCTTGCTTTAGATGCTGTAGGGTTTTCGTAATGAATGTGGAGGGGCCTGTATTAAGTGCATATATGTTCAGTATTGTGAAGTCTTCCTGGTGAATTGTACCTGTGACTAAAATGTAGTATCCATCCGTGTCTCTTATAATTTTCTTTGGTTTGAAGTCCACTTTGTCTGATACCATAATGGCTACCCCTGCCTGTTTTCTGCTTTCATTTGCTTGTAGAATTTTTTACCAGCCTTTTATTTTTTGAGCGTGCCTATCTTTTGTGGTGAGATGGGTTTCCTGCAGGCAGCAGATTGATGGATTGTGATTTTTAATCCAAGTTTGTAATCTGTGTCTCTTGATCGGTGAATTAATTCCATTAACATTTAATGTTATATTGGAGAAAGTATTTTTAATTCCAGACATTTATTATGTTTAGTAGTTTTTATAAGTGTATTGCTTCACTTTTAATGGTGTTATACTTGCCTTCTGTTCTCCTGGATATGCCTGTTTTTTTCTTCACGTTTATCATTTCTAGCATTTTTTGAAGGCCTGGTTTGGTGGACATGTATCCCTTCAAGTTGTCTTTGTGCTGGAAGATTTTTCTTTTTCCCTCGATCATGACGATAGTTTTGCAGGGTAAATCAGCCTGGGTTGACATTTTTGCTCATTCAATAATTGAAGTATGTCTTTCCAAGCTCTTCTTGCTTTTAGTGTTTCCATTGTAAAGTCATTTGTTATTTTAATAGGTTTACCTTTAAAAGTGACTTGTTTTTTCTCCCTTGAAGCTCTCAGCACCAGTTCTTTATCTTGAATGTGGAGTGTTTTAACTATTATTTGCCATGGCGTGCTTCTGTTTTGGTCGTATCTATTTGGGGTGCTGAATGCCTGTTCTATATGGATGGGCCTCTCTTTTTTTAGATGAGGAAAGTTTTCCTTGATGATCGTTTGAAAGATTTCCTCAGGGGTGTTATTTTGAGATTCTTGCTCTGGTATTCCATGAATACGCATGTTAGGCTTCTTCAGGGTGTCCCATATCTCTTGGATATTTCTCTCAAGTATCTTTTTGGCTTTAACAACCTCTTCCATTGAGCTGGTTAGTACTCCCACTTTATCTTCAAGGTCTGAAATTCTGTTTTCTGCTTCATTAGTTCTGTTGATAAGACTCTCTGTGGAGTTCTGGGTTGAAGATAACTTGTCTTTTAGCTCAGTTTTAAACTCTGCTTGAGTTTGTTTTAACTGCTCTCTGCCTGTTTTTGTTTCTTGCACTGTTTTTCTCAACTCCTCCAAATGTCTGTTTTGTTCCTTTTCAAAGCGATTGATTCGATTATGTAATTCCTCCCTGATTTCCTCTTTCATAGTATTGAACATGGTAATGATCATATTTTGAAAGTCGTTATCCTGGGTCAGTCTTTCTTGACCTTTTTCCGTGGGTTTGTTCTGGTTGGAGTCTATCATTATGGGATTAATTCCTTCAGTGGGAAATTTGTTTACTTGAGTGTTGCTTCTCATGGATTTGCACTTTGACTTTGGCATTGTCGTTTTAACTCTTAAGATCGTTCAATTTCACTAAGCTGAATTATTTGGCCTTGGGTTCTGGGGGTGGGCAGGGACAGAGCTTACCTAGGTCCCGGATGAGGCCCGGCCTGACCGCGCTCGTGTCCCGGCTGGTGGAGCGGAGTGGGGAAGGGAGGATGGGGGCGTAGGCGTGGATGTATTTAACCCTAGGGGAGCTGGGGCGGGGCCCGGGCACAGGGGGAGGTCCTCCTCGTCCCTTGGCCCTGTGTGCGGCTCCGGCTGGATGGTGGGGTAGGAGCTGAGTCCCTTTGGGCTGACCTGGGGGCAGGCGCGGGCGGAGCTTACCTAGGTCGTGGGTTGAGGCGACCAGTGGAGGGGGGTGGGGAAAGGGAGTAGGCTGGCCTAGTTCTATGTGGTTGATATAGAGTCTCTGAAGAACAGAATTGTTTTAAGCAGGAGTCTGAAAATTGTTATCCTAATGCTCATTGCTAATCTTTTTTTTTTTTTTTTGAGACAGAGTCTAATAAAGCATGGGGTGGCTTTGAAATTACTATGTAGTGCAGTATGACCTTCAAATTCTGATTCTATTGTCTCCACATCATGAGGTGTTAGAGATAGAATCCGTAGAATCATTCCTCATGCATACTAGGCAAGCACTCTACCAATTGAATTACATCTTGTTTTTAGTTTTGTTTATTATTTGAGAATTGGTCTTGTATAACTTCCTATTTTTTAAAGTATACAATTTTAAATGAACTGCATATTATAACAATTTTTTCTATATTTCTAAATTATATTTACTCTGCAAAGAATATACTTGTGCATATCATTTCTAATTTTCTTATGATATTTTCTTTTTTATGTATGGTTATGTATAGATATGGGGGTACACACATGTAAATTTACGTTTGCATGTGGGTGGGCACATATGTGTGTGGAGACTGTAAGTTGATATGGGGAAACATCTTCAATTGTTATTCCACCTTACTGTTTTGAGACTAGGTCTGTAATCAAACCCAGAACTCGCTTATTGAGCTCGTTTGGCTAACCAGTTTGATCTGAGAGTCCGCAAGTTCTGCCTCCTGAGACTAGAATTACAGGCAGTTTGCGACACTCACTTAGCATTTTACATGGATCTGCGTTTCTGAATGTCTATCCTTTGGCTTGTACAGTAAGCACTTTAATGACCCAGTCATTTCTCCAATCTGTCTTAGGATATTTTCTTAATTGTTCGGTCAGTGGGTATATGCATTTTATATAAGAACCATTCTACATAAGAACTGTTCTCTGTTGCTGTGAGATAATGCTTAAAGTCAAGCAACTTAAGGGGAGAAAGGGAGATCTATTCAGGTTAATGTTTCCTTAGGAGAGATGCAGTCCTTTAAGGCAGGAAAGGGATGGCTGGCAGAAGCTAGAAGTCCTAAGTCATGTCCAACAACGAGGCTGAGAAGTGTAAATCTGTCAACTGCTACAGTAGAACTCTTCAGAAAGCAGGGTGGGGCTAATTAACCTCAAGGCCCACCCTGTGACTGTCTTCCTACAGCAAGGCTCCACCTTTTTTTTTTTTAATTTCCACTCATACAAACTTAACAGGTACACCGGTCTCCTCCCTCCCTCCAACCTCTCACCGCCCTGTGCCTCCCTTCTCTCCCCCTCCCATCCCCGGAGCATCCTTTAATGTGCATGCCAAACTCTCCTCTGGGTCCTCCTCTCAGATGAGGTGCAAGGACCCAGTGGCATTTCCCAGAACCCTTTCCTATATTCCCCTTAAGCATAGGAACACTACTGTGGCTGTCAATCCCTTGCCTCCAAGGATCCACCTTTTAAAAGTGCCATGACCTCCCTAACAACTAAAGATTCAAACATGTGAGTGTGTGGGGGACAGCTCACATTTCAAACCATGAGAACCACGCTAACTGATTTGGTCACTGAATATCCTGGCGTTACTTTTGAAGCCATATTTACTACTACTAGCAAGGTATAAATGTGTCTGATTGCCATACTCCCATGAGACATTTAAATAAGTTTGGTAAGTTTATACATGAAAAACTGTTTTTCGTTGTTTTTATTTTCAATTCTGTGATTACTAGAAAGCATGACATTTTCTGATCCTATGTGTATTTTTTTCTTTTTGAATTGCTTATTCATATCTTTTGTCAATTTTTTTCTATTGGATTATTTATCTTTCATTATTGATTTTTTTTGTTGTTGAATATTTTTATTTTTTTATATTTTTGAGAAAATTAGTATTGTTCTAAGGTTAATGTGTTTTGGGGTATTATTTTTTAAAAATTATTTCCGCTCATACAAAATTAACAGGTACACCGGTCCCCTCCCTCCCTCCACCTCTCCCCCTCCCCCCGACCCCCCTGTAACCCGCTCCCCTCCTCCCTCCTTCCTCATCTCCCAGTGCCTCCCTCCTCCAATCCCCAGAGCATCCTATAATGTGCATGCCAAACTCTCCTCTGGGTCCTCCTCTCCCATGAGGTGAAAGGACCCAGGGGCATTTCCCAGAACCCTTTCCTGTGTTTCCTTAAGGTTAGGAACACTACTGTGACTGTCAGTCCCTAGCCTCCAAGGATCCTAGTGTCTTTAGTCCATGCTAGACTTCGTGGGGTAAATAATGTGTTGGACATAGCGCAGGTCATGCAAAGTCCTATTATGATTGCTTCAGCCCTAACTTGTGTGGAGTATCTTGCATATCATTTCTCCTCCCATCCTTGTGCTCTTACAATCTTACCGCCCCCTCTTCCACAAATTTACCTGAGCTTCAGGATGGGGAGAGATTAGGCTGGCCCAGTTCCAGGTGGTTGATATAGAGTCTCTGATGTTCTGAATTATGGTTTGTTGATTTTTTTTTCATTTGTGCTGCTCCTGCAATGCCCTTGGCTCCATCCTGATGGGTTTTGGATGTTCCCCCCTGGCCAGAGATAAAAATCTGTTAAATTAGAGTCTTGTTACAAGAGTATATTCAAAGGTAGATGGAATAAAAGTAGGAGACCACGGTGAGAGAGGGGTCAATCACCCATTTGCAAAATGGTTACTTTCTATCTGGCAGCCTATATGCCCTCTCCTTCTGGTGAGATCATACCCCATCAGTTGCAAATGATCAGGAAGAAAAGTCTGTGAACTTAACCAGATGTCTCATTACTTACTTGCAGTCATTGATGGTGGCCTATTTTCTCTGCTGTAACATGGTCACCTCTCTCCTTGTTTCTGGTGGGGACCTCCTTACCCATCCTTCCTGTTTATAATCTTTACAATTACGTATTCAGATTTGTCTTTGAGTATCTCTAAATGGGTTTGGTACTAGTATCCCCTTATTAGGGAGTACATATGGCACTTAATTTTCCATGTCTGGGATACACTCAATATAATTGTTTCGAATTCCATCCATTTCCTGGCAAATTGCATTAATTCATCATTTTTGATGGCTGAGTAGTATTCCATTGCATAAATGTACCACATTTTCCTTATCCACTCATCAACTGTTCGACATTTGGGCTGATTCCATGATTTTTCTATTGCAAACAGTGCTGCTATGAACATGGCTGTGCTTATGCTATTGAGGTGCATTTTTGCTATATGGGGGGTTATTCCCAAAAGTGGTATAGCAGGGTCATATGGCATTTCAATCTTTAACTTCTTTAAGAATGGCAAGATGGCTCGCCAGAGTGGTTGTATGAGCCTGCATTCCCACCAGCAATGTAGGAGAGTTCCCTTCTCTCCACATCCTCTCCAGTACTTGGTGTTGTTCCTATTGTGGATTTTTGCCATCTCAGGGAAGTTTTGATTTGCATTTTCCTGATGGCTAAGGATGTGGAGCATTTTTTAAGATATTTGTTAGACATTTTAATTTCATCCTTGGTAAAGTTTCTTTTAAGTTCCAGGGCCCATTTTATAATTGGCCCATTAGTTTCCTTGGTGTTTAGTTTTCTAAGTTCTTTGTGCACTCTGGATAATAGAGCTCTAACAGATATGTGGTTAGTGAAGATTTTCTCCCATTCTGTGTGTTGCTTTTGTGTGCGAGTTACAATCTCTTTATTTGAACAGAAGCTCTTTAATTTCATAAGATCCCATCTGTTGAGTGTTGGTTGTAGTGAGTATGCTGTTGGATGTCCGTTTAGGAACTGTTGGCCTAGCCCATCAGCTCGAGGGAGTTCCCTACCCTTTCAACTATGGTAGTTATAGTCTCTGGCCTTATATCAAGGTCCTTGATCCATTTGGGATTAATTCTTGTACATGGTGAAAAGTACGGGTCCAGTTTTAATCTTCTGCAAGTGGATATCCAATTTTGCCAGCACCATTTGTTGAAGATGCTGTTCTTTTTCTATTGGATTTTTTGGGCCCCTTTGTCAAAGATCAAATGGCTGTAGTTGTGTGGGCTTATATCTGGGTCTTCAACCTTTATCCATTGATATGTGTGTCTACTTTGGAGCCAATACCAGGCTGATTTTACAACCATGGATTTGTAGTACAGACTAAGGTTTGGTATGGTAATACCTCCAGCAGTGTTTTTGTTACTCAGGATTGTTTTTGCTATTCCGGGTCTTTTGTGCCTTATGAATTTTGAGATTGTTTGGTCAACTTCTTTTTTTTTAATTTTTTATTATTATTTATTATGTATTCAATTGTGCGTGTATGTGTATGTGCACATGTGTGTATGTATGTGTGTGTGTGTGTAGAACCACGGACGAATTCGGGAACCACCATGGACGCCTCCATCTCCTGTTTACTCTGCCCCGGGATTTACAGGCTTTGCCCTACCAGGACCAGAAATGCAGGCTGCCCCTGCTTCCGCCCGGCGTCAATACGTGGGGTCTAGGATCCGAACTCAGGACCTTCCGCCTGCAAGGCAGAGGCTTAACCCCTGAGCCACCTCTCCAGCCCCCTTGGTCAACTTCTTTAAAGAATTTCTTTGGGATTTTAATTGGTATAGCATTGAATCTGTATATTGCCTTTGGTAGGATGGTCATTTTTATGATGTTGATTCTGCCAACCCTGCTGAACTTCTGTATTAGTTCCAGGAGCTTTTTGGTGGAGTTTTTGGGATCACTCAGGTATAAGATCATGTCCTTTGCAAATAGAGATAACCTGACTTCTTCCTTGCTGATTTGAATCCCTTTTATCTCCCTTTCTTGTCTTATGGCTTCAGATAAAACTTCAAATACAATATTGAATAGAAGTGGTGAGAGTAGACAGCCTTGTCTAGTTCCTGATCGAAGCGGCAATCTTCAAGTTTTTCCCCATTGAGCATAATCCTTGCTGTGGGCTTGTTGTATACAGCTTTTATTATATTGATAAAGGTTCCTTCCATTCCAACTGTCTCTAGGGTTTTGATCATAAAAGGCTGTTGGATCTTGTGAAAAGCTTTTTCTGCATCTATTGAGAATATCATGTGGTCTTGAACTTTGGACTACTTTATATGACGAATTACATTTATTGATTTGTGTATGTTGAACCAATCTTGTGTGCCTGTGATAAAGCCTACTTGATCCCTGTGGAAGATCTTTTTGATATGTTTTTGAATCTGATTTGCTAAGACTTTGTTGAGAATCTTTGCGTTTGTGTTCATCAGAGAGATTAGCGTATAGTTTTCTTTTTTAAGTGTATCTTTATTAGGTTTTGGGATTAAGACAATACTAGCTTCATAGAAGGAATTTGGTAGTGTTCCTTCCTTTGGTATTTGATGGAACAGTTTAAAGAGTATTGGTGTTATTAACTGTTTAAATGTGTGTTAGAACTCTGTGCTGAATCCATCTGGCCCAGGACATTTCTTGGTGGGAAGATTTGAGATTACTTCATCGATTTCCTCATATGTTATAGGACTATTTAAATAATTCACAACTTCCTGATTCAATTTAGGTAAGTTGTGTTTACGTTGGAATTCATCTATCTCTTTTGTGTTATAAAATTTCACAGAGTATAAGTTTTTGAAATATGACGTTATAATTCTCTGGATTTCTTGGGTATCAGTAGTGGTAACTCCATATTCATTTCTAATTTTTTAATTTGGGCTTTCTCTCTCTTGCTTTTGGTTAATTTAGCTAGAGGTGTATCAATCTTATTCATTTTTTCAAAAAATCAGCTTTTTGACTGCTTGATTTTTCTGTATCATTTTCCTAATCTTGATTTCGGATATTTCTTCCCTTATTTTGCTAATCTCCTCCCTTCTTGTTCTTTTTTCCCTTTTTTCTCCTCCCTTCTTTTAGGATCAGATTGCTCTAGTGTCTCTAAAGCTTTAAGCTGCATTGTAAAGTTATTTCTGATGTTTCCATTTTTTGATGTAGGCATTAAGAGCTATGAACTTACCTCTTAGGATAGCTTTCATTGTGTCCCAGAGATTTTGGTAAGTTGTATTTTCATTATCGTTCACTTTCAGGAAATCTTGGATTTATTTCCTTTTTAATTTCTTCCTGAATCCAATTCTCATTCAGCATCATAGTGTTACATTTTTAGGAGTTAGTGTATTTTCTGTTGCTTGTTGTGTTGTGGATGTCAAGCTTTAGGTTGTGGTGGTCTGATAATGTACAGGCCCGTATTAGGTGCATATATATTCAATATTGTGAAGTCTTCCTGGTGAATTGTGCCTGTGACTAAAATGTAGTATCCATCTGTGTCTCTCATGATTTTTTTTGGTTTGAAGTTCACTTTGTCTGATTGCATAATGGCTCCCCTTGCCTGTTTCCTGATTCCATTAGCTTGCAGAATTTTTGACCAGCCTTTTATTTTTAAGATATGCCTAACTTTTGTGGTGAGATGTGTTTCCTGCAGGCAGCAGATTGATGGATTGTGATTTTTAATCCAAGTTTGTAATCTGTGTCTCTTGATCGGTGACTTAATTCCATTAACATTTAATGTTATAATGAAGAAACTATTTTTAATTCCGGAAATTTATTATGTTTAGTGGCTTTTGTAAGTGTATTGTTTCTCTTTTAAGTTTTGGTGGTATTATACTTCACTACTGTTCTCCTGGATATGCCTGTTTTTTTCTTCAAGCTTGAGTATCATTTCTAGCATTTTCGAAAGTCTGGTTTGTTGGACATGTATCCCTTCAAGTTCTTTTTGTGCTGGAAGATTTTTCTTTCTCCCTCGATCATAATGGATAGTTTTGTGGGGTATATCAGCCTGGGTTGAAATTTTTGCTCATTCAATACTTGAAGTACATCTCTCCAAGCTCTTCTTGCTTTTACTGTTTCGACTGAGAAGTCATTTGTTATTTTAATAGGTTTACCTTTAAAAAAGTGACTTTTTTTTCCCATGAAGCTCTCAGCACCATTTCTTTATCTTCAATGTGGAGTGTTTTAACTATTATTTTCCGTGGCGTGCTTCTGTTTTGGTCGTATCTGTTTGGGGTGCGGAATGCCTCTTGTATATGGATGGGCCTGTCTTTTTTTAGATGAGGAAAGTTTTCCTTGATGATCGTTTGAAAAATTTCCTCAGGGGTGGTATTTTGAGATTCTTGCTCTGGTATTCCATGAATACGCATGTTCGACTTCTTCAGGGTATCCCATATCTCTTGGATATTTCTCTCAAGTATCTTTTTGGTTTTAACAACCTCTTCCATTGAGCTGGTTAGTACTCCCACTTTATCTTCAAGGTCTGAAATTCTGTTTTCTGCTTCATTAGTTCTGTTGATAAGACTCTCTGTGGAGTTCTGGATTGAAGATAACTTGTCTTTTAGCTCAGTTTTAAACTCTGCTTGAGTCTGTTTTAACTGCTCTCTGCCTGTTTTTGTTTCTTGAACTGTTTTTCTCAACTCCTCCAAGTGTCTCTTGTGTTCCTCTTCAAAGAGCTTGATGCAGTTATTTAATTCCTCCCAGATTTCCTCTTTCATAGTATTGAACATGGTAATGATCATGTTTTGAAAGTCGTTATCCTGGGTCAGGCTTTCTTGGCTATTTCCTGTGGGTTTGTTCTGTCTGTTTGGAGTCTATCATTATGGGATTAATTCCTTCAGTGGGAAATTTGTTTTCTTGGGTGTTGTTTCTCATAGATTTGCACTTTGACTTTGGCATTGTCATTTTAACTCTTAAGACCTTCTTTCAATTTCTGTGCGTTTTTCACTGAACTGAATTATTTGGCCTTGAGCAGCTCTTGCTCTAGCTGGTTGGTAGGAGGAGCTGGGACCAGGGCTGCCTGGGGTTTGGGGTTGGGCAGGGCGAGCTTACCTAGGTCACTGTGAGTCCCGGCTGGACTGCGAGCATCCCAGGTGGGTAGGAAAAGGAAGGGGGTGGCGGTGGCGGGGCACTATTTAACCTGGCCAGCTGGGGCATGGCCCAGGAGGTCCTGCCTGGCCCTGTGCAGCGCTGGCTCCCGCTGGCTGGTTGGAGAAGCTGGGTCTAGTGGACTGCCTGGGGTTTGGGGGTTGGGGGGGGAGCTTACCTAAGTCGTTGTGAGTCCCGGATGGACTGTGGGCATCCCGGTTGGTTGCGGAAAGCCCTCATTATTGATTTTTTATGATTTGAATATATAAGGATGATACTCTTTGACATCCGTGTTGTGATTATTTTTCTAAGCTTTAATTTTAAAGTTTTATTCATGACATTTTTGACAGAATTTACAAAGGTTTAGTTAATTATTGGTTTTCGTTTAGGTTTTCTGAGGTTGGAGCCTGTTTAGGAAGACTAACAACACTGAGATTATATAACATGCACAGTGTATTTTGTTCCATTATATTTTAACCTTTTACCCTTCTGATATTTATATCCCTAGATAGAAACCTAAGATCAACTTTCAAAAAGGAAAACTTTTTCCAGGCGAGAAGAATAAATGCCTCTTGGAAAAGTGGGGTCTGTTTTGATTAGAAATAGAAACCCCAAACACCATATGTGAAAGAACAATTCTTTGTTTAAGATGAAGTTATTTGACACACTCTAAAATAAAGTAAGTTTGCTTATTTTATGACTCGTTTATTAGGAATGTTTTAAAAAATCGATCCCATCCCAAATTTGATATTCTCAAACCACAGCTACCAAAATAGCTACTACCTTAAATTTTTAACCCTTATTAGTGCATCAAGAAGGTCTCTCTAAAATGACTTTTTCTGTCCTAAAAGTACTGTAATCTTTTACATGAACTTGTGGCATTAAATATGTTTTTGTCACCTCTTTTCATCTTTTGTAGAGGATTCATGTTTTATATATATCGGAAACACTCCAATATTGTTTACCATGTGATAAGAAATATTTTAAGTGGTTTAAAGATATTAATTAATTCACTTTTCTGAGCAGTCCTATTTTATAGGTTAATATATAATATTCATTTTATACATTTCGTAGACAAGGAAATTGAGGAACACACTGAAGTTCAATGACCTGTTTGAGGACATACAGCCAGCAAGTCACAACCATATTCTGCTGTTTTAAGAGAGAATATGAATTTTTCTTTGGTGTGAAAAATCTCTGTGGGACAGTAACAAGTACCACCAAAAAGCAAGTGGTTTAGAAGATCCTAACATAAACTTTTGTAGATTTTTTTCATCTCTATTTTAGTTATTCTATCCAGTGTCCATGCCCAATATTGCTTTTGTATTATACATATACTATTACTTTTAAGTCCTCTACAATAAGTTTAGATATAGGCAAGCATGAAATATACTTTAAAGTCTGAAGTGTTGTTGAGGCCAATTACAGTAAAATAATATTAAAGCAGAATGAATTAATTTGTAAACATAAAAGTAATGTAATACTTGAACAAACATGAATGACTGTTTTATCATAACTGTTAGAAACTGCAAGCAAGTAACTAGTCAATGACTGGTGAATGGATAAGCAAAAAATGTGGCACATCAGTGAGGTAGAGTACATTGGCTATTCAGAATGACAAATGTGAGTGTTATACTAATGTATATCAGGTTTTGAGACAGGGCCTTGCTATGTAGCTCAGGCTGGCCTTGAACCCATGATGGTTGTGTATACTGGTTACTCTTTGTTGCTGTGAGATAATACAGATATACAACTTAAGTGAGAAAAGGAGATTTATTCATCTTAAAGTTCTAGAGAGGAGACACAGACCACTATGGTGGAAAAGGCATGGCAGGCAGATTTAAATCATGCCCATCATGGAGATTGAGAGTTGTAAAACCTCCATCTGCAAGAGCAAACTAACTAACTTGAAGCAGGGTGTGTGGGTTTTCAGGCCCAAAGTCTACTCTCTGGATGATACATCAGCATCTGAAATGGGCTGTCGCCAGGTACTCCTTCCCTGGGAGGTTGAGTTTGCCTCTTGTCTACAAGACAATGGCAGGCCTAACTCTTTCCCTTGGAGGTAGAGTTTGCCTCCAGTCTATTCTTGGATTGCTTTTGTTTCTCTTAGAAACCGACTGGGCTGTTCCTCCCCCAACAGTTCTTTCCTGCTTATCTGAGATATGCTAATGCACGGACTCTGTTTTGAGGCATACATTGTCCATTTCCTTCTAGCAACAAAGTGCTGTGCCTGCTTACCTGGAGACATCATGTCTGATCCCAAAGCAAGTAGATGTCACTCCTGATTTTCCTTTGTTAACTGGAATGTATATGTTTTACATAATCCTGTAAAGAATTTGGTCCTGCTCTTCTTTGATGTTTTCCTGAATTTGGCCCTGCTCTTCGATTGTTTTCTTATAAATACTCATGTATGTTACAGTAAAGTCAGCTTGGATGATGGACATCCTAGGCTTCCTCTGACCTGATGCCTGGTTAGTTCCTACCGCAACCACTTCTGTTTCCTGCACGTAAGTCTGCGTTTATGTTGGTTCATGGGCCCGGACAGCAGGGCAGGGCTAACCAACCTCAAGGCCCACTCTCTGTGGTTACCTTCCTTTAGCAAGGCTCCACCTCATAAAGGTATGGTGACCTTACCAAACAACCAAAGATCAAACCATGACTTCTGTGAGTCTCCTGGGTGCTGGGGTTATAGGTGTTCCTAGCCATGCTTGGTTTGAAATTTTTACTTGAAGTAGTATTAAATGAAAACAGAATAAAATAATGGCACAATTATGTGATCTTATGTGAACATGTACAACAACATTGATAATAATGTATTCAGGACTGAGATCAGTAGCTAAATTTAGTCTTAACAGAGCCTTTGACATAGAGAATTTTAAATTTGTATTGAAATAAATGAAAAAATGATGTCTGCATATAGGAGTTGTTTTCCTGATAGTCACAGTGGTACTTTGTGCTTAGGAAGGTATCTTGAGGCTATTTCTAGGTAGGCCAGAAATGTAAGATTTTCCAAAGGGGGCTTATTACTTTTTTGTGTTCAGGAAGTATTTATCAGGCTTGCATTTGGTAAAGTTTTGGTTCAGTACTGTTGTCTGCTGGGAATGAAAGAGAAAAAGTTTGTAGAGTCTTCACACGAATGTTACTGACAAAGCAGGGGCTGCACAGTGGCACCTAGGGGCGTTGTGTGGTTAGAATTGAAGGCCAAGCTTGAAGCATGGCAAATCCTAGCAGCACTGGCAGAGGTATGGGCTATGGTCTGAAAGTGATGCTGACATCAAGTGGGGAAACTAGCTAAAACCCACAGATTGTCCAGAATACCAGGAAAGACATTCTCACTTCTAACACCAAAGCATTTCCCCTATTTTTCTTTACTTTTTTCCATTGACAATTTCATACACACGATTCATGTATTCTGATTACTTTCTCCTCTATTGTTTTCTAATTGCTCATACTGCCAGGCTCCCTTCTTATAGGACTTTCATGGCCTTTGTTTTGTTTTGTTTTGTTTTCCATTGGGTTAAACCACGGTCTTCTATGTGATATTGGACTTAGGACTGCATCTGGGAGTACCTTTCTCCCTCTGCCCCCATATCTTTTAGTTGCTTGTTGTTCATTAGTACTTTGTATGGTCAAATGGGTTTCTTTTCCATGCAAAACTTACCATTGACCAGATAGGACCAGTGTAGTCTTGGTATCAGTAACTACTTCTGCTGTAGATGGTTGTCACAATCATTTCATTTTTTGGAGGATGACACATAACAACTCTTTTATAGGTTTTATGGTTCTTACATGCTTTCCACCTCCTTTTTTGCAAAAGTCCCTGAACCCTGAAGGTAGTATACATGGCATGCCGAGGATGGAATCTTCAGTCTGATCTCCAGTCACTGTGATAAATTTATTATTTGAGCTGCTTAGTGGTTCATTTGTTATAAAACAGTAGATAATACAGTGACACCATAGTACCTGATTATAATGTGAAAATGTCTGGCACTTTGGTTTACAGTTTGGGAACTGTCAATATAGAATGGGACCATATATGCAGATGTCTGGATGCTTACTCAAAACAGCTGAGTTGGGACTGAGATGGGGTAGCTAATGACAATTACAGACAGTAGAGTACTCAGTGGTTCAGTGAGACACTGGGTTCATACCAACAGGGAGCAACTAGTTCATTTCTCTGTGTGAGGAAACACTGTGGCCATTTTGTCCTGTAGTATTAAGAAAATGAATTTTAAGTTTGACTTACGAGTTTTGCAGGCCGGTGATGAACTGTGATCGGATTAGGTGAATACAGAGAGTGACACCAAGAGAAAACCATAAACCTACAAGTTACTAATAGAAAATGAATACAGAGAAGTCAAATTTTGAGGCAAAACTGAGCTGAAGGATCAAGAGTGTTTGTGTGAGGACCAACTATTAGTGTGAGAGTCCATGGAGGCAAGCACGAAGTAAAATGGATCCCCTTGGATTTCAACACATGGGAAAGCAGATGATCATGGCACATATTGAAAGCAAGGTTTTCATATTTGACTCAAGATCTGTGGATCCCCTTGAAACAAAACATGTTGGGGAATTCAACTTGGCATTTTTTCTTCTAATAGCTTGAATAAGATTTGGAGTAGTTGTTAAATCTGAGTTGATAAACCATTTATGTTTCTCTTCTCTCTTCCAACTTTGTTCCTTTTTGATGGATGGGATGGAAGAGGGGCATGGATCTGTGATAAGGCCCCCCACTGGTTACACTCTTTTCTGTAATCTTATAAATGCAGTGACATTTGCTGTGGCTCTGGCAGTTCTTGAGGGTCTGATGACCCTTCCTGAGAAGCTTACATCTGTACATAGTGACTATCTCTAGGGTGCCTAGCAGCTGCTGCTAAAATGCCTGTTGGCGTATCTGCTAATTCTATTGACTCAGTGTTGCGGAATGACATTTCACAGCTTTCAGCTGCCATAAATCATTGACCTCAAGAGCCTCAATGTTCAGTACCTAATCCATCACGCAGGTCAGGCACTTGAAGCACTTTAGGATTTGAACAGAAATAGACCTAAAGACATGCTATCCCCAGAAGCCATTCCATTCCAGAATGATTTAATATCTATGTTCCCAGGGGTTTTCTGTGATAGTTTAGAAGATTGGCGTGAATATACCCAAACAATTTTTTGTATGTATGTTCAGGTAGCAAAATCCCGATGGAGATGAATATTTGTTATTGCTATTTTCTGGGGCAGCTTTCAGATGCAGTTTCTTGGTCTTTGTTGAGCTGCTATTTGGGCATTGGCGCTTATAGACAAGGGATTTTTTGGTTTAAGATAAAAAGTCCATATTTGAAAATAACTTTATTTTGTATTTCAGTCTAGTTTGCCAGCAAGGAGATACACAGGAAACCAGGAAAAGAGAGCCAGTTGGCAACTTTAACTCATTTGGCCCTTGGTTACATTCCTAGCTAAGGTCCTTAGGGGACATTCTGGTAGGAAATTATACCTTATTCCTTATGGTACAGTTGAACAGTGTGGCCGTCTCTGAAATGAAAATGATTTTGTAAGTTGTGTCTAAGGTTAAAGTTCAATTAATTATAGCAGATGAGTGGATTTGCAGAGTCAGCTTACCAGATCATATGGCGAAAGTAGGTTCAATTAATTCTCAGAAAATTAATATTCCTTATCTCTAGGCAATTATCACTGGGATTAAATGCTGAGATATTCTCATATTTAAAGTGACCAGTACTTCACAATGGAATGTGACTACAAATGATTTCTGTCACTTTTGTAAGCTGATGCTTATACTATGCCTCCCTCTTTCTTGATGCAGGCAACTGTTGCAGAACTAATGTTCTGAACTGTGTTGCAGATATAAGAAAAACAAAGCATAAGAACCTTGGGTGAGTCCATCTTTCCAGTGTCGCTGCTGCTGCTACTGCCTTTGTCCTTGGCTGACTCAGAGTTCGGCCCTTTTGATGTTGCTATTCTTCCCACTGCCTTTGGAGTCTGGTCTCATGGGCCTTGCCACTGTTCATGGCTGATGTGGAGCCCAGCTGTTCTTCACTGCAGTCAGAGCCCATACATAGTAGGTGCTGCCATAGGGGGAGGCTTGAGATCTTTCAGGATCCTTTGGTTTTGTGAAACATTTTACACACACACACACACACACACACACACACACACCACACTAGATTCTATTCTTTCAGTGAACCCTGACTAATACAATACATTTCTACTATGCTAAATCACTAGGTTTATTTACTAAAGTAGCTAATAACTACCTTAAAAAACGTCCATGAAAATTTAACGTTCTTGAATAAAATGTGCATTGTAAGACGATGATTCAATTGACCATTTTTTGGCTTAATTGCAATTTTAACTGAATGGCAACAACACAGGTGTGTAAAAGTCGTTTCTGGATAATTTCCTGCTACCTCCTTGCCATAGTTTATGTATGCATTCCAAAAAAAAAAACCCGTATTTATTACAAAGTTCTGGGCACTATGATTAGGTAATCACTGGTGATACAACAGAGTAAAACAGACAAGTCACTTTCTCTTATGGACTTGCAGTCTGCAAGGAAGTTATAATGAGGCCCTGAACTCAGTTAATAGAACTGGAGAGGTAATGAGACTAGGGAAGAGGGAATGAGTTAGAATCATCATCTCCGAGTTTAGTCCTTGAACATTAAGCCTTTCAAGAGCTTGCGAAGTTTCTAAAAGTATACATTTCTGGTCATAACCTTACCAAACCTTAGTCAGGGGACCTGAGGTAGAGTCCAAGCAACTTCATTTTAAATTATATTCCCAGGTATCTCTGGTGCATATTTCCTTTTGACAATGAGGTGTTGGCAGGAGGGAAAGCTAGGGAATGAGTAACATTTGGATTTAGAAAACAGTTGAAAGGATTTTAGGGATGGCTTATTAGAAATGGTAGGTGAAAAACAGAATATATTGAAATACCCAGTATTTGAAAATAACATAGGGATTTCTGAAACAGACTTCTCATTTGGTAGGGTGGTATGCACTTGAGATATCATAGGAAGAGAAGCAAATTTCTTTTGAAGTTGACCTTTGGAAGTAATGAGTTTGAAGTACCTATGAACTACTCAGTACAATTGTCCTTAAATATCCACAGGGGATTCATTCCAGTACTCCCTGAAAATGGCAAAAATCTTGGATTCTCATGTCCCTCATATAAAATTACACAATATTTACAGATAATCTAGGCATATTTGCTTACATATTTTAAATATTCTCCAGATTACTTATGATATATACTTAGAATGTAAATGCTATACAATAGTTGCTATATCATCATTTAGGACATAATGAAAAGAAAAACTGCACTTACTCAACGTAGATAATTTTTTCTAATGCTTTTTCCCTTCAGGATGTTGAATCCATGAAAGCAGAAGCCACAGATATGAAAAGCTGATTGGATATTTGGCCATATATGACAGAAATGACTGTTGCAAGGATAGAAGGTCAGTGGAATCGAACATGCCACCTAATTATGTATGAAATGAAATGCATTCAATGAGCTCACACTCAAGTAATGCTGTCCAAGGCTTGTCAGAAGGAGCTTGAATGGCCCAGTGCTATTCCATCATTCTACATACAACATTTTGGGATGTCAGAGAATATAAGTGAGACAGTAGAGAGTATTCAACCAAAAATATTTGGCTTTGGTCCTTTATACTCAGCCAGAAAAAGAGCATTTTTCTCTTCATTCATCTACATTTAGCCTCCCTGCAGATTCTTTTTTTTTTGGGGGGGGTGCCTATTTGTATGTGTCTGGGGGCATTTTATTTTTTTTTAATTTTTTTATTATTTATTCAATTGTGCGTGTGTGCGCGTGTGTGTATATGTATGTGTGTGTGTGTAGAATCACGGACGAATTTGGGAACCACCATGGACCACCTCCACCTCCTCCTTGTTTACTCTGCCCCAGGATTTACAGGCTCTGCCCTACCAGGACCAGAAACGCAGGCCGCCCCCGCTTCTGCCTGGCGTCTATACGTGCTATACGTGGGGTCTAGGATCCAAACTCAGGACCTTCCGCCTGCAAGGCAGAGGCTTAACCCCTGAGCCACCTCTCTAGCCCCCATTTTATTTTTTTTTTACAAGAGAACACTTGAGTATGTGTGCCTGTGGAGGCCCAAGGGTAACACTGAGAATCATCCTGGATTACTTTACCTCCTTATTGGTTTGCTCTTATTGCTCTTATTGGTTTCCCAGACTTCATCTTCCAGGGCCAGAATTTCAGGTCACCACCATTTCAGTCAGGCTTTTTTTTCTCCCACACTTTATTTTTTTTTCCTAGTCATACAAGCTCAGTAGGTACCCCTGTCCTCTTCCTCCCTCCTCCCCTTCCTAGTCATTCCCTTTGCCCTCTCCCCCCCCCCCCGTTCCCCCTTTCCTTTCACTTTCTCCGTCCCTCGCCCTCTCCCAGTGTCCCCCCTTTCTGCCCTCCCATCTCCTGGAGCATCCTTTTGTGTGAAGGCCAAACCTCCCTCTGAGTCCTCCACCCTAGTGGATCAGGACTGAGTGGCATAGCCTGGAGCCCCTTTGGGCTCCCGTTAGTATGGGAACTCTATTATGTCAGTCAGGCATTTTTATATGGAATCTGGGATTCAAACTCAAGTTCTTTTGCTTGTGAGACAAAAGGTTGAATTCCTGAGCTATCTTTCCAGTCCTCCTCCTGACTTTTAAAGACCCCATCACTTACCTTACTGTCATTATGACAAGTCTTCCAACTTCTGGTATTGTTTCCTTTTAAAACAATAACTGTATTTATCCTTTTAAGATTGGATGGATTTTTCTGGATTCTTTTCTTGGTTTATTAGATCTAATTTCCCCCCTAACTATCAACTCTACTTTCTCCTAGTAATGTGGACTCTTTCGATGTTTGGGCCAAAAAGTTTTCCCTAAGCTTGTATCAACTTGACAGTGTAAAAATATTATATGTAAAAGTAAAGTACCTCAAAACATACTGTACCATGGAGTAGATGGAAGTCTTTAATGGGATTCCAGAACCCCAGGCCCACTCATGGCCTGAGGGAGAGGAGAGAGAAGAAAAATGGGGCAGGGAGAAGGAATGAACTGATTTTATGCCCACAGAGTTGGTGGGTGGGCAGAAGGGGCAAGCTCTGAAAGTGACTTCCCAGGACCTTTGCCCAGCATAGGATCTGGATCAGTCTTTGATCTTGAACCCCTGTTAGAGTGAGGCAAATACACACTCTTTAAAGCCCCCCTAGGAGGACAGGGCCAGGAATCCTAACAGACAGAATCTAGAATCATCCAGAAAGCAAGGTTCTGGGCATGTCTGTGATGGTGGTGTAGTATTTTTCCCTGTGAGCAGCCAACTTGACCTTTACCCTACCGTCAGTCAGTCAGTCAATGAACAACTCGGGAGGCTCCTGGAGATTCCTGAAACTGGCAAGCTTGGGAGGGGGAGGGGCTGTGTGCAGGACGGAGAGGGGGATAGGGGGAAGAGCCTCTCCTGCCAGCTGAGCAGATAGAAAGGGAACCCTTGGGCAGTTAGAGGCAGTCTGAAGGAAACCTAGAGCTGGTGAAGAAGCCTCAGAGAGACTGCTGAACAGCCAAGTAGCTCAGTTAGATCCCAGAGCAGTCAAAAAGAGAGAAGGGAGGATGGGGGATGAGATCCATCTAGGTGCCCCCCAGAGGCTATCAGTCATGCTATGGTGAGCTGCCTGTGGGGTTTTTTTTTGGGTTCAGCTCAGGCACCAAGATGGTAGTGTTTGTGTCTCAGAGACATGGAGGCAGGAGTTGCCTGTGGGGCAAGCCCTGGGCACTTCAATTTTTTTTTTGAAATACACTCTAATGTTTCCCATACTGACCTCAAATTTGCTCTATAACCAAGGATGAATTTGAATACCTGATCTTCCTGATTCCAACTTTGGGGTGTGGGGATTACAGATCTGTGCTGCAGTTCTTGACTTGCATCTCAAACTTTTAAACATCTTGGAACACTGTACCAGTTATATACAGGTATGAACTTGACAATTGAATGCTGAGCCTCTGGGCACATGTGTGAATAATTAGTGGTTAAGGCAAGCCCTGAACAAGTCTGTGAGATATTATCTAATTGACAGGGAAGACCCGTCCATAGTGAGTGAGACTATTCCCTGGGCAGATGAATATGGAAAGAGCTACTTCAGTATTTCAGCGTACTCTGGCATGCTTCAGCATACTTTGACATAGACATGCAGATATTCTGGCAAGTGAGAATGCATGTATCTCTTTCAGCAACTCCTGTAGATATGTTGTGGCCAGTTCTCTCAGCCACTTTGATGTGGACTGTCCTTCCATGCTGCTGATGAAACCAGAATCATAAAGAACAATGAAGCCCTTGTTGCTTGGCCCTGTAGTCTCAGTCATCAATAGGAGATAAAACTAACATAGCCATAAAGGAAATATTTGAAGGTTCATTGAGTTCACTGGGTGAGCAGATTGTCTCCAGGTTCCATTCAGCTACCTCAAGGGAAGAGGAAACTAACTCAGCATGTAGTAGCACTTCTGTTGTGTTCCACCTCCACAGACAACAGGCTAAGAAGCTCTGTTCTATGATACCATTGGACTGGATTTTAAGAGAAAGAAATCCTCAATAATGAAATAAATGCACTCTCTGTGTGCTCATGCATGAATACGTACATGTGTTGATCACTATGTCCTTATTTTTGTTTGATCACGTCACTTGGCATTCAGGCCCATGACACATTGGGATGTATCTCAGAGTCCCTCTGTTTTTCCACCTCATCTTTTAGTATAGAAAGCGTGGGGCTAAACCTAAACACTGGTTAGTATATACAGGGACTGGTATGTGGTAGACATAATTGAGAGAGGGAAGCAAGTACTGGAAATAGTCCCAGGTTATGGCCCAGGCAAATTGGTCACAGTGGAGATGTATTGTACACTTTTCATTTTTGTTTGCCTTTCCTGTATATCCATTTCTCTACCAGAAGTCCCAAACTCACCATGAAGTCAACCTGTTCCAAAGGATTGTCAGAATATACCGTGATCCAATTTGCTTCCTTAACAATGTGCTCTGTAAGACTCAAATACCTCACCATCTATCCACTTTTCCAACCTGAAAATTGGTGGTTCAGTTCCCCTTATACCTGCATTAAATTGGTACCCAAGTCCTATCAATTTTACCATTTATTTGACATTTCCCATCTTCCTGTATCTTTCTGTTTTCTAATCTCTTGCTGGAGTCAAATGCCAACATTTGTCATGTGAGGACCTCTGTGATAGCTACTCACATAGTTCTATCTTCATTCTTGCATTCCTGGTATTGATTTTCTTATAGAAACTAGAGTGAAACCCTGTCATAATTTCACCACATTCTTTTCCCTTCCAATGAAGATCCTGTAGTAGTTTCTACTGTGTGGTTAATATTAATTGCCAACTTGACAAGATGTAAAATCACCCATGGCACAAGCCTTTGGGTATACCCATGAGGGATTTTATTGGTTAATTGAAATAGGAAGACCCATCTTAAAGGAGGGAAGCACCTTTCTGTAGCAGCCCAGATATAAGGAAGTCTCAGAGGGAAAAGTTTTTGCTTTCTGCTTGTTGCCTTCATGTCTTGATGGGAAGTTTACATATCTTGTTGCTGCTATTGCTGTCACTACTGCTGGACTTCTTCCCTTATATAAGAACCCAGGTTCTTTGGCTTTCCAGTATGAGCTAAAGACCAGTGGCACTGTAGGAATCCTCCAAACCTTTGATGCCAGACTGGGACTTCTGAATCATCCAGTCTTGTGGACTCAGTAGCCAAGAGATTCTCGGCCTCTCCAGTTGGACTACCCAAACTGTGTCATGTAAACCAATCTATTAAATCCCCCTTTACATATATTCATTCTATTAGTTTTGTTCCTCTAGGGAACCCTGACTAATACATACTGTCTTTTTCCCCTCACTTTTTAAACTCTGTGTGTATCTTGCATGTAGGTGACTGTACTTGTGTTTATACAGCCATGTGCACAAGAGGACACTTGAGTGTTTGTGTGTGTGTGTGTGTGTATACATGGAGACCCAAGGGTGATAGGAGGAATCACACTGGATTGCCGCACCTCCTTATTGCTTTGCTCTGGGGTTTCCTAGACTTTTCCTTCCAGGGTCAGAACTGAAGACTGCTTCCATTTCCATGCCCAGCATTTTTACATGGGAGCTGGGATCTGCACTCAGGTCCTTTTGCTTGCAGGGCAAACAAAGGCTTTAATCCCTGATCCATATCCTCAGCCTCACATTGTCTTTGATATAAAGACAATTCTTCTTATGCTCTGTGAAGCTGGGGTGAACTGCCTCAGCTACCATCAATGTTTTTAACCTTGTTTGACAGCTCTTTTTACATGCTCAGGTGTAGTGTGAAATGTGCTTAGAGTTTCCCATAAATGAAACTAGGATTCTAGATAATTAAGTTTTAATTAAGAATTCTATGAAACAGAGAGCAAGATCACTTGCAAGACAGCACAGAAATCTGTCATTTTGAGATTATTGATGAAGATAATGAGATGTGGTACTGATTGATGATGGGTTGCCAGTCTTATTAAATTACTTTTTATGAGAATAGTGATTACTAGCAGTCAATTAACACTACTGCTCATTGCTTTGCATTCACATTTGTGCTTTTATCTTTTTTACATCTTAAAAGTGTGTTTGGTTAGTTTTGTTCTCATCATATCCCAGTGAAATATAAAGTGCAGGTACATCTCTATTTTTGTTCTGCGTTTGCAGATTCAACCAACTGCAGATGAAAAATATTTGGGAAAAATCTGTTGTCTATGATGATCTTCTTCTTATTATTCCCTGAACAATAGCTATAATTGGATCAGCTTATTTATATAGAATTAATATTGTATTGGGCAGTAAAACAGCCTAGAGGTGATTTAAAGTACATGGGAGGGCATACAAAGACAAATAATATACCATTTTATAGCATCGACATGAGCATGTTTGAATTTTGATATCTGCAGGTGAATCATGGGACCATTACCCCATGGATACCAACAAGGAGTTATAGTTGAATTTTTAATTACAGTTAAAGCAACTGAGGCCTAAAGTAGTAGGGAGAGTATCACACAGCAGGGGTCCACTCACTTGCACTGAAAATTAACAAGAATAAATAGAAACAGTAATAGTAGTAGTAGTAGTAGTAGTAGTAGCAGTGGATGCTACTTTTGAAGTCTGTACCATGTCCAGATATTAAGTTTGAAGAAATGAATTATGAGGGATGCCAATGCTACTTTTGCAACATATTTTGCCATGCTGGGGAATGAAACCAGGACTTTATACCTTTTAATCAAACACTCTTTCATTGAGCTACATCCCCAGCTATCTCAACAGATTTGAGTGCATGTGGTTTTTCATTATTTTCTACCCTCTCACTGACTTTGTTCTGCTTAATCTACACATGGTATGAAATAGAGAAGGTATGTCTTAGGCAAATGCATGCTATTCATTAATTGTTGAGGTTTTGGTCCCCGAGTCCCTCTTCTGTATGACTGGGAAAGCTGGTCTCCATCATTTATGTGTCCCAGACTCTTGTCCTCACAATGTCCTCCCATCTTGCTTATTCCATTCGTTTTAACTCTGGCTCCTACCATTGCAAAATAGTAAGGGAGAGAGGTAGAGAGGGAAAGAAAGGCAAAGAGGGAGCAGAGGAGAAAGGAGAGGAGGATGAAGGAAGGAAGGAAGGAGGGATCAAGATTTGGAGCAAATTTTTTATAAGGACAACAGACCCCAGTTTCCTTTGAAGTTAGTGTATGTATTTGACTTATAGTTAGGACTGGGAACACCAAAGAGCAGCTAGCAATATACCAAGCCCTATCTTTGGGTGAGTCTGTCACTAGCCAAGTAGGACTTCTTTTAAACCTGATCAAGGTATTAGATTCCAAGAAACAGGAAATGATAATAAACAGAAACTGATGTCTTAGTATAGCTTGGTACAAATTACTATATTTATGAGAGAAGCTCTTTTGCTCCTTTTTTGTAATAAGAGTTAGTCCCTTTATTAGAGCATATGGTGCAAAATAGACATGAAGCAGGTAGGGTCAGTACATGATGCTGAACTTGACTGTCTTTGCCTCTCACCCAGAATCCCCTATGGCAATGATCCTCAAAATGTGATTCCAAGAAGCATCAGCATCACGTGGGAATTGGTAGGAATGTACATTTTCTAGCTCTACTCCAAACCCAGTGAATCATAAAGTGTTTGGTAGAGACACTGCAACCTGAGCTGTGCCATGCCTTCCAGGGAATTCTGAGGTACTCTTGAACTTGAAAACTACTTCCTTAAGGTACTCTGATGACCATGCTATATATTTATCATCTCTTTTAATTTTTTTCTAGTTTTACAAACACAATGAGTAGTTGTTCTTGCTTCCCTCCCTCCCTCTTCTCACTCTCCTCCTTTCTTCTTCCACCCTCCATTCCCTACACCAATCCATCCCACTTCTTCCCACCCTCCTGTCTGTCTGCTCCTATGGGTCCCAGGTTTTCCCCTGGATTATCTGCTCCAGTGAAGGCTCAAGCCTCCATGGCAAACCAAGTGGCCCTTCCCTGAATAGACCCACTGCCAAAGGTACTTCCCTTCATCTGTCCAGCCCCAGCTCCCAAGGTTCCCACTTCCTAGAAACATTTCTCTTGAGATCTTTACTAGTTTATGGGGCAAGGTTGATATGTCAGCTACAGTACAGGTCTGATGAGGATAAGTCTCATTGTAGAGGATTCCTGGATGCAGTAGCCCTTTCCTGAGTGGAATCTCTTGGCCAGTGGTAGACCTCCCCATCCCTAGGCTCTTACAAGCTTACCATCTCCTCTTCTGCTGGATTCCCTGAGTCTTAGGATGGGAAGAGATTTGGTTGGCCTGATTCTAGCTGAGTGTTTCAGGGTTGCTGGTACTCTGCATTCTGGTTAGTTGCTTTATCTAATTCACTGCTCTTCTGTTGCACTAGTCTACCTTTTGTTTGAGATCTTCTCTTATCCAAAGACAAAATGAGAGGTATTTACCTGAAAGTTTACTTTTGGTCCTTTGTAGTTAATATTCAGACATCCGATCTTGTCAACTGTCAGTTTTCACCATGTCCACTGTTGTTTAAACTGGTTTACAGTGCTGGGTGTGTGCTCACTGTCATGAATTGGGGGGTGTTTAAGGGCTAGAAAGCAAGTGGTTGGTTACCTGGAGACTAACCCCATTCTCTATTGTGTCCCTATTCCTGTTCTTCCCTCTCACTTAAGACCTTTCTTACACAAAAGCCTTTTTAAATTGTTTACTTGTTATAAGAGTATATTCAAAGGTAGATGTAATAAAAGTAGGAAACCACAGTGAGGGAGGGGCAATCGCCCATTTGCAAAATGGTTACTTTTTATCTGCCAGACTATATGCCTTCCCCTTCTGGTGAGATCATACCTCATCAGTTGTAAATGATCAGGAAGGAAAGTCTGTGAATGTAACCAGATGTCTCATTACTTATTTGCAGTCCTTGATGGTGGCCTATTTTCTCTGCTGTAACGTGGTCCCCTCTCTCCTTGTTTCTGGTATGGCCCTCCTACCCCATCCCTCCTATTCATAATCCTTGCAATTACTGTAGGTATTACAGAGATGGACCCCTCCCTCACTGTGGTTTCCTATTTTTATTATATCTACCTTTGAATATACTCTTATAACAAGACTCTAGTTTAACAGCTTTTTATCTCTGGCCAGGGGGTGACATCCAATACCCATCAGGATGGAGTGAAAGGCATTGCAGGAGCAGCAAAACTGGAAAAAAAATCAACAAACCATAATCCCGAACTTCGGAGACTGTGTATCAACCACATGGAACTAGGCCAGCCTAATCTCTCCCCATCCTGAAGCTCAGGGCCGTTTGTGGAAGAGGGTGCGGTAAGATTGTAAGACCACAAGGATGGGAGGAGCAATGATATGCAAGATACTCCACACAAGTTAGGGCCGAAGCAATCATAATTGGACTTTGCATGCCCTGTGCAATGTCCAACACACTATTGACCCCACAAAGTGTAGCATTTGCTAAAGGCACTAGGATCCTTGGAGGCAAGGGATTGACAGCCACAGTAGTGTTCCTATGCTTAAGAGGAACACAGGAAAGGGTTCTGGGAAATGCCACTGGGTCCTTGCACCTCATCGGAGAAGAGGACCCAAAGGAGAGTCAGGCATGCACATTAAAGGATGCTCCAGGGATGGGAGGGGGAGGCACTGGGGGGATGGAGAGAGAGGGGGAGGGGAGGGGGGCCACAGGGCAGTGGGAGGTTGAAGGGAGGGAGGGGACCAGTGTACCTGTTAAATTTGTATGAGCGGAAATAAAAAAAAAAGAATTATTAACATACAAAGAAAGTTCTTTAAGAGCCACCAAAATGAGCTTGGATTTTCTGTGCATCTGGACATGGAGTTTATCAGAATTTAGCTTGTTTCAGTGTTTAAATAAAAATGAAAATGACTTATGAAAAAAATAAATAAATTGTTTACCTATGTTCTCTTGTTTCTACTTTTTTGCAATCTACTTCTACCCCCACCTCCTGATTGTGTTCCTTTGCATTTGTGGATGTTGTAATGGTTTATGTTTGGTTCCATCATATTGAAGTTTTAATACTAGGATGCACTTATAAGGGAAAACATACAGCATCTCTCTTTCTGCATCTGGGATTTTTCACTCAGTATGATTTGTTCCACTTCCATCCATTTGCTGCAAATTTTCTTAGTTCATTTTTTTCTGACAGTTGCATAGTATTCCACTGTATATATGTATCATATTTTCATTAACCATTCACCCACTATTGAGTTTCTAGCTTGGTTCCATTTCTTTGTGATTGTGAAAAGGGCTGCTATGAACATGGTTGTACATGTATCTCTGATGCAGTGTTCTTTGGGAATATTCCCAGGAATATGATGGTGAGTCATATGAAATTTCAATTTTTAACTTTTTAAGGAACCTCCAGATTGACCCCTGAATGGGTTGTATGTATTTATAATCCCACCAACCATGTATGAGGGTCCCTTCCTCTTGACATCCATGCCAGCATTTGCTGTTGTTTGTGGTTTTGATCATCTTAGCCATTCAAACTGGAGTAAGATGGTATTTCATGTTGGTTTCAAATTGCATTTCCCTAATGACTTGGGATGTAAAGTATTTTTAAAAATGTTTGTTAGACATGTGAATTTCATCTTGTGAGAAGTTTCTTTTCAGTTCTGTAGCCTGCTTTTTAATGGGGTTGTTCAATTTTTGAAGTTTTTGTCTACACTAGATATTAGACTTCTATCAGATGCATGGCTAGTGAAGACGCTTTCCCATTCTGTAGGTTGCCTTTTTCCTCAATTAACAGTCTCTTTTGCTGAGCAAAAGCTTTTTAATTTCATATAGTCCTACTTGTTCAGTGTTGGACTTTTTCTATGTTCCTTGGGGTCCTATTGAGGAAATATTAATCAAGACCTATTGATTTGAGGCTATTTCCTACTTTTTCTTCTTGGAATTTTATAGTCTCTGGTTTAACATTGAGGTCTTTGATCCATTTGGTGTTGATTTTCATGTAGAGAGAGAAAGAAGAGTCCTGTTTCATTCTTCTGCATGTAGATACCCAATTTTGTCAGGACCATTTGTTGAAGATTCTATAGTTTTTCCAATGAGATTTTTTTGCACCTTTGTCAAATATCATTAACTTTAGATCAATGTGCTTATATTTGAGTCTTTAGTTCTATTCAAAAGGCTTATGTCTCTTTTTTTGGAGCCAGTACCCTGCTATTTTTATTACTATTGCTTTATAGTATAGTTTGAAGTCTGGTATGGTGATACCTCCTGTAGAATTTTTATTACTCAGGATTGTTTTTGCTATCTTAGGTCTTTTATGTTCTATATGTTTTTATCAATTTCTGTGAAGGGTTGGAATTTTTATTGGTATTACATTGCATCTGTATATTGCTTTAGGTAGAATGATCATTTCAACAATGTTAAATCTGCCAATCTAGAATCATGGGAGGTCTTTCCATCTTTCGTCTTCTATAATCTCTTTTTTGGGGGTTTTAAAGTTTTCAATGTATAGGTCTTTGACATCTTTGGGTAGGTTTATTTCAAGGTATTCCATTTTTTAGGACCAATGGTAATTTTCTTATTTCAAGTCTTTCTCCCTTTGTTTATTCTTGGTGTGTAGGAAAGTCACTGATTTTTAAGTGATAATTTTGTGTCCTGCCACTCTACTGAATTTGTTTATTAGTTCTAGGAGTTTCCTGGCACAATCTTTTGGGTCCTTGATGTATTGGATCATGTCACCTTGAATAGGGATAACTTGATTTCTTTCCCATATGTGTCCCTTTTATCTCCCTCTCTTTTCTTATGGCTGTTGCTATAACTTCAAGTACAATGTTGAATAGAAGTGATGAGAGTGGGCAGCTTTGTGTAGTTCCCTATCTGAGTGGGAATGCTTCCAGTTTTTATCATTTAAGATGATTTGTGCCATAGGCTTATCGCATATGGCATTTATTATGTTGATAAATGTTCCTTCCCAAACCTATTTTCTCCAGGGTCTATATCATAAATGGGTGCTGGATTTTGTCAAAAGCTTTTTCAGTGCCAATTAAAAAACATGTCATTTTTGTCTTTGCATTTGTTTATATGGTGAATTATATTTATAGATTTATGTATATTGAACCAACTTTGTGTTTCTGGAGTAACCCAACCTGGTCACAGTAGATGAACTTTTTGATGTTTTTGAATCCTGTTTGCTAGAATTTTGTTGAGAACCTTTGTGTCTGTTCATCAATTAGATTGGCTTATAGTTTTCTTTTTTGTTTGGTTTTGTGATCAGTGCAATGTTTGCTTCATAGAAGGAGTTTGGAAGTTTTCCTTCCTCTTCTGTTTGTAGAATAATTTAAGGCATATTGGTGATAATTGTTCTTTGAATATCTTGTAGAATCCTGCACTGAATCCATCTAGTCCTGGACTTTTCTTTATTGGAAGATTCATAATTACTGCTTCCACTAAATCCCTTGTTATAGGAATTTTTAAATAATTCAGTTCTTCCTGGTTCAACTTTGGTGTGTTGTATGTGTTCAGAAATTTTTCCACTTCCTTATGATTGTCAGACTTGGTGGTGCATGTTACAGTTTGCCTGCCTGTGTGACTTAAGGGAACAAGGGGTTTATTGTCTCTTACAGTTACAGTTACAGTTACAGGTTACAGTTCTCAGTCCAGCTTGAAAGGAGAGCTCAGGCCAACGCCATGGTCGAAGGAACTGGCCATACCATCTCTACAAAATAGCTGAAAGAGAGGGATGATCCTTACTTGCCAGACCAGTATACCTGGCCAAGTGTACAAAAGGATGCCAACTCTCGACCAGCTGTCTGTATTTCATTCCAGGGCCTAATCTCACCCACTATGGGTCGGGCCTTCCCCATGAGCCAGACAATATCCTTCAGGTCCGATCTGGGCCTAACTCAACCACCAACTCTCCACAAACTCCCAACTCAAACTCCTAACTGCCATGTTGATAACTATGACAGTGTTTAATTTTTTAAACTATAACCTCATGGTTTTCTGAATTTCCTTGACATCTGTTGTGATAGCTTCATTTTCATCTCCAATTTTATTAATTTATATTTTCCCTCTTTTGGCTAAGGGTTTGTCAATCTTGCTAAGTTTTTCAAAGAACCTGTTTTTTGTTGGATTTATCCTCTTATCCTGCTAATCTCTGTATGTCTACTTCTTTTGAGTTTATTTTCATTTTTCTAGTTTTACAAGCCTATCAAGTACTTGTCCCTGCTTCCCTCCATCCCCCCTCCCACTCACCCCATTCACTTCTCTTTGTTAATAAATCCTACTACCTCCCACCTTTCTGCATGTCTGCTTCTATGAACCCCAGGATTCTTCTGGTTTGTCTACACTTAAAATTTTTTTTCTACTTTTACAATCATATTGAGTACTTATCCCTGCTTTTCTCCATTGCTTCTCCCTCCCATCCCTCCAATCTCACCCTCTTGCATGTCACCTTCTATAGATCCTATCGGAGTTTTTTATCTTGTTTCTCTGAAACTTTAAGTTACATTGTGAAGTTGTTCACTTGTGATGTCTCCATTTTCTTTTTTTTTTTTTGTTGTAGACATTGAGTACTGTGAATTTTCCCCTTAGGAGCACCTTTATCATATCCCAGTGGTTTTGATATGATGTATTTCCGTTATCATTTAGTTCTAGGAATTTTTTAATTTCCATTTTTACTTCTGTCCAGATCCATTCCTAATTCAGTAACATATTTTTTTAAAGAGTTTGTGTATTTGCTGTTGTTTGCCTTGTTATGAATGGCCATCTTTATTCCCTGGTGGTCAGATAGAATACAGGTGGTGATTTCAGTTTTCTTGTATTTGTGGAGGGTTGCTTTGTGACCTAGTATGTGATATATTTTGGAGAAAGTTCCATGGGATTCTGAAAAGAATGTATATTCCTTGGTGTTAGGATGGAATATTTGGCAGATCTCTGTCAGGAACTTTTGGTTTATGGTTTGGTTTAGTTCCAATGTGTCTCTGTTCAGTTTCTGGCATGTTGACCTATGTGTCCCCTACTATTATCATGTTTGTGTTGATTTGTTGTTTTACATGTTACAGTGTTTGCTTAATTAATGTGGATGAGCCTATGTTTGGAGCATTTATGTTTAGAATTATATGTTGACAGTTCTCTGCTTGGTAGTAGTATCCCCATTATTTTCCTCTTTTATCCTCTTGAGTGTGTTGATCAATTTCAACTGTCTTGAGAATTTTTTTCTAGTATCTTCTGTAGGCCTGGCTTGGTAGATAAGAAGGCATTTATTTTATTTTTGTCAGGAAATACTTTTCTTTCTCCATCTAGCATGAATGATAGTTTGGCTGGATATTGTAGCCTGGCTTAGCATTTGTGATCTTTCGTTACTTGAAGAATGTTTTTCTAAGCTCTTCTGGGTTTTACTGTTTCCATTGAGAAGTCAGTTGTTATTCTAATAGGCTTGCCTTGAAATCTGATTTAGATTTTCTCTCTTGCAGCTCTCAGAACGATCTCTTTGTCCAGTATCTGAGATGTTGTTACTGTTATTTGCTTTATTGTGCTCCTATTTTGGTTATATCTGGGTGGTGTGTGATTTGCCTCTTGTACTTGGATGTAGTGCTTTTCTCTTAGGTGTAGAAGTTTTCATTTATGATTGACTGAAAGATCTGAGATGCAGTTTTTTTGTTGGGTTTCTTGTTCTGGGATTCAATAAATGCGTAAGTTTGGCTTTTTCAATATCCCAGAGTTGTTGAAGATTCCTTTATTTTTTTTTGGGGGGGGTCAGCTTCTTTAATTGAATGATCCTGTTCTGTAAGCTTATCTTCCAGATCTGATATTCCATCTTCTGCTTGATCTGTATGTGATACTCTTCGTTCAAGATTCAATGAATTCACATATATAAAATGCCTAGCATATTAGCTGGTAAAATTTTTGGGTTTGACCCTGTTGGATGTTATTTCATAAGCAGAGTTTATAGAAGAAAACAATGGAGGGGAAGACAACTTCTATAAATAGTGACAAAGACCCAGTCTCAGTATCTAAGGATTATTGTGAATGAGCTCCTAAATGAATAGGCGTGTGTTATAGCAGTGTATATATCTGCCTTTCTTTGTTATGGCCAAAGTATACTACACACACACACACACACACACACACACACACACACACACACAGATGCACAAACATGCACACACACATACATACAGAGAGAGACATAGACCTGTTGGTCTCTCTATCTCTTTTTCTATCTCTCTATATCTGTCTGTCTGTCCTTCTGTCTGTCTGTCTGTCTCTCTGTCTGCATGTCTATCTCTCTATGTCTGTCTTGCTGTATGACTGCCTCTTATCTCTCTGCCTCTCTCTGTCTGTCTGCCTATTTCTCTGTCTGTCTCTTTATCTGCCTGCCTGCCTGTCTGTCTGTCTGTATGCCTTCTTATCTCTCTGTCTGACTGATTGTCTGTCTTTCTCTTTGTCTGTCATCTATCTGTCTGTCTGTCTCTGTCTATTCTGTCTCTTCCTGCCTTCCTGTCTGTCTCTCTGCCTGCCTGTCTGTCTGTCTATCCCTTGTGAAGAAATAGTGTGCATATTTGAAGAGAGAGTCTGATTCTCCAGCCTGTGAAATTACAGATGAGGAAGAGAAAATTCTCCCTACCTCTGGAAAGTCTCCAGTCTGGCTGGGGAGATGAGCCTGCCATGCTGTAAAAGAATACAAGAGAGAATTAAGTGTAAAATAGTGTGGTGCAGATGACAAGTGCTAGAAGAATTCAGAGAAGGGGGAGAGAGTGATCCTGGAAGGATTCAAAAAGCTTCTTAGAGGTGGTGACATGTTGCTCTGGCCTTTTAAATCTTAAGAGTAGGAAGAATCTGGCAGAGATGAGGGAAGAGTGAGTGAGAGGTTCTTATCACATTTGCAAATGACTCAGTAAAATGTTAAAGAAGTAATTAGCAGTCTTTTTGACACATAACGTTGGACTCATTTTACACAGTTCTGTTTATATACAACATTTTTAGTTTTTTGTGAAAGGATCTCATATTTTTTAGGCAGACCTAGAACTTTCTATATAACCAAAGAAAATCTTGAAATTCTGATACTCTTTTCTCCACCTCCTGAATGCTGGGATAACTGGTATTCTAGGCAAGTGCTCTATTAACAGAGCTACATATCCTACCCTAAACCTACATTTTAAATAATTTTGGGCTGGGTGAGAAATATCTGGGTTCTAATTCTTTTCTACCATTAAGCAATTGTATCTTCTTGTTTTAATTTCCTTCTGTTTTCTAGGACTCTCTTTCCTCATCTGTAAAATGAGGGACCTGATCCCAGGGCCTCTAACATCATTTTCTGCTAGTATTTATTGAGTGCTTATATTATTGAGTAAGGACTATAAACTTCCGTTTGTAAACTACTTAAGCATTTAGCTTCACAGTTCTGATGGCACGGAGACTATATTATCTTACCCTTTTACAGATAAGGAAACTGTAATGTACTTAAGGTCAAGGAGTCATACATGATGGACATACAGCATCCAGTTTCTGTATCTGTATTCTTAAGCAAAGACATTCAGTGCATTCAGAACTCAGAAATCTCATTATGTATCTTCTCAGGACAAGCGGAGATATTCTGTATACTCTGTGGATGACCTAAATTGCAGTATAGATGGAATGTGCTTGAGTAAACCCTGACACAAACTTGCACTAAATATTTATAGTTAACCCAAGAAAAGCTAGGCACAGACACAGAAAGACATGCTGTATGTTCTCCCTTATAAATGGAATCTAGCATTAAATCTTAGGAATGATGTAATCAAACAAACTTATAGCACCCACAAGTGGCAAAGGAACATAGCCAGGAGTGTGGAGGAAGATCCCAAAAGAGTGGTGACAAAAGGGACATGGGCAAGTAGATGAATAAGGCATCTATGAAAGAAAAGTTTTACAGGGAGGGAAGGACAGAGATTGGACACAGTAAGGAGTATAGTTAACATTTAGGTAACCAATTACCGCTAACTAGCTTTTAACCCTCATTAATGCCAAGGAATGGATTACTGTGAACCTATCCAAATAACATCAGAAGACGAGAAAGTAGACACTAAACAGGATCAAATATCTTAGTATTAAACATAAATATCTGATAGTAAACCACCATCTAAACACCTTTCATTATATCCTTAGATAAGAAAAGATCTCAATACTCAACCAAGATGCAGCTTATCATAGTGGAAAAATAGTGAAGTAGAAAACCACAACAAACCGGAGTGCAGAGTATCAGTGATCCCAAAATGCTCAGCTCTGATCAAGCCATTCAAATCTTTTTTTATCCTAGCTTGGGGAATCTTGCAGAAGAAGGGGCAGTAAGATTGTAAGAGACTAAAGGTGAGGAGCTACTCTACAGGCCAGGTCACTGCAGTCTTGACAGGGCTGCTGCACTCAGAAGCTCACTGCAATGAGACCTACCTCCACCAGATCTATACAGTGGCTGACATATCAGTATTCCCCCAAGGAGCAGTGAAGATCTCAGGAAAAATAGCTACATGCAGTGGATGTTATTTGGCAGAAGCATGTGGGGCAATCGGGCAGGTGCTAACAGGTGAAGGGGAGCATTCCAATAAGTGGGTTTATTCATTGAAAGACCAGTTATACTGCCACAGAGTCCTGGTCTCCTACTAGTACAAACAACTCAAAGGGAGCTCTGTG
Organism: Typhlomys cinereus; assembly: GCA_023101885.1. Lineage (NCBI taxonomy): Eukaryota > Metazoa > Chordata > Mammalia > Rodentia > Platacanthomyidae > Typhlomys > Typhlomys cinereus. The sequence continues at coordinate 166,228 of JALPQD010000579.1, forward strand.
GTCCACACAAGCAGACAGTCATGAGGATGGGAGGGGCAGGGATGGATTGGGGAAGGGAGGAAGCTGGAAAGGAGACAGGGACAGCAATTAATTTTGTTTGTAAAAATTTTAAAAATTCTTAATAAAAAAGACTAGGAAGCATCTAGTATTTCGAAGCAAGGCACAAGAAATATATAAAGGTCATCCCAGAGTCCATGGGGAAAGAGTATTTGGAGGGGTAGGATCAGCATAGGAATAGCCTTGCCTACAAAGAATAGAGTTCTTAGCCAAAAGCCTTTTCTTTCTGAAGATAGTGCATTTAGCCAGTTTTCCCCTAACCTACTTATAAGGTGGAAACAGTCAACAGTGTCACCTGGATGTGCTTCCTGTTAAGATAACTAGAAGACCTGGATCTAAACCCAAGCAGTATATTCTCTTTACTAGTGAGGTGGGCAGAATGAATTCTCAGACTTCTGCTAAGAGCACTACTGATGCTTGAACATGAAGAAAGTACATTAACTTTTGCCTTTCTTTGATGTACTGGTGATTAAACCCAGGGCCTCATGAATAAGCACTCTACCATGAACTGCATCCCACGTCTTTTTCATTTATTTTTTGTGAGTGTGTGTGTGTGTGTGTGTGTGTAAAGGTGGACACACATGTGTATATGTATGTTCTTATGTGTGGGAATACGTATGTGTGTGGGAAAGGTTCATGTGTATGCATGTGTGGAGGACTGAATTTGATATCTTTAATTGCTCCTTACTTTTATTATTAAGGCCGGGTCTCTCAATTGAACCTAAATCTTGCTAAGCTGCTAGGCTAGCTATAGCCAGCTTGTTGGAATTTCCTGTCTTTGCCTCCTGAATGCTGGGCATGTGAACATCCTTTAGCTTGTAGGACAAGAGCCTTATCAACACCTCAGTCAGCTCTTCTTATATTTTTATCTTTGAGAATAAGGTCTTTATAAATTGTCCAGGCTGGCCTCAAACTTCTGATCTTCCTGCCTGTGTCTCTGGAATACTTGGAGCTACTAGCAGGCACCACACCTGCCAGAATTTAACTTTTGAATCAGCAGAATTCGAAATTCAATCCTGACTCATGTAATTATCAGATGTGAAACTTTAGGTAAACTACTTAATCTCTCTTAGAATCTACTTGAGACAAGAATCCTTACTTTACATATTTACAATCCCCAAGGATTGAGATAATCAATGTAAAATTGTTGGCCCTCCATACCTGGCATAAAAGAAGCCTTTCCCTGAGAGCTGCTGCGGTTATCATTGGTGGTGCTCTTTCCATGTCTGCAGACCTTCTTGGAAATGCTCAGTTCTGAGATAATCCACAAGATGTCCCCCTCTCAAAAGAAAGCACTACAGCACAACGATATGTGTGAATATGTATATCTGAGGATGGGAGTTCTTGAAAAACAACTTTCACGTCCATGTCTTCCTGTGCGAAAACATACATTGAACCATGTGCCTAGGAGGAAATCATAGTTGACTTTGCAAGTGATGCCCATATGGCTTGAAGGCAGTTCTAAGGCAAGTTGGTCCTTTTCCAGGTTGTGTCTAGGTGGTGAGTATATCCCTACAGTACAGCCAAAGTGTGATAGAGTAGAAGGGGTTTGAGGATCTGTAATTATGCTCCTTTCTCGTTCTGAGGAAAGTATATAGCTCTTGAGGGGTATGTGCCTGAGAGTGTGCACACATGCTTATGTGCCCGTGGATACGGTGGGGGCATAGTCTTCCTCCTTCAAATCTTCCAGGAAATTTAGAAGCATTTTCAATTCTTGTTATTCTGTGAATTTTATTTTGAAAGAAAGAAAGATCTAAGAAAAAGCTGGGGTGTTTGCCATGACGGTCTAGTATAGATATGGGGCAAAAATTCATAAATATACTGTGCTGTTTGTGTGCTACAGATAATGCCAGATCCAGAATAATTACATATATGTAAACCAATGGGACAGTAAGAAATGTACATGTGATGACTATGCAGCAGAAGTAATATAGCTATAGAGTCGCATACTGATTTTTAACCATTTGAAAAATCCTTTCTTCTTGTTTAGCACAGGAGAAAGAGAAAAACTGCCATTTTCAATTCCTTTTTCTCTTCATCTCAGCTCATTTGCATACTGACTTAAAGGGCCCACAACTGGCAAATATTTTGCCCATTATTCTGTTGTTCACAGATTTGGTCTCTTAAGGATAATATCCTTTGTTGTTTCTGAGTGAAGGAAGAGTATTTCAACTGAAATTCCTGCATTGCATTGCTTTGTTCAGAGAAGAGAAAATGGCCTCTTCATTGCCAGCTACCCAGTATTCTTGATATTTTTAGCAAACCTCATGCCTCTGCTTGGGACAGAGCAAGTAGGTTGGTGTTACTGAAAGATCTTTGAATTACAGTACTCAGAAGTAGGGACTCACACAAAAGGTCTTCACTGTGTTCAAATCACTCCTACCAATCCCAGGGTCCCAGAGCCTGCACCCTTACTTCAGCTAGTCCCCATTATTTTATCTATACTAGACTCTCACGGCAAACACTCCAAATTTTTCTTAGGTCTTTCTTTGACTGATTGCTGTTCCTCAGTGTCTTCCTTCTCATTTCCAAAATTTTTCCTGAACGTCGTGTTTCTCAAATTGGACTCTTCAAATTCTTGGACAGTGGTCATGTATAATCCTCTTCCTAGACCATCACTTTGTTTTTACTTACACAAGAGAAATTTCTTTCCTCCCAGTGCTGGGGGCTCAAGTTAATATTAGCATTATTTTCTAGTAAGACTTCCTCTTAGTTTAAGGAATGGTTGACTCTTAGATTCTACATACAAGAGAAGAAAAAGAGGATTCTCTGGTATCTCTTCTTCTTCTTGCCTAGGATTTCCCTAGATTAGGACTCTCCCCTTTCAACTTCTTTTTTTTTAATTTAATTTAATTAATTTATTTAGTGTATGTGTATATCAGAGGGCACTGTGTGGCCCTATAGAGGTCCAACAGAGACTTTGGGAATCATCTTGATTTACCTCCTTTTTGCTTCTCTGTGGGATTTCACAGGTTCTGTCACCAGGGTTGGAAGTGCAGGCTGCTGCCTTCCCCACTCTCCCATTTTTACATGGGGCCTGGGATTTGAACTCAGGTCCTTCTGCTCCTGAGGCAGAGTCTTAACCCCTAAGCCATTTCTCTAGTCCCCTTTCAACTTCTTTTAACCTTAATTCTTTTTTTAAAAAATTCAAGTTTTTATAAATGCATATATTTTATATTCCCCTATTTTTGCTTGCTCCTCTCTTTCCCATTAGTCTCCTTTGTGCTCTTAGACAATTTTACTTCTACTTTTATAATTTATATAAATTAGAGAAAACTTGCAATATTTGCTGGATTATCATTTTTTATTGGTGGCAACTAATTTGAATCTGGAGTAAACACTAAAACTTCATCACTTAGAATAAAACCTCCCTCCCTCCCTCCCTCCTTCCTCCTTTCTTCTCTTCTTCCCTTCCTTCCTTCCTTCCTTCCTTCCTTCCTTCCTTCCTTCCTTCCTTCCTTCCTTCCTTCCTTCCTTCCTTCCTTCCTTCCTTCCTTCTTCCTTCCTTCCTCTTTGTGCTCCCTCCCTCTTTTCCTCCCTTTCTCCTTTCTACTTTTCTTCCCTCTCTCCCTTCCTTCTTTCCTCTGTCCCTTCCTCCCTCCTTCTGTCTTTCCCTTTCTTTCCATCCATATATGTAGAGAATGCATCACAGCATGCAGGTGGAGGTTAGAGGACAACTTTCAGCAGAAAGTTCTCTCCTGTCATGTAGACTTTCAAGGATTGAATTCAGGTCTACAGGTTTGTGTGGAAGTGAGTTTTCTTCCTGGTCCTCATCAAAGTTTAAAAGATAAAATGCTCATACTCATCGAGTGTACACTTTTGTTTTATGTCCTCAGTATTTCCTGCATAGTGATTAAACTTCACAACAAACCTAAGGGGTGGGTTTTGTACCTGCTGTATGGATGAGAAAATAAGGTAGAATATTTTGTCTGAGGTCTAAGACCTGAGTATGTGGCAATCCATGCTTTTAGCTGCCATCCTCTAGTCCTTGTCTAGGTTGCATTGAGATGTGTATTTTGGACTGGGGAGCTTACTCTACCATTAAAGTTTAGCTCTGTTGCTTAATGAATTAATCATTTCGACTTTTGAGTGAGCTACCTTTGAGTTAAAAGAGTCATTTTATTATTAAATTTGGAGACCAGAGGCAATCCAGTGGGGGAGATACCTGTTTGTGAATTCTCATCATATCGAACCAAAGTTCAGTAACTTTTTTTTGGCTACTTATAAGATCAGGGATATAAATGACCACAGAAGGTATACAACAGAATAGTTTTCTCCACATCACCAAGGGCAATACTGTGAATTAAATTGTGACTATATGTGGAGATAAGCATACTTTTAAGGAAGTAAATTAGGTGAAACAATGTCATCTGTGGATCCTGAGCTGACAGGATTGATTTGCTTACAAGTAAAGTATCTGCAGGGGACTGGTTTCTCTTCCCCTTTCTTCTTCCTCCTTTCTTTCCCTTCCACTCTGTCTATGAGCTTTATGAGGAATTCAGAACTTTTTTGGTGATAGAAAATCAGAAGAGGGTAGGCCTCTTCCTTAGTTTTTAGGATTTCAACATTCCTGTTACTTCCTCACCTCTCCTACCCCAGTAGCTGCCATCAAATGCAGGTTCTTGAGGATCATCTTTGGTACTCACATGCTGCCCACAGGTGGTATAACAGAAAGTAGGCCAGATTTGAAGACAGAGCTTCACAGAGTTGTCTTCACAGAGCATGGGTATATGGACAAACAGTGTCAGTAGTGTCTAGAAATCTTTTAGAATTGCATAACTTGGAGTTGGCAGGTATCTCAGGAGTTAATGACTTTGCCTACAAATAAAAGGACTTGAATTTGAAACCCCAGATCACATGTAAAAATGCTAGGCAGATATGGCAGCAGCTTGGTGGATATGGCAGCAATCTGTAATTCTGACCCTTGAAGACAGAGCCTGGGAAATTCCAAAGCTGATCAGTAAGGTATAAAAGCAATCCAGAATGACTCCTATGTCATCCTTGGGTCTACACACACACACACACACACACACATACACACACACACACACACACACACACACACACACACACACACACAATCCCTGTAGGACTTCAGTTCTGATTGCAGACCTGCATAACTAGAATTAGAATTTTAATGTGGTCATCAGTGATCTGTATACACATTCAAGTTGAAGTAGAACTGATTTAGAAATGCAGTGTTGTCTTCTCTTTTGTGGACACTGAGAAAGAGGTCACAGTTGCCATTATTCATCAGTTTCTCCTATCACCCATTGCCATCACAACCTTGGGTGTGTGACCTTATTTTCTCTATTGCCCTTTCCTGATTGCAACAGTCCATAATATATTTAAGTCTCAGCCAGTTTTACAGTAGTCATGCTAATCCAAAGATCTTTAGCTCTTGACCTCAGAATGAATCATTTGTTCTGACAGATGCACTCTCCCAGTTCTTGCTTACTTCTTCTAATGTGAAAGTTCCTTCTTGTTGAATGGAGAATGAAAAGGCTATTAGGAGAGCAGTAGCTTTGGGATGTGCTTGGAAACAAGGTCAAAACAGCATAGACTTACATTTTTCCTGTGGCTAATCTTAACAGTATATGCAAATTCAATAATACAATGTATGCATCACTTTTATGACAGATTTCAGGAAAACCAGCAAACTATGTTTAGGATTGCACATAGACACCACATTCTTTTTTTGTTTGTTTTGTAAGCTTTATCTTGCTGTACTTTTTTTATATACATTTTTTATTATTTCCGCTCATACAAACTTAATAGGTACACCAGTTCCCTCCCTACCTCCTCGTCCCCCTACCCCCTGCTCCTCCTCCCTCCCTCCTCATCACCCAGCGCCTCCCCCCCCCAATTCCCAGAGAGTCCTTTATTGTGTATGCCTAACTCTCCTCTGGGTCCTCCTCTCCGATGACGTACGAGGACCCAGTAGCATTTCCCTGAACCCTTTCTCGTGTTCCCCTAAAGCATAGGAACACTACTGTGGCTGTCAATCCCTTGCCTACAAGGATCTTGGTGCCTTTAGCTGATGCTAGACTTTGTGAGGTCAACAGTGTGTTGGACATTGCGCAGGGCATGCAAAGTCCTATTATGATTGCTTCGGACCTAACTAGTGTGGAGTATCTTGCAAATCATTGCTCCTCCCATCCTTTTGCTCTTACAATCTTACCGCCCCCTCTTCCGCAAATGGCCCTAAGCTTCAGGATGGGGGGAGATTAGGCTGGCCTAGTTCTATGTGGTTGATATAGAGTCTCTGAAGTTCTGGATTGTGGTTTGTTGATTTTGTTTTGCAGTTTTGCTGCTCCTGCAATGCCCTTCACTCCATCCTTCTGGGCACTGTATGTCCCCCCCTGGTCAGAGACAAAAAGCTGTTAAACTGGAGTCTTGTTATAATAGCACATTCAAGGTTAGATGTAATAAAAGCATGAAACCTCGGTGAGGGAGGGGTCAGTCACCCATTTGCAAAATGATCACCTTTCATCTGCCAGACTATATGCCCTCCCCTTCTGGTGAGATCATACCCCCTCAGTTGTACATGATCAGGAACTAACGTCTGTGAACTTAACCAGGTGTCACATTACTTACTTGCATTCCTTGAAGGCCTATTTTCTCTGCTGTAACTTGGTCCCCTCTCTCCTTGTGTCTGGTGTGGCCCTCCAACCCCATCCCTCCTGTTCATAATCCTTGCAATTACTGTATTACATGAGTTTATCTTTGAGTGTTTCAATGTGGGCTGGGTGAGTTTGGTACAGGAGCCACCTATTAGGGAGGACATACGGCACTTAACTTTCAGGGTTTGGGATAATTGTTTCCAATGACATCGATTTCCCAGCAAATTCCAATAATTCATCATCTTTGATAGCTGAGTAGTACTCCATTGTATAGATGTACCACATTTTCCTTATCCACTCCTCAACTGTTGGACATTTGGGTTGATTCCATGACTTTGCTATTATAAACAGTGCTGCTATGAACATGGTCGTGCCTGTGCTATCGAGGTGAACCTCTGCTGTATGTGGGGTTATTCCCAAAAGTGGAATAGCAGGGTCATATGGCATTTCAATCTTTAATTTCTTTTTTTTTATTAAAAATTTAATTATACATTTTAAAATTTTTCACCAGTTCCCTCCCTCCCCCCTCCTCCCCCTCCCCTTCCCCCAGTGCCTCCCCCCCAATTCCCAGAGAGTCCTTTATTGTGTACGCCTAACTCTCCACTGGGTCCTCCTCTCCGATGACATATAAGGACCCAGTGGCATTTCCATAAGCCCTTTCTCTTGTTCCCCTTAAGCATAAGATCACTACTATGGCTGTCAATCCCTTGCCTCCAGGGGTCTCGGTGCCCTTAACAGATGCTAGACTTTATGAGGGCAACAGTGCACTGGACATTGCGCAGGGCATGCAAAGTCCCATTATGATTGCTTTGGCCCCAACTATTGTTGAGAATCTTGCAAATCGTTGCTCCTCCCATCCTTTTGCTCTTACAATCTTACCGCCCCCTCTTCCGCAAATCTTTAATTTCTTTAAGAATCTCCAGATGGCTTGCCAGAGTGGCTGTATGAGCCTGCATTCCCACCAGCAATGTAGCATCCTCTCCAACACTTGTTGTTGTTTGTATTGTGGATTTTTGCCATCCTGACTGGGGTGAGATGATATCTCAGGGAAGTTTTGATTGGCATTTCCCTGATGGCTAAGGAAGTGGAGCATTTTTTAAGATATTTGTTAGACATTTTAATTTCATCCCTGGTAAAATTTCTTTAAAGTTCCAGGGCCCATTTTTTAATTGGGCCATTGGTTTCCTTGGTGTTTAATTTTCTAAGTTCTTTGTGCACTCTGGATAGTAGAGCTCTATCAGATATGTGGATAGTGAATATGTTCTCCTATTCTGTGGGTTGCCTTTGAGCTCGTGTTACAATCTCTTTATCTGAAGAGAAGCTCTTTAATTTCACAAGGTCCCAACTGTTGAGAGTTGGTAGCAGTGACTGTGCCATTGGATGTCTGTTTAGGAACTTTTGGCCTAGCCCAATCAGCTCGAGGGAGTTCCCTATCCTTTCAACTATGGTTTTTATAGTCTCTGGCCTTATATCAAGGTCCTTGATCTATTTGGAATTAAGCTTGTACATGCTGACGAGTACGGGTCCAGCTTTAATCTTCTGCATGTGGAGATCCAGTTTTGCCAGCACCATTTGTTGAAGATGCTTTTCTTTTTCCATTGGATTCTTTGGGCCCCTTTGTCAAAGATCAATTGGCTGTATTTTTGTGGGCTTATATCTGGGTCTTCAACCCTTATCCATTGATCTTTGTGACTATTTTGGAGCCAGTACCAGGCTGTTTTTATAACTATGGATTTGTTGTATAGACTAAGGTTTGGTATGGTAATACCTCCAGCAGTGTTTTTGTTACTCAGGATTGTCTTTGCTATCCTGGGTCTTTTGTGCCTCCATATGAATTTTGAGATTGTTTTGTCAACTTCTTTAAAGAATTGCTTTGGGATTTTGATTGGTATAGCACTGAATTTGTATATTGCCTTTGGTAGTATGGTCATTTTTACGATGTTGATTCTACCAATCCAGGAACATGGGAGGTCTTTCCACCTTCTGATGTCTTCTGTAATTTCTTTCTTTAGGGTTTTAAAGTTTTCATTGTAAAGGTCTTTTACCTCCTTGGTTAGTTAGGTTTATACCAAGGTATTTCATTTTTTTAAGGGCTATAGTAAATGGGATTGTTTCTCTCAAGGCTTTTTCACTTCCTTCATTCTGTGCATATAGGAAGGCCTCTGATTTTTGCACATTTATTTTGTATCCTGCCACCCTGCTTAACTTCTCTATTAGTTCCAGGAGCTTCCTGGTGGAGTTTTTGGGATCACTCAGATATAAGATCATGTCATCCACAAATAGGGATAGTTTGACTTCTTCCTTGCTGATTTGAATCCCTCTTATGTCCCTTTCTTGTCTTATGGCTTCAGCTAAGATTTCAAGTACAATATTGAATAGAAGTGGTGAGAGTGGACAGCCTTGTCTAGTTCCTGATCGAAGTGGGAATGTTTCCATTTGTTCCCCACTGAGCATAATCCTTGCTGTGGGCTTATTGTATACAGCTTTTTTTATATTGATAAAGGTTCCTTCCATTCCTACTGTTTCTAGCGTTTTGATCATAAAAGGCTGTTGGATCTTGTCAAAGGCTTTTTCTGCATCTATCGAGAGTATCATGTGGTTTTGGACTTTGGACTGGTTTACATGATGAATTATATTTATTGATTTGCGTACGTTGAACCAACCTTGTGTGCTGGGGATGAAGCCTACTTGGTCCCTGTGAATGATCTTTTTGTTATGTTTTTGAATCCGATTTGCTAAGACTTTGTTGAGAATCTTTGCGTCTGTGTTCATCAGAGAGATTGGGCTATAGTTTTCTTTTTTAAGTGAGTCTTTATTAGGTTTTGAGATTAAGATATTAGCTTCATAGAAGGAATTTGGTAGTGTTCCTTCCTTTGCTATTTGATGGAACAATTTAAACTCCTTAAATGTCTGGTAGAACTCTGTGCTGAATCCGTCTGGTCCAGGACATTTTTTGGTGGGAAGATTCGAGATTATTTCTTCAATTTCCTTATATGTTATAGGACTATTTAAATAATTCAGAACTTCCTGATTCAATTTAGGTAGGTTGTGTTTACTTAGAAATTCATCCATCTCTTTTGTGGTGTCAAACTTCACAGAGTATAAGTTTTTGAAATATGATGTTATAATTCTCTGGATTTCTTGGGTATCAGTAGTGATAACTCCATGTTCATTTCTAATTTTGTTAATTTGGGTTTTCTCTCTCTTGCTTTTGGTTAATTTAGCTAGGGGTGTATCAATCTTACTGATTTTTTCAAAGAACCAACTTTTTGACTGGTTGATTTTTTCTATCGTTTTCTTAGTCTCGATTTCAGATATTTCTCCCCTTATTTTGCTAATTTCCGTTCTTCTACTAGTTTTGGGATCAGATTGCTCAAGTTTCTCTAAAGCCTTAAGCTGCATTGTTAAGTTATTTATTTCTGATGTTTCCATTTTTTTGATGTAGGCATTAAGAGCTATGAACTTACCTCTTAGGACAGCTTTCATTGTGTCCCAGAGACTTTGTTAAGTTGTATTTTCATTATCATTCACTTTCAATTTCTTCCTGAATCCAGTTCTCCTTCAGCATCATATTGTTAAGTTTCCAGGAGTTAGTGTATTTTCTCTTGTTTGTTGTGTTGTGGATGTCCAGTTTTAGGCCGTGGTGGTCTGATAGGGCACAGTTTAGAATTTCAACTTTTTGTATATGTGTAGATTCATTTTTTGGCCCAATATGTGATCTATTTTGGAGAAAGTTCCATGTGCTGCTGAGAAAAATGTGTATTCTTTCGTGTGTGGGTGAAAAGTTCGATAGAGATCTTTAAGGTCCATTTCTTTCAGGGTTTGATTAAGTTCCAAAGTGTCTCTGTTAAGCTTTTGACCTGTTGATCTATCCCATGTTGAGAGGGCGGTGTTGAAATCCCCAAGAATTATTGTTTGGGGGTTGATTTCTTGCTTTAGGCACTCTAGGGTTTTCTTAATGAATGTGGAGGGGCCCGTATTGGGTGCATAAATGTTCAGTATTGTGAAGTCTTCCTGGTGAATTGTACCTGTGACTAAAATGTAGTATCCATCTGTGTCTCTTATGATTTCCTTTGGTTTGAAATCTACTTTGTCCGACAGCATAATGGCTACCCCTGCCTGTTTCCTGGTTCCATTAGCTTGCAAGATTTTGGACCAGCCTTTCATTCTTAGGATATGGCTATCTTTTGTGGTGAGATGAGTTTCCTGAAGACAGCAGATTGTTGGATTGTGGTTTTTAATCCAAGTTTGTAATCTGTGTCTCTTAATCGGTGAGTTAATACCATTGACATTTAATGTTATAATGGAGATATTATTTTTAATTCTGGACATTTTTTATGTTTAGTAGATTTTGAGAGCATGTTGATTGATATTTATGTTTATGATATTTATGTGGTATTATACTTCCCTTCTGTCCTCCTGGATACGCTTGTTTTTTTCTTCAAGCTTGAGTATCATTTCTAGCATTTTTTGACGGCCTGGTTTGGTAGACATGTATCCCTTCAAGTTGTCTTTGTGCTGGAAAACTTTTCTTTCTCCCTCAATCATGACAGATAGTTTTGCCGGGTATATCAGTCTGGATTGGCATTTTTGCTCATTTAATACTTGAAGTATGTCTCTCCAAGCTCTTCTTGCTTTTACTGTTTCCATTGAGTAGTCATTTGTTATTCTAATAGGTTTACCTTTAAAAGTGAGTTGCTTTTTTTCTCTTGAAGCTCTCAGCACCTTTTCTTTGTCTTGAATGTGGAGTGTTTTGACTATTATTTGCCGTGGCGATTTTCTATTTTGGTCATATCTGTTTGGAGTGCAAAATGCCTCTTGTATTTGGATGGGCCTCTCATTCTTTAGTTGTGGGAAGTTTTGATTCACGATTATTTGAAATATTTCCTCTGGTGTGGTATTTTGGGATTCTTGTTCTGGCATTCCATGAATGCGCATGTTAGGCTTCTTCAGGGTGTCCCATATTTCTTGAATGTTTCTTTCCAGTATCTTTTTGGCTTTAACAATCTCTTCCATTGAGCTGGTTACTTCTCCCACTTTGTCTTCAAGATCTGAAATTCTATTTAAGGCCCCATTTGTTCTGCTGATAAGACTCTCTGTTGAGTTTTGGGTTGAAGATAACTTGTCTTTTAGTTCAATTTTAAACTCTGCCTGAGACTCTTTTAACTGCTCTATGCCTATTTTTGTTTCTTGAACTGTTTTTCTCAACTCCTCCAAGTGCCTGTTGTGTTCCTCTTCAAAGTGGTTGATACGGTTGTTTAACTGTTCTCGGATTTCCTGTTTCATAGTATTAATTATAGTAATGATCATACTCTGAAAGTTGTTATATTGGGTCTGGCTTTCATGGCTATTTTCTGTGGATTTGTTCTGGTCAGAATCCTTCCTTATGGGATTGATTCTTTCAGTGGGAGATTGGTCTTCTTGGGTTTTGTTTCTCGTGGATCTGCACTTTGACTTGTACATTGTTGTTTTGTTTTTTAGGACCTTTCAGTTTCTGTGTGTTTTTCACTGAATTGATGTAGTTGGTATTGTTACACTTGCCAGTTATTACTAGTGCTTGCCTTGGATTGGATATGTTTGTGTATTGTTATTGTTATATCCTAGATGAGGCAACTAGGCTGTTAGTATGTCAGTTAAGTCAGGTTATGTTACCAGGTGGCGAATATTAGTTTGGTAGTGCACTTTTACGATTTAGTATCTTGGTGAAATGTTGGGGTGAGTGGTGTACTCTCTGGAGTTGTATGTTTTGGGGTGGCTGTATGCTGTAGATCAACATTGATACTTTAAAGGATCAGTAAAGTGAAAAAAAAAAGTTTACTTATCTTTGGGCTGGATGAGAAGAATCTCGCCCATGTGATATATTGATTTTAGTGTAGAGTCCAGATGTATGGCTTGTGTTCCCTTTGTTCCTTAGAATTTTGCTTGAGTTTCCTTTGGACTCTATTGAATTCTGAGTAACAGTGTGTTTTCCGTGGACCACGTGCGGTGGACCAGAGAGGCAGAGGGTCTGATGTTGATGGCAGAATTCTTCACGTGCGACCTGGGAAGGTCGACGGGGGGGGGGGGGGGGGAAGCAAAGCCAGCGGCCGAGCGGCGCGGTGCTGCTGGCCGTGTGGCTCCGGGGTGGGGGGGATCTTGCTGTACTTTTTCTTAGGCTAATATTAAAATGAGTTTGTATTTCCTGAATATTTATCTCAGGACATGGGGAACTCACAAACATGGTCAGAAGTATGTGGGAAAGTTTCCCTGGGGTTCAAATTTTCCTTTCATTAACCTGTGAGATACTATGTCACAGTTCTGTGAGGTGAGAATACACAGATAATTAAGACACGAGTTTCACTTGGGCTGTTCTCAATCTTGTTCTTTCTCAGGTTTCCTTGGTAAATTTGAGACTAACTCTGTCATCACTAATTATCAGTGATTGCCTAGGCTTGCAGGATCCAAGGATCAGGGAGGGTGAAGATAGACTTGCTTTTTCTCTTCTTTCCAAGTCTTGTGGTCCTTAAGGTTTGATTTCTATTAATGTGTAAATATCACCATTCCACTGAAAATGCAGCTCTTATGCATGTATTTTGATTACCCTGTCAGTGGCTGAGCAAGAGTAGGTGGAACTGCAGTACTACTGCTGCACACTGTTATTTCTGCTTCCATTACTTGTCACACCTGTCAGTTTAAGGAGCATTTATATCTATGGGGCCATTATTTTTAGTACTTTAACTATTTTAGATATCTAAAGACACAATTACCATACCCTGTTGGTCATATAGATGGGCTGCGGAAGTGGTAAGTAGCCCTGTGAGGGCTTTGGGCTTATTGAATAGGTTCCTGAAGCACTTGAGCATGTGACAGAATAAGTGGGTAAATTCATTGACTCTGGAGCAAATTTCTAATGTTTAGTTTAGCTTTCAAAAGCACTGTAAAGAATGGGATATAGAGGTTCATGTCTTTAGTCCCAGCACTGAGAAAGCTGAAGCAATAGATTACTATGAGTTTGGAGGCAGCTTAAGCTACACAGTGAGTTCAAGTCAATCTGGAATCCACAGTGAAACCCTGTCTCAAAACAGAACAACAACAACAACAACAACAACAAAAAAAAAAACGGAGCATGGGAGTCTTCTAAAAATGAGGTTTTGAAACTATTGGGAATATCTCTATTTAAATAAGTTTCAGAAATTTAAAAAAAAATCTGAACGTTTTTACATATTACAATAACTTTACATTTAGAATTGTTAAAGTATTTAGATTAATTTTATTCTGTTTATAATATATTTAACTGAAATTCTTCAGTTAAAATATGTGTATACATACACCGTATTAAATATATTATGTAAAATATATAAAAAACATTAAAAATTATCCCAAAGCTAAAAAAAATACTGAACCCATCCCCCACATTTCAAGCAGCTGTGGTGACATGCATGCTTGTGATCTCAGTACTCAAGAGACTAAAAAGGATTGCTGCCAAGTTCAAGAGCAATGTGGTCTACATAGTGAGTTCCAGGGCTTTGTAGTGAGATCTTGTTTCAAGCAAACAACATTACCACCACCACCATCACCACCACAAAAGCCAAACAAAAGAAAACCCAGCAAAAACCAAAACCAAACTCAAACAAAAAGACACTGAAACTTTTTCATCATCTCCTGTTTTTCAGTCTTTCTAGACTCTCTGCCACCCAGTCTGACTCTATTTCATTTACTTCGCCCATGTCCTCTGTACTGATCTCACCTTTCTGATGCATAAGAATAATAGTGGAAGCTAATATTTATTGACTATTTATTTTTTGCCAGGCACCTTACAAATTCTCTTATTTAATCTTTTCATAAAACCTTCGCAGGGTACATTCTCTCGTTAGCCCCATCAATAGACAAGAAAATTGTAGAACAGTAACTTGTTTAAAGCCAAACAAATAGTGAGTCCTAGAGCTGATACTTTGGCTCTGATTTCAGTGTACATGCTTTTTAAAAACTTAGTATTTGGGGCTGGAGAGGTGGCTCAGGGGTTAAGCCTCTGCCTTGTAGGCGGAAGGTCCTGAGTTCGGATCCTAGACTCCACATATACACACCTGGCAGAAGCGGGGGTGGCCTGTGTTTCTGGTCCTGGTAGGGCAGAGCCTGTGAATCTTGGGGCAGAGTAAATAAGGAGGAGTTGGAGGCAGTCCATGGTAGTTCCTGAATTTGCCTGTGATTCTACACGCACACACACACAATTGAATAAATAATAATAAAAAAATTATTATTATTTTTGAAGGATTTCTTGTTATTTTTTTGTATTTATTAGAATCATGGTAATATATAATTTCAAAGGTACTTAGTGATGTTATGCTATAGGTATACAGTTTAGGATGGTTGAGTTTACTTTTAGTAGCATACCCCAAAATTTTGTATGGGTATATATGTTGTACGCATATTTTCTTTTGTGTGTAGGGCAGAGATAGATGTTGGATATCAATCTCTCTCTACCTTGTTCTTTTACATTACTTTTGAATAATATTTTTATTTATTGTATGACAGTTTAATACATATATACATTGTATTTTGATCATATCTTTCATACCACTCCAACATCTACTCCCCCTGGATCAATCTCCCAACATGTTCTCCACATCCTTTCTGTCCTCTTCTTTTTTTATACAACCTACTGAGTTCCGTTCTGGCTGCCCACATGGACATGAGTGTGGGATCATCCACTGGATCATGGGTAACCTACCAGTGACTACAGCTCTGAAGAAAAATGACTCTGCCTCTCCTAACAGCCATCAACTTCCAGAAGCTTTCTCAGCTAGTGGTGACACCTTACAAATTCTTCCCCTAGCCAGTGCTGGAATATTGACAGCTGGATCTTATGCAGGTCTTTTGCAGGTAATCCTAGCACCTGTGAGTTCATGAGCACAACAGCTAAGTCACTGCAGAAGATAGACTTTCATTCCACGCCCTATCCTCTGACTTGTTCTTCTCATCCACTCTTCCATGTTTCCTGAGTCTTGGGGTGAGGTGATATGAGTATCCTGTTTATTGCTGAGTACTCACCAGTCACTTGTTCTCAGTCCTTGTCAAACCATGAATCTCTGCATTAAGTGCTGCCTACTACAAAAAGAAGCTGTTTTAACTTTAATCAAGGTTGAGAACAACATGTATCTAAACATAGATATTTAATAAGCAGTTTAACAACATGCCCATTTATTTATTTATTTACTTATTTAACATTTTTTATTATTATTTCTGCTCATACAAACTTAATAGGTACACCAGTTCCCTCCCTCTCTCCTCCTCTCCCAGAACCCCCTGCTCCCCCTCCCCTTCCCCTCCCTCCTCATCCCCCAGTGCCTCCCCCCCAATCCCCAGAGAGTTCTTTAATGTGCATGCCAGACACTCCTCTGGGCCCTCCTCTCCGATGATGTACAAGGACCCAGTAGCATTTGCCTGAACCCTTTTTCCTGTTCCCCTTAAGCATCGGAACACTACTGTGGCTGTCAATCCCTTGCCTACAAGGATCTTGGTGCCTTTAGCAGATGCTAGACTTTGTGAGGTCAATAGTGTGTTGGACATTGCGCAGGGCATGCAAAGTCCAATTATGATTGCTTCGGCCCTAATTTGTGTGGAGTATCTTGCAAATCATTGCTCCTCCCATCCTTTTGCTCTTACAATCTTACCGCCCCCTCTTCCGAAAATGTCCCTGAGTTTCAGGATGGGGAGAGATTAGGCTGGCCTAGTTCTAGGTGGTTGATATAGAGTCTCTGAAGTTCTGGATTGTGGTTTGTGGATTTTGTTTTGCAGTTTTGCTGCTCCTGCAATGCCCTTCACTCCATCCTGATGGGCAATGTATGTCACCCCCTGGACAGAGCCAAAAAGCTGTTAAACTGGAGTCTTGTTATAATAGCACATTCAAGGGTAGATGTAATAAAAGTAGGAAACCCTCTAGCTATGATCTTTTGCCCAGGTTTAGAGTACAATGAATGAATTTCCTTTTGGGAACAGGCCTCAAAACTATTCAGAAAATGATTGTTTACCCCCATAACAGTCATGCCACTACTGCAACAGTGGGCACATCTTGCTTGGCAGGTCAATGTTGTAACATATAGAGTCAAGTACTGTTGGGCCTGCCAGGAATAACGGTCTGGGAGGGAGGGAGCAGGGCATGGCTTAGCACATGGGACCAAAGATGGCGCTGGGAGCTAGTGTCCTAGGCGTAACCTTGATCACATTACCAAGAGCCCTAATTGGCTTATAGGAGCCAACATAGATTTATGTTTAGTCTGACCTATACAGAGTATGTGCTGTGCTGACCATTAAGGTAATTGGCTGCTGGTTTCACACTGTCTGGTTCTTTGTCTATATAAGCTGATTTGTTACCCCCCAATAAACTGAGATCTTGCTCTGACAAACTCCCCATCCGTGGCTGAGTGTCTGGAGGGCTGAGGTAGAGGTACGGGCAGCCAGGTTTTACTTATCTTCTTCGTCATCACAGCTAGCAGCTGTGTGATTGAGTGAATGAATGAGTTAGTGAGTGAGTCTTGCCTTGAAAAACTCCCTGCTGTGTCCGGAGTCCCCTGGATTTGGGTGAGGGGGTGAAGGACCTGCAGCACATTCGCCTTTCTCTGCCCCAATGGCCTGGAGACATCACAGTGTGTGCGTGGGAAAATCAGCCCCGCAAATTACTAGATAAGATCACTGATGCTTTTTCTCCCTTAGAAGCCTTGTCAGCGAGCCACCTTTCTCCCACACCTGCCACCTTTGTCCGCCAAACCGCACTTTGCTTCCCAGTCCGCCATCCCCAGGTGAGTCCTCAAGCCCCACCAAGTCAACCGATATCCCAGCAGCACGCAGGCTGTCTCGGGCTTTAGCCCAGGCCACGCCCGGGGACACCAGCCCCCTTTCTCCTTCCTGCCCGCCTGTCCACCCAACTGGACAGAACTTGCTCACATTCCCCCATCCGCGGAGCTTGGGAGGGCCACTAAGCCAAGTCCCAAGTCCCAGGTCCCAGGTGAAGAATTCTGACATCAACATCAGCACCTCTGCCTCTCTGGCCCGCTGGGGACCCACGCACGTGGTCTACAGAAGACACACTGCTACTCAGAATTCAATAGAGTCCAAAGGAAACTCAAGCAAAGTTCTAAGGGTCAAAGGCCATACATCTGAAAACCTCTACAATCATCCTATCACATGGGAGAGATTCTTCACATCCAGTCCAAAGATAAGTAAACCTCCTTTTTTTACCTTACTGTTCCGTTCTGATATTAATCATGGTAGATTAACTTTTCCACACAGCCACCCCAAAAACATATACAACTACAGGGAGTACACCACTCACTCTCACATATCACCAAGATACTACATCGCAAAAGTGCACTACCATACTAATATTCACCCCCTGTGTACTTAACCTGATTTAACTGATGTACGAACAGCCTAACAGCCTCAACTAGGAAATAACAATAACAAAAGACAAACATACCCAACCCCAAGGCAATAACTAGTAATAACTGCCCAAGTGTAGTAATACCAACTAAATCAGTTCAGTCAAAAACACACAGAAACTGAAAAGCCTTAGAAGACAAAACAACAATGCCCAAGTCAAAGAGCAGATACATGAGAAACAAAACCCAAGAAGACCAATCTACCACTGAAAGAATTAACCTCTTAATGATGGATTCCAACCAGAAAAAATTCACAGAAAACAGCCAAGAAAGCCAGACCCAAGAAAACGACTTTCAAAGTATGATCGTTACCATGATTAATACTATGAAAGAGGAAATCCAAGAGGAGTTAAACAACCGCATCAACCACTTTGAACAGGAACACAATAGGCACTTGGAGGAGTTGAGAAAAACAGTTCAAGAAACAAAAATAGGCATAGAGCAGTTAAAACAGTCTCAGGCAGAGTTTAAAATTGAAATAAAAGACAAGTTATCTTCAACCCAAAGTTCAACAGAGAGTCTTATCAGCAGAACTAATGAAGCAGAAGATAGAATTTCAGATCTTGAAGACAAAGTGGGAGAATTAACTAGCTCAATGGAAGAGATTGTTAAAGCCAAAAAGATACTTGAGAGGAACATTCAAGAGATATGGGACACCCTGAAGAAGCCTAACATGCGCATTCATGGAATACCAGAGCAAGAATCCCAAAATACCACACCTGAGGATATATTTCAAATTATCATAAATGGAAACTTCCCTCAACTGAAGAATGAGAGGCCCATCCAAATACAAGAGGCATTTTGCACTCCAGACAGATATGACCAAAATAGAAAATCGCCACGGCAAATAATAGTCAAAACACTCCACATTCAAGACAAAGAAAAGGTGCTGAGAGCTTCAAGAGAAAAAAAGCAACTCACATTTAAAGGCAATCCTATTAAGATAACAAATGACTTCTCAATGGAAACAGTAGAAGCAAGAAGAGCTTGGAGAAATGTACTTCATGTATTAAATGAGCAAAAATGCCAACCCAGACTGATATACTTGGCAAAACTATCTGTCATGATCGAGGGAGAAAGAAAAATTTTCCAGCACAAAGACAACTTGAAGGGATACATGTCTACCAAACCAGGCCTTCAAAAATTGCTAGAAATGATATGAAAATTTGAAGAAAAAAACAAGCGTATCCAGGAGGACAGAAGGGAAGTATAATACCACAAAAACATAAATGTCAAACAATAAGCTTACAAAATTCACTAAACATAAAAAATGTCCAGAATTAAAAATAATTTCTCCATTATAACATTAAATGTCAATAGTATTAACTCACCGATTAAGAGACACAGATTACAACCTTGGATTAAAAATCACAACCCATCAATCTGCTGCCTTTAGGAAACTAATCTTACAACAAAAGATAGGCACATCCTAAAATTGAAAGGCTGGTCCAAAATTCTGCAAGCTAATGGAACCAGGAAACAGGCAGGGGTAGCCATTATGCTGTCGGACAAAGTGGACTTCAAACCAAAAAAAAATCATAAGAGACACAGATGGATACTACATTTTAGTCACATGTACAATTCACCAGGAAGACTTCACAATACTGAAGATATATGCACCCAATACGGGCCCCTCCACATTCATTCAGAAAATCCTACAGCGTCTACAGCGAGAAATCAACCCCCAAACGTTAATCCTTAAGGATTTCAACACCGCCCTCTCAACATGGGATAGATCAACAGGTCAAAAGCTTAACAGAGACACTTTGGAACTTAATCAAACCCTTAAAGAAATGGACCTTACAGATCTTTATCAAACTTTTCATCCACGCACCAGAGAATACACATTTTTTTTTGGCACCACACGGAACTTTCTCCAAAACAGATCACATATTGGGCCAAAAAATGAATCTCCACATATACAGGAAAGTTGAAATTCTAGCCTGTGCATTATCAGACCACCACAGCCTAAAGCTGGACATTGAAAGCACAACAAATTACAGAAAATACACTAACTCCTGGAAACTTAACACTATGATGCTGAAGGAGAACTGGATTCAGGAAGAAATTAAAAAGGAAATTCAAGATTTCCTGAAAGTGAACGATAATGAAAATACAACTTACCAAAATCTCTGGGACACAATGAAAGCTGTCCTGAGAAGTAAGCTCATAGCTCTTAATGCCTACATCAAAAAAATGAAAACATCAGAAATAAATAACTTAACAATGCATCTTAAAGCTTTAGAGAAACTAGAGCAATCTGATCCCAAAAGTAGTAGAAGAGAGGAGATTAGCAAAATAAGGGGAGAAATATCTGAAATCGGGGTTAGGAAAATGATAGAGAAAATCAACCAGTCAAAAAGCTGGTTCTTTGAAATAATCAATAAGATTGATAACACCCCTAGCTAAATTAACCAAAAGCAAGAGATAGAAAACCCAAATTAAGAAAATTAGAAATGAAAATGGAGTTATCACTACTGATACCCAAGAAATCCAGAGAATTATAACATCATATTTTAAAAACTTATACTCTGTGAAATTTGACAACACAAAAGAGATGGATGAATTCCTAAGTAAACACAGCTTACCTAAATTGAATCAGGAAGTCATGAATTATTTAAATAGTCCTATAACATATGAGGAAATTGAGGAAGTAATCTTGATATCTTCCCACCAAAAAATGTCCTGGACCAGATGGATTCAGCAGAGTTTTACCAGACATTTAAGGAGTTAATAACACCAATACTCCTTAAACTGTTCTATCAAATACCAAAGGAAGGAACACTACCAAATTCCTTCTATGAAGCTCATGTTGTCTTAATCCCAAAACCTAATAAAGATACACTTACAAAAGAAAATTGTAGGACAATCTCTCTGATGAACAGAGATACAAATATTCTCAACAAAGGCTTAGCAACTTGGATTCAAAAACATATCAAAAAGATCATTCACGGGGACCAAGTAGACTTTATCCCCGGCACACAAGGTTGGTTCAACATACACAAATCAATAAATGTAATTCATCATGTAAACCAGTCCAAAGCCCAAGACCACATGATGCATAAAAAGCCTTTGACAAGATCCAACAGCCTTTTATGATCAAAACGCTAGAAACAGTAGGAATGGAAGGAACCTTTATCAATATAAAAAAAGCTGTATACAATAAGCCCACAGCAAGGATTATGCTCAGTGGGGAACAAATGGAAACATTCCCACTTCGATCAGGAACTAGACAAGGCTGTCCACTCTCACCACTTCTATTCAATATTGTACTTGAAATCTTAGCTGAAGCCATAAGACAAGAAAGGGACATAAGAGGGATTCAAATCAGCAAGGAAGAAGTCAAGCTATCCCTATTTGTGGATGACATCATCTTATACCTGAGTGATCCCAAAAACTCCACCAGGAAGCTCCTGGAACTAATTGAGAAGTTCAGCAGGGTGGCAGGATACAAAATAAATGTACAAACATCAGTGGCTTTCCTATATGCCCAGAATGAAAGAAGTGAAAAAGCCCTGAGAGATAAAATCCCATTTACTATAGCCCCTAAAAAAATGAAATACCTTGGTATAAACCTAACCAAGGAGGTAAAAGACCTTAACAATGAAAACTTTAAAACCCTGAAGAAATAGCAGAAGACACCAGAAGGTGGAAAGACCTCCTTTGTTCATGGATTGGCAGAATAAACATGGTAAAAATGACCATCCTACCAAAGGCAGTATACAAATTCAATGCTATGCCAATTAAAATCCCAAAGCAATTCTTTAACGAAGTTGACCAAACAAACTCAAAATTCATATGGAGGCACAAAAGACCCAGGATAGCAAAGACAATCCTGAGTAACAAAATCACTGCTGGAGGTATCACCATACCGAACCTTAGTCTGTACTACAAATCCATATTTATAAAAACAGCCTGATACTGGCTCCAAAATAAACACACAGATCAATGGGTAAGGGTTGAAGACCCAGATATAAGCCCACAATATTACATCCATTTGGTCTTTCACAAAGGGGCCCAAAAAATCCAATGGAAAAAGAACAGTATCTTCAACAAATGGTGCTGGCAAAACTGGATCACCACATGTGGAAGATTAAAACTTTACCCATACTTGTCACCATGTACAAGACTTAATTCCAAATGGATCAAGGCCCTTGATATAAGGACAGAGAATATAAAAACCAAAGGTGAAAGGGTAGGGAACTCCCTCGAGCTGATTGGGCTACGCCAACATTTCCTAAACAGACATCCAATGGCACAGTCACTGCTACCAACTCTCAACAGTTGGGACCTTGTGAAATTAAAGAGCTTCTCTTCAGATAAAGAGATTGTAACACGAGCTCAAAGGCAACCCACAGAATGGGAGAAAATCGTCACTAACCACATATCTGATATAGCTCTACTGTCCAGAGTGCACAAAGAACTTAGAAAACTAAACACCAAGGAAACTAATGGCCCAATTAAAAAATGGGCCCTGGAACTTAAAAGAAATTTTACCAGGGATGAAATTAAAATGTCTAACAAATATCTTTAAAAATGCTCCACTTCCTTAGTCATCAGGGAAATGCAAATCAAAACTTCCCTGAGATATCACCTCACCCCTGTCAGGATGGCAAAAATCCACAACACAACAACAACTGCTGTAGAGGATGTGGAGAGAGGGGAACTCTCCTACATTTCTGGTGGGAATGCAGGCTCGTACAAGCACTCTTGCGATCCGTCTGGAGATTCTTAAAGAAATTAAAGATTGAAATGCCATATGACCCTTTTATTCCACTTTTGGGAATAACCCCACATACAGCAAAAGTTAATCTCAATAGCACAAACACAATCATGTTCATAGCAGCACTGTTTACAATAGCAAAGTTATGGAATCAACCCAAATGTCCAACAGTTGACGAGTGGATAAGGAAACTGTGGTACATCTATACAATGGAGTACTACTGTGGTACATCTATACAATGGAGTACTACTCCGCCATCAAAAATGATGAATTACTGGAATTTGCCGGGAAATGGGTGTTATTAGAAACAATTATATTAAGTGAAGTATCCCAGACCCAGAAAATTAAGCGCCATATATACTCCCTAATAAGTGGCTCCTAGTACCAAACCCACCCACCTAGAGACACTCAAGGATAAATCTCTGTAATACCTACAGTAATTGCAAGGATTATGAACAGGAGGGATGAGGTAGGAGGGCCACAGCAGAAACAAGGAGAGAGAGGACCATGTTACAGCAGAGAAAATAGGCCTCCATCAAGGACTGCAAGTACGTAATGATACATCTGGTTAAGTTCACAGACTTTCGTTCCTGATCATTTACAATTGACGGGGTATGATGTCAACAGAAGGGGAGGGCATATAGTCTGGCAGATAAAAAGTAACCATTTTGCAAATGGGTGATTGACCCCTCCCTCACTGTGGTTTCCTACTTTTATTTCATCTACCTTTGAATATACTCTTATAACAAGACTTTTGTTTAACAGCTTTTTATCTCTGGCCAGGGTTTGACATCCAATACCCATCAGGATGGAATGAAGGGCATTGCAGGAGCAGCAAAACCACAAAAGAAAATCAACAAACCATAATCCAGAACTTCAGAGACTCTATATCAACCACCTAGAACTAGGCCAGCCTAATCTCTTCCCATCCTGAAGCTCAGGGAAATTTGCAGAAGAGGGGGCGGTAAGATTGTAAGAGCACAAGTATGGGAGGAGCAATGATATGCAAGATACTCCACACAAGTTAGGCCCGAAGGAATCATAATTGGACTTTGCATGCCCTGTGCAATGTCCAATACACTATTGACCTCACAAATTCTAGCATTTGCTAAAGGCACCAAGATCCTTGGAGGCAAGGGATTGACAGCCACAGTAGTGTTCCTATGCTTAAGGGGAACACAGGAAAGGGTTCTGGGAAATGCCACTGGGTCCTTGTACGTAATTGGAGAGGAGGACCCAGAGGAGAGTTTGGCATGCACTTTAAAGGATTCCCCAGGGATTTGGGGGGTTAGGCACTGGGGGATTGAAAGGAGGGGTGAGGGTAGGGGGAGCAGGGGGGTCGGGGGGAGGAGGGAGGGAGGGAACCAGTGTACCTATTAAGTTTGTATGAGTGGAAATAATAATAAAAAATGTTAAACAAAAACATAAAAACGAAGCCTTGTCAGCATTTTCTGGCACTTGGTAAGCTAGTTAGCAAGGAGGAAGTTTCCTGATCATTTCCACCTTGAGGTTCTCAGTATCCTAATACCAAATTGTGTGATGTCATCAGTAAATATGGTCTTACTATGTACTTATGATGGGCAACCAAGTCAGTAGCCTATGCTGTTTTGTGAACCTCTGTGAATTTCCTTTTCAATGACTCATGGAACTTTAATAACCGATAACTTATGGGAGAAGTATTGCCCACCCAAACAGGGTAATTTTCTTCAAATTCTTTCTTTTTTATTGTATTAGGTTAACTTACATAGTAGTGTGTTTCTACAAAGCATTTTCATAATCCTTAGTTTAGTTTAGCTTAGAATACCTTCCTTTTTTCCCCATTAATCATCTATATACCCACTAAACTTTTAACCCTCAGTACTTACCCATTGTCCTTTCATATCATACGTTTTACTGTCTTCTCTTTCATTAATACCTCTTCCTCTTCAACTCTCTAATGGGTCCTCTCTAGCTTTCTCTAATGGGTCCTCTCTAGCTTCCTCATCTGTATAAACCCTTCAAATTTAAACACATTAAAAATTTGAACTTAGTCTTGTACATGGTGACAAGTACGGGTCCAGCTTTAATCTTCTGCATGTGAAGATCCAGTTTTGCAAGCACCATTTGTTGAAGATGCTGTTTTTTATCCATTGGATTCTTTGGGCCCCTTTGTCAAAGATTAAATGGCTGTAGTTGTGTGGGCTTATATATGGTTCTTCAACCCTTATCCATTGATCTGTGTGTCTATTTTGGAGCCAGTACCAGGCTGTTTTTATAACTATGGATTTGTAGTATAAACTAAGGTTTGGTATGGTAATACCTCCAGCAGTGTTTTTGTTACTCAGGATTGTCTTTGCTATCCTGGGTCTTTTGTGGCTCCATATGAATTTTGAGATTGTTTGGTCAACTTCTTTGAAGAATTGCTTTGGGATTTTAATTGATATAGCATTGAATTCCAAATGGATCAAGGACCTTGATATAAGGCCAGAGACTATAAAAACCATAGTTGAAAGGATAGGGAACTCCCTCGAGCTGATTGGGCTACGCCAACATTTCCTAAACAGACATCCAATGGCACAGTCACTGCTACCAACTCTCAACAGTTGGGACCTTGTGAAATTAAAGAGCTTCTCTTCAGATAAAGAGATTGTAACACGAGCTCAAAGGCAACCCACAGAATGGGAGAAAATCGTCACTAACCACATATCTGATAAAGCTCTACTGTCCAGAGTGCACAAAGAACTTAGAAAACTAAACTCCAAGGAAAACAATGGCCCAATTAAAAAACAGGCCCTGAAACTTAAAAGAAATTTTACCAGGGATGAAATTAAAATGTCTAACACATATCTTAAAAAATGCTCCACTTCCTTAGCCATCAGGGAAATGCAAGTATTACATCTACCTTTGAATATGCTCTTATAACAAGACTCTAGTTTAAAAGCTTTTTGTCTCTGTCCAGGGGGTGACATACATTGCCCATCAGGATAGAGTGAAGGGCATTGCAGGAGCAGCAAAACTGCAAAAGAAAATCAACAAACCACAATCCAGATCTTCAGAGACTCTATATCAACCACCTAGAACTAGGCCAGCCTAATCTCTCCCCATCCTGAAGCTCAGGGAAATTTGCGGAAGAGGGGGTGGTAAGATTGTAAGAGCATAAGGATGAAAGAAGTAATGATATGCAAGATACTCCACAGAAGTTAAGTCCGAAGCAATTATCATACGACTTTGCATGACCTGTGCAATGATCAACACATTATTGACCCCTTAACTTCTAGCATGGACTAAAGGCACTAGGATCCTTAGAAGCTAGGGATTAACAGCCACAATAGTGTTCCTATACTTATGGGGAACACAAGAAAGAGCTCTAGGAAATGCCACTGAGTCCTTACACCTCATCGGAGAGGAGGGCCCAGAGGAAAGCTTGACATACACATTAAAGGATGCTCCAGGGATGGGGGGGGAGGCACTGGGAGATAGAGAGTGGGGGGGGCGAAGGAAGGGGAAAAATGGGGAGGGAGCTAGGGGATCCAGGGAGGTGTGGAGGGCAGGAGGGGACCGGTGTACCTATTAAGTTTTTATGAGCGGAAATAAATACATAAATAATTTAAAAAAACAGAATTCAACAGAGTCCAGAGAAAACCCAAGCAAAGCTATAGGGAACCAACACCATTCATCTGAGGTCCTCTAAAATCATTCCATCATATGGGAGAGAATCTTCACATCCAGCTCTAAGATAAGTATATCCTTTTTGCCATCTTGTTCCTCTCAAATTTTAGTCACTGTAGTTTTGCATTTCCATATAGCCACTCAAAAACCCATACCATTCACCCTGAATATCATCAAGGAAGTAAACCTAAAAAGTGCACTACCACAGTAATCTTCATTCACGGTCTACTAAACCTGACTTAATTTAAGTACTAATAGTCCAATAGCACATCTAGGAAATAACACCAACATCAGACAAGCATACCCAACTCTAAGGCAAATGCTGGCAATAACTCCTCAAGTGTAGTAATACAGTTCAATCAAAAACACACATAAACAAAGTTCATAAGAGATAAAAAAAGGCCCAAGTCACAGCGCAAATCCATGAGAAACAAAAACCAAGACAACAAATCTCCTACCAAAAAAAATAAACCCCATAATGATACATCCCAACCAGAACACACTCACAGAAATAGCCAAGAAAGCCATACCAAAGATAATGATTTTCAAAGACTGACCTTTCTTAAACAATTTTATTGAATTGCTTCCTTTGGTAATTTCTTTTTTTTCTTTTGGTATTTCATGCACTTATACAGTGCCCTCCCATACGGCAATCCTCCACTCTTTTTCCCCTTTTGCTTTCAAAAGTCCATTTCTCACATTTGCATCTTTTTACTTTGTTTGAAGAATCAGTGGATTATGACAATTCATGCACAGTGTCTGGTATTATCCCTGGAGTCTGATGGGATTTTTTATTAGATTTATTCATTTTTCCCCAATCATACAAGCTTAATAGCTACCCCAGTCCCCTCCTTCCCTTGATCCCTCCCCAGTCCCCCTTCCACCCTCCCCTCCTTTTCCTCTTCCTTTCACCCTCTCCCTCCCCTTCTCCCAGTGCCTCCCCCTTCCCCGACTCCCATTCCCTGGAGCATCCTTTTGTGTGAAGGCTAAACCTCCCTCTGAGTCCTCCACCCTAGAGAGGGATAAGGACTCAGTGGCATAGCCCAGAGTCCTGTCTTGGTTCCTGGTTTCATTAGCTTGCAGAATTTTGGACCAGCCTCATTTTTAGGATGTGCCTATCTTTTGTGGTGAGATGAGTTTCCTGAAGATGGGTTGTGGTTTTTAATCCAAGTTTGTAATCTGTGTCTCTTGATCGTTCAATTAATTCCATTGACATTTAATGTTATAATGGAGAAAATATTTTTAATTTTGGACATTTTTTATGTTTGGCCTGTGTAAGTATATTATTTGGCTTTTAGGTTTTGGTGGTATTATACTTCACTTCTGTCCTCCTGGATACACTGGTTTTTTTCTTCCGTCTTGAGTATCATTTGTAGCATTTTTTGAAGGCCTGGTTTGGTAGACATGTAAGCTTTTAAGTGGTCTTTGTGCTGGAAAACTTTTCTTTCTCCCTTGATCATGAGGGATTGTTTTGCAGGGTATATCAGCCTGGGTTGACATTTTTGCTCATTCAATACTTGAAGTATGTCTCTCCAAGCTCTTCTTGCTTTTACTGTTTCCATTGAGAAGTCATTTGTTATTTTAATAGGTTTACCTTTAAAAGTGACTTGTGTTTTTTTTTCTCTTGAAGCTCTCAGCACCTTTCCTTTGTCTTGAATGTGGAGTGTTTTGACTATTATTTGCCGTGGCGAGTTTCTATTTTGGCCATATCTGTTTGGGGTGCAGAATGCCTCTTGTATTTGGATGGGCCTCTCATTCTTTAAATGAGGGAAGTTTTCCTTGATGATAATTTGAAAAATTTCCTCAGGTGTGGTATTTTGGGATTTTTGTTCTGGTATTCCATGAATGTGCATATTAGGCTTCTTCAGGGTGTCTGATAACTCTTGAATATTTTTGGCCTTAACAACCTCTTTCATTGAGCTGGTTAATTCTTCAACTTTGTCTTCAAGATCTGAAATTCTATTTTCTCCTTCATTAGTTCTGCTGATAAGACTCACTGTCGAGTTCTGGGTTGAAGATAACTTGTCTTTTAGTTCAATTTTAAACTCTGCCTGAGACTGTTTTAGCTGCTTTATGCCTATTTTTGTTTCTTGAACTGTTTTTCTCAACTCCTCCATGTGTCTGTTTTGTTCCTGTTTTAAGTGTTTGATGTGGTTATTTAATTCCTCCCAGACTTCCTCTTTCATAGTATTGATCATGGTAATGATCATGCTTTGAAAGTCATTATCCTGGGCCTGGCTTTCTTGGCTATTTTCTGTAAATTTGTTTTTGTTTCAATGTATCATTATGGGGTTAATTCTTTCAGTGGGAGATTTTTCTTCTTGTATTTTCTTTCTCATGGATCTGCATTTTACTTGGGCATTGTTGTTTTGTCTCTTAAGACCTTTCAGATTCTGTGTGTTTTGAAGGAACTGATCTAGTTGATATTAATATTCTCTGGCAGTTATTGCTAGTGGTTGCCTTGGAGTACATTTGTCTGTTGTTATTTCCTGGGTGGGGGTATTAGGCTGTTAGTACATCAATTATGACAGGTTTAATAGACAGGAGGTGAATATTAGTGTGGTAGTGAACTTTTACAATTTAGTATCTTGATGATATGTAAGGGTGAGTGGTATAGTCCCTGAAGTTTTATATGGGTTGAGGGTGGCTATATAGAAAGGTAATCTACAGTGATTAATAACTGAAAGAAGCAGGATGGTAAAAAGGGGATTATTTATCTTTGGGCTGGCTGTGCAGTATCTCCCCATGTGATAGGATGATTTTAGAGGACTTCAGATGTATGGCGTTTGTCCCCTAGAGCTTTGTTTGGGTTTTGTTTGGATTCTGTTGGTTTCTGAGGAGTAGTGTGTCCTTCCTGAGATGCAGGGTGACCTGAAGCATCCAGGGCGGCTGGGCAGGTGGACCAGCAAAGGGGCTGGTGGTGCGTGGCTGGCACCTCACCTGGGACCCGTGGAGTGGCCTACATTTCCAGCCAACCCCAGGCAGGCTGGATGCTGCTCAAGTTGACCAGCAGGACCAATTCTGTTGAATTCTGAAGAGCAGGGAGTCTGCCTGGGTTAGGGTCTGGGGTAGAAAGGCAGAGAGGCTAATGGGGCGTGCAGATGACTTGGGACCTGGGGCGTGGCCTAGGGGCTTTCCCCAGGGCCAGAAAGATAGGCTGGCTACTATTGGGGTGCAGAGATGACTTGGGGCCTGGGGCATGATCTAGGGGGCTTACCTGAGGAACAGTGAGTCTGCCTGCATCAGGTCTGGGGCAGAAAGGCTAGTTGGGACACACAGATGATCTGGGGTCTAGGGCATGGTTTCGGGGCCTTACCTAAGGATCAGGAAGTCTGCCCTGGTCTAGGCCCGGAGCAGAAAGGCAGAGTGGCTAGTGGGGCATGTAGATGACCTGGGACCTGGGGCATTGCCTAGGGATCTTCCCCAGGGCCAGAAAGGCAGGCTGGCTATAAGTGGGGCATGCAAGATGACCTGGGTCCTGGGCTGTAATTTAGGGGGCTTATCTGAGGAAGAGGGAGTCGCCTGGGTCAGGGTCAGGGCAGAAAGACAGCAGCTAGTTGGGGTGATCAGATGACCTGGAGCCTGGGGCTTGGTCTAGGGGCCTTACCTGAGGAGCAGAATGTCTGCCCTGGTCTGGGCAGAAAAGGCAAAAATGGGATTCTTAAGTGTTCTTATGTGGGTCAAAAATGTTACTGTCAGAGATAAAGACCACCAATGAATGAAATAATCTTCACCTAATTCTAAAATGAACTAAACAGCCTCCTCAAACATGCTCCCTCTTATCTCTCTTCCTGTATCAGTCCCATTTTGCTTCTTAGGACTTCATTGTATCTTATAGGATGGTACCTTCTTGATAGCAAAATGTTCATAGGCCAGCTGCTGTGGAGGGTTATTGAAATTAGACATTGGACAACAGCAGTTTCTAATCAGGCAATATCATATGGAATAAATTAGAACCGTTTTTCATATTTAGATTAACCCAAAGTGTTTTGCTTTGTAACCTTATATAAAACAAGACAGAAAAACGTGTTGTCTTCTATGATTCTCCCATTCATTGTGTGTATGTTATTTACATGTTTTCCAAACTTCTCTTGTGACTGTCATTTATTTTCACTCCTTGTTTCTCAGTCCCATCCCTACCTTTTCCAATGCAAACTTTTTTCCTATGTAGTCTCTCTCCTATTTTCATGTTTTTTGTCTATATATGTGTGTGTCTATATAACCTACTGAGTTTCATCTGGGATAGCATGAATGATATATCAGTAGGTGTACCATTGAGGAAATTATCTCTCCCCTTTAAGAATTAGCCCTCTACAATCTCTCAGGGAAGTGTGGAGCCTCTTGAAATCTTTCCCCTTCTTTTTTGAAATGTTGATAAGACAAATCCTGTGTAGACCTTGAGGAAGTAAACATGTAAGGGCATATTTTTTTAAATAACCAATTTGATTATGCCTTAGCTCTTATACTTCCCTGGCCAGAGCTCAGTTTTCATACTTTATCTTTCATTTTCTGATTAGACACAAGTAACATTTCAATTCCTTACTGTATCATCCATAAGTGCCTATAAGTAATGACCCAACTCCTTATATCCTTATGTTTTCTACTTCTTGTAATCTTGGCCATGTGCTAAATATATTGCCAGAAGATGATGTTGGAACTCTTGTTTTTCCTCCAAATCTCTTTATTATCTCTTTTACTTTTCCCTTCCTCCAAGAACCCCACCCCTTTATTTTTCCCCATTGATGTCATCATTCAACTTCCTGGTTATGTCTCATTTATTGGAAACATGGTTAACATTCCTCTGTTCCTCTTACTGTCACCATTCTTAAGTTCTACATCTTTATCTTCCCAATGGAATCTTTATTTGAAAATAATAGCTATTGAAAGTTTAAAAATGAAAAAAAAAGAAAGTTTAAAAATGAGTTGTTACAGAGTTATGTAGAAGATCAACTGTAGTATGCACTAGTTGAATCTGAATGCAGGTCAAAGAAAATAAAAGGCTTCCAGAGTGGTTGGGGTCTGTTACCTGATTTTTCAATAGCACCTTGAAGGACTTGTAGATGTTCTGTTCTGGGGGAGTCTTTCCTTCTAAGCTTTTTCACAGTTTTTACAGACTGTTTGTGACTTCAGTATTGACATGGATGGCTCATCCCTTATGATCTTTTGCTTCTTGTCTCATTTGTTTGACTAATCTCCCTTTCTTCTCACCTCAAAAATTAATTTACTTGGTCAAAAATTATCCCTTTTCATTGTCAGAAACTGCATTGTTTCAAAAATTTCAGCCTCTACTGTTACAGTTCTTAAACCTTTTCAGGTTAGACATCTAACCAATTCCCTCCCATCACATTTTCTTTCTCCTTAGTCTACTGCTCTAATACTTCCTCCTCCAGTTTAGGCTCCATAGCATTATAGTCATTCTGTCTTCCAATTTCATACCTATTGCGAGCCATCAAATCTTGACCCTGTAGTTATCATAGCTCCCTTTCCTTATATGTGAGATCTTAAAAATCTTACCTGGTGGTTTTCACTCATCACTAACTTCAGTTGGATACTTGACACTGATTATCTCTTCCATTACTCTTCCTTTGAGAATGGCTTTGGAGACAAATATCTTAAGATTATCTCTTCTTTATCTCTCCTCAGATATTTGTCTTCCATCCCTCCTTAGTTATCTTGCCCATTGATGACCTCACCCCCATGTTGTACTGAGCAACAGAATACAGAAAATGAGAACATTCTTATTTTCCCACTGTTATCTTCCACATTTACATTGGAGAATGTAAGCAATAGGAATTTATGCTCTTGTAGGAAGCCAATTTCTTCTAGATTCCTTCCAGTGTTGCCTCCAAAGGGAGTCTAAAGTTATTTCTTCTCTCTGGTATTATCAATTTTTCTTTCCATTCTGGATATTTATTTATTCTTTTTTGGTTCATGTGTGTGTAGGTATGTGTACAAGAGGTCATTGAAGTGTGTGTGCCTGTGGAGGCTCAAGAATGACATAGGGAATAACCCTGGATTGCTCTACATCTTTATTGCTTTGCTCTGGGATTTCATAGGCTCTGACTTCTAGGGCCAAAATTTCAGGCTGCCTCCATATCCTTCTGACATTTTTATGTGAAATCTGGGGATCTGAGCTCATATCCTTTTGCTTGTAAGGAAGTAAAGGCTTTAACACCTGTGCCAATTCCTCAGCGCTCTGTTCTGGATTTTTTACATAAACAGTTAACCATGTTATAGAGTTACCATTCAAAACAGTGAAAAGTGGAATTAAACTGCTTTTCCCTAAGTTTCTTGGGTAAGGTATTTTGTTGCATCAATAGGTAATAAAACAAAACATTCTGTATATTTACTGTGAGGAAAACATATTAGTCAGAATTTTTGTTGATGCATTTCTTCTTCACAAGATTATTATTTTTAGAAAAAGAACAAAAGCTTGAAGAAATAACAGGCATTGAATAAATTCTTGTTGAGAAAATGAAATAACACTGTTATTTAACCTCATTTGTTCAATTTTGGTCTCCAGCTGTAATGTATCATTACTAATCACCACCTTCCTTTTAATATATTCATAGAATCCTGTAATTTTAGAGATGAAAAGGGGCTTAGACATCAGAAATTAAGATATGCAGAGGTTAAGTAGCATGCCCAAGGTCATTTCACTAGTTAGTTGCAGCCCAGTGCTTTCCCCATGTTATTTTCAACAGTTGTTAATGCTCCCTCCATTCATACTGTTTTCAATAATCCAAGTGCTAAGAAGCATATATATGACAGAAAGTTAGTAGAAGAATATATTGTGAGCGTGATGGGAAAGCAATGAAGTGCTTTTAGTGTTAATGAACATTTTTCTCCTTGGTTTATGTAGATACCTGCTAGCTACTTTGATTTCAGTTCAAAATATACTTTTCATGATTGGTTTTCTTACTTTAGTTATTTTAATAAGATTTTTTAATCTACTACTTATTAAACTAGACCAGTTTTCTAGTGCTTTGTTATTGTATTTTAAAAATATAAACTCAAATTCCTGAGTCTTGTTCCATTTCCATTGCACATTTTCCTTTGTACTTTTTAATGTCTGCATGTTTAGTGTTGTGAAGTACACTTTAAAATGTAGTCATATTGCTTACCAATGCAATTCTAGAACAATCAGTTCCTCTTTATAGAAGAATCAACTATTTGGAACCCTCAACTCACCAGAACTTACTTGCTTGAAGTGGAAGTAGCATAATCTCTGAAACCAGTCAGTTGTTTATAAATCCTGGTTTTACTACTAATTGACTACGTGTCTTAGGCAAATTGGTTAGTGTACATGTTTCTAACTCTGCATGTTTTCTCTTATTTAAAATGAAAATAATAGTATATTTTGGAGAGCAGATGTAAAGATAAAGTGGAATAATAGGTGGATCAAGGATTAAAATCATCATCCTTTCATTTTATACTTTTTAGAGAATTATTTCAGGAGTTATTTAAGTTCTTTGAGTCTCAGTCTACTTTTGGCATTGTTGTTAGCATTTATTATACAACATATCACTTTGAAAACTAGTGACTTAAAGCAAAAAAGCCATTTACTTCTTATGATTCTGTGGATAGGTAGTTTGGGTGGACTCACTGGAATTTTTTAGGCTCATTTGTGCCAGCTGGATTTACTTATCTATTTAGGTCAGAAGGTAGTTTGAGGCTGGTTGTGTGGTTATTGGCAGGGATGATGATGGAAATCATGCAATATTTCATTCATTATTTTGTGGGCCAGCTGGGTTCATTACTCTGGTAGTGATGGCAGGTTTACTAAAAGCATCAAAACAGTACAAGATCCAATACCAAAGCACTTTCCAATTCTGTTTGCTCATATTTCCTATTGCTCCATTGACAAAAATGTCATTTGACCAAGCCCATAACAGGTATGGAAAGGGACATGCATATATGGAAAGGAAGTACTGAAGCTAATTTTTTTCAGATACTGTATCACAGACTTGATAATACTTATTTTATAGAGTCATTGAAGGAAGTGGAAAAAGTGCACAGTATGCAGTTGGTGAAAGACTGAGATAGGAACTCAACAAATGATAGCTAAATCACGTATTCTAGTTGCTATTCAATAGATGGTTAGTGAAGGAATGTTCTCCTCTCTAAACATTTTTTTTATTTGAGCAATCCTTCCTTACTGTACTCGTTACTTTTTTTAAGGATTAAATTTATAATACCAAGGGGAAGGAAGGTAATAGCTCCTGACTCTCCAGTCCACAGTTTTGCCTGGAACAGGCTCTGCCAGAGACTAGGGCCAGTGCTACATAGTTTGTAGTTAATGGAGGTGTCTGGGGAAAGGGTGAACACAACAGCTGCTTGAGGTGTCTATCCTTTCTTGGAAATAAGGAAGCGGCTATATATTATTTTTAGGAGTTCCCCTGCTTACCCAATCTTTTCAAAGTTTGGAGCAGTCAGGTACAAATTCAATCTTTCTTTTTCTTTTCTCATCCTGGAGTTATGGGTTTTCCCATATTCTCCCCTGCCCTACCTTATCTGTTGCTGTGAGAGAATGCCCTAAGTCAAGCAACTTAAAAGGAGAAAGAAGATATATTCAGTTTACGGTTCCAGAAGGGAAATTCAGTCTTTCATTGTGGAAAAGGAGGAAGTCTAGGTCATATCCATCCAAGAAGTGGGAGCTCCTAAACTACTAACTGCAGGAACAGACTTCTCCCAGAAGTAGGGTGGGACTAATCCATCTTGTGGCCCACCCCTTGTGACTGCCTTCCTCAAGCAAGGCCTTACTTCCTAAAGGTGTCATGATTTTCCCAAACAATTAAAGATTCAATCAAACATATGGGTCCATGTGAGATAACACACATTTCAAACCAGGACACTTACTATTTGCCTATTGGAAGAAATCTGTTTCCCAAACAATTAAAGATTCAATCAAACACATGAGTCCATGTGGGATAACACACATTTCAAACCAGGACACTTACTATTTGCCTATTGGAAGAAATCTGTGATTCAAACAAGCAAAGAGCCAAGAATTGTAGAAAGTCCAAAGAAAAGCAAGAACAAAACCTGAACAATCAAAACCAAGCAAGCAAACTCATTTCATTGATTTTGAAGTTTTTATTTCATTAATTAAATCATATTGAGAGCAAAATACTAAGGAAATTAATTTCCAGACAGAAACTAACAGCATACTGAGAATAAACACTGTTTCAGTTACTCTACAAGTTGTTCATAAAATCATCATCCAATGACTTAAAAGGAACAAGGGGTTTATTCTCCTACAATACTCTGGTTACAGTTATTAGTCCAGTTGGCAGGAGAGCTGTGCTATCACCAAAGGGCTGAGGAACTGGCCACACCATATGCATATAAAAGTTGACAGAAGGACGATCTTTATTTTCCAGACCAAAATGTCTAGCCAAGTATGCAGGAGGACACCAACTTCATCAACCAGTTCTCTGTATTTTACTCACCTGTCAATGGCCTAGTTCTACTCACTATGGGTTGGACCTTCCCTAGACACAGGTTTGCTCTGTGCTTAACTCAACTACTAATTCTCTACAAATGTGTCCAGAGCTCAAACCCTCAATTATCAAGTTGACACCTGTACCTAATTATGAAAAACACATCTTCTTTATTCCTGACTCTGGAGTCATACAGGATGCTAGATCTTCAAAGAGATCCTGTTCTTGTAAAGAACATAGATATTTGACAGAATGGCCACAGATAAAACTAAGAGAGTTTTAAATTAATTTTGCCTCCCAAACAACTTCATCAAAATGTTGAATTTTGAAAAATTTTAACTGGAATATGCTAATTTTAAAAAATACTGCATTTAACGTGACACTGCATACACATATAAAGTCCTTAAATTGTATTTACTTCTCTATTCCCTACATTTGCTCTCCTTCTACTCTCTGTGGTCCTTTTGTATTCAATAATATTCCCACTTTTACTTTTATGTCTCTAGTTTTCTTTGTAGACTTTTAGTTTTTATGTGTTAGAGAAAACATGATTTTTTTTAAGTATGGCTTATTTTACGTATCATGATCTTCAATCCCATTAATTTCTTTACCTTTCTCTCTCCTTGTCTTTCTCCTCTCTCCTTCCCTCTCTTTCTCTCTCTGTCTCTCTCTGCTACAACATGTATGTATTTCACCTTTTCTTTATTCACATACTGAAAGGCATTTGTGATCATTTTATAACTTGATTACTGTGAAATCATTCAGTCTTTGAGTTGGAAGGGAGCTTGAATTTCAGATGCTCTATTCTTCAGGAGTTTTTCAATCTTTTTAAAATCTCAGGGCTACCTGATGCTCTTAAAGATTATTGAAAACTAAATTATCAAGAAACAAAATGATTTTATTTCTTTGATTTATTTGCACTAATAGTTGCCACATGAAAATCATAAACTAAGGAAAATTAAAAAACAAAGGAATATGCAATCATATATTTCTTTTTTATTCTCCCCCATTTTACTTTTTTTTCCTAATCATACAAGCTCAATAGGTACCCCTGTCCTTTCCTTACCCCCTCTTCTCCTCAGTCTTCTCCCATTGCACTCTTCCCCCTTCCACCTTCCTTTCACCTACCTCTCCCTCTCCCAGTGCCTCCCCCTTCCTCCTTCCCATCCCCTGGAGCATCCTTTTGTGTGAATGCCAAATCTCCCTCTTTGTCCTCTACCTTAGTAAGGCTTCAGGACTCAGTGGCATAGCCCTGAACCCCTTCTTGGGCTCCCCGTTAGTATGGGAACTCTATTATGACTGTTAATCACTTGCCTCTAAGGATCCTACTGGCTGGAGCCTTCTCCCTGTGATCCATGCTAGACTTTGGGCAGTCTTTGACATATTATCCATTTGTGCAAGTCAAGCTGATTCCAATTCTGGCTGCTGCAGCCCTAACTTGTGTGGAGTATCTTGCATATCATTGGTCCTCCCCATCTTTAGGCTCTTACAATCTTGCCACTCCCTCTTCTGCAAGGTTCCTTGAGCTTTAGGATGGGGAGAGATTTGGCTAGATTGGTTCCAGGTGAGTAATGTAGGATCTTTGGTGTTCTGAATTATGGTTTGTTGTTGTTTTCAGTTTTGCTTTTCCTGCACTGCCCTAGGGTGCATCCCGATTGGTATCAAATGCAATCATATATTTCTTG
The DNA here is from genome assembly GCA_023101885.1 of Typhlomys cinereus. Taxonomy (NCBI): domain Eukaryota; kingdom Metazoa; phylum Chordata; class Mammalia; order Rodentia; family Platacanthomyidae; genus Typhlomys; species Typhlomys cinereus. The sequence goes on from JALPQD010000579.1 coordinate 203,821, forward strand.
ATTTATTGGAGCCCTAACTTGTATCATGTACCTTCTGGAAAACTCCATTGTACATTCCTGAGAGAATAAAAATAGTAAATGATTTTTTTAAAATTTTGTTTTTCTTCTTTATATTTTCATACATGAATAGAGAGAATTCAAGTCATTTTCATCCCATATTTCCCTATCTTACCCCTATTCCTACTGAAAATCACCTTTCCAATTTTCTTTCCTACTTTCATGTCTTTTTGTATGAGGGTGATCCACTGAATTTCATAAGGGTTGACTGTATTAGTTTATTCTTGTGTATTTACTGGCACATGGGCAATTTATCAGTGGCTGTACCACTAAAGAAAGTGACTCTCTTTCCCTCAGTCAACATTAACTATCAACAGATACCCAGAGTGTGGTGGTATGCCTCATGAGCTCTTCCTTTTTCCATTATGAAATGCTGACAGGTCCAATCTTGAGCAGGTCTTGTGAACATAAACACAGCTGCAGTGAGTCATGAGTACAATGGCCCTATCTTGTCCAGAAGACACTGTTTGGCAGTGTTTGGCACTCTTTGGCTCTTACATTCTTGCTGCCCTCTTTTCCAGAATGTTCTTTGATCCATGGGGAAAGGACAGGTAAGTAATTTCTTACTGCCCTGAAAGAGTTTTGAAGCCTTCAAAAGATCTGTGGATCACACTTTGAAAATGTTGTTGCATTGTCTCATTGTCAGAATGGTTCTACCTTGCTAAATTGTCTTGAGATCATGTTGTATAGGGAAATGTTCCACCTTGGATGTGTGAAATGTATTTCCTTATATATAATATGGAATGGATAATCAAATCTACCTCGCATAGCTGTGTAGATTGAACAAAATGAGGCAGTTTATCTAACCTGTGCTAAAAGCCTTGCATGAAGCCTGGCATTTGTCGGGTTTTCAATAACTGTTGTCATCTCATCTTTGAAATAAAGACCTAATAACTCCCAGCCTCTTGACACAGCTTATTTAGGCTCTACTTTTTTTTTTTTTAACTTTCTCTTGCTTCTAAGTTCTTCTTAGCTTTAGTGCTTATTCTTCTGCATACAACAAATTCTACCATTTGGATTTTAGAAAAAAGATACCATGGCACTTTTTTTTTATTTCTTCCACTCATACAAAGTTGATAAGTACCCCATTCCTCCTCTCTCCCTCCACCTCTGCCTGGATCCCCTTGCTCCCTTCACCCTTTTTCTCTTCGTTTTTCCCCTCCTTCCTTTTCTCCCAGTGCCCCCTCCCCCCACTTCCTGGAGCATCCTTTAGTGTGCATGTCAAACTTCCCTCTGGGTCCTCCTCTTTAATGAGGTGTAAGGACTCAGTGGCATTTCCTAAAACTCTTTCTTGCAAACTTCCCTGACCCTCTGCATGGGCTGACTTGGCTCTAGATGAACATTGTAGGGTTGCTGGTTGTCATGGTTTGAAATGTGTCCCCCACAGTCTCATGTGTTTGGCAAGGTCATGGCACCTTGAGAGGTGGAGCCTTGCTGGAGGAAGGCAGTCACAAGGGATGGGCCTTGAGGTGGATGAGTCCCACCCTACCTCCAGGAGAAGTCAGCCTTTGCTGCAAGCAGTCTGCAGCTCTCAGCTTCCAAGATGTCTGTGGTGACATAGCCTCCTCCAGCAGGCCATGCTGCCTCTTCTTTGAGAGACCTCCCCTCTGGAACCTGGAACCGTAAGCTGAATAAACCTCCCTTTCTCCCTTAAGTTGATTGACTTTGGGTGTTCTCTCACAGCAATAGTAAAGAGTAACTGATACAGAAATTGGTACCGGGTGGTGGGGTATTGCTGTGAGCTTAAGAACAGCTGGTACCACAAAGTGAAGTTGTTTGTGAAGTTGAGAGAAGTTGGTACCCAGCAGTATGGCCAATGCTGTGATGTGGCTAGTGTGCCTTTGGAACTGTTTGTTGGGAGAAATATGGAGAACTTTAGGACTTTGTGCTGGGAAAGTCTTTGCGTCTTGGCAGTTGGGCCAAGTGGGCCTTTCTCCTGAGAGATCCGTGGAGAGCAATGCTGTGAGAGACGCAGGCAGTGGAAGCCCAGCTTATGATGGTCCAGAGGGGAACAGAGACTGTGTTTGCAACTGGACGAGTGACACATGGAGCCATGTGTTGGCAGAGAGTTTAGTGAAGTTTTGCCCTCGTCCTGAAAGCTTGCCTGAAGTTAAGCTGGAGTGCTTGGTGGAGGAAATTTCAAAACAATGTAGTCTTGACAATGTGATATGGCTACTTTTTAGTTGTCTTCAGAATTATGAAAAAGAGCAAAGAATCAGGCAGGAAGAAGCAAAAACTGTAAGATGAAAAATACAATGGCAAACTTAAAAGAATTGAACCAGGAAGAGGCAGAGAACAAAATGGCTGTTGAAGAGATTAGCTCCATTTGTAAATCAAAGCCTGCTTTTATTTTGAATAATAGGAGAGGCCCTAGCTTGAGGGCAAGATCCTCAGGGAAGGCTCCCACTCATAAGAATGCAAATCCTTGGGGCTGGAGAGGTGGCTCAGGGGTTAAGCCTCCGCCTTGCAGGCGGAAGGTCCTGAGTTCGGATCCCAGATCCCACGTATAGACGCCAGGCGGAAGCAGGGGCGGCCTGCGCTTCTGGTCCTGGTAGGGCGGAGCCTGTGAATCCCGGGGCAGAAGGAGGTGGAGGCGTCCATGGTGGTTCGCGAATTCGTCCGTGGTTCTACACACACACAGACAGACACGCACGCACACATACACACGCACATGTGCACAGTTGAATAATAATAAAAAAAAATTTAAAAAAAAAAAAAAAGAATGCAAATCCTTTCAGAAGACTGGAGCTAAAGGGTGGAGTTCCAAAGCAAGAGTTGGTTTCTCTTACCAAGCAACTGCCTAGGAGTGAAAGAGATGGTCAACATAGAGAAGCAGAATCAGCTGTGATTCAAAGAGGCCAGTCTTGGCAAAGTCGTCCACATGGTTCTGGTTTTAGAGGTATCGGTGATGCAAGAGGGACGAGATCAAAGAAGTTGTCCTCCAAGACTTCAAAAATTGGCAGAATCCAGGCATCATGAGGCAAGAAGCCTGCAGTTTAGAGGCTCAAGAAGGGCAGTTTGTGCTGTAGAATTAAAGCCTGGTTTGCCATTGAGAAGTGAAGATGTTAGAGATGCCAGAGACAATGTGGGACACCTGCCAAGGAGAGCTGTATACCCTGGGAGGAATCAGCTCAAGAGAACAATGTATTCTATGGGCAGCCGCATTGGAGGGGTGGAACCAAAACCCTTTGGAACTGAAATGATTTCAACAAGAGGCTTACTTGTTGGACTTGAAGCTACAAGAATTGGAGTTTGTCCTGCTGGTTTTGGTTGGTAATGGACCGATCTTTCCTGGATATGCCCCCATTCCTTCCTTTTGGAATGGGAATGTTTATTCTGTGCCATTGTATGTTGGAAGTATGTAACTTGTCTTTTGATTTTACAGGAGACTTTGGATTTTGGACTTTGGACTTTTGGGACTACTGATGTAGTCTATGAAGACTTTTAAAGCTGGACTAAGTATGGTTTGCATAATGAGATGGCAATGAGCCTGTGGGGGCCAGGAGTGGAATGTCATGGTTTGAAATGTATCCCCCACAGTCTCATGTGTTTAGCAAGGTCATGGCACCTTGAGAGGTGGAGCCTTGCTGGAGGAAGGCAGTCACAAGGGGTGGGCCTTGAGGTGGATGAGTCCCACCCTACCTCCAGGAGAAGTGAGCCTTTGCTGCAAGCAGTCTGCAGCTTTCAGCTTCCAAGATGTCTGTGGTGACTTAGCTTCCTCCAGCTTTGGCCAGCCAGCCATGCTCCTCTGCTTTGAGAGACTGTACTTTCCCTCTGGAACCGTAAGCTGAATAAACCTCCCTTTCTCCCTTAAGTTGATTGACTTTGGATGTTCTCTCACAGCAATAGTTAAGGGTAACTGCTACATATAGGAACACTATTGTGGCTGTTAATCCATTGCTTCTAAGGATCCTAGTGCCTGTGATCCATGCTAGACTTTGGGGAGTCAATGATATATGTTGGTCATTGTGCAGGTCATGCAAAGTCCTATTATGAGTACTTCGGCCCTAACTTCTATGGAGTATCTTGCATATCATTGCTCCTCCCCATCTTTAGGCTCTTACAATCTTACCACCCCCTCTTCCGCAAATTTCTTTAGGATGGGGAAAGATTAGACTGGCCTGGTTCCATGTGGTTGATGTAGAGTCTCTGATGTTCTGAATTATGGTTTGTTGATTTTTTTTTTCAGTTTTGCTGCTCCTGCACCACCCTTGTCTCTATCCTGATGGGTATTGGCTGTCACCCCCTTGCCAGAGATAAAAGGCTGTTAAAATATTATAAGAGTAGATTCAAAGGTAGATGGAATAAGAGTAGAAGACCATGGTGAGAGGGGGTCAGTCTCCCATTTGCAGGATGGTTACCTTCTATCTGCTAGACTGTATGCCCTCCCTTTCTGGTGAGATCATACCCTTTTAGTTGCAAGTGACCAGAAAGAAAAGTCTGTGAGCTTAAACAGATGTCTCATTACTTACTTACAGTCCTTTATGGTGGCCTATTTTCTCTGCTGTACCAAACCCACTTAGTTATCACTCAAAGGTAAATCTCTGTAATACTACAGTAATTGCAAAGATTATAAACAGGAGGGAAGGGGAAGGAGGGCCCCGCCAGCAACAATGAGAGAAGGGATCATGGCACTTTTATCTTTGTTCTTCTTCCTTATGATGCAGTTTGCCAATTATTTTGATCATTTTTTTCTGGGTCCAATTGCTCATTCAATAAATATTAATCAAGCATCCAAATGCTATGTTCTACTAGTGGAAAATTAATGTCCCTGAACTTGTATTCTAGATATAGAAGTCAGACAAAAAAAAGAAAAACAAGTACCAATAAAATAAGAACAGATGGAATAGGTTCTTCAACAGAAATTTAAGCAAGATAACAAGATAGAATGTGATGATGATAATGTTAAGGGAGGATGATTATATAAATGCCTCTCTGTAGAAGTAAGACCTCAGAAGCTACTAGTCAGGCTACGGGAAAAGTAAGTGTAAGTTTTAAAGTTCTTCAGTTTTGATTGGAATCCATTGGACAATGAGGTGCTATGAATTATGTGTTGAAATTATCACCATTTTTGTGGAGAATTGATTCAAGAACAAGAATAGAAGTGGGGAGAATGGTTAAACAACTCCTGAAATAGTTCAGACACGAAGTGATGGTGTTTCGGAGGCGGTGAGAAGTTAGATTGGGAGAGAAGGTAGGGCCAGCACGATTTACAGATGGATTAAAGCATTATGTCAGGAAGAATGAGAAATTGAGAGTGATTTCCTAAAATTTTGGCCTGAATACTTGGCTAGGAAGTGTTATTTATTGAAACAGGGATGACTGTATAAGGAACATTAATTGAAAACAAGAATCTGGAATTCTCTTTAGCTCCAAGGACTATTGATGATGAATTTTGGCTGTGACCATAAACTGCAACCTAGAATTGTGAACCAATTAAATTCAAGAATTGAGTCATAGGGCATTTTTCTGTTTAGAAACTGAAAAGATGAGGAAGAACTAGTAAGAGACACTGACAGAAAGTTGTTGAGAGGCAGCAGGAAAAATCTGGGACATTATGTGATCATAGAAGCAAAGAAGTTTAATAGAGTGATCAACTGGTCTAAACATTGCTCACCTGTTTAATATTATGAGAAATAATTCACTTTTCAATTCTGCTGGAAGAGGCCATTGGCAATCTTTTTAAGAGTGTTGGTAATTGTAAGGAAATAAAATCTTATTGAGTGAATCTGGGGTATAGTCAGGTTGTGTTTTGCTTGCATACATGGGGCCCTGGGACTAGATCTTCAGCACCATATACACAAAAAACTTATTTTGATAGGCTGACAAAAAATGGAGAGGTGAAATGGAGAGAGCACTGTAGACACCATTTGTGGAAGTTTTGTTATAAAAAGGATAACTGTGAGGAAACTATATGGGTATGTGGGGGCAAGTAAATTTTTAATTCTTTAAGAGGGGGGATGTTGCTTATTTATTTGCTAATGGGAAAGATTCATCAGCATGTAGGTGGAAGGAGAAATTGGTGCCATTATAGAGAAGGGTGTTAACTGCTAAAACAACATGCTTGAATGAATAAGTGGAAGGGTTCTTGTGTACAAGTGAAAGGACTGGTCTTACATGGGAGAATGGAATGTTCTTATAGAGTAATAGGGGAGAAGGCAGGGTATATGGGTAGGAATGTAGGTGAGTTGATTGATCTGTTGGTTAGACGATGAGGAAAACTCATGATTTGCAGTTATTGTGAAGGTGGTCTTGAAATTTCTAGTCAAATATCAAGTGGGGCCATTCTAACATTAAAGTGGAATTAGTCATAACCAGGAAAGGATGAAGGTATTACAAAAACATCTCCCTTATTTAACAAATTTTTACATGGCAACGCATATAATGATGGGGTTTAGAATTTGTGTGGAACGATGGTTGGAAGACAGCCTTTATAAGGAAGATGACAAAATGCTATAGTTTGATGTGCAATTTAAGTGGGCTAAGATTTTTGATGAAAGAGGGAGCAGATGGTCAGAAAGTAGCAAACAGAAGGGAAAATCCCACATCTCCAGTGGAGCAATATGGAACAAAGAGAATGGGAAAAGAAAACACCCAGGATATTAGAGGGCTGCACAGAAGCTGAGACCTCAGGGAAAAGACAGGATTCCTTTAGAACAAGAAACTGAACAAGAGCTAGGTTGGTATTCAGAGGGAGAATAGATACTCGGTGTGTATGTGTGCAGGAATTCCTCAGTAGATTCCCCAACAGTGTAACAAAGTAAAGGAAAGAAACTGAACAAAATACTGAGGTTACAGAGAAAGAGGGTAGATTAAGTTTTAGAGTGGACAGCAGTAACTGACAGACTATTGAGACTATCAGATTTAATAATGTACAGAATCTTAAGGGAATCCAAAGTGATGATATAGGATGGGAACTGGAGCTTGTGGATGACTATGTTAATAAGGAAGCAAAATACCTTGGGAATTAGTTCTGTATGGCTCTTCGGATCAGTCCTGAAGTGATTTCTTCTTGTCCACTATATAGTGGAGAAGCTGGTTGTGGAACAGGCAGCAGGAGCTCTTGTATCTCCTGGCCTCTGTAAGTTCTAGAGGTTCTTGGGAAACCTGAGGTAAGGGATTTCTTGGGGGAGGAATGCTCCAAATCTCTAGTCCCTATTAAAGCCAATTTTAATAAATAAATAACATAGGTGAAAAATGTGTTTTGCTATGTAAGTACAGTTCCTTGACAAGATCCATAAGCTGTGGTCATCACCTTCAAATTACATTGCTTCACAGAAACTTTCTCTTTTAACATTTATTATGGAAACATCCCAACATATAGAAAAACAGATTCCAAACCATAAACTCTGTGATGGTTGACATTGTCAACCTTACATCTAGGATACAGGCTTCTGGTCTCAGCTGTGAAGGATTGGTATAGTTGCATTACTGGATATGAGAAAATCCAGCCAAAAAGAGGGTGGGATCACTCCCTAGGTCAGGGTTCCAGAGCAGTAGAAAGAAAGAATAAACAAACAAGCTAGCTAGTAAAATTTAGATGTACTGTGACCAGCAACTTCAAGCTCCAGCTGTTGTTACTTCCCTGTGACCATAAACTGAAACCTGAAATTGTAAGTCAATTAAAAGCTTTCCTCCTGAAGGATTGGTTGGATTACATATTTTGTTGCAGAAATATGTGAAACTAAAATAACTCTCATATACTCAATTACTTAGATTTAATAGTTATTAACATTTTTGCATGTGTGTGTATGTGCCAATGTGTATGTGTGCATGTGTATGTGCGTGTGTGTGTGTGTGTGTGTGTGTGTGTGTGTGTGTGTGCATGTGTGCACAGAAGAGGCTATGGTGTGTGCCTGTGGAGGCCCACGGGTGACTTTGGAAATCATCCTGGATTGTTTCACCTCCTATTGCTTTGTTCTAGAGTTTCCCAGGCTCTACCTTCTGGGGTTAGAAGTACAGACTATGGCCATTCCTCCATGGCATTTTTATGTGAGATCCAGGATCCAAACCCATGTTCCTCAGTTTACAAGACAAACAACCCCTGATCATCTCTCCAGCCTTGTTATCAAGGTTTTTATGTTTTCCTCATTTATATCTTACATACTGAATATTTTCAAGTACATTATAGACATTATGAGATCTCATTCCTGAATTCCTCTGTATTCTAAGCCTTTTTTACATAGAATTCTGAAGCTAACTCTGCCTTTGAAAATGTGTTGGTGTTAAAAGCTAAACAAAAATGTCCCAAAGGCATGTTGACCACCACAATGTGTAGACAGGATGTCTTCATGTTATTTTTGTTAATGCAGATTACAATCCCTAAAATTATTTATTTTAGTGGCCCCAGCACACTTTTGACTAGAGTTCATTTGTGACCGGCTGAAGTCTCCAAGTTTTTTGTACATGAATTGTCACTATCAAGTCAGGCTTCCTCTTTCTTGTATTTGTGTAATTGAATTTTTTTTTGGTTTTAGCCTATTGAAAATATTTTGAATTTGTTTTCTGTACTCCAGTGAATTAGTTAAACCCCTTTTCTTTGATTCATCAGAAAAATTGATAAGTAAATCTTTTATATGTTCATGCAAGTGTACAGCAGTCACTTTCTAAAATAGAACCTTGTGTTGCCTTGAAATTGTGGAGACTGCAATTAGATCTTCTCAAGCATTAAGAATGGAGCTTTTGTAGGAGAAATGATTTGAGTGTTCTTGATAAATCACTGAAAGTCATCGTCTTGATGATATTTGAATACAATTGAGTGGTATCTGAGTACAGTTTTCTAAAACATTCTAAATAATTCCAGAATACGTTTTTAATATAAGAAGTTACTGAATGATTTCTTAGCACAAATTGGAGATACATATATTGTTCTCGATAGTTAAATCTAGTATGTTATGTGGGGGTAGTTTTCTCAGAACCCCATGGGTTCACTTGGATGATTACTCAGTTGATTGATCTCACAATTACACAGTAATAGTTTTTTTTTTTTTTTATAACCTGAGCATGGCAGTGGCCAAGGGAGCTAAATGGACACCCTTGGCTCTGACTCATACTTAGAAAATGGGACCATACCAGGAGCATGTCAACTGCTAGACAAGTGGTATTTTTGTAAATTTGCAAATTGGAGATATAATATGACTCAGTAGAAAGCATAACTTTGGCAATATACAAAACTCAAAATAGCAAATCAGTGTTACAGAACTCCATGCTTCTCAGTATAGTTCTAACTTCATAGATATTTAGAATAAGAGGTATCTGAAATTATCCTTAAAGGGAGATATCATAGTCCAGAAATTTAGACCATGGGTTTTGGACATTGATTTTCTAAGTCTAAAGCCTGTCTATACCATTTATTGATTGTGGGACTTAGGCTAATTTTAAATGTTAATAGCAGAGTGATTCATCTTCTAGTGATTGCTATAATTAGTACGCTCACATAGCTGTTGTGAGGATTAATAGTATTAATTTAAGCACTGTTTCAAACAGAGGTTAGCTTCTTTGTTTACTCATAAGAACAGGGATATAAATGAGTATAGGAGATATGAGTTTTGCTCCACATCAAAATGTGACTCCAAGTTTCATCCTGTAGTTAGTGAAGTATTTTCTTAATCATTTATGGTATTTGGGGTTTTCTTCTGCTTTTTACTGTTTTTGTTGTCTTGACACTCTTTTTTTCTACTATTGATCTGATTTTGTACACTATTTCTCCACTGGGGACTTTTTGTTGTTTTTGAATGAGTAGGTTCAAAGTAAGAATTATTTGGTTACCTCTAGATGCCCATACTAGTTAGTGACTAGGCACCCATGAAGGCACAGTTGGCTCACCAGTGGGTAGACTGTAGAATATTGAAGCTCCCCCTCTCTTTTTGTCTGGCACCAGTCCCATACAATCTCTTAGGATAGTGTCATGTCTGATAGGGTTTTTTTCTGATATTTTTTAAAAATAGAATCAAATCATTCCTCAGCTCTTTAATAGCTAGTGACTAAATTTCTACTTTTCTAGTTTTCTCTTTTTCAGAGTGTCATAGAGATGGAGTCACACAATGTGTAGATTTTTTCTTTATTGACTTACCAAAATGCATTTGAGATTTATTCAAGTTGCATGTATTGGTAAGTTGTTCCTTTTATAGTCGTGTAGTGTAGTAGTTAAGCAATTAGTTTTGCGTAATCATCAATTTGTTAAAAGACATTAACATTTAAATTTTTAGCATGTGTATTGGTATGTGGAGTATGTGACTATGTGTAATGTGTATTAACATGTGTGTTGGTACACATGTGTCTACTGGTATATATGCATAAGTGTATGCATGTGGAGTGATATTGGGAGTCTTCTATAGTATGTGCTTAAGTAAACTAGAAGTTACCATCAGGTTTCTACCTTGATGACTCTCCATTTTATTTATTGAAGCAGGGTGTTTCAGGTGAATACAGAGCTTTCCCATCAGCTAGACTAGGTATCCACTTTGCCCTGGAGATGCCATCTCTGCTTTCTGAATGCCGTAATTATAGGTGGCCTCAACTTGAATGACAAATACTTTATCCACTGAGCTATCTTTCTCAACCCCATTCTTTGTCTTATGACTAAGGCACAGACCTTAGCTTTTTAATTTCTTTAAGGTATATAGCTAACAAAGGAGTAAGTAATTTTTTGAATTTTACTTTTTATAATTTTTATTCATGGGCATTTTCACACATGAAAATAATGAATTTGTGTCATTTTTACCCTTTGTTGCCCAATTCCATTCCATTCCCTTTTCTTTCTTTTAGTTCTGTTATATAATTTTATTTATTTCTTTTTCTCCCACATTTTATTTTTTTTTACCTAATAGGTGCCCCTGTCCTCTCAGTCCCTCCTACCCTCCCCAGTCTTCCCTCCTTGCACTCTCCTCCCTTTCCCCCTTTCTTTCACCCCCTCCTGCCCTTCCCCTCTCTCAGTACCCCCCTTCCTCCCTCTCATCGCCTGGAACATTCTTTTGTGTGAAGGCCAAACCTCCCTCTGAGTTCTCCAGCCTAGTGAGGGTTAAGGACTGAGTTGCATAGCCCAGAACCCCTTTTTGGGCTCCCTGTTAGTATGGGAACTCTGTTATGACTGTTGATCCCTTGCCTCTAAAGATGCTATTGTCTGTAGCCTTCTCCCCTGTGATCCATGCTAGACTTTGAGGGGTCATTGACATGTCAGCCAGTGTGCAGGTCAGGCAAAGTCCAATCCTCGCTGCTGAAGCCCTAACTTGTGTGGAGTATCTTGCATATCATTGGTCCTCTCCATCTTTAGGCTCTTACAGCCTTTCCATCCCCTCTTCTGCAAGGTTCCCTGAGCTTTAGGATGGGGAGAGATTTGGCTGGTCTGGTTCCAGGTGATTAATGTCTTTGGTATTCTGAATTATAGTTTGTTATTGTTTTCAGTTTTGCTTTTTCTGCACCACCCTTGGCTCCATCCTGATTGGTATTGAAGATCACCTCCTAACCAAAGACAAAAGACTGTTTAAATGAAGATCTTAATATAAGAGGAGACTCAAAGGTAGAGAGAAGAATAGGAGTATGCCATAGAAATGGGGGGGGGCACCCATATAGCAAAAATTCATCTCGATAGCATAAGCACGACCATGTTCATAGCAGCACTGTTTACAATAGTAATGTCATGGAATCAACCCAAATGTCCAACAGTTTACGAGTGGATAAGGAAAATGTGGTACATTTATACAATGGAATACTACTCAGCCGTCAAAAATGATGAGTTAATGAAATTTGCCAGGAAATGGATGGAATTAGAAAAAATTATATTGGGTGAAGTATCCCAGACACAGATAATTAAGCACCATAAGTACTCCCTAATAGGTGGATCCTAGTACCAAACCCACTTAGTGACACACTCAAAGATAAATCTCTATAATACCTACAGTAATTGCAAAGATTATAAGCAGGGAGGAAAGAGGAAGGAGACCTTCACCAGAAATGAGAGAGGGGATCATGCTACAGCAGAGAAAATAGGCCATCATCAAGGACTGTAAGTAAGTAATGAGACATCTGGTTGGGCTTGCAGACTTTCCTTACTGGTCACTTGCGTCTGATGGGGTTTGATCTCACCAGAAAGGGAGGACATAGCGTCTGGCAGATAGAAGGTAACATCTTGCAAATGGGAGACTGACCCTCTGCACACAGCGGTCTCCTACTCCTATTCCATCTACCTTTGAATCTACTCTTATAATAAGACTCTATTTTAAAAGCCTTTTATCTCTGGCCAGGGGTTGACAACCAATACCCATCAGGATAGAGACAAGGGTGGTGCAGGAGAGCAGCAAAACTGAAAAAAAATCAACAAACTATAATTCAGAAAATCAAAGACTCTACATCAACCACCTGGAACCAAGCCAGCCTAATCTCTACCCATTCTAAAGCTCAGGGAAATGTGTGGAAGAGGGGGCGGTAAGATTTTAAGAGCCTAAAGATGGGGAGGAGCAATAATATGCAACATGCTCCATACAAGTTAGGGCCGAAGTAATCATAATAGGACTTTGCATGACCTGCGCAATTACTAACATATCATTGGCCCTCAAAGTCTAGCATGGATCACAGGCACTAGGATCATTAGAGGCAAGGGATTAACATCCACAGTAGTATTCCTATACTAAACGGGAACACAAATGCCACTGAGTCCTTACACCTCATCAGAGAGGAGGACCCAGAGGGAAGTTTGACATGCACACTAAAGGATGCTCCAAGAATGGGGGGAGGGAGCACTGGGAGAAAGGGAGGGAGGATGGGAAAGAAAAGGGAAAAGGGGGGAAGGAGTAAGGGGACTCAGGGAGGGGTGTAGGAGGAAGGGGAATGGGGTACTTATCATGTTTGTATGATTGGAAGAAATAAAAAAAATGGGGGGATAGTGTCCCATTTGCTGGATAGTTACCATCTATCTGCCAGTCACTATACCCTCCTTGATTGGTGAGATCAAACTTGCTCAGTCACAATGACCAGGAAGGGAAGTGAGACAGAGCTGCAGCAGATTCTTGCTACTTACATGCAATACTTGACGGTGACCTATTTTCTCTACTGAAGCATGTTCCCATATCTCCTTTTTAAAGGAGCCCTCCTTCCCCTTCCGTCCTGTTTATAATCTTTGTGATTACAGTAGGTATTACAGAGATTTACCTTTGAATATGTCATAAAGTGGGTTTGGAACTGGGATCCACCTATTAGGGATATATACGGTGTCTAACTTTCTGTGCCTGAGATACTTCACTCAGTGTAATTTCTTCTAATTCCATCCATTTCCTGGCAAATTCCATTAATTCATCTTTTTTGATGGCTGAGTAGTATTATATTGTATAAATCTACCATGTTTTCATTATCCAGTCATCAACTGTTGGGAATTTGGGTTGATTCCATGACTTTGCTATTGTAACTAGTGTTGCAATGAACATGGTTGTGCTTGTTTCATTGCAGTGAATTTCTGCAATATGGGGGATTGTTCCCAGAAGTGGTATAGCAGAGTCATATGGCATTTTAATCTTTAACTTTTTTAGAAATCTCCATACTGATTGCCAGAGTGGTTGTATAAGCCTGCATTCCCACCAGCAATGTAGGAGAGTTCCCTTTTCTCCACATCCTCTCCAGCATTTGGTGATGTTTTATATTGTGGATTTTTGCCATCCTGACTGGGGTGAGATGATATCTCAGGGAAGTTTTGATTTGAGTTTCCTTGATGGCTAGAGATGAGGAGCATTTTTAAAGATATTTGTTAGACATTTCAATCTTGTACCCGGAAAATTTTCTTTTGAGTTCAGAGGCCCATTTTTTAGTTGTGCCATTTATCTCCTTGGTGTTTAGTTTTATAAGTTCTTTGTGCACTTTGGATAATAGAGCTCTATGAGATATATGCTTAGTGAAGATTATCTCCCATTCTGTGTGTAACAGTTACTCAACTACTGCTGTGAAAGAGGACCCAAAGTCAACCAATTTAAGGGAGTAAAGGAGATTTATTCAGCTTACAGTTCCAGAGGGTAGATATAGTATTCCAACATGGAGGCAGCATGGCTGGTGGCCAAAGCTGGAGGAAGCTGCACCACTGCAGACATCTTGGAGGCTGAGGGCTGCAAGTCTGCTTTCTGCAAAGGCAGACTTCTACACCCTAGGCTTTTTATTTTCTCTGGCCTAATATTAAGGTCCTTGATCCATTTGGAATTAAGTCTTGTACATGATGAAAAATACGAGTCGAGTTTAAGTCTTCTCCATGTGGATATCCATGTTTGCCAGCACCATTTGTTGAAGATGCTGTTCTTTTTCCATTGGATTTTTCAGGCCCCTTTGTCAAAGATCAAATGGCTATAATTGTGTGGGCTTATATCTGGGTCTTCAACTCTTATCCATTGATCTATGTGTCTATTTTGGAGACAGTACCAGGCTGTTTTTATTACTATGGATTTGTAGTATAGATTAAGGTTTGGTATGGTGATAACTCCAGCAGTATTTTTGTTCTTCAGCATTGTTTTTTTTTGGTTGTTTTTTTTTTTGCTATCCTGGGCCTTTTGTTCTTCCACATGAAATTTGAGATTGTTTAGTCAATTTCTTTATAGAATTGCTCAGGTTTTTTTTTTTTTTTTGTATTTAGAGATCTTTATTTTATTTTTTATACATTTTTATTATTATTTCCGCTCATACAAACTTAATAGGTACACCAGTTCCCTCCCTCCCTCCTCCTCCCCCTGAACCCCCTGCTCCCCTTCCCCTCCCCATCCCCCAATGCCTCCCGCCCCAATTCCCAGAGAGTCCTTTAATGTGCATGCCTGACTCTCTTCTGGGCCCTCCTCTCCGACCCAGTGGCATTTCCCTGAACGCTTTCCCGTGTTCCCCTTAAGCATAGGAACACTACTGTGGCTGTCAATCCCTTGCCTCCAAGGACCTTGGTGCCTTTAGCAGATGCTAGACTTTGTAGGGTCAATAGTGTGTTGGACATTGCGCAGGGCATGCAAAGTCCATTTATGATTGCTTCGGCCCTAACTCGTGTGGAGTATCTTGGAAATCACTGCTCCTCCCATCCTTTTGCTCTTACACTCTTACCGCCCCCTCTTTCGGAAATGTCCCTGAGCTTCAGGATGGGGAGAGATTAGGCTGGCCTAGTTCTAGGTGGTTGATATAGAGTCTCTGAAGTTCTGGATTGTGGTTTGTTGATTTTCTTTTGCAGTTTTGCTGCTCCTGCAATGCCCTTCACTCCATCCTGCTGGGCACTGAATGTCATCCCCTGGCCAGAGACAAAAAGCTCTTAAACTGGAGTCTTATTATAAGCGCACATTCAAGGGTAGATGTAATAAAAGTAGGAAACCTCAGAGAGGGAGGGGTCAATCACCCATCTGCAAACTGGTTACTTTTTATCTGCCAGACTATATGCCCTCCCCTGCTGTTGAGATCATACCCCCTTAATTATACATGATCAGGAATGAACGTCTGTGAACTTAACCAGGTGTCATATTATTTATTTGCAGTCCTTGATGGAGGCCTATTTTCTCTGCTGTAACATGGTCCTCTCTCTCCTTGTTTCTGGTGTGGCCCTCCAACCCCATCCCTCCTGTTCATAATCCTTGCAATTACTGTAGGTAATACATAGAT
This sequence comes from Typhlomys cinereus, assembly GCA_023101885.1. Lineage (NCBI taxonomy): Eukaryota > Metazoa > Chordata > Mammalia > Rodentia > Platacanthomyidae > Typhlomys > Typhlomys cinereus. The sequence continues at coordinate 219,478 of JALPQD010000579.1, forward strand.
TTACCTATGAGTGTCTCAAGGTGGGCTGGGTGGGTTTGGTACTAGGAGCCACCTATTAGGGAGTAAATACGGAGCTTAATTTTCTGGATCTGGGATACTTCACTCAATATAATTGTCTCTAATGACATCCATTTCCCGGCAAATTCCAGTAATTCATCATTTTTGATGGCTGAGTAGTACTCCATTGTATAGATGTACCACAGTTTCCTTATCCACTCATCAACTGTTGGACATTTGGGTTGATTCCAAGACTTTGCTAGTGTAAACAGTGCTGCAATGAACATGGTCGTGCTTTTCCTATCGAGGTGAATTTTTGCTGTATGGGGGGTTATTCCCAAAAGTGGAATCACAGGGTCATATGGCATTTCAATCTTTAATTTCTTTAAGAATCTCCAGACAGCTCGCCAGAGTGGCTGTATGAGCCTGCATTCCCACCAGCAATGTAGGAGAGTTCCCGTCTCTCCACATCCTCTCCAGCATTTGTTGTTGTTTGTATTGTGGTTTCTTGCCATCCTGACTGGAGTGAGATGATATCTCAGGGAAGTTTTGATTTGCATTTCCCTGATGACTAAGGAAGTAGAGCATTTTTGAAGATATGTGTTAGACATTTTAATTTCATCCCTGGTAAAGTTTCTTTTAAGTTCCAGGGCCCATTTTTTAATTGGGCCATTAGTTTCCTTGGTGTTTAATTTTCTAAGTTCTTTGTGCACTCTGGATAAAGAGCTCTATCAGATATGTGGTTAGTGAAGATTTTTTCCCATTCTGTGGGTTGCCTTTGAGCTCCTGTTACAATCTCTTTATCTGAAGAGAAGCTCTTTAATTTCACAAGATTCCAACTATTGAGAGTTAGTAGCAATGACTGCGCCATTGGATGTCTGTTTAGGAAATGTTGGCTGAGCCCAATCATCTCCAGGGAATTCCCTACCTTTCACCTATGGTTTTTATAGTCTCTGGCCTTATATCAAGGTCCTTGATCCATTTGGAATTAAGTCTTGTACATGGTGACAAGTACGGGTCCAGTTTTAATCTTCTGCATGTGGAGATCCAGTTTTGCCAGCACCATTTGTTGAAGATACTGTTCTTTTTCCATTGGATTCTTTGGGCCCCTTTGTCAAAGACCAAATGGCTGTAATTTTGTGGGCTTATATCTGGGTCTTCAATCCTTATCCATTGATCTGTGTGTCTATTTTGGAGCCAGTAGCAGGCTGTTTTTATAAATATGGATTTGTAGTATAGACTAAGGATTGGTATGGTGATACCTCCAGCCGTGTTTTTGTTAATCAGAATTGTCCTTGCTATCCTGGGTCTTTTGTGCCTCCATATGAGTTTTGAGATTGTTTGGTCTACTTCTTTAAAGAATTTCTTTGGGATTTTAATTGGTATAGCATTGAATTTGTATATTGCCTTTGGTAGGATGGTCATTTTTACGATGTTGATTCTGCCAATCCAGGAACATGGGAGGTCTTTCCACCTTCTGATGTCTTCTACAATTTCTTTCTTTAGGGTTTTAAAGTTTTCATTGTAAAGGTCTTTTACCTCCTTGGTTAGGTTTATACCAAGGTATTTTATTTTTTTTAAGGGCTATAGTAAATGGGATTGTTTCTCTCAGGGCTTTTTGACTTCTTTCATTCTGGGCATATAGGAAGACCACTGATGTTTGTATGTTTATTTTGTATCCTGCCACCCTGCTGAACTTCTGTATTAGTTCCAGGAGCTTCCTGGTGGAGTGTTTGGGATCACTCAGGTATAAGGTCATGTCATCTGCAAATAGAGATGACTTCTTCCTTGCCGATTTGAACCCCTTTTATGTCCTTTTCTTTTCTTATGGCTTCAGCTAAGACTTCACATACAATATTGAATAGAAGTGGTGAGAGTGGACAGCCTTTTCTAGTTCTTGATTGATGCAGGAATGCTTCAAGTTTTCCCCCATTGAGTATAATCTTTGCTGTGAGCTTGTTGTATACTGCTTTAATTATATTGATGAATGTTCCTTCCATTCCTACTGTCCATAGCATTTTGATCATAAAAGGCTGTTGGATCTTGTCAAAAGCTTTTTCTGCATCTATCGGGAGTATTATGTGGTCTTGGACTTTGGACTGGTTTGTATGATGAATTACATTTATTGATTTGCGTATGTTGAACCAACCTTGTATGCCAGGGATAAAGCCTACTTGGTCCCCGTGAATGATGTTTTTGATATGTTTTTGAATGCAATTTGCTAAGACTTTTTCGAGAATCTTTGTATCTGTGTTCATCAGATAGATTGGCCTATAGTTTTCTTTTTTAAGTGTATCTGTATTAGGTTTTGGGATTAAAACGATATTAGCTTCATAGAAGGAATTTGTTAGTGTTCCTTCCTTTGCTATTTGATGGAACAGTTTAAGGAGTATTGGTGTTATTAACTCCTTAAATGGGTGGTAGAACTCTGTGCTGAATCCATCTGGTCCAGGACATTTTTTTGGTGGGAAGATTCGAGATTACCTCCTCAATTTCCTTATATGTTATAGGACTATTTAAATAATTCAGAACTTCCTGATTCAATTTAGGTAGGTTGTGTTTACTTAGAAATTCATCCATCTCTTTTGTGTTGTCAAACTTCACAGAGTATAAGTTTTTGAAATATGATGTTATAATTCTCTGGATTTCTTGGGTATCAGTAGTGATAACTCCATGTTCATTTCTATTTTTGTTAATTTGAGTTTTCTCTCTCTTGCTTTTGGTTAATTTAGCTAGGGTGTATCAATCTTATTGATATTTTCAAATAACCAGTTTTTTGACTGGTTGATTTTCTCTATCATTTTCCTAATCTTGATTTCAAATATTTCTCCCCTTACTTTGCTAATCTCCTCTCTTCTACTGCTTTTGGGATCAGATTGCTCTAGTTTCTCTAAAGCTTTAAGCTGCATTGCTGTTATTTATTTCTGATATTTCCATTTTTTTTTGATGTAGACATTAAGAGCTATGAACTTACTTCTCAGGACAGCTTTCATTGTGTCCCAGAGATTTTGGTAAGTTGTATTTTCATTATCATTTGCTTTCAGGAAATCTTGGATTTCCTTTTTAATTTCTTCCTGAATCCAATTCTTCTTCAGCATCATAGTGTTAAGTTTCCAGGAGTTAGTGTATTTTCTGTCATTTGTTGTGTTGTGGATGTCCAGCTTTAGGCTGTGGTGGTCTGATAGGGCACAGGCTAGAATTTCAACTTTCCTGTATATGTGGAGATTCGTTTTGTGGCCCAATATGTGATCTTTTTTGGAGAAAGTTCCATGTGCTGCCGAAAAAAATCTGTATTTTTTGGTGCATGGATGAAAAGTTTGATAAAGATCTGTAAGGTCCATCTCTTTAAGGGTTTGATTACGTTCCAAAGTGTCTCTGTTAAGCTTTTGACCTGTTGATCTATCCCATGTTGAGAGGGCGGTGTTGAAGTCCCCAAGAATTATCGTTTGGGAGTGGATTTCTTGCATTAGACGCTGTAGAATTTACTTAATAAATGTGGAGGGGCCGTATTGGGTGCATAAATGTTCAGTATTGTGAAGTCTTCCAGGTGAATTTTACCTGTGACTAAAATGTAGTATCCATCTGTGTCTCTTATGATTTTTTTTTGGTTTGTAGTCTACTTTGTCCGACAGCATAATGGCTACCCCTGCCTGTTTCCTGGTTCCATTAGCTTGCAGAATTTTGGACAAGCCTTTCATTTTTAGGATGTGCCTATCTTTTGTGGTGAGATGAGTTTCCTGAAGGGAGCAGGTTGATGGGTTGTGGTTTTTAATCCAAGTTTGTAATCTGTGTCTCTTGATCGGTGAGTTAATACCATTGACATTTAATGTTATAATGGAGAAATTATTTTTAATTCTGGACATTTTTTATGTTTAGTGAATTTCGTAAGCTTATTGTTTGACATTTATGTTTTGGTGATATTATACTTCCCTTTTGTCTTCCTGGATACGCTTGTTTTTTTCTTCAAGTTTGGGTATCATTTCTACCATTTTTTGAAGGCCTGGTTTGGTAGACATGTATCCCTTCAAGTTGTCTTTGTGCTGGAAAACGTTTATTTCTCCCTCGATCATGACAGACAGTTTTGCCAGGTACATCAGTCTGAGTTGGCATTTTTGCTCATTTAATACATGAAGTGTGTCTCTCCAAGCTCTTCTTGCTTTTACTGTTTCCATTGAGAAGTCATTTGTTATTTTAATAAGTTTGCCTTTAAAAGTGACTTGCTTTTTTCTCTTGAAGCTCTCAGCACCTTTTCTTTGTCTTGAATGTGGAGAGTTTTGACTATTATTTGCCATGGCGATTTTCTATTTTGGTCATATCTGTTTGGAGTGCAAAATGCCTCTTGTATTTGGATGGGCCTCTCATTCTTCAGTTGAGGGAAGTTTCCATTTATGATAATTTGAAATATTTCCTCAGGTGTGGTATTTGGGATTCTTGCTCTGGTATTCCATGAATGTGCATGTTAGGCTTCTTCAGGGTGTCCCATATCTCTTGAATGTTCCTCTGAAGTATCTTTTTGTCTTTAACAATCTCTTCCATTGAGCTGGTTAATTCTCCCACTTTGTCTTCAAGATCTGAAATTCTATTTTCTGCTTTGTTAGTTGTGCTGATAAGACTCTCTGTTGAGCTTTGGATTGAAGATAACTTTTCTTTTATTTCAATTTTAAACTCTGCCTGACACTCTTTTAACTACTCTATGCATACTTTTGTTTCTTGAACTGTTTTTCTCAACTCTCCAAGTGCCTGTTGTGTTCCTGTTCAACGTGGTTGGTGCGGTTGTTTAACTCCTCTTGGATTTCCTCTTTCAAAGTATTAATCATGGTAATGATCATACTTTGAAAGTTGTTGTCTTGGGTTTGGCTTTCTTGGCTGTTTTCTGTGAATTTGTTCTGGTTGGAATCCATCATTAAGAGGTTAATTCTTTCGGTGGGAGATTGGTCTTCTTGGGTTTTGTTTCTCGTTGGTCTGCACTTTGACTTGGGCATTGTTGTTTTGTCTTCTAGGGCTTTTCAGTTTCTGTGTGTTTTTGACTGAACTGATTTAGTTGGTATTACTACACTTGGGCAGTTATTACTAGTGCTTTCCTTGGACTTGGGTATGTTTGTCTTTTGTTATTGTTATTTCCTAGTTGAGGCTGTTAGGCTGTTAGTACATCAGTTAAGTGAGGTTAAGTAGACAGGGGGTGAATATTAGTATGGTAGTACACTTTTACGATGTAGTTTCTTGGTGATATGTGAGAGTGAGTGGTGTACTCCTTGCAGTTGTATATTTTTTTTGGGTGGCTGTATGGAAAAGTTAATCTACTCTACAGTGATTAATATTAGAAAGTAACAGTAAGGTGAAAAAAAGGAGGTTTAGTTATCTTTGGGCTGGATGTGAAGAATCTCTCCCATGTGATAGGATGATTGTAGAAGTTTTCAGTTGTATGGCCTTTGACCCTTAGAACTTTGCTTGAGTTTCCTTTGGACTCTATTGAATTCTGAGTACCAGTGTGTGTTCCGTAGAGCATGTGCATGGGTCCCCGGTGGGCCAGAGAGGCAGAGAGGCTGATGTTGATGTCAGAATTCTTCACCTGGGACCTGGGACTTGGCTTACTGGCCTACCCAAGTTCCAGGGGTGGAGGAGTGTGAGCAAGTCCTGTCCAGTTGGGCGGACATGCTGGTGGGAGGAAGAAAGGGGCTGGGGCCTGGGGCATGGTCTAGGCTAAAACGGGAGGCCGCCTGGGTGCTGCTGGGAGGCGGGGCAACCTGGGGGGCTGGGGGTACTCACCTGGGGACTGCGGACTGGGAAGCGCAGTTGGGCAGCCAAGGCGGGCGGGAGGGAGAAAAGGGGGCTGGGGTCTTGGGGCGTGGGCCAGGCTAAAATCGGAGGCCACCTGGGTTTTGCTGGGACTCGGGGCGACCTGGGGGCCTGGGTGGACTCACCTAGGGCAGCGGACAGGGAAGCATAGTAGGGCGGCCAAGGCGGGCAGGAGGGAGAAAGTGGCTAGATTGCTTTATATGATGGATTATATTTATTGATTTGTGTATTGAACCAACCTTTTGTGCCTGAGATAAAGCCAACTTGATCATAATGAAAGATCTTTTTGATATATTTTTCAATCTGATTTGGTAAGATTTTGTTGAGAATGTTTGCATCTGTGCTCATCAAAGAGTTAGGTCTATAGTTTTCTTTTTTGAGTGTTTCTTAGGTTTTGGGATTAGAATGATATTACCTTTGTAGAAAGAATTTGGAAGTGTTCCTTCCTTTGGTATTTTATGGAATATTTTAAGGAGTATTTGTGTTAGTTGTTCTCTAAATATCTCATAGAATTCTGTCCTGAATCCATCTGGTCCAGGATATTTTTTGGTGGGAAGATTCGAGATTACTTCATCAATTTCCTCATTTTTATAGGACTATTTAAATAATTCAAACTTACTGATTCAATTTAGTTGATTTTTGCTTACTGAGAAATTCATCCATTTCTTTCAGATTATCAAATTTCATGGGGTATAAATTTTTGAAATAAAAGCTTATAATTTTCTGAATTTCTTGGGTATCAGTTGTGATAACTCCATTTTCATTTCTAATTTTGTTAATTTTGGGATTTCTCTTTCTTGATTTTGGTTAATTTAGCTAGGAGTTTATCAATCTTATTATTTTTTTTCTAAGAACCAGCATTTCATCTGGTTGCTTCTTTGTATCATTTTCCTTATCTCAGTTTCAGATATTTCTCCCCTGCTTTTACTAATCTCCACTCTTCTATTGCTTTTGGAATTAGATTACTGTTGTGTCTCTAAAGCTTTAAACTGCATTGTTATTTACTTGTGATGTTTCCACTTTTTTATGTAGCCATCAAGAGGTATAAATTTACATCTTAGGAAAGCTTTCATTGTGTCCCAGAGATTCTGATATGTTGTATTTTCATTATCATTCACTTCTAGGAAATCTTGAATTTACTTTTTGATTTCTTTCTGAACCTAATTCTCATTCAGCATCATAGTGTTTAGGTTTCAAGAGTTACTGTGCTATTTTCTCTTGTATTGCAGATGTGAAGCTTTCGACTATGGTGGTCTGACATGGTATAGGCTATAATTTCAACTTTCCTGTATATGTGGAGATTCGTTTTGTGGTCCAATATGTGGTCTATTGCTGCTTTGATGGAAAGTTGGATAAAGATTTCTAAGGTCCATTTCAGTAAGGGTTTGATTTAGTTCCAACTTGTCTCTCTCTAATTTTTTGGCCTGTTGATCTATCCCATGTTGAGAGTGCAGTATCAAAATCCACAAGTATTATCATTTTGGGATTGATTTATTGTTTTAGACGTTGTAGTGTTTGCTTAGTGAATGTGGAGGAGCCCATATTAGGTGCAGATATGTTCAGTATTGTGAAGTCTTCCTGGCGAATTGTTCCTATTACTAAAATGTAGTATCCTTCTGTATCTCTTACAATTTTCTTTGGTGTGAAGTCCACTTTGTCAGATATCATAATTGCTAACTGCTATCTTCCTTGTTCCATTAGTTTGACAAATTTTTGACTGGCCTTTTACTTTTAGAATGTGCCTATGTTTTGTGGTGAGATGTGTTTCCTGAAGGCAGCAGATGGATGGGTTTTGATTTCTAATCCATGTTTGTAGCCTGTGTCTTTTGATTGGTGAGTTAATTCCATTGACATTTAGTGTTGTAATGGAGAAATAACTTTTAATTCCTGACATTTTTTGTGGTTTTTGTAAGTGTATTATTTAGCTTGTAGGTTGTGGTGCTATTATACTTCCCTTTTGTCCTCCTGGATATGCTTGTATTTTTTTTTTCTTCAAGCTTGATTATATTTTATAGCATTTTTTGAAGGCCTGGTTTGCTTGTCATGTATGCCTTCAAGTTGTTTTTATGGTAGAAATGTTTTCTTTCACCTTTCATCATGACTGATATTTTGATGGGTAATCAGCCTGGGTCGACATTTGTGCTTATTCAATACTTAAAGTACATCTCCCCAAGCTCTTCTGACTTTCACTGTTTCCACTGAAAAATAATTTGTTATTTTAATAGATTTACCTTTAAAAGTGACTAGTTTTTTTTTTTTTTTTGTCTTGAAGCTTCAGCACATTCTCTTTGTCTTCGGCGTAGTGTTTTGACTATTATTTACCATCAGGAGTTTCTATTTTGGTCATAACTGTTTGGGGTGCAGAATGCCTCTTGCATTTGGGTGGACCTCTCTTTCTTTAGATGTGGAAAGTTTTCCTTTATGATAATTTGAAAAATTTTCTCAGGTGTGGTATTTTGGGATTCTTGTTCTTGTATTCCATGAGTACGTATGTTAGGCTTCTTCAAGGTGTTCTCATAACTTGAATATTCCTCTCAAGTATCTTTTTGGGCTTACCATTCTCTTCAATTCAGCTGGTTTGTTCTTCCACTTTGTTTTCAAGATCTGATATTCTATTTTCTTCTTCATTAGTTCTGTTGATAATACTCTGTTGAGTTATGAGTTGAAGATAGCTTGTCCTCTAGTTAAGAGTTTAAACTCTGCTTGAGATTGTTTTAACTGCTCTATGCCTATTTTTGTTTCTTCAAATACTTTTCTTATCTCCTCCAAGTACCTGTTGTATTCTTGTCGAAATGATTGATGTGCTTATTTAACTCCTCCCCAATTTCTTCTTTCATTGTTTTGATCATAGTGAAGATCAGGCCATGAAAATCATCTTGGATGCTTAAGGGGAACACAGGAAAGGGTTCAGGGAAATGCCGCTGGGTCCTTGTATGTTATCGGAGAGGAGGACCCAGAGGACAGTCAGGCATGCACATTAAAGGATTCTCCGGGGATTGGGGGAGGGGAGGCACTGGGGGGTGGAGAGGGAGGGGTGAGGGGAGGAGGAGCAGGAGGGTCAGGGGGAGGAGGAAGGAGGGAGGGAACCGGTGTACCTATTAAGTTTGTATGAGCGGAGATAATAAAAAATGTTTAAAAAAACATTAAAAAAAAAGAAAAGAAAATCATCTTGGGTATGGCTTACTTGGATATTTTCTGTGAGTTTGTTTTGGTTGGATTCCATCATTATGGTGTTGATTCTTTCTGTAGGAGATTTATTGTTTTGGCTTTTTTTTTCTCATATATTTGTGCTGTGACCTGGGCATTTTTTTTTAATCTCTTAAAACTCTTTTTGTTTATGTGTGTTTTTGGCCAAACTGAATTAGACAGTATTAGTACATTTGAGCAGTTATTGCTAGTGTTTTTGTTGGAGTTGGGTATTCCTTTCTGGTGTTGGTGTTATTTCATAGATAATTCTGTTGGACTGTTAGTACATCAATTAAGGCATGTTTTGTAGACAGGAATTAAAGATTAGTTTGTTAATGCACTTTTAGGTTACTCTTGTGGGTGACATGTGTGGGTGAATGGTATAGTCCCTGAGGATGTATGGGTTTTTGGTTGGTATATGGAAATATTAAACTACAGTGAATAATAATTGAGAGAAACAAGATGGTGAAAAGGGTGTTCTCATCTTAAAGCTGGGTGGGAATGTTCTCTCTTGTATGATGGTCTGATTTTAGAAGACATCAGATGAATGACCTTGGTACCCTAGCCCTTTGCTTGGGTTTTCTCTGGACTCTGTTGAATTCTGAGAACCAGAGAGTCTACCCTGGTCTAAGTCTGGGTCTGGTCCAGTTCCAGGGCAGAAAGGCAGAGTGGCTAGTGGGGTGCACAGATAACCTGGGGCCTGGGGCATGGTTGAGGGGCCTTACCTGAGGATCAGGGAGTCAGCCCTAGTCCTGATCCAGGGCAGAAATGCAGAGAGGCTAGTTGGGTACACAGGTGACCTGGGGCCTGGGTTGTGGTCCAGTGGCCTTACATGAGGAGTTGGGAGTCTGCCCTGGTCCAGGTCTTTGTCCGGGACACAAAAGCATAGTGGCTAGTAGAGCATACAGATGACCTGGAGCCTGGGGCTTGATCATGCAGACAGCCTGGGGCCTAGAGCCTGGGGCCGAGGGTGTGGTGTAGGGAGCTTATCTGAGGAGCAGGGAGTCAACCTTGGTCCAGATTTGGGTCTGGGTCCAGGGCAGAAAAAGCCTTTTTCTTTTTCTAATATAAACCTTCTTCTCAGCCAGTCTCCTTTCTTCTTTCTTTTCTTTTTTTTTTTCATACATTGCCCACTGAATTTCCTCTGGGTTTCCTGTGTTGGCATGTGTGTGTGTACATTTCACCGAGCATGAATACTAAACACATCAGTGGGTATGCCATTGAGGAAAGTAGCTTTCCCCTCCCCAATTGTGCATTAGTCCCAAATATTCTCTCAGGGAGGTATTATAGCTTTGAGGTCTTGTGTCTTTCATGGTGAAATGGTAATAGACCAAATCATGTTCAGTTTTTGCAGGAGTAGACAACTACAGTTTATTCATGGGTGTAGCAGCCCTGTCATATCCAGAAGATAATTGTCAGGCAGCACTCTTCCCCATGCTCTGGCTCTTATATTTGTATTGTCTCTTCTTCCTTGATGTTCCATGATCCTTGGGATGGGGCATTGGTGGTTTAGATATCCTGTTTAGGGATAAGCAGTGCATTATCTTGTATTCTCTGCATTTTGGCTTGTTTTCATTCTCGATATTAAATACCTTCCATTGCAATAGAAGTTTTTTGCTTGAGGAATTGGAGCTGCTGTAATTTATGAGTATTATGACAAATTTTCAAATGGTAGTCTCCCCCTCTCCTGGGTCCAGAGTCTCCCCATTCACAGGTTCTTGGCTTGGTTTACAGTACCAGGCATGTGTTTTCTGCTGAAAAAATGATTCTTAGGTCCAACCAGAAGGTGGTTGATTACTTGCACCCACACACACATATTCACACCACCATGATACCAATTGACAGGGTTGTTATTATTGTAGCTCACAGCATTAACAGTTGATTGCTTTTCTTCCTCAACAACCCTCATAGTAGCTTCTGGTACTGTGAAAGCTGGTCACCAAGAAGGAAGCTTCCCCATGTTTTCTTCATGTCTCATGATCCTTATGTGTTGTGTCTTCAGGAATACAGTTTTACTCCAGATTATGGAGGTCAATCATTCTCATTAGGACATGTCACATGCCTGATACTGAAAAGTGTTTTTGTTTGTGGCTTCTTTAAGAGTACCTCAAAGCACTTTCTTCCTCACTCTGTGTACCCTGTGTAGTATTCATCTGCTCATACTTTTTGTTTTTAAATTGTTTTAAATTTTCTTTATTTTTGTTAGATAAAGTTATAGTCTAGAAAAGTTTTTTGAACATGTCACTGTCCTTGGTACCACTTTTTCTCTCCTAACCCTTCCTCATTTTATCTTCTTTTCTCCCTCCATTATTATTCTTTCTGCCTTCTTACTGTAAGATTTTGAATGTTCTGTATATATTTGCCCCTAAAACTCACCATACCATGGACTAGATGGAAGTTTTTTAATGGAGTTTCAGAACTGTCAGGGCCAGTCTTGGGAAGAGGGAGAGAAAAGGATAAAAGGATTGGGTTAAGGAGGGCAGGAGGGTTTTAGGGTTGGTAGGTGGGCTGATGGGTCTGGATGGAGTCTTTCCCTCTTATAAGGTGATACCCCAGTTGTTTGTCCAGTCCAGAAAGTGTGGTCACTCTTTGACTTTGACCCTGTTGCCACCAAGGCTTTTGTAAATGCTAAGTGGTCATTACGGGCCAGTGGCCACAGGCAGAAGCTCTGCCCTGAGTATGGAAGAATAGACATTCTAACACTTATCACATATGTTAATTTACCTTACTTTTTTTAAGATCCTCTCCATCCACACCCCTCTCTACCTAATGGTCCCTTTCTATTTTTTTAACTGTTACAGGTATTCTTAGTTAAAGCACACAAATCTGAAGGTTCAATGTTACCATGAACATAAAAAAGGACAACATACTACCTTTATCTTTCTGTGTCTAGGATACATTTAGAAGCAAATTTTATAACTTCATTTTTTTCTGACTGCTGAATATTATTACATTATATATGTATCACATTTTCATTATTCATTTGTCAAATAATGGACATCTAGACTTATTCCATTTCCTTGCTATTGTGAATAGATTAACGGTGGGCATAGATGTACGAGTGACTCTGTAGTATGACATAAAGTCCTTAGGAATATGCCCAGGAGTGGTCTAGCTGGTCATAATGCTAACTCAATTTTTAGCTTTATGAGGATTCTCCAAACTGATTTGAAAAGTGAATATACCAATTTACACTTTTCACCAACAATGAATAAATTTCCTTAGTGTGTTAAATCATTTAAAAATGTATCTATTCAAATATTCAGTAATGACAAAAGGAAAACATGTGCATTTAGTGATTCATTTTGGTTACTACTAGTGTTAATTTTAGACTATTTTGAATGGATTAATGATTCCTGACTTAGGATCTCCATCGCCATTTACTCCAAGAAGTTTCCATATTTGGTTAAATTGGGCACGTTTATTTACTCAATTACTTGTAAAACTTTAAATTCCGCAGTGATCTAATAGATTATGTTTTGGCTTTTTGTTACATAGATCACACCTCCCTGAAACAACTTGGCATTAATTACTTACGTAACTTTTTTATTTTAGCTCCAAAAGACATTTCCTTTATTGTAACAATTATTTAAAAAGTCCTTTAAATGTTTTAAAATTTTCATATGTTTTGTTTGTGAGAGGGTGTATATATATGTATATGTATGTATATGTGGGCATGTGTCAAAAGGGTATTTGAGTGTTGGTGCCTGTGGAGGTACAAGAATGACTTCAGAAATCAACCTGGATTGCTCCACCTCCCTATTGCTTTGCTTTAGGTTTTCTCAGATTCTACCTTCCAGGGCTGGAATTACAATCTGCCACCATTTCCCACTGACATTTTTATGTTGGACATGGGGATCCGAACTCAGTTCTATTTGCTTTGTGAGGCAAAGACTTGAACTTCTCAATCATCTCCCCAGTTTAGAAGTCCTTTATATAGTCAGAATGAACAATGACCTGTGTGGCATTAATTGAGACTCTCCTATTCTATATTAAATCTATTTGCTTCCATTGGCATCATTCTTCTGAGCCAAACTGTTATTTTTCTATACAAGGTTTCTGGTAAATTGCACATTTTAATCTGTGAAAGAATAATTTTAGTGCATTAGCCAGAGATAATGGCTTTGGTCTCTGAGATCCCTCTTTCATGACACCTGCCAGTTTTCAAACAATAATTTCTACTTCACTAAAGTCTTAGAATGAGAACAGAGATCATCCGTATTTCTAATTCTTGTCTAATTGCAAGTAATCTGTAGATAGTTGAGTGGATAAATAAATGCATGAAAGACATGATGATTGGGGATGGAGAGTAGAAAAAAACAGCTTATACATGGTATAAGCAGTAGACTTGCCTAGGTAAAGGAATGTAAAAGGTTTCCGTATTATCACAGACAGCAAAACTGTATACGTTATTGTGGGAACATGGGAACAGCAGACAACTAAAGATGGATGACACTAATTCTATGCCATTTTCAAAGCTGAAAACCCCTGGGAAGCTGTGGCTAAAGGAGTGGGACCTGGAAACAGAATAAATTCAAAATCTTAGACTTAATTACTTCCGGTTGAATTGGGCATATATAATAAGTGAGATGGAGATCAATTTGGGGTGATATGTTTAAGTAAAAGAGATGACTTGATGTATGACCTTTTTATTTCAATAGGATCACTTTGGTTACATTGTTGGAATATAATGAGATGGGAAGATAAGAATAGTACTAGAAATATCAGTAAGAAGCCTGTTACAGAAATGAAAGCTGAAGACAAAAGTAGTTTAGAGTAGGATAGATCCAGTGGAGGTGGAAATTGTCTGATTTAGGACTTGTGCTTAAAGTGCAACTGTCAGAGTTTTATGATGGATGAATCTATATCACTTTCATTTTTCCTTAGCAAAACAGAGCAAGGCATAACCTTTTGTAATGTCTAATTTATAAAGATTTTGATACCAGAGACTTAAGTTGAGGTTATTTCTTTGTAAGACTAAGCTTTCTTGATGTGGAGCTTAGTATAGGTCCAGCATGATTTTACCAGCTGATATGCTTTCAAGTCCATGTTTTCCAGATATCTTCTATAAGGAATGTCAGGAGAGCACTAGTTGCATTCTTTCCTGTTGACTGAATCTGTAGCAAACAGAATAATACCTATAATTTTATCTCACTTGAGAACATTTGTAACAATGAAGCTGATGCTCTTTATGTATTGAACAGTTTACTCTTGATGGACTTCCTGCAAGGAAAGCCATTATCCAATGAGACAAATATGCTATGTAAACAGTTTGATCAGATTAAGACTCAAGAACCCAACTCTTTTCAGCTATGTACACACTTCATTTATTGTAAATGCACTTCATTTATTTTAAATACACTTCTCTGGCTCTGATAATAGAAGATCTTCTTGATTAATGTACCAGTGAATATTCTATCTTCTGGGTAAAATTTTCTGTTAAACCTCTAATGATTTTATAGGATTGACCATTTAGGATTTTATGGGATTGCATTAAAAACTGCTCTGAACTTTTCACAATAGCAAAGTTATGGAATCAACCTAGATGTCCAGCAGTTGATGAGTGGATAATAAAAATGTGACACATATACACAGTGGATTACTACACAGTGGATTACTATGCAGCTATCAATAAGACTCAAATTAGTGAAATTTACTGCTTAAATGCATGGAACTAGAAGAAATCACACTGAGGGAAGTATCCCAAGCACAGAAAACCAGATGTCGCATGTTCTCCCTTAAAAGTGGAACCTAATTCCAAGTAATAACATTTTTATTACTTTACTAATTCCAAGTAGAAATCTTTTTATTACCCTTTATAACTGTGAAGCATTCAAAATAAGAAGGTAGGAAGGTAGGGCAAAGAAGATCCAAAGAGAATGAAGACAAAGGAACAAAGTTCAATAGAGAAATAAGGCCACCATTGAGAAAGATGTATAATTCATATGATATCTGATCCAATCAGATCTATAATTAATATGATATCTGATCCAATCCGTACTCAGTTTCCTTCCTATTCACTGGTATTTGGATTAGTTTGAAGAACTGGTCATGTGTTCCCAATCATGGAGGGTAGTGATTAGTTGACAGCCAGAGGATATCCTGAGGTTGACCCTATCCACTACTGTGCCCCACTTCTGATCCTCCATCCCCTTCAAGCCTTTCCTTATATAAAGGCCTTTCTTTACCAGTTTGTCTATTGTTGGATAGGAGAGGATCCAACACCCAGATAGGATGCAGCATTGTGCAGTGCAAGAAGAGCAAAATGGACAACAACAAACAACCTGAGTACAGAACACCAGTGTAACAGTACTCTTTACAGGTACATTAATCAAGAAGATCTTCTATTATCAGAGCCAGAGAAGTGTATTTAAAATAAATGAAGTGCATTTACATAAATGAAGTGTGTATATAGCTGAAAAGAGTTGGGTTCTTGAGTCTTAATCTGATCAAACTGTGAGAGAACACTCAAAGTCAATCAACTTAAGGGAGAAAGGGAGGTTTGTGGGAACCAGTACCCACTCACACATCCATTCACTCACTCAAGCACACATCTGCTGGCTGTGATGAAAATAAGTTCCAGCCGTCCCCACCTCCGCCTCTACCCCCAGAGACTTGGCACGGGACAGGGAGATTGTCAGAAGCAGATCTCTCTTTATTGGGGGGAGAAAAGGAACTTTTATAGACAGGCCACCAAGGCGCGAAACAGGCATTCATTTGTATCACAAGGTCAAGACATCCTACAGGTGCTAATGGTCAAGTTCAATGTCACTCAGCATAGGGGGCAGGTAGATACCTGAAAGCCAATTAGGGCTCTCTGTGAAGTGATCAGGTTATATCCAAGACCCTTGCCCTCAGTGCCATCTTTAGTCACATGTGCTCGGCCATGCCCTGGGTCAAATCCTGGACAGGCCTAACAGAGGTTTATTCAGCTTACGGTTCCAGAGGGAAGGTATAGTTTCTCAAAGCAGAGGTGGCATGGTTGGTTGGCCAAAGCTGGAGGAGGCTAAGTCACTGCAGACATCTTGGAAGCTGAGAGCTGCAGACTGCTTGCTGCAAAGGCAGACTTCTTCTGAAGGTAGGGTGGGACTAATCCACCTGAAGTCCCACCCTTGTAACTGCCTTCCTCCAGCAAGCCTCCACCTCTCAAGATGCCATGACCTTGCCAAACACATGAGACTGTAGGGGACACATTTCAAACCATGACAACCAGCAACCCTACAATGTTCATCTAGAGCCAGGTCAGCCCATGCAGAGGCTCAGGGAAGTTTGCAGAGGAGGGGGCAGTAAGACTGTCACAGCCTAATAATGGAGCGTTCCATTGCTGGACAGGTCATTGCACTCCAGATAAGGAAGCCACAGCCAGGAACTCATGGCAATGGGACTTGATCTCATCAGACCTGCACAGTGGTGAATATGTCAGCATGTCCCCATGGACTGGCGTGGACCTCAGGAAAAATAGTTCCAGGCAGTAAGATCCTTAGGGGAAAGAGGTCGGGCAGAGGTAAGGGAGTACCCATATCAGTGTGCTGCCACAGAGGCCTGAGAACAGAAGATACAGAGGGAACTCCAGGACCCATAAAATGAAAGGACAGGAGATTAGAAGGAAGTAGACTGTATCCATGACAGGATGAGAAGGAGGGTAAGATGTGATGGGAGCAGGAGGGAAGGGAAGGAGGAAGGGAAAAGGGAAAGAGGGAAACAAGGAGCATGTATATAAAAATGTTAATTTAATAAATTTTTTAATTAAGAAACTGCTCTGAGATTGACTTATCAGTAGCAAAGTCTCTGGACAAAATATGCATATGCCATTTATGGAGAAATCAAGCTTCCTACTAAATTAACACCTCAGAACAGGGTCTGATCTCCTGTGTTCTCTGACTTCACTGACCATATAAATAGCAGCAACAGGAATTGAATCCCTTAGCTGTGTAGTTTCCTCATGGAGTATACTGGTGAGTGAAACATAATCCATCAATGCCCCATGTCCTTGGCAACATTTGAGAGCAACCTCCAAGAGACTGGTGTATCTGGAGAGGATCCCAGGAACATTAAATCGATGCATGTGGCTTAGGGCACTTTAATTAAAATCCCTCCTTTGCAGGAATTTCATTTGATTCACTGATCATTTCTTTGAAATTCGACAGAAGAATCTTTGTGAGCTCTGTAAGTGCACTTGCCTGCAGGGTAGCAGTGAAAGGCTGAAATTTGTAAGGGTATGATTGTCATGAAAGTAGTAATATCCAGATTTCCCCCAAAAGTCAGGTATAATT
This sequence comes from Typhlomys cinereus, assembly GCA_023101885.1. NCBI lineage: Eukaryota > Metazoa > Chordata > Mammalia > Rodentia > Platacanthomyidae > Typhlomys > Typhlomys cinereus. The sequence goes on from JALPQD010000579.1 coordinate 236,730, forward strand.
CCATTTTGATTTTTTATCTTTTTAGACAGAAGTAAAATTTCAAATCATGTGCTTTTATTGTGCATCAGTGTAGTATGAAAAAATATATTTCTTCCCTATCTTTCTTCAGATAGAATTCTTTGTGCATCCATTGGTCATATTAATTCCTGAAAATCTATTTTTATTTACATTTTTTGCCTAGTTATACAAGCTCAATAGGTATACCCTTCCTTCGCCCTCCCTACCTTCTCCCTTGTTGTCCCCCATTTCACTCTCTCCCTCCCTCACTCCTCGCCCTCACTCCTTTTCCTTCCTTCTTCTTCTCTTGGTGTGTCCTGCTTTCTCCCTGCCATCCTCCAGAGCATCTGCTGAATTTCCCTCTGAGTTGTCTACACTAGTAGAACTCTATTATGAACTCTATAAGACTCTAGTAATAGAGTAGAACTCTATTAAAAGACTCTAGTAATAGAGTAGAACTCTATTACTACATTTTGGGAAGCCTATTATGACCTTTTAACCCCTTGCTTCTAAGGATCCTACTGCCTGAAGCCTTCTCCCCTGTCATCCATGCTAGACTTTGGGTAGTTGTTGACATGTCGGCCATTGTGCAGGTCAGACAAAGTCCAATACTGGCTGCTGCAGCCCTGACTTGTGTGGAGTATCTTATATCATTGATCCTATCCATTTTTAGGCTCTTACTATCTTGCTGCCCCCTATTGTGCAAGGTTCCCTGAGCTTTAGGATGGGGAGAGATTTGGCTGGTCTGTTTTCGGGTGAATATTGTAGGGTTTTTGGTGTTCCGAATTATGGTTTGTTGTTGTTTTCAGTTTTGCTTTTCCTGTACTGTCCTTGCCTGCAACCTGATTGGTTATCGAGGTCATTTCCTAACCAAAGATAAAGGACTGTTTAAATGAAGAGCTTAATATAAGAAGAGACTCAAAGGTAGATGGAAGAATAGGATTGGATACAGCAGCGAGAGGGGTCAATCTCACTGACCATTTGCTGGTTTGTTACCATCTAACTGCCAGTCCCTATATCCTCCCTAACTGGGGAGAGCAAACCTGTTCAGTCCCAAGTGAACAGGTAGAGAAATGAGAGTGAATTGCATCAGATGTCATGACTGTGGCCTAATTTCTCTATTGAAGAGTGTTCTTTACTCTCCTTTCTTTTGAGGTCTTCTTTCCCCTTCTCTCCTACTTATAATCTTCTGATTACAGTGGGTACTAAAGAGATTTCCCTTTGAGTATGTCATTAAGTGGATTTGGAACTAGGATCCACTTATTAGCGAGTACATACGGCATCTAGCTTTCTGTGTCAGGCATACTTCACTCAATAAAATTTTGTCTAATTCTATCCACTTTCTTGAAAATTTCATTAATTCATCTTTTTTTGATGGCTGAGTAGTATTTCATTGAATAAATGTACCACATTTTCATTATCCATTCATCAACTGCTGGGCATTTGGGTTGAGTCCATGATTTTGCTATTGTAAATAGTGCTGCAATGAACAGGATTGTGCTTGTGTCACTGTAGTAAATGGCTGTATTTTGGAGGATTATTCCCAGTAGTGGTATAGCAGGGTCATGTGACATTTTAATCTTTAACTTTTTTAGAAAACTCCATACTGATCACCAGAGTGGTTGTATAAGCCTTCATTCCCACCAGCAATGTATAAGAGTTCCCGTCTCTCCACATCCTCTCCAGTATTTGGTGGTGTTTGTATTGTGGATTTTCGCCATTCTGACCTGGGTGAGATGATATTTCATGGTAGTTTTAATTTGCATTTCCCTGATGGGTAGGAATGTGAAGCAGTTTTTAAGATATTTGATAGACATTGTAATTTTGTCCCTGGAAAATTTTCTTTTGGGTTCTGAGGCCCATTTTCTAATGGGGCTATTTATCTCCTTAGTGTTCAATTTTTTAAGTTCTTTGTGCACTCTGGATAATAGAGCTCTACCAGATGTGTGGTTAGTGAAGATTTTCTCCCATTCTGTGGCTTATCTTTTTTCTCGGTTTTGCTGAGTAAATCTATTTAGCTGAACAGAAGCTCTTTAATTTCATAAGGTCCTGTTTTTTGAATGTTGGTCTAGTGACTGCTATTGTGTTTCTGTTTAGGAAATGTTGGCATATCCCAATCCATTGGAGGGGGTTTCTTACTCTTTTAACTAGGGTTTTTATAGTCTCTGGACTAATATTAAGGTCCTTGATCCATTTGGAATTGAATTTTGTACAAGGTTTCAAGTTCGGGTCCAGTTTTAATATTCTGCATGTGAATATCCAGTTTTTTTACATTTTATTTTTGCCTAATCATACAAGCTCAATAGGTATCCCTCTCCTCTCCCTTTTCCTCCTCTTCCTTGCACTCTCTCCCTTCTCCCTCTGACTCATCCCTCTCCCTTTCAACTGCTCTCCCTTCCTCCTCCTCTCCTGGTGCTTACCACTTCCTCCATCCCATCCCCCTGAGAATCAATTTATGTGGGCGCAGAACCTCCCTGGGAGTTCTCGACCCTAGTGAGGATTCAGGACTCAGTGGCATAACTTGGGACCCCTTCTCGGGCTGCCCACTTGCATGGGAACTGTATTATGACTGTTTTACCTATTGCCTGTAAGGATTCTACTATCTGAAGCCTTCTTCCCTGTGATCTGTGCTAGGCTTTGGGGGGTTGTTGAGCATCTATTGTGGGCATCTATTGTGCAGGTCAAGCAAAGTCCAATCACATTGTGGCTATATCCTGGCTGCTGCAGCCCTGACTTATGTGGAGTATCTTCCCCATCTTTAGGCTCTTACAATCTTGCCACTTACTCTTCTGCAAAGTTCCCTGGCTGGTCTGGTTTCAGGTGAATAATGTAGAGTCTTTGGTGTGCTGAATTGTGATTTGTTGTTTTTCACTTTTACTGTTCTTGCACTGCACTTGGCTGCATCCAGATTGATATAGAAGATCATTGTTGCAGTTTGCCTTCATGGTTGCTGATAAATGACCATCAAATGGCTTAAGAGAACAAGGGGTTTATTGTCTCTTGTGATTACTGGTTATAGTTATTAGTCCAGTTTGATTCCTGACATTTTTTGTGTTTAGTGGCTTTTGTAAGTTTATTTAGCTTGTAGGTTTTGGTGGTATTAAACTTCCATTCTGTTTTCCTCCATATGCTTGTTCTTTTCTTCAAGCTTGAGTATCTTTTTCTAGCATGTTTTGAAGGCCTGGTTTGCTTGTCATGTAAGCCCTCAAGTTGTCTTTATGGTGGAAAATTTCTTTCACCCTTGATCATGACTGATCATTTCGCTGGGTATATCAGCCCGGGTTGACATTTTTGCTCATTTAATACTTGAAGTATGTCTCTCCAAGCTCTTCTGACTTTTACTGTTGCCATTGAAAAATCATTTGTTATTTTAATAGATTTATTTTGGTCATATATGTTTGGGGTGTTGGATGCCTCTTATGTATGAGTGGGCCTCTCTTTATTTAGATGCGGAACGTTTTCCTTTATGATAATTTGAAAAATTTTCCTCAGGTTTTATTTTGGGATTCTTGTTCTGGTATTCCATGAATTTAATTGAACTGGTTTGTTCTTCCACTTTGTCTTCAAGATCTGATATTCTATTTTCTGCTTCATTAGTTCTGTTGATAAGACCCTCTGTTGAGTTCTGGGTTGAAGATAGCTTGTCTTTAGTTTAAGTTTAAACTCTGCTTGAGATTGTCCTAAATGTTGTATATCTATTTTTGTTTCTTCAACTGCTTTTCTTTTCTATATATATTTTTAATTAATATATTTATTTTTTCCACTCGTACAAAATTAATAGGTAACCTGGTCTTCTCCCTCCACCCATCCCCAGACCCCCTTGCTCCCTCCCCCCTTTTTCCTTTCCCTTCCCTCCCCTGCCTCCCTTTCTCCCAGTGCCCCCCCCCTCTGGAGCATCCTTTAGTATGAATGTCAAACTTCCCTCTGGGTACTCCTCTCTGATGAGGTGTAAGGACTCAGTAGCATTGCCTAAAGCCCTTTATTATGTTCCCCTTTAGTATAGGATCACTATTGTGACTGATAATCTCTTGCTTCTAAGGATCCTAGTTCCTGTGATCCATGCTAGACTTTGGTGGGTCAATTCAGCTGCTTTTCTCATCTCCTCCAAGTACCTGTTGTGTTCCTGTTCAAAGTGGTTGATGTAGATATTTAACTCCTCCTCAATATCCTCTTTCATGTTTTGATCATAGTAAAGATCAGGCTTTCAAAATCATTATCTTGGGTATGGTTTTCTTGAGTATTTTCTGTGAGTTTGTTGTGGTTGGATTCCATCATTATGGGGTTGATTCTTTTGGTAGGAGATGTGTTGTCTTGGTTTTTGTTTCTCATAGATTTGTGCTGTGACCTTGACTTTTTTTTAATCTCTTATGTCTTTCTTTTGTGTGTGTGTGTGTTTGGCTGAATTGAATTAGACAGTATTACTATACTTGAGTTTTTATTGCTAGTGTTTCCCTTGGAGTTAGATATTACTGACTGGTGTTGGTAGCATTTCCTAGATGAGGCTATTGGACTGTTAGTACATCAATTATGGTGGGTTTAATAGACAGGGATTGAAGATTAGTATGGTAGTGAACTTTTTAGGTTTACTTCGTTGGTTATATGTGAGGGTGAATGGTGAAGTCCCTGAAGTTGTATGGGTTTTTAGGTGGCTATATGGAAATGTGAAACTACAGTGACTAATAATTGAGAGGAATAAGATGGTAAAAAGGTTCTACTTATCTTACACCTGGATGTAAAGATTCTCTCCTATAGGATGGGATGATTTTAGAAGACTCAGATGAATGGTTTTGGTCCCCTAGCCCTTTGCTTGGGTTTTCTCTGGACTCCATTGAATTCTGAGGAACAGGGAGTCTGCCTGCATCTGGGCTCTGGGGCAAAAAGGCTGAGTGGCTGGTGGAGCGGGCAGATGACCTGGGGCCTGGGGCATGTACTAGGAGCTTTCCCTGGGAGAGGAAAGGCAGACTGACTAGTGGGGTGTACACATGACCTGGGGCCTTAGGCGTGGTCCAGAGGCCTTATCTGAGGAGCAGGGAGTCTGCTAGTGTCCAGGGTCTGGGGCAGAAAGGGAGAAATTACTTTTGGTTCCTGACATCTTTTGTGTTTAGTGGCCTGTGTTTAGTGCGTATTATTTAGTTTGCAGATTTTGAGGGTTTCATACTTCATTTCTGTCCTCCTGGATATGGTTGTTCTTTTATTCAAACTTGACTATCTTTTCTAGCATTTTTTGAAGGCCTGGTTTTGTGGTCATGTAAGCCTTCAGCTTGTCTTTATGATGGACAAATTTTCTTTCCCCTTTGATCATGACTGATAATTTGGATTGGTGTATCAGTCTGGGTTGAGATTTGTGTTCATTCATATTTGAAGTATGTCTCTCCAAGCTCTTCTGGCTTTTACTGTTTCCATTGAAAAATCATTTGTTATTTTAATAGGTGTATCTCTAAGAGTGAATTTTTTTTCTCGAAGCTCTCACCACATTCTCTTTGTCTTATGTGTGTTGTGTTTTGACTATTATTTGCCATGATGAGTTTCTATTTTGGTCATATCTGCTTGGGGTGTGTAATGCCTCTTGTTTGTGGATGGACTTCTCTTTCTTTAGATGTAGAAAGTTTTCCTTTATGATAATTTGACAACTTTCTTCAGGTGTGGTATTTTGATATTCTTGTTCTGGTATTCCATGAATGCATATATTAGGCTTCTTCAAAGTGTCCACTAACTCTTGAATATTCCTCTCAATTATTTTTTTTGGCTTTAACAACTTCTTTGATTGAACTGGTTTGTTCTTCCATTTTGTCTTTATGATCTGATATTCTCTTTTTTTGCTTCTTTAGATCTGCTGATAAGACTCTCCATTGAATTCTGGGTTGAAGAGAGTTTGTCTTCTAGTTTGAGTTTAATCTCTGCTTCACATTGTTTTAACTTTTGTTTCTTCAACTGCTTTTCTGATTTCATCCAAGTGCCTGTTGTGTTCCTTTTCAAATTGGGTGATGTGGTCATTTAACTTCTCTGGGATTTCCTGTTTGATTGTTTTGATCATAGTAAAGATCAAACTTTGAAAATAATTATCTTGGGTATGGCTTTCTTGGCTATTTTCTGTGAGTTTATTCTGGTTGGATTCCATTATTATGGGATTGTTGCTTTTTGTAGGTGATTTGTTGTCTTGCTTTCTGTTTCTCATGGGTTCATGCTGTGACTTTGGCATTTTTCTTTTTATTTCTTATGTCCTTTTTGATTTGTGTTTTTGGCTGATATTAATTAAACAGTATTACCACCCTTGAGCAGTTATTGCTAGTGTTTGCCTCGGAGATGGATGTGCCTGTCTGGTGTTACTTGGTATTGTTTCCTAGATGAGGCTATTGGACTGTCAGTAAGTACATTAATTAAGGTGGGTTTATTGGACAGGCATTGAATATTAGTACTATAGGGCACTTTTTAAGGTTTTTTTACTTGGTGATGTATGAGTATGAATGGTATAGTCCCTGAAATTGTATTGGTTTTTGAGTGGGCTATATGGAAATCTTAAACTATGCTGACTAACAGTTGAAAGTAACAGGAAGGTAAAAAGGGTTTACTTATCTTAGAGCTGGAAACGAAGATTCTCTCCCATTTGATGGGATGATTTTGTAAGTCCTCAGATGTATGGTGTTGGTCCCCTAGTTCATTGCTTGGATTTTCTCTGGAATCTGTTGAATTTGTGAGGAACAGTGGGCCCACTGAGCTTGGAGTGGAAATGGCCAACTGAAAAATAAATTTTTTCACAGAGTGAATCATGTATATAGAGTCAGAAATGTTTATGAATCATGTAAGAAAGTGTGTTTTGTGACACTGTAATTCCATGAAATTACACAAAAATAATGTGATATAGCAAAAAACTTAGCTGTTATGAAGATTTAGGTCCACAAGGGAAAAAATTCTATTAATTTCATGTTTAACACATTTATTTAAAAGCTATTAGATCCTAATACACATAAATACAAATATAAGAAAAATACTTGAAACCACAACCTTAGCTTTAGTCCATGTGCCTAAGATATTTGCAAAATACATAGATAATAATAAATAATGTAACATACAGGAAGATTTCATAAAGACGAAAGGTTGGATGACTTCTTGAAGTTAAATATGTATTTGGAAAAGAAGATGAGGGTTTGTGACAGAGTGACTTATATGTGTGATAAGTCATGTCAGAATAAATTAGGTAGTCAAAGAAGTATTCCTAAGAAAATAATATTTGAATTGAGATTTAAACAGCAGTAGGAAGTGGAGCATGTATGGGTCCAGAGAAATCAACTTTAAAATAGAGGGACTACTAAGTGTTAGGGTCTTCCAGGTAGAAATATTCTGACTTGTTTTGAAAAAATACATATGCAGGGACCAGGTAGATGTTTTTGTATGTGCTCTGGACTTGTCATGATGGTCTTAGATTAAGGAAAAGAACAAAAGAAATGACAATAAATAGATTAAATTTTGATGGCACCTTGGTAAGTCTTACAAGTCCATTGGACTGGAAAAGGAAGGGGAAAAAGGACATCAAATACACATTAAAACAACACAGTTTTCAGACTGAGCATTTACATGGGTGGTGCAATGTCATTTGTCCAGGAGGAAAAGTATGAATGACAAACATGTTGGGTTAGGAAGGAAAAATCAAGAGTCCTATTTTGTGCACATTAAGTTTGAGATGCTGATTATAAAAAAGTGGTTGCCAAAAGTCCTCATGATAAAGTTCATATTCATATAGAATCTCCTTAGTTCCTATACCAGAACTATTTTTGTTATTTTATACACAGTTTAAATAAATTTATTCCTCTGACTTTTAAATGTTACAACAGATTAAAATGCACCACCTCTTTCTTTTATATCTTACATCAAATTGCCCACTGACAATAGTCAACACAAAACCTGACATGTCCAGAGGTAAAATTGTCATCTTGTCCTCCACACATGTTACTTCTTTACTTTTTGACTTGTTTGCCTATTTCTTTGTTTACTCTCTGATCAAAGGTTTTTCTAGAAATTGTCGCATTCTGTGTCCCTATATTCACAGAACCATTACATTGTTCTAAATTACACTCCCAAGTATCTGTTCTTTCCCCCCTATCTCTTGTTGCTTATCCCTCACCTGTTGTCTATCTAAGATACTACTATTTAAGGTCACATTACCATTTGTTTTTATGTGTTCCCATAAATGCATATGCTGCTATTCTACCTTATGAAATCACTTTACACACATTTTGAATAACTCCTTAATATTCTTTTAAAAGTCAGCTCATTGCGGGGCTGGAGAGGTGGCTCAGGGGTTAAGCTTCTGCCTTGCAGGCAGAAGGTCCTGAGTTCGGATCCTAGACCCCACGTATAGACGCCGGGCAGAAGTGGGGGCGGCCTGCATTTCAGGTCCTGGTAGAGCGGAGCCTGTGAATCTTGGGGCAGAGTAAACAAGGAGCAGGTTGAGGCGTCCATGGTGGTTCCCGAATTTGTCCGTGGTTCTGCACACACACACATACACACACGCGCACACACGCATACACACACAATTGAATAAATAATAACAAAAATTCTTTAAAAAAAGTCAGCTCATTGAAAATATTCTTCAGGAAGATTTCTCTGGCATCATTTATTTCCCCTTATTTATATAGATAAGTAGCTCCACTTATATATATCTACAATGTCCTATGCATCCTTTTTACAAAACTATTTATATTTATGTGGGGGGGGCACTGTGTGTTACTGTGGAGGATCTAGGGTGACTTCAGGAATCATCCTGGATTGCTTTACCACCTTCGTGTTTCTCTCTGGGATCTTCCAGGCTCCACCAGGGCCTAAAGTGCAGGCTGCTGCCTTTACTGCAGAGCATTTTTACATGGGGCCTAGGATCTGAACTCAGGACTTTCTGCTTGAAAGAGAGAATCTTTACCATTGAGCTATCTCTCCAGCCTCTTGTGGTTACTTTTATCTTAACAAATACCACACCATATTATAATCACTTCTTCTCTTGTCTGCCTTGACAATTTTACTGTGGACTCATAGATATGAGAAATGGTATCTCTTGTCACATCTCCAGTTCCTAACATGGCAGTTGAAGAATGATTGACATTCAATAAATGTTTGTGAATGCTTGAAGCAAATCAGGATGAAAACTTGATAAAAGACAAACTGACAACAATAATGAATGGTACCTTATATTTCTGTTAGAAAGAAAGAAAATAACACAGTAATCCATAGTTTCAAAAAGTACCACAGATACAGCGTCATTTAAAATAGGGATAATTAATATTATCACACTGTATTGTCATTTTTCATTATTGATTATGCAGCACATTAGAAATATTTCTTCTCATCATAAGACTAAATCATATTTAGTAGCTTCTATTTTGGAATTGAAGGGATATATGAATCTAATAAGACTTATTAACCCTGGACCTATAGAAAAGTTGGTTGGGGATATGTGATTATACACTAATAATTCGTATTCTACCTTGTCCTATAGGCATTTTACTAAAGAAATGGTCTTGTATGTATTTTCATTTCCCATAGGAACCTATAAATCATGAAGAGACATTAATGATCATTATCTTTTGTATACTATGTTTTATGTATTTTTTCTAGAAGAAAGTTACATTTTAAAATGACTGCAATACAAATATTCTTTTCATTTTTTCAAAATTATTTAAACTGTTATATGGCTGGAAATATAGAATGATAATAAAACATTAAAATCAAATTATTTACAAGGAAAATTGATATTTACAGAAAATTAAGGTAGCAAACAACTTGCAACATGTATGTTTGTTTTTTTAATTGTATTTTTTCTAGTTTTACAAACATAATGAATAGTCGTCCCTGCCTCCTTGCCTCCCCCTCCATTTCTCACCTCTCCCTCCCTTTACTAATCCATCCCACTCTCTTCCATCCTCCTGTCTGTTTGCTTCTGTGGACCCCACAGTTCCCCCTGGATTATCTGCTCCAGTGGGGGCTTAGGCCTCTATGGCAGACCAAGAGGCCTGTTCCTGGATAGACCCAATGCCAAGGGCACTCCCCTTCACCTGTCCAGCCTCAGTCCCCAAAGTTCCCACTTCATGCAAACATTTCTCCTGAAATCCTCTCTAGTCCATGGTGAAATGTTATGTCAGTTGCTGTGCAGGTCTGGTGAGGATAAGTCTAATTGCAGAGAGTTTCTGGATGCAGCAGCACTGTCCTAAGTGGAATCTCTTGGCCAGTGGTGGACCTCTCTATCCCTAGGCTCTTACAATCTTACCATCCCCTTTTCTGCAATATCCCGTTAGTCTTTTAGGATGGGAAGAGTTTGGTTGATCTGATTTTGAATGAGTGTTTCAGGGTTGCTGGTACTCTACATTCTGGTTAGTTGCTGTGTCTATTTGACTGCTCTTCTATTGCACTAGATTGATTGTTATTTGGGTGTTGAGATTCTCTCTTTTCCAAAGACAGAATTATTTGTGTTTACCTGGAAGTTTACTCTCAGGTGTTTGTAGTTAGTATTGAGATATCTGATCCTGTCTGCTGTCAAGTTTTTACACTGTCCACTGTTGTTTACTTTGTTTTACAGTCCTGGGTGTATATTCTCTGTCTTGGATCTAGGGAGGAGGTTAGAGGCTAGTAAGCAGGTAGATGGTTATCTGGAGGCTAACCCCTTCTCTACTGTGTCTTATTCCTGTTCTTCCCTGTCTTTTAAGACTTTTCTTACACAAAAGCCTTTTTTAAACTATTTACCCATGTTCTTTTGTTTCTACTCTTTTGGGATCTTCTGCCCCCCCCCACAACCTGTTGGCTTGAGTTCCTTTATGATTATGGATGTCGTAAGGGTTACAGTTTGTTTCCATTAAACTGAGGGTTTAATGATAGGATCCACTTGTATGGGAGAATATATAGCATTTGTCTTTCTGCATCTGGCATATTTCATTCAGTATGTGTTATAGTTAGGTACATGTGTCAACTTCATGTTTGAGGGTTTGAGCTCTGGGCACATTTGTAGAGAATTAGTAGTTGAGTTAAGCCCAGAGCAAACTTGCAGGAGATTGTTTAGTGAATGGGGAAGGCCCAGCCCATGGTGGGCGGGACTAGTCCCTGGGCAGGTGAATAAGATGGAAGGAAATGTTTGAGAAAGGAGGTATCTTTGTATACACGTGGCCAGACATGCTGGTCTGGCAAGTAAAGATTGTCCCTTTCCCAGTTGCTATTTTGAGATGGTGTAGCCAGTTCCCTTGGCCCTTGGTGTTGGTATGAGTTCTCCTGCAAAGATGGAAGAGGAATTGTAATGAATCTATCATAAGAGAATAAACCCCTTATTCCCTTAAGCAGTTTGATGGTGATTTTATCATCAGCCATGCAGTTGAACTGCTACAGAAGTTGGTTTCAGAAGTGGAGTGTTGCTCATAAATCTGGTTATGCGGCTTTTGTGACCTTTGAATGGTTTTCTTGTATTTAGTTTAAAATGTTTGAAGACTTGGGGACTGTGGATTACAAATATCATTCTTCAGAGTTCAATGGTTCATTTGAAGAATAGATGTACTGAGAGAATTGTGGAGTTTTCGAGGTCTATTTTGTGATGAAGGGAACAAGAAGTTTGGTGAAGTTGAATTTGAAGTGGATGTACTGGATTGCTTGGTTGAGAAAACCTGTGTTGGCTGCCTTGAAACTTTGGATGAAGAAAGGGTAGATAGCGGAGCAGCTGTTCTGTTGAAGATATTGGTATTGGTAAAGAAAAACCTAGTGCTTTGCAGAGAGCAGTGGAAGAAATAAATATCAATGTGGTAAGATTCTGCCCAGTATAGAGATTCTTCTGAGAGTCAGCACAGAGAAGCTGAATCAGCTGTTATGCCAGGGAGCCATTCTCTGCCTGGAGATTATGACAGAACTTGGCGACATAGTGGTATTTGTTTTAGAGGCATCAAAAATGCAGGAGGGAGAATGTCGTGGATCCCTCATCCAAGGTGTCAGAGAATGGCAGGAACCCAGGCAGTGTGTGGCAGGAAACTTGTAGAGAAGCCCAAGAAGGTCATTTGGTATTGTGTAGTTAAGGCCTGGTTTGCCATTGAGAAGTGAAGGTATAGGAGATGCCAGAGTAAATGTGGGAAACTGCCAAGAAGAAATGTATACATGGGAAGTATGTGAGGATGACTGCAAATGGAGATTCAACCTGGTTCTGAGAAATGCTATTTGAGCAACGTTGGGCTGTGAAGAAGCACTGAATTGCCCACAGTCTTTGAGCCAATGTGATTATGTGATGAGCAATAGAAGATGCAACAGGATGCAGTATTGACTGGCTGGACTTTAGCCTTAACTTGATATTTTCTTATTGTGTCATAGTACTTCCACTTTAATGTTTCAGCTATCCTGAAGTATTTAACTTGGTATGATAGGATCTTATGGTTAGGAAATTTCTGACTTTTAAAATGAAATGTATTTATGAGATAAATTTAACATCTGTGGGGATAAGGTAAAGGTTAAAGTTTAAAAGAAATATGTTCTTTTTTTTTAAGGGAACAAGGGATTTCTTTTCTTTTTTTTTAATACATTTTTATTATTATTTCAGCTCATACAAACTTATTAGGTACACCAGTTCCCTCCCTCCCTCCTCCTCCCCCCGAACCCCCTGCTCTCCCTCCTCTCACCCCTCCCTCCCCATCCCCCAGTGCCTCCCCCCCAATTCCCAGAGAGTCCTTTCTTGTGCATGCCTGACTCTCCTGGGCCCTCCTCTCCGATGACGTACAAGGACCCAGTGGCATTTCCCTGAACCCTTTCCCATGTTCCCCTTAAGCATAGGAACACTGCTGTGGCTGCCAATCCCTTGCCTCCAAGGATCTTGGTGCCTTTAGCAGATGCTAGACTTTGTGAGGTCAATAGTGTATTGAACATTGCATAGGGCAGGCAAAGTCCAATTATGATTGCTTCGGCCCTAACTTGTGTGGAGTATCTTACAAATCATTGCTCCTCCCATCCTTTTGCTCTTACACTCTTACCGCCCCCTCTTCCGAAAATGTCCCTGAGCTTCAGGATGGGGAGAGATTAGGTTGGCCTAGTTCTAGGTGGTTGATATAGAGTCTCTGAAGTTCTGGATTGTGGTTTGTTGATTTTCTTTTGCAGTTTTGCTGCTCCTGCAATGCCCTTCACTCCATCCTGCTGGGCACTGTATGTCACCCCCTGGCCAGAGACAAAAAGCTGTTAAACTGGAGTCTTATTATAAGAGCACATTCAAGGGTAGATGTAATAAAAGTAGGAAACCTCCGTGAGGGAGGGGTCAATCACCCATTTGCAAAATGATTACTTTTTATCTGCCAGACTATATGCCCTCCCCTGCTGTTGAGATCATACCCCCTTAGTTGTAAAGGATCAGGAATGAATGTTTGTGAACTTAACTAGGTATCACATTACTTACTTGCATTCCTTCATGGAGGCCTATTTCTCTACTGTAACATGGTCACTTCTCTCCTTGTTTCTGGTGTGGCCCTCCTACCCCATCCTTCCTGTTCATAATCCTTGCAATTACTGTAGGTAATACATAGATTTACCTATGAGTGTCTCAAGGTGAGCTGGGTGGGTTTGGTACTAGGAGCCACCTATTAGGGAGTACATATGGCGCTTAACTTTCTGGGTTTGGGATACTTCACTTAATATAATTGTTTCTAATGACATCCATTTCCCGGCAAATTCCAGTAATTCATCCCTTTTGATACCTGAGTAGTACTCCATTGTATAGATGTACCACAGTTTCCTTATCCACTCGTCAACTATTGGACATTTGGGTTGATTCCATGACTTTGCTATTGTAAGCAGTGCTGCTATGAGCATGGTCGTGCTTGTGCTATCGAGGTGAACCTCTGCTGTATGGGGGGTTATTCCCAAAAGTGGAATAGCAGGGTCATATGGCATTTCAATCTTTAATTTCTTTAAGAATCTCCAGACGGCTCGCCAGAGTGGCTGTATGAGCCTGCATTCCCACCAGCAATGTAGGAGAGTTCCCCTCTCTCCACATCCTCTCCAGCATTTTGTGTTGTTTGTATTGTGGATTTTTGCCATCATGACTGGGGTGAGATGATATCTCAGGGAAGTTTTGATTTGCATTTCCCTGATGGCTAAGGAAGTGGAGCATTTTTGAAGATATGTGTTAGACATTTTATTTTCATCCCTGGTAAAGTTTCTTTGAAGTTCCAGGGCCCATTTTTTAATTGGTGTTTAGTTTTCCTTGGTGTTTAGTTTTCTAAGTTCTTTGTGCACTCTGGACAGCAGAGCTCTATCAGATGTGTGGTTAGTGAAGATTTTCTCCCATTCTGTGGTTTGCCTTTGAGCTCCTGTTACAATCTCTTTATCTGAACAGAAGCTCTTTAATTTCACAAGGTCCCAACTGTTGAGAGTTGGTAGCAGTGACTGTGCCATTGGATGTCTGTTTAGGAACTTTTGGCCTAGCCCAATCAGCTCGAGGGAGTTCCCTATCCTTTCAACTATATATAGTCTCTGGCCTGATATCAAGGTCCTTGATCCATTTGGAATTAAGTCTTGTACATGGTGACAAGTACGGGTCCAGCTTTAATCTTCTGCATGTGGAGATCCAGTTTTGCCAGCACCATTTGTTGAAGACGCTGTTCTTTTTCCATTGGATTCTTTGGGCCCCTTTGTCAAAGACCAAATGGCTGTAATTTTGTGGGCTTATATCTGGGTCTTCAATCCTTATCCATTGATCTGTGTGTCTATTTTGGAGCCAGTACCAGGCTGTCTTTATAACTATGGATTTGTAGTATAGACTTAGGTTTGGTATGTTAATACCTCCAGCTGTGTTTTTGTTACTCAGGATTGTCTTTGCTATCCTGGGTCTTTTGTGCCTCCATATGAACTTTGAGATTGTTTGGTCAACTTCTTTGAAGAATTGCTTTGGGATTTTGATTGGTATAGCATTGAATCTGTATATTGCCTTTGGTAGGATGGTCATTTTTACGATGTTGATCCTGCCAATCCAGGAACAAGGGAGGTCTTTCCACCTGCTGGTGTCTTCTGCAATTCCTTTCTTTAGGGTTTTAAAGTTTTCATTGTAAAGGTCTTCTACCTCCTTGGTTAGGTTTATACCAAGGTATTTCATTTTTTTAGGGGCTATAGTAAATGGGATTGTTTCTCTCAAGGCTTTTTCACTTCTTTCATTCTGGGCATATAGGAAGGCCTCTGATTTTTGCACATTTATTTTGTATCCTGCCACCCTGCCGAACTTCTCAATTAGTTCCAGGAGCTTCCTGGTGGACGTTTTGGGATCACTTAGGTATAAGATCATGTCATCTGCAATTAGGGATAGTTTGACTTCTTCCTTGCCTATTTGAATCCCTCTTATGTCCCTTTTTTGTCTTATGGCTTCAGCTAACACTTCAAGTACAATATTGAATAGAAGTGGTGAGAGTGGACAGCCTTGTCTAGTTCCTGATCGAAGCGGGAATGCTTCCAATTGTTCCCCATTGAGCATAATCCTTGCTGTGGGCTTGTTGTATACAGCTTTTATTATATTGATAAAGGTTCCTTCCATTCCTTCTGTCTCTAGCGTTTTGATCATAAAAGGCTGTTGGATCTTGTCAAAAGCTTTTTCTGCATCTATCGAGAGTATCCTGTGGTCTTGGACTTTGGACTGGTTTACATGATGAATTACATTTATTGATTTGCGTATGTTGAACCAACCTTGTGTGCCGGGGATAAAGCCTACTTGCTCCCCGTGAATAACCTTTTTAATTTGTTTTTGAATCCGATTTGCTAAGACTTTGTTGAGAATCTTTGCATCTGTGTTCATCAGAGAGATCGGCCTATAGTTTTCTTTTTTAAGTGAATCTTTATTCGGTTTTGGGATTAAGACGATATTAGCTTCATAGAAGGAATTTGGTAGTGTTCCTTCCTTTGCTATTTGATGGAACAATTTAAGGAGTATTGGTGTTATTAACTCCTTAAATGTCTGGTAGAACTCTGTGCTGAATCCGTCTGGTCCAGGACATTTTTTGGTGGGAAGATTTTAGATTACTTCTTCAATTTCCTTATATGTTATAGGACTATTTAAATAATTCAGAACTTCCTGATTCAATTTAGGTAAGTTGTGTTTACTTAGAAATTCATCCATCTCTTTTGAGTTGTCAAACTTCACAGAGTATAAGTTTTTGAAATATGATGTTATAATTCTCTGGATTCCTTGGGTATCAGTAGCGATAACTCCATGTTCATTTCTAATTTTGTTAATTTGGGTTTTCTCTCTCTTGCTTTTGGTTAATTTAGCTAGGGTGTATCAATCTTACTGATTTTTTCAAAGAATCAGCTTTTTGACTGGTTGATTTTTTCTATCGTTTTCTTAATCTTGATTTCAGATATTTCTCCCCTTAGTTTGCTAATCTCCTCTCTTCTACTCCTTTTGGGATCAGATTGCTCTAGTTCCTCTAAAGCTTTAAGGTGCATTGTTAAGTTGTTTATATCTGATGTTTCCATTTTTTTGATGTAGGCATTAAGAGCTATGAATTTACCTCTTAGAACAGCTTTCATTGTGTCCCAGAGATTTTGGTAAGTTGTATTTTCATTATCATTCACTTTTAGGAATCTTGAATTTCCTTTTTAATTTCTTCCTGAATCCAGTTCTCATTCAACATCATATTGTTAAGTTTCCAGGAGTTAGTGTATTTTCTCTTGCTTGTTGTGTTGTGGATGTCCAGTTTTAGGCCATGGTGGTCTGATAGGGCACAGGTTAGAATTTCAACTTTCTTGTATGTGTGTAGATTCGTTTTGTGGCCCAGTATGTGATCTATTTTGGAGAAAGTTCCGTGTACTGCTGAAAAAAATGTGTATTCTTTGGTGCGTGGGTGAAAAGTTCGATAGAGATCTGTAAGGTCCATTTCTTTAAGGGTTTGATTAAGATCCAGTGTCTGTGTTAAGCTTTTGACCTGTTGATCTATCCCATGTTGAGAGGGCGGTGTTGAAGTCCCCAAGAATTATCGTTTGGGGGTTGATTTCTTGCTTTAGATGCTGTAGTGTTTTCTTAATGAATGTGGTGGGGCCCGTATTGGATGCATATATGTTCAGTATTGAGAAGTCTTCCTGGTGAATTGTACCTATGACTAAAATGTAGTATCCATCCGTGTCTCTTATAATTTTCTTTGGTTTGAAGTCCATTTTGTCTGATATCATAATGGCTACCCCTGCCCGTTTTCTGCTTCCATTAGCTTGTAGAATTGTTGACCAGCCTTTTGTTTTTAGGGCATGCCTATCTTTTGTGTTGAGATGGGTTTCCTGCAGGCAGCAGATTGATGGATTGTGATTTTTAATCCAAATTTGTAATCTGTGTCTCTTGATCGGTGATTTAATTCCATTAACATTTAATGTTATAATGCAGAAACTATTTTTAATTTCAGACATTTATCTGTAGTAGTTTTTATAAATATATTGCTTCGCTTTTAATGGTGTTATACTTGCCTTCTGCTCTCCTGGATATGCCTGTTTTTTTCTTCAAGCTTGAGTATCATTTCTAGCATTTTTTGAAGGCCTGGTTTGGTGGACATGTATCCCTTCAAGTTGTCTTTTTGCTGGAAGACTTTTCTTTCTCCCTCGATCATGACTGATAGTTTTGCAGAGTAAATCAGCCTGGGTTGACATTTTTGCTCATTCAATACTTGATGTATGTCTCTCTAAGCTCTTCTTGCTTTTACTGTTTTGACTGAGAAGTCATTTGTTATTTTAATAGGTTTACCTTTAAAAGTGACTTGTTTTTTCTCCCTTGAAGCTCTCAGCACCAGTTCTTTATCTTGAATGTGGAGAGTTTTGACTATTATTTGCTGTGGCGAGCTTCTGTTTTGGTCATATCTCTTTGGGGTGCAGAATGCCTCTTGTATACGGATGGTCCTCTCTTTTTTTAGATGAGGAAAGTTTTCCTTGATGATCGTTTGAAAAATTTCCTCAGGGGTGGTATTTTGAGATTCTTGCTCTGGTATTCCATGAATACGCACGTTAGGCTTCTTCAGGGTGTCCCATATCTCCTGAATATTTCTCTCAAGTATCTTTTTGGCTTTAACAACCTCTTCCATTGAGCTGGTTAGTACTCCCACTTTATCTTCAAGGTCTGAAATTCTGTTTTCTGCTTCATTAGTTCTGCTGGTAAGACTCTCTGTGGAGTTCTGGGTTGAAGATAACTTGTCTTTTAGCTCAGTTTTAAACTCTGCTTGAGTCTGTTTTAACTGCTCTATGCCAGTTTTTGTTTCTTGCACTGTTTTTCTCACTTCCTCCAAGTGTCTGTTGTATTCCTCTTCAAAGTGATTGATTTGATTATTTAATTCCTCCAGGATTTCCTCTTTCATAGTATTGAACATCGTAATGATCATATTTTGAATGTCGTTATTCTGGGTCAGGCTTTCTTGGCCATTTTCCATGGGTTTGTTCTGGTTGGAGTCTAACATTATGGGATTAATTCCTTCAGTGGGAGATTTGTTTACTTGAGTGTTGTTTCTCATGGATTTGCACTTTGACTTTGGCATTGTCGTTTTAACTCTTAAGATCTTCTTTCAATTTCTGTGCGTTTTTCAATAAACTGAATTGTTTGGCCTGAGGCTCTGTGGGTGGGCGGGGACGGAGCTTACCTAGGTCGCGTGGTGAGGCCCTGGTGGGCGCGTGGGCGCGTGCCAGGCGGCGGAGTGGAGGGAAGGAAAAATATGTTCTTGTGTCAAATTGAGAAGGAGTGGAGTGTCATAGTTAGGTACAGGTGTCAACTTGACGTTTGAGGGTTTGAGCTCTGGGCATTATTTGTAGAGAAGTAGTAGTTGAGTTAAGCCCAGAGCAAACCTGACGGAGAATTTTTTAGTGGATGGGATAGGCTTAGCCAGTGGTGAGAAGGACTAGTCCCTCGGCAGGTGAACAAGGTGGACTGAACTATTTGAGAAAGGAGGCATCCTTGTGTATACTTGGCCAGACATGTTGGTCTGGAAAATAAGGATTGTCCCTCTTCAAGTTGTTATTTGGAGATAGTGTAGCCATTTCTCTTGGCCCTGGTATTGGTGTGAGCTCTCCTGCAAAGGTGGATGAGGAATTGTAACCAGTTTATCAAAGAGAACAAACCCCTTATTTCGTTAAGCTATTTGATGGTGACTTTTATCAGCAACCATGTAGTTGAACTGCTACAGTATCATTCCAGTTCTTTCCATTTACTGTAAATTTTCATTAGTTCATCTTTACTGACAGCTGAATAGTATGCCATTGTATATGTATATCACATTTCATAACCTCCAACTCTTATCCCATCCCACCCTCCCTTCCATACCTACTTGGGCCCAGTCTACTCCCTCTTATTCTTCTGTCTTTTGGTTCTGTGGATCCTAGGGTTCTGTTCTCATGGGGGTTCAGGCTTCTGTGCCAGACAGAGAACCCCTTCCTTGGGTGGTACACTGACTGATATGTTTACTCCCCTACCTCTGCCTGACCCCTTGTCCCTAAGGATCCTACTGCCTGAAACTGTTTCTCCTGAGGTCCACGCCAATCCATGGAGGCATGTTGACATGTTCACCACTGTGCAGGTCTGATGAGATCAAGTCCCATTGCCACGAGTTCCTGGCTGTGGCTGCCCTGCCTTGATTGGAGTGACTTGTATAGTCCATTTTTATGGGGTTGTTTACTTCCCTGGTATTTAATTTTTGAAGTTATTCATATATTCTGGATATTAGTCTTCTATCAGATGTGTGGTTAGTGAAGATGCTCTCCCATTCTTGTATGGGATACAAATAGGAAAAGAAAATCCAGTTACCCCTATTTGCAAATGACATGATCCTTTATCTGTGAGACCCTGAAAACTCCACCAGAAAACTCCTGGAACTAATACAAAAGTTCAGCAGAATAGCAGGGTACAAAGTCAGTGTTCAAAAGTCAGTGGCTTTCATATATACAAAGGATGAAAAAAGTGAGAAAGTCCTAAGAGAAAACAATTCCATTTACCATAGCCCCTAAAAAATGAAATAACTTGGCATAATCTAATCAAGGAAGTATGAGACCTGTATAATGAAAACTTTAAAACCCTATAGAAAGAAATTTCAGAAGACACAAGAAAATGGAAAGACCTCCCATGATCCTAGGTCGGTAGACTTAACATCATAAAAATGGGCATCCTACCAAGAGCAATATATACAGATCCAATGCTATACTAATCAAAATTCCAAGGCAATTCTTCACAGAAGTTGACAAAGCAATCTCAAAATTCATACAAATGCACAAAAAGCCCAGGATAGGTAAAGTAATCCTGAGTAATAAAAAATTATGTTGGAGGAATCACCATGCCAGACCTTAATCTATACTACAAATCCGTAGTAATAAAGACAACATAGTACTGGCTCCAAAACAGACACATAGGTCAATGGATAAGTATCAAAGACAAGAAATAAGCCCCTACACATACAGTCATCTTATTTTTGACATAGGAGCTCAGAAAACTCAATGGAAAAAGAACAGTATCTTCAACAAATGGTGCTGGCAAAACTGGATATTCACATGCAGAAGATTGAAACTGGATCCTTACTTGTCACCATGCACAAAAATCAACTCCAAATGGATCAAAGACTTTAACATTAGACCTGAGACTATAAAAATCCCAGAAAAAAGAATAAATAATTCCCTCTAACTGATTGATCTAGGTCATTCTTTCTAAACAGGACTCCAATAGCTTATACAATAGAACCAACTCTCCATAAATGGGATCTCATGAAATTAAAGAGCTTTTGTTCAGCAAAGATATTGTCAATCGGGCAAAAAGACAACCCACAGAATGGAATAAAATCTTCACTAACAACACATATGATAGAGGACTAATATCTAGAATGTACAAAGAACTCAAAAAAATTAAACACCAAATAGATAAACAGCTCAATTAGAAAGTGAGTCATGGAACTTAAAAAAATTTCCCCAGGAATAAATCGAAATATCCAACAGATACCTTAAAAAATGTTCCACCTGCTTATACATCAGGGAAATGAAAATCAAAACTACCCTGAGATGTCATCTCACAGTGGTCACAATGGCAAAACCCAAAAGACATGCAATAACACATGCTGGAGAGGGTGTGGGAAAGACGTGAACCCTCATGCATTGCTTGTGGGTATGCAGTTTTGTACAACCACTATGGTTGTACTATTCCTAAAATAGTTAAAAATTGAAATGCCATGTTACCCTGCTATACCACTGCTGGAAATATTCCCCCAAAAATGCTTTATCGTACTATAGAGACACATGTGCAGCCATGCTCATTGCAACACTGTTCACAATAGCAAAGTCATGGAATCAACGTAGATATCTGACAGTTAATGAATGAATAATGAAAATGTAGCACATATACATGAGGAATACTACACAGCTTCAAAAAAAGAATTAATGAAATTTATTGCTAAATGCATGGAATTGAAAGAAACCGCACTGAGCAAAGTATCCCAAGCATAGAAAACCAGATGTCCCATGTTCTTCCTTATAATTGGAACCTTATTCAAAGCCCTCATAATAATATCCTCAAGGGAAAATCTTTTTATTAACCTTTATAATCATGAAGGATTCGAAAATAGGAAGGCAGCGCAAAGAAGACCTAAATAGAATAAAGACAAAGAACAAAGTTAACTAGAGAAATAAAATAAGGCCATCATCAAGAAAGACCCATATTTAGTGAGATATCTGGTTCAATCAATGGTCAGTCTCATTCCTGATCTCTGGTACTTGAAGCGGTTTGAAGTACTGGATGTGTGCTCCCCATTGAATGTGTAGGATAGTGATTAGTAGACATCTGGATGATGATCTGGAGCTTGACCCCATCCTGTACTATGCCCTACTCCTGATCCTCCCTCTCCTTCAAGCCTTCTCTTACATAAAGGCCTCTCTAACAGTTTCTGTATTGTTGGATAGGAGAGGATCTCAACACCCAGATAGGATGTAGCCTTGTATAGTGCAAGAAGAACAAAGTGGACAACAACAAACAACCTGAATACAGAACACCAGCAACCCTACAATGATCACTTGGAGCCAGGTCAGCCAAATCTCTCTCCATGCAGAGGCTCAGGGAAGTTTGCAGAGGAGGGGGTGGTAAGACTGTAAGAGCCTAATGATGGAAAGTTCCACTGCTGCACAGGTCGCTGCACTCAAGATAGGGCAGCCATAGCCAGAAACTCATGGCAGTGGGACTTGAACTCATCAGACCTGCACAGTGGTGAACATGTCAGCATGCTCCCAGGGACTGCTGCCACAGATTTCAGAAGTAGTTTCAGGCAGTGGAATACTTGGGGATGAAGGGTCAGAAAGGTAGGGGAGTACTCATATCAGCAGCCTGCCCAAAGAAGGTCTTCACTGTCTTCCACAGAGGCCTGAACCCCCCTGAGAACAGAAGATGTAGTGGGAACCCCAAGACCCATAGAACCAAAGGACAGAATAGGAAGGAGTAGACTGGGCTCACAGTAGGTATGGGAGGGAAGGTAGGATGTGATGGGATGGGATCAGGATGGGAGTGAAGGGAGGGAGGAAAGAAGGGAGAAATGAGGGAGGCAAGGAACATATATATATATATGTATATTTATATAAATAAATGTAAATTCAATAAATTTATTATAAAAAGAAAATCATTTTCTTGGGTATTGAATTCTTGACTTATCTGAGGGTTATCCTGGTAGGGATCCATTTTTGTGGGATCAACCATTTTGTAGGGCAGTTGTTCTGGTTTTGTGTGTGTGTGTGTGTGTGTGTGTGTGTGTGTGTGTGTGTAAATTTACAGTGTGACTTGTTGCTGAATCCCCACCGGGCCAACTGGGGAAAGGAGGGAGAAATGGCTTGGCCTTAGTGCTCGAGGCAAGGGGGCAAGCCGGTGATGGGGTCACCACCCAGACCCGGGGAATCAGGTGAGAAGTAGGCAGTAGACGAATTTACTGCAGATTCAAATTTATTAAGGAAGTATTTGGGCTTATATAGGGTCAGGGGTCCAATCAGGTGTTGCCATCTCTTCACTGGGGGAGGGGGGGAGAGACAGCCACCAATCATTTAACTTTTTACTAGGTGTCCATTGAAGGGTCAGGTTAGATAGCCGCTTCCCATTGGTTGTTCATCCCTCCGCCTGCATGGTTCTCTACTGGGACATGTCCAGGCTTGTCTGTAGCTGAGAGCCTGGGCTAGGGCCTCCCTGAATTGATAGTGCCCCAGTGACTTGGCCATTTTGTGTTTCATTTCTAGAATGTTTTTTGTGAGTGATAATGACTATTATGAGTCAGACAGAATTTCTGCACTTAGACTGATATTGCTACTATTAACCAAAGTGTTTAAGGTCTCAGTCTAGGGTTCCATGCTGTTATTTCATGGGTAAGGTGATATGCTACCAAAAAAAAAAAAGTGTGAAGACCCTACTCTGCCCCTAAGGGTGACAGAGTTTAGATCTAGATTTGCCTGGATGTTTGGGGTTGGGTTTAGTAATCAAGGGGTAAAGTTTAGAGTACTAGGGCAACTGTTAGTTCCTTCCTGGTTTATGAAGGTGAATAGTTAATTCCCTAAGGAGTGGGTATGTGGGGTTTTGGGTGTGCTGTACAGAGGTCTGAAGGAGAGGTGACTGTTAGCTGAGAGGAGAAGAGTGGAAAGGGTTACTTATCTTACAGCTGGATGAGAAGATTCCCTTCTGTTTGATGGAAGGAGCTTTAGGGTCCTCAGTAGCAGGGTGTCCATGCTCTGTTTCTGGGTTTGTGGTGGCCTGTGGACTCTGTTAAAATATTAACGACAAAAAACAATTATTGGTTGCTGGGGGGGGGTGTTGGTTAAAGCTGCCTTTTACTGGTTTCCAAAGGAGGGGAAATACAATTGCCAAAGCTTGCTGGAGTCTCAGAGCCTAGTGGATTGTCCTAGGATCAACCAGGAGCCCAGTGCTGTGTGAAGGCCTGTAGTGTCCTTCTCCCCCCCAAGAGCCCCATAGTTCTTTCAACTTCATTAATTGAATAATTGTTTTGTCATCTTATCTTTCATCTTATGCTTGATCTGTTCTGTGTGTAATACTTTTTGTTTGATTTCAATTTCAGTTTTGCTTTAAATTTTAGGTAATTTCAGGTTTTTTTTCCCTAAACTTGTTTTTTTTTCTTTTATTTCCTTTTTCATCTCAGATTTTTTTTTTATTATTTTCCTGGTCATATAAGTTCATACGTTTACTTATTTCCACTCTGAGTTCTTCATGTTCATTTTGTTGTTCCTCATGATCCTTTTGTAGTTCTTCATGAAGCTTGTTGACCATGTCAGTAACATATCCATGGAAGACATTAGCCCCTGCATTGCTTTCTTGACTGATATCATGAGGTTGTTCTGATTAGAATCTATAATAAGGGCGTTGGTGTTTGTTAGGAGACATGTTTTCCTGGTACTTAGTGTATTTTGTGGTTCTATAATATGACTTTGACATTTTCTGCAAGTCCATGTCTGCTTTCTTTGATAGTTGTTTCTGGTTTTCCTGAGTCAGATGAAGTTGCGTGACATTGGCTATTACTGGGAAAGCTTCTGTGCATGTGGATGGCTGTAGTAGTTGTGTGATATGGCTGTCCCTTGGCTCCACATGCCTCTTATATTGTACAGAGGTACCTCTTGGGGCTTTGGGGTGGTGATATGGGGCCTTGCCTGGCTCAAAGGGGTCTTACCTCTGTTTTATGTAATTTTATGCTTTTTATTTAGTCTTACAGCAAGCCTATTATGTTGATACCACTATTATTTTCTTTTCCAGATGGAAAAATCAAATGTTCTAGAGGCGGTGCTATTTGAACAAGATATAGCCAGAAATGGAGTTGTCCTTCAAAAACAGGTATCTGAAACTCAAAAGGCAAACATTTTTCCATTTAGTATTTTGTTGTGGTCACTGAATAGCATTTTCGTTTCCCTTCATATCTCTCCAAAAATTTATTTGGGGAGAGAACATCTTATTGGCATTTTGAAAATCAAAGAATTGATATGGAAAAGTAGGTCACAATTCTGTATTCTGAGAAATACCATGAAGTGATAAATGACAAGATTTTTAGTCTCAGAGGTTTAGTTTGAGGACTGTCTAACTTGTATGCTATGTGGCCCTACTGGGGCTATATTATTTATTTTTTAACCAGTTATAAGTAACATTTTATTTTGTTATTGTCCCAGAAATTTTGTATTTTGATTGTGTTTTGTGATGATTAGGTTCAAATTTTTTTTAAAAAATTTCTAATTGATACTTTTTAAAAATATTTTTATGCTTTTAGAGCTTCGTTCATGTAGATAGTGATAATTCATGATATATTCACACCTTAGTAATCCTCAGTCCCAAACCCCCTGTTCTTTTCCCCTGCCAGACGTCTCTCCTGTTTTCAAGTCTTTGCACATATGTTGCCCACTGGGTTTCATTTGATTTGCCTTTGATCACATGTTCCTGAGTACTTGAGGATAGTATCCTCTCTTCCCCGACCATCAACATTAACCATTGTCAGTCTCACAGAGAAGTAGAGGGCCGCTAAAAATGTTGATGAAATGACATGTTTCATTAGGAATATATCTAGCACAATGAATAATCTAAGTTCAACATGCTCTGTTGCTTTATGTTGTTTTGTATGTGACATCATGGTTTCCTGTAAGTTCTTGATGTTTGTTGGTGTATGACATTCTGCATAGTGAAAGGCTATTTAGTCTTTAGAAACATAGAAACTCTTATTCTATTTTCTGAGTGTGACAACTGCTATTTTGCTGCTAGATAATGACTTAAATTTGTCTCTGTTTGGTATATTATCACTATCTCATCACTAGAGGATGTCCCTGACCAAGTTTATCACAGAGCTTTTGATATATTGTTAAGGATGGATTAGGGGTGTGCCTTAAAATGGTAATATAGGCCTGGGGAGATGACTCAGTGAATAATATGATTGTGGTACAAGGATGAAGACCAGAGTTTGAATCCCAATAACCCACATAAAAGCAAGGAAGACTTTTACCACTTGTAATCCCTTCACTCAGGCAGCAGAGATGGGATTTCTCAGGGCAAGTTGGCCAGCTAACTAATGAATGATCAAAGAAAATAGGTTTTACATATATATACACATTCACCTGCACATACATGTATGCTCATGCACCCATACATACGACATGTGCCCATACATGTGGAAACATGCATACATACATGCACACAAAATGAACATGTATACCCCCCAACTGAATAGTCTGTCTCTACTAGGCCCAGGAACTTTTCACTGAAGCTAGAATGAGTCCAGGTAGCTCATCCACCATCAATGTTCTGTTGTTGGGCAGTGCAGAATTCTGCCTGCAACTTGCCCTTAGTGAGGTATGCCCAGAGGCTCTATGTGCCTGTGGGACTCTGCCTGGGGTTGGATTTCACTATGATGGGCTTGGTGCTGATTTCTGCACATAATTTCTTCTCTATGCTGCACTTGGGGAGGAGTGACATGAGAATTTTTTCCTTCCTATCTTCCTCTTTTCTTATTATTTCAATAAAACTGAGAATAATATTTCACCTGATTTTATTAGTAGTTGTGAAGATACCCTGGTCGTGAATAGTTGTTCAAATTCATGTTTCTGCACAAGACAATTAATGGAGAGTTTTATTCCGCCGTCATCTTTCTATGCCCATCTCATGGCCATATTATTGACTACTAGATAGAAAATTCAGCTATAGAAATAAGGAAACAGTTGTGCTGAGCAAGTCCTCAGCAACAGTGTTCAGACACATGTAAAGTGCTGTCCTGGAATAAACATTGAGTAGGGCATTATATTAAGTCCCTAGCATAGAATTAAATGGCTTAGAAATAAATCAGAGTACCTCTGATTGTTACTAATGGTTATGCTAATTTAAAATAGGATTTTTGAAAAGTACTATAAGAATGCAGGCTCATACAGTCATACAGCCATTCTGGCGAGCCGTCTGAAGATTCTTAAAGAAATTAAAGATTGAAATGCTAAATGACCCTGCTCTTCCACTTTTGGAAATAATCCCCCATGCAGCAGAGGTTCGCCTCGATAGCACAAGCACGACCATGTTCATAGCAGCACTGTTTACAATAGCAAAGTCATGGAATCAATCTAAATGTCCAACAGTTGACGAGTGGATAAGGAAACTGTGGTACATCTATACAATGGAGTACTACTCAGCCATCAAAAATGATGAATTACTGGAATTTGCTGGGAAATGGATGTCATTAGAAACAATTATATTAAGTGAAGTATCCCAAACCCAGAAAGTTAAGCGCCATATGTACTCCCTAATAGGTGGCTGCCAGTACCAAACTCACCCAGCCCATATTGAGACACTCAAGGGTAAACCTATGTAATACAGTAATTGCAAGGATTATGAACAAGAGGGATGGGGTTGGAGGGCCACATCAGACACAAGGAGAGAGGGGACCATGTTACAGCAGAGAAAATAGGCCTCCAAGGAATGCAAGTAATTAATGTGACACCTGGTTAAGTTCACAGACATTAGTTCCTGATCATGTACAACTGAGGGGGTATGATCTCACCAGAAGGGGAGGGCATATAGTCTGGCAGATGAAAGGTGATCATTTTGCAAATGGGTGACTGACCTCTCCCTCACCGAGGTTTCCTGCTTTTATTACATCTACCCTTGAATGTGCTATTATAACAAGACTCCAGTTTAACAGCTTTTTGTCTCTGACCAGGGGGTAACATACAGCGCCCATCAGGATGGAGTGAAGGGCATTGCAGGAGCAGCAAAACTGCAAAAGAAAATCAACAAACCACAATCCAGAACTTCAGAGACTCTATATCAACCACATAGAACTAAGCCAGCCTAATCTCCCCCCATCCTGAAGCTCAGGGACATTTCCGAAAGAGGGGGCGGTAAGAGTGTAAGAGCAAAAGGATGGGAGGAGCAATGATTTGAAGATTCTCCACACTAGTTAGGGCTGAAGCAATCATAATAGGACTTTGCATGCCCTGCGCAATGTCCAACACACTATTGACCTCACAAAGTCTAACATCAGCTAAAGGCACCAAGATCCTTGTAGGCAAGGGATTGACAGCCACAGTAGTGTTCCTATGCTTAAGGGGAACACGAGAAAGGGTTCAGGGAAATGCCACTGGGTCCTTGTATGTCATCGGAGAGGAGGACCAAGAGGAGAGTTAGGCATACACAATAAAGGACTCTCTGGGAATTGCTCTGGGAGATGGGGAGGGAGGGAGGGGGAGCAAGGGGTTCGGGGGGAGGAGGAGGGGGGGAGGGAACTGGTCTACCTCTTAAGTTTGTATGAGCGGAAATAATAATAAAAAATGTTAAAAAATTTAAAAAAAGAATGCATTTAATGTTTTTGCTTTGGAAAGATAACAATATTTCTTTCAAGTGAGATAGAAACCAAAATATTTCAGTTGCTCCTATGACACTAATGAATCACAGACATGGTGAGCTTGCCAAAGACACAGAAGCAAAATATATTCTTTGTTGTGCCTGAAACATGTCAGAATAGAAGTAAATTTTTGTTCAAGCTTGAGTGGATGAAAGAATGAGTGACAGGTGTCTCAGAATCTCTTTAAAAAGAGGTCTTCTGTTCTCCCATCCTTGTAATTCTGAAAACATTTACTCACAGAAGCAGTGTTATAATGTGGTTATTTTTTAGTCTGGAAAAACACACACACATACTGTCACACACACCTACACACACACACACTCTCTCTCTCTCTCTCTATATATATATATATATATATATATATGTATATATATGTATATATATATATCTTTATAATATCAACTGTTTATTAAACACTATGTTTCAAACACTTTGTCATATGGTACCTCCCAAACCATATGTACTTTTACTGATATTAGTTTGCAGATGAGTATGTGTGGGCTCAGAGAGGTTATTTCTTGACCATGGTCACAAATTTAGAACTTACTTTGTTTATTATTCTGTGATATTAAAGGGTTATAAGTTTAGAATACCCTTAAGTAAAACTAAGTCAATATAACATAGTGTTTCAGTTACTTTTCTCTGCTGCTGTGGACACACACATGCAAACAGCTTAAGGAGAAAGATGTGATTTATTTGGTTCATGTTTCCAGAGGGGAGATGCAGTCCATTATGGTGAAAAGGCATGACAAGCAGCAGAAGCTAGATATGGCTCACGTCACTGCAACCCTCGTGAAGCCAGAAAACAAGCCAGCAGACTCCAAGAGCAGACTGGGCTAATTCAAAGGCTCTCCTCATCTCCCCATTCCCGGTCTGCCTGCAATTGATGTGTTTTTCTCCAGGAAGTCTCCACCTCCTAATGGTGACACAACCTTCCCAAACATTCACAACAGCTAAGGTTCGAAGCACATGAGCCTGTGGGGGACAGTTCACATCCAAACCATGACACATAGGTAGCAATGGAGATAAAGACTTGAATTTGTCAATCATATGTAAGAAACTGGATATTTTAATCATTACTGTAAATATCTAAGAAGTGCCAAAGTAGCAGAACTACTTTGGGAATGTATGTAATAGAACAGAATAATGGAGGTATCAAGCAGAGAATGATAAAAGTCTGTTTATATAGATAGAACCTATGCAATGCAAATGCTTATCTTTGGTTGTCATGGGGTAGGAGTGAAAGAGTAAGGTCATTAACATGTTTATTGTAACTATGATAAAACTATATCATTATCCCTCTAAAATGCTTACTGACTTCCTATTGTTTGAATAATCAGGTTTTGATTCTATACCTTGGTACTTAACGGCCCATTGTGTGATGGCACTACCTATTCTAGCAGTTTGATCTTGTTGTTCACGTAATCCCCTGGACTAGCTGCACTGCATGGTTTTTGAATGTGCCATGCACTCACTTACCTTCAATTTTTGAGTTTTTGATTAATTTGTCCCCATTCCATGTTGACCTTCTGTTCTGCTGAGTCTTGCTGCCCCCAACAATTTCCATATGTGCATTTGTATTCCTTCATTAGTGTTTTTCTCAGATACACTTCATATTGTCTCTCCAGATTAACTTGTTTCATGAAATGGATATGAGCTTACTCCTCCTGCAACCCACTGAGATAGTTAGGGTGGCTGTGTAACTTATTGTTTAAACATGGAAAGAGTCTGCAAGTAAAAAATTATAGCAGAACAATAAATAAAAACTATTGCCAGTCAAACAAGCTCAGAATTATTAGAGATACTGATTATTTTATTCACCTAATTTTATTCATCGTCTAGTTGCTTTCAAATATAATGTACTATGTGACATAATACAATTTTTTGAAAGTACATAAAGCTCTCATGCATTGAATGCTTTTTTTACTTAGTTAAAAGAAAAATCGGGTTAAGGAAAATAATAAATATAACTAATGTTTACCTTAATATTTAAAAATTAAAACAAAAGTGATCCTCTGAGCTAGGACTCACCAAGGTCTATCCTTTGAGGATGTTCATTGTCTAGTATTTCATGGCCTCTTTTTGAAGACATCACACCTGTAAGGCATTATGTGGGATTTCCACATTACTGTCTTTGCAGTAAGTAGTTATTCTCTTCTTAATTTTTATAGTTGTTTTACCCTAATTGAACATCAATATTCAAATGACTCTTTTTAATTAGTATTTTCAAAATTTTAATGTATTTTTATTGAAAAATTCTTCCTCATGCATACTTTGCATGTATTTTCATAACATTTTTATTAAGGCACACAGTCAAATGGAATTGGATGAGATAGATTTTAAAAGCACTTCCCACTCACACTTTGTATGCTGATAGTATTGTGAATGGGAGCAGTAGTAGCTCATGGGAAAATGAGGTCAACACACCAGAAAGTGGTGCCTCAGAGTACCTCACATCTTAGTTGCTAGGTTTTATACGGAATGAGAGGCTTTGTTAATCTGATGAGTTGCTTATGGGGAATTGGTTAAGAAAATATTTAATATAGACTGTTTTATTAAGTATTTAAGTAATTTAATTGAGTCTGGAGAATCTTTTTTTAGCTAGGCATCTGTATTGGCAGTTTATTAGATATGCACATGAAAAAAGATTTGTGATTGGATGACTAGTTTTAGTTACTAAATTGAAAATTAGCATGTGAAGTCTCAGTCTTGAAGCATTCCTGCCTTTGAACATGTGTTTTCTTTATAGTACTTGCCACCACTTAAAATACTAAATACTTTAATTATTATTGATTTATTGTCTCCATATGCTCAAATCAGAGATTAATAAGGAAAGAAATTTTGAGGTTTTTCATTAGTACGTCCTCAGAGCCCATAATCAGTGAATAGTATGTAGTTGGTGCTGAGTAAATAGTCATTGAATGCATAAACATGAATTTTTAAAGAAAATTTAGAGAATATAAAATCTATAAAAATCTTTGATATTCTCTTATTCAATATGCCATTGCTTAGAGATTTGATATGGAGCATATAAATACATAGATTTGGGTACATATTCATCAATCTGTGATAACTGTGATTTGGGAAATGTTCCTTAATCCTTCCATACCTCAATTTGCTCATCTATAAATTAGGAATAATAATAGTGAACTATCAGATAAATAATGAAAATTCAGTGAGATGATTTGTGCAACTAGTATAGTGCATAACAGTTGGTAATTTTGTATCAAAGTTTAAAAAGTAAAATGACTTCAAGCAAGGAATATAGTGGAATTAAAAAAAAAGATTAATTCCTGGATGCAGCAACCTAGTCATAACTGGAGTGATCTGGCCAGCAGTGCACCTCCTCATCTTCAGGCTCTTATAATCTTTTTTTTTAATCTTTATTATAATTTTTTTGCCTAATCATACATCTTCAATAGATACTCCCTCCTCTCCCTCCTTCTTCCCTCCCCCAGCATCTCTCCCTGTACTGTCTCCCTTCTTCCCTCTCATCAAGTCCCCCTCCCTCCCCTTCTCTTGGTGCCTCCCACTTCCTCCCTCCCATCTCTTACAGCATGCATTTATGTGGGTGCTGAACGCCCCTCAGAGTCCTCTACACTAGTGAGGGTTTGAGACTCAGCGGCATAGCCTGGGCCCCTTGAGCTACCCGTTAGCATGGAAACTCTATTATGACTGTTTAACCCCATGCTTCTAAGGATCCTACTGCCTGAAGCCTTCTCCCCTGTGATCCCTGCTAGATTTTGCGGGGTTGTTGACATGTTAGCCATTGTGCAGGTCAGGCAAAGTCCAATCACATCGTGACTATATCCTGGATGCTGCAGCCCTCAGTTGTGTGGAGTATCTTGTATATCGTTGATCCTCCCTGTTTCAGTCAGCCTGCATTGTTGCTGATAAATCACCATCAAAAGGCTTAAGGGAAAAGGGGTTTATTTCCTTATGACAGTCCGGTTACAATTCATAACCCAGCTTGATGGGAAAGCATGCACCAACACCAGGGCTGAGGGAACTAGCCACACTATCACCACATAACGGCTGAGAGACAGACAATCCTTACTTGCCAGACAAGCATGTCTGGCCAAGTGTATAAAAGGATGCCAACTTCCTCAACCCGCTCTCAGTATTTTATTCATCTATTCAGGGCCTAGTCCCACCTACCATGGGCTGGGCCTTCCCCATGAGCTAGACAATGTCCTGCAGGTTCATTCTGGGCTAAACTCAGCTACTAATTTTCCACAAATGTGCCCAGAGCTCAAACTTTTAACTGTCATCTGTGCCTAACTATGACACTCCTCATCTTTAGGCTCTTACAATCTTGCTGTCCACTCTTCTTTAAGGTTTGCTGAGCTTTAGGATGGGAGAGATTTGACTGGTCTGGTTCCAGGTGAATAATGGGGGTCTTTGGTGTTCTGAATTATGGTTTGTTGTTGTTTTCACTTCCCCTGTTCCTGAACTGCCCTTGACTGCATCCTAATTGATATTGAAGGTCATCTCCTAACCAAAGATAAAAGACTGCTTAAATGAAGAACTTAATATAAGAGGAGACTCAAAGGTAGATGGAAGAATAGGATTGGACACAGCAGTAACAGAGGTCAGTCTCTCATTTGTTGATTGGGTACCATCTAACTGCCAGCCCCTGTATTCTCCCTGACTGGGGAGATTAAACCTGTTTAGTTCTAAATGACCAGGAATGGAAGTGAGAGTGAGCTGCACCAGATATTTCCTACTTACATGCAATATATTACCATGGCCTGATTTCTCAATTGAAGCATGTTTCCCTATATGCTTTCTTTCGAGGTCATCCTTCCCCTTCCTTCTTGTTTATAATTCTTTGTGATTACAGTATTACAGAGATTTACCTTTGAATATGCCATTAAGTGGGTTTGAAACTAGGATTCACTTATTCGGGAGTACATACAGCAGCTAACTCTCTGTGTTTGGGATATTTCACGCAATATAATTTCTTTTGATTCTATCCATTTCCAGACAAATTTCATTAATTCGTCTTTTTTGATGGCTGAATAGTATTCTATTGTATAAATGTGCCACATTTTCATTATACATTTATCAACTGTTGGGCATTTGGGTTGATTCCATGACTTTGTTATTGTTAATAGTGTTTCAGTGAACATGGTTGTATTCTGTAGTGTATTGTTGCATTATTCACAGTAGTGATATAGTAGGATCATGTGGCATTTCAATCCTTAACTTTTTTTGAAAACACCATACTGATCTCCAGAGTAGTTGTATAAACCTGCATTCCCACCAACAATGTATGGGAGTTCCCTTCTCTCCACATCCTCTCCAGCATTTAGTGGTGTTTGTATTATGAGTTTTTGCCATCTTAACCTGGGTGAGATGATATCTCAGGATAGTTTTGATTTGAATTTCCCTGTTAGCTAAGGATGTGGAGCATTTTTTAAGATATTTATTAGACATTTTAAATTTATTCCGGGAAAAGTTTCTTTTGAGTTCTGAAGCCTATTTTCTAATTGGGCTATTTATCTCCTAGGTGTTTAGTTTTTTAATTTCTTTGTGCACTTTAGATAATTGAGCTCTATCAGATGTGTGGTCAGTGAAGATTTTGTCCATTCTGTGGTTGTCTTTTTACTTGGTTTACAATCTCTTCATCTGAACAGAAGCTCTTTAATTTCTTAAGATTCCATTTTTTGAGTGTTGGTTCAAGTGCCTGTGCTATTGAGTTTCTGTTCAGGAACTTATGGCCCAGCCCAATCAGCTCAAAAGAGTTCCCTACCCTTTGAACTAGGGTTAAGCTGCATCAGCAACAAGTGAAGATGAGAAAACTACTGTCCCCAGATATAACTAATTTGTGCTGTGCACCAACAAGAACCTGCTTCAAATTTCTTTGCCAATTTACAACCCCTATCCTATACCAGGCAAGATTAGTGGTTATTGAAAAATGCCACAAGACCCTTCCCCCACTCCGCCACCCAGGACACACACGCGGTCCAGCCGGGCCTCACGTCGACCTAGGTAAACTCCATCCCTGCCCACCCCCAGAACCCCAGGCCACCCGAGTGGACCCAGCTCCTCCCGCCATCCAGCCGGAGCCACGTGCGCAGGGCCTGGGAGGAGGAGAGGGCACCCCCTCTGCGCCCGGCCCCGCCCTCGGGTGTCCCGGGTTTAAATAGTGCCCCGCCTACGCCCCATCCTCCCTTCCCCTCCACTCCACCGCCCCGGACGCGCGCGCGCGGTCCAGCCGGGCCTCACCGCGCCGCGACCCAGGTAAGATCGGTCCCCACCCACCCCCAGAGCCCCAGGCCAAATAATTCAGTTTAGTGAAAAACGCAGAGAAATTAAAAGATCTTAAGAGTTAAACCGACAATGCCAAAGTCTAAGTGCAAATCCATGAGACACAACACTCAAGTAAACAAATCTCCCACTGAAGGAATTAATCCCATAATGTTAGACTCCAACCAGAACAAACCCATGGAAAATGGCCAAGAAAGCCTGACCCAGGATAACGACCTTCAAAATATGATCATTACCATGTTCAATACTATGAAAGAAGAAATCAGGGAGGAATCAAATAATCGAATCAATGACTTTGAGGAGGAACACAACAGACACATGGAGGAGTTGAGAAAAACAGTGCAAGAATCAAAAACTGGCATAGAGCAGTTAAAGCAGACTCAAGCAGAGTTTAAAACTGAGCTAAAAGACAAGTTATCTTCAACCCAGAACTCCACAGAGAGTCTTACCAGCAGAACTAATGAAGCAGAAAACAGAATTTCAGACCTTGAAGATAAAGTGGGAGTATTAACCAGCTCAATGGAAGAGATTGTTAAAAAGATGCTTGAGAGAAATATCCAGGAGATATGGGACACCCTGAAGAAGCCCAACATGCGTATTCATGGAATACCAGAGCAAGAATCTCAAAATACCACCCCTGAGGAAATTTTCCAAACGATCATCAAGGAAAACTTTCCTCATCTAAAAAAAGAGAGGCCTATCCATATACAAGAGGCATTCTGCACCCCAAACAGATATGACCAAAACAGAAGCTCGCCACGGCAAATAATAGTCAAAACAATACACATTCAAGATAAAGAACTGGTGCTGAGAGCTTCAAGGGAGAAAAAACAAGTCACTTTTAAAGGTAAACCTATTAAAATAACAAATGACTTCTCAATGGAAACACTAAAAGCAAGAAGAGCTTGGAGAGACATACTTCAAGTATTGAATGAGCAAAAATGTCAACCCAGGCTGATTTACCCTGCAAAACTATCAGTCATGATCGAGGGAGAAAGAAAAATCTTCCAGCACAAAGACAACTTGAAGGGATACATGTCCACCAAACCAGGCCTTCAAAAAATGCTAGAAATGATACTCAAGCGTGAAGAAAAAAACAGGCATATCCAGGAGAAGAGAAGGCAAGTATAACACCATTAAAAGTGAAGCAATATACTTATAAAAACTACTAAACATAATAAATGTCTGGAATCAAAAATAGTTTCACCATTATAACACTAAATGTTAATGGAATTAACTCACTGATCAAGAGACACAGATTACAAACTTGGGTTAAAAATCACAATCCATCAATCTGCTGCCTGCAGGAAACACATCTCACCACAAAAGATAGGCACGCTCTAAAAATAAAAGGCTGGTCAACAATTCTACAAGCTAATCGAAGCAGAAAACAGGCAGGGGTAGCCATTATGATATCAGACAAAGTGGACTTCAAACCAAAGAAAATTATGAGACACGGATGGATACTACATTTTAGTCACAGGTACAATTCACCAGAAAGACTTCACAATACTGAACATATATGCACCCAAGACGGGCCCCTCCACATTCATTAAGAAAACTCTACAGTGTCTAAAGCAAGAAATCAACCCCCAAACGATAATTCTTGGGGACTTCAACACCACCCTCTCAACATGGGATAGATCAACAGGTCAAAAGCTTAATAGAGACACTTTGGACCTTAATCAAACCCTTAAACAAATGGACCTTACAGGTCTCTATCAAACTTTTCACCCACACACCAAAGAATACACATTTTTTTCAGCAGGACACGGAACTTTCTCCAAAATAGATCACATACTGGGCCACAAAACGAATCTACACATGTACAAAAAAGTTGAAATTCTAACCTGTGCCCTGTCAGACCACCATGGCCTAAAGCTGGACATACACAACACAACAAACAAGAGAAAATACACTAACTCCTGGAAACTTAACAATATGATGCTGAATGAGAACTGGATTCAGGAAGAAATTAAAAAGGAAATTCAAGATTCATAAAAGTGAATGTTAATGAAAATATAACTTACCAAAATCTCTGGGACACAATGAAAGCTCTTCTAAGAGGCAAGTTCATAGCTCTTAATGCCTACATCAAAAAAATGGAAACATCAGAAATAAACAACTTAACAATGAAGCTTAAAGCTTTAGAGCAACTAGAGCAATCTGATCCCAAAAGTAGTAGAAGAGAGGAGATTAGCAAACTAAGGGGAGAAATATCTGAAATCAAGATTAAGAAAACGATAGAAAAAATCAACCAGTCAAAAAGCTGGTTCTTTGAAAAAATCACTAAGATTGATACACCCCTTGCTAAATTAACCAAAAGCAGGAGAGAGAAAACCCAAATTAACAAAATCGGAAATGAACATGGAGTTATCACTACTGATACCCAAGAAATCCAGAGAATTATAACATCATATTTCAAAATCTTATACTCTGTGAAGTTTGACAACTCAAAAGAGATGGATGAATATCTAAGTAAACACAACTTACCTAAATTGAATCAGGAAGTTCTGAATTATTTAAATAGTCCTATAACATATAAGGAAATTGAAGAAGTAATCTCAAATCTTCCCACCAAAAAATGTCCTGGACCAGATGAATTCAGCACAGAGTTCTACCAGACATTTAAGGAGTTAATAACACCAATACTCCTTAAACTGTTCCATCAAATAGCAAAGGAAAGAACACTAACAAATTCCTTCTATGAAGCTAATATCGTTTTAATCCCAAAACCGAATAAAGATTCACTTAAAAAAGAAAACTATAGGCCGATCTCTCTGATGAACACAGACGCAAAGATTCTCAACAAAGTCTTAGCAAATCGGATTCAAAAACATATTAAAAAGATCATTCATGGGG
This sequence comes from Typhlomys cinereus, assembly GCA_023101885.1. Lineage (NCBI taxonomy): Eukaryota > Metazoa > Chordata > Mammalia > Rodentia > Platacanthomyidae > Typhlomys > Typhlomys cinereus. The sequence continues at coordinate 274,181 of JALPQD010000579.1, forward strand.
ACCAAGTAGGCATCATCCCTGGCACACAAGGTTGGTTCAACATACGAAAATCAATAAATGTAATTCATCATGTAAACAAGTCCAAAGTCCAAGACCACAGGATACTCTCGATAGATGCAGAAAAAGCTTTTGACAAGATCCAACAGCCTTTTATGATCAAAACGCTAGAGACAGTAGGAATGGAAGGAACCTTTATCAATATAATAAAAGCTGTATACAACAAGCCCACAGCAAGGATTATGCTCAATGGGGAACAATTGGAAGCATTCCCACTTCGATCAGAAACTAGACAAGGCTGTCCACTCTCACCACTTCTATTCAATATTGTACTTGAAGTCTTAGCTGAAGCCATAAGACAAGAAAGGGACACAAGAGGGATTCAAATAGGCAAGGAAGAAGTCAAGCAATCCCTATTTGCAGATGACATGATCTTATACCTGAGGGATCCCAAAAACTCCACCAGGAAGCTCCTGGAACTAATTGAGAAGTTCAGCAGGGTGGCAGGATACAAAATAAATGTGCAAAAATCAGAGGCCTTCCTATATGCCCAGAATGAAAGAAGTGAAAAAGCCTTGAGAGAAACAATCCCATTTACTATAGCCCCTAAAAAAATGAAATACCTTGGTATAAACCTAACCAAGGAGGTAAAAGAACTTTACAATGAAAACTTTAAAACCCTAAAGAAAGGAATTGCAGAAGACACCAGCAGGTGGAAAGACCTCCCTTGTTCCTGGATTGGCAGGATCAACATCGTAAAAATGACCATCCTACCAAAGGCAATATACAGATTCAATGCTATACCAATTAAAATCCCAAAGCAATTCTTCAAAGAAGTTGACCAAACAATCTCAAAGTTCATATGGAGGCACAAAAGACCCAGGATAGCAAAGACAATCCTGAGTAACAAAAACACTGCTGGAGGTATTACCATACCAAACCTTAGTCTATACTACAAATCCATAGTTATAAAGACAGCCTGGTACTGGCTCCAAAATAGACACACATCAATGGATATGGATTGAAGACCCAGATATAAGCCCACAAAATTACAGCCATTTGGTCTTTGACAAAGGGGCCCAAAGAATCCAATGGAAAAAGAACAGCATCTTCAACAAATGGTGCTGGCAAAACTGGATCTCCACATGCAGAAGATTAAAGCTGGACCCGTACTTGTCACCATGTACAAGACTTAATTCCAAATGGATCAAGGACCTTGATATCAGGCCAGAGACTATAAAAACCATAGTTGAAATGATAGGGAACTCCCTCAAGCTGATTGGGGTAGGCCAACATTTCCTAAACAGACATCCAATGGCACAGTCACTGCTACCAACTCTCAACAGTTGGGACCTTGTGAAATTAAAGAGCTTGTAACAGGAGCTCAAAGGCAACCCACAGAATGGGAGAAAATCTTCACTAACCACACATCTGCTAGAGCTCTGCTGTCCAGAGTGCACAAAGAACTTAGAAAACTAAACACCAAGGAAATTAATGGCCCAATTAAAAAATGGGCCCTGGAACTTAAAAGAAACTTTACCAGGGATGAAATTAAAATGTCTAACAAATATCTGCAAAAATGTTCCACTTCCTTAGCCATCAGGGAAATGCAATCAAAACTTCCCTGAGATATCATCTCACCCCAGTCAGGATGGCAAAAATCCACAATACAAACAACAACAAATGCTGCAGAGGATGTGGAGAGAGGTGATCTCTCCTACATTGCTGGTGGGAATGCAGGCTCATATAGCCACTCTGGCGAGCTGTCTGGAGATTCTTAAAGAAATTAAAGATTGAAATGCCATATGACCCTGCTATTCCACTTTTGGGAATAACCCCCCATACAGCAGAGGTTCACCTCGATAGCACAAGCACGACCATGTTCATAGCAGCACTGTTTACAATAGCAAAGTCATGGAATCAACCCAAATGTCCAACAGTTGACGAGTGGATAAGGAAACTGTGGTACATCTATACAATGGAGTACTACTCAGCCATCAAAAATGATGAATTACTGGAATTTGCTGGGAAATGGATGTCATTAGAAACAATTATATTAAGTGAAGTATCCCAAACCCAGAAAATTAAGCGCCGTATGTACTCCCTAATAGGTGGCTCCTAGTACCAAACCCACCCAGCCCACCTAGAGACAGTAATTGCAAGGATTATGAACAGGAGGGATGGGGTAGGAGGGCCACACCAGAAACAAGGAGATTAGGGACCATGTTGCAGCAGAAAAAATAGGCCTCCATCAAGGACTCAAATAAGTAATGAGACATCTGATTAAGTTCACAGACTTTTGTTCCTGATCATTTACTACTGAGGGGGTATGATCTCACCAGAAGAGGAGGGCATATAGTCTGGCAGATAAAAAATAACCGTTGTGCAAATTGGTGATAGACCCCTCCCTCACTGTGGTTTCCCACTTTTATTACATCTACCTTTGAATGTGCTTTTATCACAAGACTCTAGTTTAACAGCTTTTTGTCTCTGGCCAGAGGGTAACATACAATGCCCACCAGGATGGAGTGAAGGGCATTGCAGGAGCAGCAAAACTGCAAAAGAAAATCAACAAACTACAATCCAGAACTTCAGAGACTCTATATCAACCACCTAGAACTAGGCCAGCTTAATCTCTCCCCATCCTGAAGCTCAGGGAAATTTGCGGAGGAGGGGGCGGTAAGAGTGTAAGAGCAAAAGGATGGGAGGAGCAATGATATGTAAGATACTCCATACAAGTTAGGGCTGAAGCAATCATAATTAGACTTTACAAGCCCTGTGCATTGTCCAACACACTATTGACCCCACAAAATCTAGCATCTGCTAAAGGCACCAAGATCTTTGGAGGCAAGGGATTGGCAGCCACAGCAGTGTTCCTATCCCTAAGGGGAATACGGGAAAGGGTTCAGGGAAAGGCCACTGGGTCCTTGTAGGTCATCGGAGAGGAGGGCCTAGAGGAAAATCAGGCATGCACAAGAAAGGACTCTCTGGGAATTGTGGTGGGAGGCACTGGGGGATGGGAAGGGAGGGGGTGGGGAGGAGGAGCAGGGGGTACAGCGGGAGGAGGAGGGAGGGAGGGAACTGGTGTACCCATTAAGTTTGAGCTGAAATAATAATAAAAATGTATTAATAATAAAAAATAAATAAATTAATAGAAAAAAAAGAAATTAAAATGTCTAACAAATATCTTCAAAAATGCTCCATATCCTTAGCCATCAGGGAAATGCAAATCAAATCTTCCCTGAGATACCATCTCACCCCGGTCAGGATGGCAAAAATCCACAATACAAACAACAACAAATGCTGCAGAGGATGTGGAGAGAGGGGATCTCTCCTACATTGCTGGTGGGAATGCAGGCTCATACAGCCACTCTGGCGAGCCGTCTGGAGATTCTTAAAGAAATTAAAGATTGAAATGCCACTTGGCCCTGCTATTCCACTTTTGGGAATAACCCCCCATACAGCAAAAATTCACCTCGATAGCACAAGCACGACCATGTTCATAGCAGCACTGTTTACAATAGCAAAGTCATGGAATCAACCCAAATGTCCAACAGTTGACGAGTGGATAAGGAAACTGTGGTACATCTATACAATGGAGTACTACTCAGGTATCAAAAGGGATGAATTACTGGAATTTGCCGGGAAATGGATGTCATTAGAAACAATTATATTAAGTGAAGTATCCCAAACCCAGAAAATTAAGCACCATATGTACTCCCTAATAGGTGTCTCCTAGTACCAAACCCACCCAGCTCACCTTGAGACATTCATAGGTAAATCTATGTATTACCTACAGTAATTGCAAAGATTATGAACAAGAGGAATGGGGTTGGAGGGCCACACCAGAAACAAGGAAAGAAGTGACCATGTTACAGTAGAGAAATAGGCCTCCATCAAGGAATGCAAGTAAGTAATGTGACACCTGGTTAAGTTCACAGACATTCGTTCCTGATCATTTACAACTAAGGGGATATGATCTCAACAGCAGGGGAGGGTATATAGTCTGGCAGATAAAAAGTAACCATTTTGCAAATGGGTGATTGACCCCTCCCTCACTGAGGTTTCCTACTTTTATTACATCTACCCTTGAATGTGCTCTTATAATAAAACTCCAGTTTAACAGCTTTTTGTCTCTGGCCAGGAGGTGACATACAGTGCCCAGCAGGATGGAGTGAAGGGCATTGCAGGAGCAGCAAAACTGCAAAAGAAAATCAACAAACCACAATCCAGAACTTCAGAGACTCTATATCAACCACCTAGAACTAGGCTAGCTTAATCTCTCCCCATCCTGAAGCTCAGGGACATTTGCGGAAGGTGGGGCGGTAATGGTATAAGAGCAAAACGATGGGAGGAGCAATGATTTGCAAGATTCTCCACACAAGTTAGGGCCGAAGCAATCATAATTGGACTTTGCATGCCCTGTGCAATGTCCAACACACTAATGACCTCACAAAGTCTAGCACATGCTAAAGGCACCAAGATCCTTGGAGGCAAAGGATTGGCAGCCACAGTAGTGTTCCTATGCTTAAGGAGAACATGGGAAAGGGTTCAGGGAAATGCCACTGGGTCCTTGTACGTCATTGGAGAGTAGGGCCCAGAGGAGAGTCAGGCATGCACAAGAAAGGACTCTCTGGGAATTGGGGGGAGGCACTGGGGCATGGGGAGGGATGGGTGAGGGGAGAGGGACCAGAGGGTCCAGGGGGAGGAGGAGGGAGGGAGGGAACTGGTGTACCTATTAAATTTGTATGAGTTGAAATAATAATAAAAAATATATAAAAAAAAGAAAAAGAAAAATGCCACCAGGACAGGGCTATCTGAAGACACATTTGGTAGTGTATTAACTATACAAAAAGACATTGTATAGTTTGAATCAAATCTTACACAGCCTTATATTTCAATTTTTTTCTTTAAAAGTTGTGAGTTCAGAGGTTAAATGCTTTACAGACAAGAAAAAATCTGCACTAGAACCAACTTATTCATCAGCATCATCTTCTTCATCTTCATCTTCCTCCTCATCTTCATATTCCTACTCTTCCTTCTTTTCCTTGCTTTTCTCAGCCTTTACAACTTATTTTGGACTGTATCAGGTTTTCCTTTAGCTCTGTAGGCAACAATATCCTTTTCATACCTCTCTTTCAGCTTGGTGGCCTTCTCATAGGGCTGAAGTGTTGTTCCACATCTCTCTCAGTTTCTTTGCAATGTTACCTATGGATAAACCAGGATGTTCTCCTTTGATTTGGGGATAATGATCAGAAAGGACAAGAAAAATGCCAAAGGAGGCTTCTTGGGAGCCTTGGGATTTGAACTTCTTTTTGTTTCCCCTTTGAGTGGGATATAGGTTTTCAATTTTCTTTCATAACGAGTCTTTTCCAACTTTGCCATACCTTCAAATTTTTCTTTTTCTTTAGTAGACATAGTCTCTGATTGCTGGGCCTCGTCGAGACCCTGGACAAGGCCTGTTGGAACTTCCTGATCCTGGCTAGAGTTTCATGGCCTGTTTAAGCTGCCTCACCAGCATGATTCAGCACAGCCTTGTGCCTGATGCAATATAGCATTAGGTTGCAACAGCAACTGGCCCATAGTAGCGCCCCACTAGCCCATAATAATCTCACGAGACTATAGATCTCGCGAAACTATGCCTTCTACAGTTGGTGCTAGTTAAACTGCCTAGCTGAGAGGGCCAATCAGCAAAGACTCATGCTAGGTTATGGGATGTCGGGTGGGGTATATAAGGGCCTGACTGTTGGAATAAAGTCAGTTCCTGCTTCGACAAAGCTCCTGGCCTGGTGTGTCTTTCCCTGGTGGTGAGGGGGGTCTGGTCCAGCGACACTCATCATCCTGCTGGCTGGACCAGCACTCCCTTCTGCACTAGCTGCTGAGAGCTCGGCAGACTGGTGCCCTGTGTGAGGCAATGTGAGGAATTCCCCTCGGATGTTTGCTGACAGTCTAATCAGTCTATGGGTGAGTGTACCCCCATAAGTTATGGGGCAGTCTTTCCCCAAACTCTGACAGTTTTATTCCCCTACATCCTGATGACCTTGTAACTCATAGAAAAGGCATCAGGAGACTCTTAGGAGGCAGAGAGCGCTCAATCTTCACAAAGCTCTCACATACCACCTGAAGGAAGCTGACAAAAAAGCTTCCAGAAGTTGCAAGAGAGTCATTAAAGAAAAGATCCTGCAACTTATCCAGAAGAAATCACAATGGAGTTTGAGACTGAAGTTTTAAAACTTCAGCAACAGGCAATAATAGAGAACCAAGCAGGTAGGGTAGAAATTAACAAGGACAGGGAAATGAATAGAGTGAAGAGGCTGGTTAAGAACATCCTGGATGATGAAGTGGAGAGGTTCTTTCTAGATGCTCTAAACCAAGTAAACAGATACTAACCAGCAGGAAGCATTACAAGCAGATAGCACAAGCTGCCTTCAATTTAAAGATGAGGACAGCATGTGCAGGAAAAACAGAATATCCCAAAATCAGCACATTTGATGGCAGAGAACACAGCACAAATAGTGTAAATCAGGAATGGCCAAGTAGTCAAGTAAATGTGGATATTGGTGATTTGACCTGGGAACAGGAGAAAGTTTTAAGATTGCTCTTTGCAAAGATGAATGGTTTCGCTGCTAGGAAATATAGCCAAAGTTCTAAGCCTCCTGTTCCAGACTATGTTGCTTCTGACAGTGGAGAAAGAAAAGAAATGAGTTGGAGGGACAGTTCTCTCAGAAAGCTAAAAACAATTCCAGAAGAGAAAAGTTCAAGTACAGAAAGAATTGGAGGATCTGAAAAAGAGCTTGACTTTTCCTTTCGTGTGATCCTTGACCCATCACATAAACTCCTGTTACAAAAGGTTCAAGGTGCCACAAACACTTCGGTGTTAAAGAGATTCAGCCCTTTCCTTTCTGTAACCCTTTATTTATTCTCTGGTAGCACCTTATGTACTGCCCTTCTAGCCCAGGAGGGCCACCCCATCCATGGGATACATCTCTCCTTTGGTGGAGCCCCTAGGGTGTATTCTATGACCAACCAAGTTGCAGATTGCATCATCAAAGTCCGAGATACCTCCACCAGGCTATTTGGAATAGAGCCCCATTTCCTGATTGTTCCTTTTACGCTAACAGATTTCACCTGGCTCCAGAGGAACAATGATAGAATTGCCCATAGTTCTAGAAGCGTTTATGGGAAAAACTGACTGTCATTATGGCCCTCACAGATGGATGAGTCCATTTACTTGATTAAACTGGGTACTCCCCAAACTCTTCTTATCCCAGCCTAACCCTGATTTTCTTACTGCTTTTACTGATGGGGGACTTTGGGGGCATCTTTAGTAGTCTACCCCCTCCATAAACTGGGTAAAATACCAGCACCTATCAGGTCGGTCACCCATGAGGTCGAGGGATCTGCACAATTCAAAGAACTATTTGCTGTCACCTTAGCATTGGATACCATACAAGAGTTATTCAACCTGTTCTCTGATAGCCATTATGTTGTCAGCCTGCTGAGTCCCACATCAGGTTAGACTCTAACCTTATATCTCCCTTAATGATCCAAGTTTGGTCTCTACTTAAACAAAGGACCAACCCCATTTTCCTCTAACACCTTCGAGGTCACCAAAATCTATCAGGGTTCCTCTCTGAGGGCAATGCCGTGGCAGACAAAATGGCATCTGTCATGACTTTTGAGGAGGCCACTAGCTTCCATCGCCTCACCCACACTAATTGGAGAGGTCTCCATCACAAATATCCTTTAGTGCCTATCAAGGATCTTAAAAAGATCATTTGCACTTGCAAATCCTGCCAACCTTTTTTACAAATCCCTCCCCTTCAGACGATGGCGGTCAACCCTTGTGGGCTAAGACCCAACAATTTATGGCAAATAGATGTCACCCACTACCCCCCTTTTGGCAAGCCCAAATCACATACAGCTCCATCTGGGTGTGCTGAACCTCCCACAGGATGATAAACACAGCTCCATGGAGTCTTGTACCCCTGAAGATCGCCCCTTTGCTCTCTCCCCAGAACCAGAGGATTTGGAGATTTGCAGGCGTGAACTTCAAGAATGGCCTTTTCCCTTACTTCTTTCCCCTCTTGGGCCCTCTCCTTGTCCTTTTTCTTGCTCATTAGGCCTTGCATCATTAATAGGGCCACTCAATTCATCCAGCAAAGAAGAGAGGCTATTAAACTTCATCAGGTCAAGATTCATTACTCGCCACTCAGGATACCAACTAGGGCTATGGCCACCACTCATATACCTCCCCTGCCCTCCATGGTGACCAATGACGGGTAAGATCCCTAAAGCTAGGGACAACCTAAGACAGGCCATGGAGAGGCTCGCCTGGACCTCGAAGTACAATACCCAGAGACGGGTACGATCTCCAAAGGGAGACGACCTAAGACGGGTCACACGTTTGGTCCCGAGGCTTACTCACAAAAACAGAAGGGGGAGATGTTGGGCTTCGTCGAGACCCTGGACAAGGCCTGTTGGAACTTCCTGAGCCTGGCTAGAGTTTCATGATCTGTTTAAGCTGCCTCACCATCATGATTCAGCATAGCCTTGTTGCTGATGCAATATAGCCTTAGGTTGCAACAGCAACTGGCCCATAGTAATGCCCCACCAGCCCATAATAATCTCATGAGATTACAAATCTTGCCAGACTATGCCTTCTACAGTTGGTGCCGTTAAACTGCCTAGCTGAGAGGGCCAATCAGCAAAGACTCATGCTAGGACTTATGGGATGTCGGGTGGGGTATATAAGGTCCTGACTGTTGCAATAAAGTGGGTTCCTGCTTCGACAGAGCTCCTGGCCTGGTGTGTCTTTCCCCGGTGGTGAGGGGGGTCCGGGCCAGTGACACTTATCATCCTGCTCAGCCCCAGGTTGTGCCTAGCTGGACCAGCACTCCCTTCTGCACTAGCTGGCAAGAGCCAGGCATCTGAGCACTTCTTAGAGAACACTGAAAAGTTTCTGAAGCATCTAGGTGTTTCTTTTTTTGCTTCTTCCGGCAAGTTTGCACCAGGAATGCATATGATGACATTTTGCCTCTTGCCACCTTAGGATCTCCTTTGCCCATGTTTCATTGTTTTTCCTGCACGAGGCACAGAGTTACCCATTGCTTGTGTGGTGTTGGGCCTCATGGAGTCTGGGCCTGAGGCCTGGTGGAAATTCCTGAGCCTGACTAAAGTTTGGCGACCTGTCTCTGGCCTCTGAATTCCACATCAGGGTGACTCAGCTTCTGACACCCTGATAAGGAATAGCCCCTGCCTAGTTACTGCTTTCGTGGCGACCCTTTATTGGCCCTTACACCTCGCCCCCCATTCCTATACCCCCAACCCTTCCCCCAACTCTATGTAAGTGCCTGCCTGATACAATAAAGAGAGAGCCTGCTTTGACAAGTCTCCTGGCCTGGTGTGTTTTTCCCCGGTGGTGATGAGGGTCCGGGTCATTGACACTTATCATCCTACTCAGCCCCAGGGCCTGCCCAGCTGGTCTGTGCAAGCCCCTATACATCTCTTGTCGAGGAATTCGACAAAACTGGTCCCCGTGTGAGGCGAATCGCTCCATGGAAGAACACTGGTGGGCCAATCGGTCTGTGGGTGAGTGTACCCCCATAAATTATGGGGCAGTCTTCGTCTAAACCAAACCCAGCCTTATAATCTTTAAGAGTTCTGTTAAAAAGCAGAAGCCTTAGTCTCACTGATAGTCAAGCCCTTCAAACATGGGGCTGTTTGCTTAAGATTGCTCCATGGGTACCTGAGAGTAATCTCTTTGACTGGGACACATGGGATAGGATAGAGAATTTGATTAGGAGAGCTCAAATAGAGAAAGGGGAAATCCCTCCTTTGGGAGCCCTCCCGACTGTTTCTGCCTTAAAGGGCTGTTTTCCACCCAGACCCCTGAGAGAGAAGAAGGAAGCTCAGACCCCTAGTGAGAACAAAGAAGAGAAGGAAACAAAGCCAAAGCTAAATTTTAGCCCGAGTTCTCCCCGCCGATCTGACTCTCTTTACCCCTCCCTAGACCCTTTGGAAGTGCCCCCTGGCCCTCAAAGGGTCTGCCTCCTTCAGATCCTCCCACTCCCTCTTCATCTAATCCTTTTTATCACCCCTCTGTGCCTCCGCCCTATCCACCTCCCTCTGTGCACCAAACGGCTGAGCTCTTTCCTATTAATATCAACCTGGGCAGCAACCACCCCGCTGCCTGGTATCCTTGGGAGGCTCATGACGTAAAGGATCTTAAAAAGGCCCTCTCAGAGGATGGACCTAATTCTCCTTGGGCATAGACCATTCTCCAGGACCTTGCCCACCAGCCTTGCACTAACAGTTCAAAACCTTGCCAAGGCTGTTCTCTCTGGCCCCCAATATATAAAATGGTGTGCCTTCTTCCAGAAAGAAGGGGTTCCATTGGGCCAAGGACTGCAAATCCAAGTTTAATCTTTGGGGTGAGCCTTTAAACTCCCTCAAGGGCTATCTCCAGCCCCGTTAAATAAGGGGAAGAGAACAGTTAGGACTCACTGGACTGTGCCTCTAATCCAAGGACTGAGACCTAAGATATCCCTAACCACTGGTGGGAAAAATTTCAAATTCCTTATTGACACAGGGGCCGACTGCACTGTCCTAAGGAGGGAGGAAGTGCCCTCATCCTGGTGGCTGGTCCCAGGCCCTCCATTGTTGGGTGTGGGTTGACAATCTACATTCTGGGAGACTGCTGACTACCAACCCTGGTCTGATCCCGACGGGAGCCATGGAGAGGTGTGCCCCCTAGTGGTGTCTGGCCTAACTGCTAATCTTTTGGGCCAGGACATTCTAAGAGAAGCTGAGACTTACATTATTACAACTGATCAGACGAGATCGGGCGCGTTCAGGGTGGTATGGCCGTAGACTAATCATAAGGGTTTTTATGAGGATGTACTTGATCATGAAGAACATGAACAACAATTTGAGGCCGGCGGGGCTAGCCACCCAAATTATAGAAATGACTCTCATTTTGAGCGTCTAAGACAGAGTCACCCTCCAGTCCACCCCCAATCCTAAAGTCCATTGCTCACCCCCTGGTTCCTAAAATTCAATGGATACCAGGAGACCCAATATGGGTTTAGCAGTGACCTTTTCCTACCCTCAAATTACAACAACTTCATATACTTATAGAACAACAATTGTCTTTGGGATATGTGCGGCTGTCTACCAGTCCCTGGAATTCCCCTGTTTTTGTTATCAAGAAAGCTAATGGCTCATGGACACTTTTACATGACCTAAGAAAAATAAATGAGAGGATGGTTCCTTTTGGGACTCCTCAAAGGGGCTTACCCTGGATTTCTGCTATTCCCAAAGATTATTTGAGTTTTATTGACATTAAAGATTGTTTTTTCTCCATTCCCTTGCATCCAGAAGATGCAGAAAAATTTGCTTTCTCTGTTCCCTCTGTCAACTTCAGGGGGCCGAATTTAAGACATGAATGGACCATTGTGCCTCAGGGAATGGCCAATAGCCCCCTGATCTGTCAGTATTTTATGTTACAATTTTTCTCATCCTTGCTTGGCCACCCTAACATTTTATTTTACATTTATATGGATGACATAATCTTGGGGGTTCCCTGCCCCACTGGTCTCCGAGAAGTTACTAGTGAATGCCTTCCCATCTTGGAGGCCAATAAATTTAGGGTGGCTCCTGATAAGATTCAGACTGTCCCTCCTTTTAAGATCCTGGGCTCTGTGCTGTCCCTCGACACGGAATCCCCTGTTAAGCCTCAGTTATATATTAAAGATTCTTATACACTAACCCAACTCCAGAAAATCCTGGGAGAAATTAACTGGATGAGGCCATGGATACCCATTACCACTGAGGAACTGTCTCCTCTATTTGATCTTTTAAAGGGCTTGGATCTCTCCTCTCAGTTGACCCTCACCCCTTATCATCACCAAATTTTTCACAAAATTCAATGAGCAATAGATGGTTATGCTTTAAAGAGATATGATCCTGATCTACCCATTTCCCTTTACCTCTTTTCTGGAGAGATGTTATGTACTGCCCTGTTGGCACAAGGAGGTGACCCCCCTCAATGGATCCATCTTTCAATCGGAGGAGCCCGTAGAGTCTATTCTATGACTGACCAAGTTGCAGACTGTATCATCAAAGACAGAGATGCTTGCACCCGATTGTGTGGGTTACAGCCTCACCTTCTTCTCATCCCTTTTAAGCTTTCAGATTTCACCCGGCTTCAAAGAAATAATGACAGGATTGCTTTAGCCCTTGAAGGATTCTTGGGAAAGGTTGATTGCCATTATGGTCCCCATAAATGGATGAGCTCATTTACTAGACCAGATTGGAGACCCCCTAGGCTCTTCCTCCCTCAACCTGACCCTAATTTTCTTACTGTATTTATCCATGGAAGGCGCCTAGGAGCTTCCTTGGTGGCATTTCCCCCTCATAAAAAAGGACAACTGTTGTCCCCCCTCAAAAGGATCACCAATGAGGTTGAGGGCTTGGCACAATTTAAAGAGCTGTTTGCAGTGGTATTAGCACTAGACACTATACCTGAGTCATTTAATCTGTTTTCTGATAGCCTTTATGTTGTTATTCTACTGCCTAATTTAGTTGATGCCTATATCAAATTAGACTCTAATCCTATATCTCCCTTGATGCTACAGGCTCCGTCCCTACTTAAATAGAGACTCATTCCCATCTTCCTACAACATCTTAGGGGTTGCCAAAATTTGCCAGGCTTTTTATCACAAGGAAATGCCTTGGCTTGATAAACTCCCTTCCTCCACTGAATGTAACACAGTCATAGAAGCTACACGCTTCCATCGGCTGACCCATGTTTACTGGAGGGGACTTAGGCACAAATTTCCTCAAGTGCCTATTAAGGATCTAAAAAAAAAAAATGTTCAAGCCTACAGATCCTGTCAGCCTTTTCTTCAAATACCCCTACTCCAGATGACAGGAAGCAACCCCCAAGGGCTCCGCCCAAATCACCTCTGGCAAATGGATAACACTTACTATTCTCCATTTGGAAAGTTAAAATACATCTTCCTCACGGTAGATACTTTCTCCCATGCCTGTTGGGCCTCGGCACATGCTGGAGAAAAATTCTAAACATGCCATTAGCCATATGTTCCAATGTTTCATAACCCTTGGGTTGCCTGACCAACTTAAAACTGACAATGGTCCTTGCTTTACAAGCAAGGCCTTCTTAGACTTCCTCCAGACTTGGAAGAGTTCACATTCCACGGTTATCCCATATAACCCAAGGGGACAAACAATCATGGAACGCTATAACCAAACCCTTAAAGCTCAATTACAAAAACAAAAGGGGGAAATCCCTAGCCCCCCATGACCAGTTAAAAAAGGCACTATTTACTCTGAATATTTTAAGTTTTTCCAAAGATGATCAATTGCCTCCATTTCAAAGACATTGGTCTGCCTTTATTAGGTATAGTTCCATTTGGGTCAAATGGCAAGACCCTCTGACTGGGGCCTGGAGGGGGCCAGACCCTCTCCTCACTGTTGGAAGGGGGTTTGGACGCATCTTCCTCCAAGTTGAAAAAAAATCCACCTGGGTCCTGGCAAGAGATTTGAAATATTTACCCCAAAAAGGGGATGATGAACCAATTCACTCCGGGGAGTGCCTCACCCCTGAGAATTGTCCCTCTGCTCTCTCCCCAGGATCTGAAGATGAATACCAATCAGGTGACACAACTGCTGGCGATCTTGAAGCTGATCACCACAGCTACGAGAGGCGACAAGGACGTGTCATATCTCGAAATGCAGTACACGTCCAACATGCGATACGGGCCTTAGAATATGGCTCAAACCCCCAAGTCTGGTTAAGCCAGCTTCATACAGAGGACTGGTAGCTAGAGATGGGTAAATGAAAGCCTGGCCATGGATCAACCTAAGACAGGACTTGTAGTATAAAACCTGGAGGCTACAAGATCCCATGACGGGTAAGACCACAGTGGGAGGCTTTTCACACCTAAGACATGCACAGTCACTCAAGACCATATAGTCTGCTGGGTCGCAGGTAGCCTCGTGGACCATTTCATACAAAAACAAAAGGGGGAGATGTTGGGCCATGTGGAGCCTGGGCCTGAGGCCTGGTGGAAATTCCTTAGCCTGACTAAAGTTTGGCAACCTGTCTCTGGCCTGCGAATTCCACATCAGGGTGACTCAGCTTCTGACACCCTGATAAGGAGTAGCCCCTGCCTAGTTACTGCTTTCGTGGTGACCCTTTATTGGCCCTTACATTTCACCCCCCATTCCTATACCCCCAACTCTATGTAAGTGCCTGCCTGATACAATAAAGAGAGATCCTGCTTCGACAAGTTTCCTGGCCTGGTGTGTTTTTCCCCAGTGGTGATGGGCGTCCGGGTCGTCAACACTCATCATCCCATTCAGCCCCAGGGCCTGCCCAGCTGCCCAGATGCCCTATGCATCTCTTGTCATGGAATCCGACAGTGTGGTTCTCACTTGCCCTGGAGCCATCTCTGTGGAGTTCAGTGTGCTGCAGTGGCTGTGGCTCTTAAAATCTTATCATCTCCTCTTCCACAAAATTCCCTGAGCATTCAAGAAGTCACTGCAGTGAGATCTACCTTCACGAGGCTTTCACAGTGACCAAATATCAACATTTCACAGTTCCTTCATGGTCCAGTAAGGAACCCAGGAGAAATAACTATACACAGTGGGAACCTTAGGGGCAAAGGGCTAGGCAGGTGAAAAGGAGTGTTTTTATGAGTGGTTCTACCCAAGGAAGAGACACTTAATCTGCCACAAAGGCTTGAGCTTTACTAGAGCAGGCAACCTGAAGGAAACTGCAGATCACATAAGCAGACAGGCAGGAGGGTGGGATGGAGAGGGATGGATTGGTGTAGGGAGGGGAGGGTGGTAGAGGAAAAGTAAAGCGAGGATGTGAAAATGGGGAGGAGTAACAACTATTTATCATGTTTGTATAAAAGGAGAATTTTTAATAAAAAGTAAAAAATTGATTAATTCACATGTGCAATTGCTGACTTGCGCATGCCACAGTGATTAGAGGATAACTTTCAAGATCTGGTTACACGGGTAGGTTTTAGGACTTATCCTAAAAGTTCAGACTACAACTTTGAGGAGTTGATTCTTTCTTTATTCCCTGCAGGTTCCAAGGATAGAACTAAGGTTGTCAGGTTTGTATGGTGAATGAATTTATCTACTGAGATGCCTTACTAGCTCATGGAATTATATATATTTGAGACAATTTTATTATGTAGTCCATGCTGGCTTTGAAGTTACTATTTAGCCTTGGCTACCTGTGAACAGACATTCCTTCTGTTTCAGTTTCTTGAGTGCAATGATTACAGTGCTAGGATTATTCCTCACTCAAAAATAAAGATGACCCTAATGCAAAGGATTTGATAATAGAGACCATAGTGCAGCAGAGAAATCAAACAGGGAATTATAAGATAATGCATAAATGAGTAACTGCAGAAAGCTGAGAGTTGGAAGGATACTGTCTGGGAGTAGTAATGCTAGATCCTTAGAGACTCTGCCTCATATGAGGCAAACTAGAACCTTCCTGAGTCTGTCTATAAGGATTTGAATTGGTAAGGTAGCTTTAACTTCTACAGGAGATAACACTCTTAGTAATCAAATGAGATAAATACCCTGATTTTTCCCTTCTTAATGAGATAAATACCCTGATTTTTCCCTTCTTAGTGTTTTAAATCCCTCTAATATGTGGCTTGGTAAACTTGATTAGAAACTGGCTTGCATGTTAATGTGTAAGAGGAAGTTTAGAGGTAAAACCCTTCCTTTTGATACAAGTAGAGCTGGAGAAAGATGAGAAATAACATGGTGTTTAATCAACAAGCTATTGCTACTGTGACTGACCTCACTAACACAATGTTGAGCTAACTGGCTAGAGGCAGTCTGTTACATAAGAAAAAAAGTGTTAAAATGATGAATCAGAGCCAGATTTTGTCATCTTCAACCCCATTTACATTAGTTATAATTTGACTAACTCAAAAAGGATTGGTTGCATATTTTAACCCTTTGAGGTTCAGCACACCGTGTTTTCCAATTGGTATATCAAGTGACCGCTATGGACATAAGCTTCTCACTATGCCCAAGCTTAGGCTGCGTTCATATTTCACAACTAAATATTAGTTACAGTTCCATAAGCATTGAGTAAAATGATTATAAATGTAAATATTTGCATTTTTGATGCTTAGCTTAAACAGTCCAATTATGAACTAAATTTAAACAAAAAATACAACATGAGTCAGATGGCTTATGTCTGTGTGTGATGGCTTTTATATTAAATGGTTTACACGAATGCTGTTGCTTATCTTGGAAGCAGGTTGTCATGCATATTAATGAGACCCAGGTGTTAACTTCATGATGTTTTCTTTCCAACAAAGAAAACCTTTACATTAAGTTAAAGTGTTTTTTTACAAGTATTTGTTGTAATAATTACAAAGCAGTGCTTTACTAATCACAACATTTACCAGCTTTGTCTTTTAATTCTAGCTCATTTCTTCATTCCTCTCCTGTCCGACTGCATGTTTGTTTTCAGATGCTGAGGACTTTCAGCCATACAATATAGTGGACTGAAAGTCTTGAGGAACTTAAATGGGGATAAACTTTTCACCTAGCAGCTTTTGGTGGCAACACCTATTTCTGCCCAAGGTCATGCTATGCTTAACCCTTCCTGTATTTTCTTTTCCCTACCAAGGATGGAGCTGAGCCAGTAAATTACACATTAAAAGACCCAATATTCTTTACACTTTTTAAAAGTTATTTTATTTTTCTTATTTTATAAGTATATTGAATATTTGTTCTGCTTTCCTCTATCACATCTCCTACCCATTCCCCTTCCCCCCTTCTTCAATCCATCCCACTGCCTACCATTCTCCTGCCCATCCACCTTCATGGACTGCAGGGCTCCCTCTGGCCTGTCTACTCTTTTTTTCCTAATTTTACATGCATGTTGAGTACTTATCCCTGCTTCCCTCAATTGTCTCTCTCTCCCATCCCTCCATCAATCCCCCCCCCTGCGCTTTTTTGCTTCTATGGATCCCAGGGTTGCCTCTGGTCCATCTACTCCTGTGGGGGTTCAGGCCTCTGTAGCATACCAGTTGCCTTTCCTCAGTCCACCCCAGTGATAGGGGCATTTCTCTTCACTCATCCAGCTTCAGTCCTCAAGGTTTCCACTGTATATTAACTCTATTATAGAGTTCCTCGATATTCTATGGGGGCATGTTGGTATGTCAGTCATTGTGCAGGTCTGGTAAAGACAAGTCTTACTGTCCTAGATGCAGCAGTCCTGCCTTGAGTGGAATGTCTAACCCAGTCTCCCCATCCTAAGGCTTTGAGAACCTCACAGAAGAGGGGGTGGTGAGAATGTAAGAACCTAAAGATGGGAAAATTCACCTCTGGATAAAAACACTTTTGTTCATTTCTAGGACTATCAGAAAGTTTCAGAAGCCTTCTGGTGTTTGTTAAGGTCTAAAAATCCAGACTGGTTAAATTTCTTAAAAAGAATCTAACCAGGGGGCTGGAGAGGTGGCTCAGGGGTTAAGCCTCTGCCTTGCAGGTGGAAGGTCCTGAGTTTGGATCCTAGACCCCACGTATAGACGCCGGGCGGAAGCGGGGGCGGCCTGCATTTCCGGTCCTGGTAGGGCAGAGCCTGTGAATCTCCGGGCAGAGTAAACAAGGAGGAGGCGGTCCATGGTGGTTCTCGAATTCGTCCTTGGTTCTTCACACACATACACGCATACACACACAAACATACATACACACACATATACATGCGCACAATTGAATAAAAAAAAAGAATCTAACCAATGTTACATACAACATCTGTGGACTACTTTGTGATTCTACTCTATTTCAGAGAAGATTCACAGAGTAGTGACTTCCTAATTTTCTGAGGTTGATGGTGGGGGACTTGTGTTTAGAGGCAGCTCCTTTCTGAGTAATGCAGTATGCATTTCACAACCTGCAAACAGTTGTTGAAGATACATTGTATTCTCTATGCTGTTCTTTGTGCTGGTGATACAAAAATGTGTAAGACACTATCCCTTGTAGAATGTGTAGTCTCACAAGGGAGGCTTATATATATTTTTAAAAACAGGTGTTAGAGATACCCATGGATGACTCTGGAACTCAGCAGAAACAGCCAACACAGCCTTAGTTTTTAGGGTAAGGCTTGTAGAGGAGATAATACTTAGTCTTCAGAACAAATAGGAGTTATTTAGTACAGAGGCAAGAGAAGCGTTTGCTTAGAAAAAAGGATGAAGACAGAAAGTGTGAGCAAACACTATGGACTCAACAGTTTAGTGTTACTATGGTGTCATTGTTAGATTATTGTTAGATCATAGATCATTGTTAGACCATCAGTTTCCCCTCACAGAAACCAGGCCTGTCCCTTCTGTGACTTCTGGCAGTTCCCTTCCCCACTTGGACCTGTGAATAAACCCAGACTCCTTCATCCATTTTCCAGGTCCATGCCTTCTCTGGCAGATACACCAGGTCAATTAATGCCACATGATGCTAAAGGTATTGACACACTCTGGAAAAGGTACAAATTAGAAACCCCTTTGTCCTGGGGGCCCTGTGGATCCTCCTGCTCTATCGTATGTGGGAGGTTTCTCTCCTATTTTAAGCTACCAGTCCTGTTCTAATGCTCTCCCACCTTAAAGCCAAACCATGGCTACCATGGACCCAAGGCGGTCGGTTCTCGTTGGGTATTGGGGGGATAGATAGACACGCTGTATCGAGGACAGGGGCGACGGGGGGGCGTGGGTTTGGGGGTCCGTGGGGGGGTGTTGTGGTTGTGGGGTTGGGGGTGGCTTGGGGTCGGGGGGTGGGGTGTTGGATTTGGGGGGGGGGGGGCGGGGTGTGTTTGCCGGACAGGGAGGAGGTGGGGGTGTGGGTAGGGGTGGGGTGGGGGAGTGTGTGGGATAGTTTACTGTGGGGGGTGGTGGGGTGTGGAGGTGAGCGAGAGGCCAGGGCTGGGGGGAGTGGATCTAGGGGGGGGGTGTGGGGGTCGCCTTGTAAAATGCATGTCTGGGGAGTAGGTGGGGCTGAGGGGATGGTAATGAAAGGGGAACGTTGGGGTTTTAGTGGAGGAAAGGTGCGATGTTCTGGGGAGGGATCCCAGTGGGGAAATGAAGTATAAGGGGGTCGCAAAGGCAAGACTTTGAGTCTGAAAGAGGGGCGCGCAGGGTCTTTAAAAGGTTCTAGTCCGAAATTCATATGGTCTGGTGGCCGGCCCAGCGGCTTGGCGCCAAGTATGGTGTGTGTGAGAGTCACAGCTGGTGTGGATGGGGTTGGTGTCTAAAGTGCTGTGTGAGTGAGAATGAATAACTCGACGAATATTGCGAGAGAAGACGGGAGGGCAAAAAACTTTTTAGAGGAAAGAACGGGTCTGGGAGGTTCGGAGGCGAAGGAACACAGGTGGTGTCATGGGTTGAAAAACGGGTGAAAGACAGAAAAGACAAAGATAGAAGAAAGGACGAAGGCCGAGAGTGCGAGATGTGTAGGGGGGTTGGGAGGTGTTGGAGAAGCGGGGGAAACGAAGGGCGAGGGTCCAAGCATTACACTGTGGGGATAGAGATGGTGGGTGGGTGATGGTCTATTGGTGTGGCGCGATCGGTCCACAGCTCGTTGTGTGCTCTACATGGTTGTGGCAGTCTGGTCGTGCTAGCGGGTGTCGTGTCGGACCGCCAGAGGGGGTGGGGAAGGATTGTTCTTGTTGCGTGAAGGGAGAGTAAGGGACTTAGTGGCTGCGGGGTGGGGGTGGGGTGGTGAGCGGGGGGCGGGTGGGGCGTGGGCATGTATTGTGTTGGTTAAGAAATGCAGGGGGGTCGGGGGAGGCGGCGCACATGCGGGTGCGGGGGGTATAGGGAGAAGAGCTGTGGGCAAGTGACATAGCGCAGCACGTGTGGTTCGGGGGGTTCCTAGGAAACGGTTGGCGATGGTGGCGTAGGGGTGCGCGGGGAGCGGGGGGGCCAGGGCGAGCGCGAGGACGAGCGGGCCGCACGGGCGGCAGGGCAGAGGGCGGGAAAAGGAGGCCGCACAGAGAAGAGGGGAAGGCGGAGGAGGAGCGCCAGGGGAAGGACAGGCGGGAGGGAGAGGAAGCACAGGGAGACAGAGGGGCGCAGGACGGAAGGAGGGGCCAGGAGCCACGGGAAAGAGCGACCGGGAACGCGACAGCGACCAGGGGGCAAGGCGGAGGCGCAGGTACCCCAGACGAGGGAGGGAGGGGGCCAGCAAAAGCCAACCAGAGAGCAAAAGGGAAGAGGAGAACGGAGGGGCGGGAAGAAAGAAAGAAAGAAAGAAGACAGAGAGAAAAAGAAGGAGAGCGAGGAGAGAGAGAAAGAAGAAAAGAAGAGACGAGAAAGAGAGACAGAGAAAAAGAAAGAGAGAGAGAGAGAGAAGAGAGAAAGAGCGAGACACAAAGAGCAAAACGGGGGACCAAAAACCACGGGCGGACACACAGGAAGGCAAAAGAGGAGAGGGGAGGTAGCAGGAACGACAGGTCCACAGCAGGAAGAGGGACAAACAAAAAGAACAAAGAGAAAGGGGAAACCCAACCCCACCACCACGCCGGGGTGGAAGCCGGAGGGGAAAACGCCGGGAAGGGCCAGCCAAAACACAAAGCAGAAAGAGAAATCAAAAGAAACAGAAGGCAGAAAAGGGGGGCGATGCTGGGAAAAAATATTGAGGGGAGGTGGCGAGGATGGGGAGGAGTTCCGAAAGAGGTGCAGGGGGAAGAAGAAAGCAAAAAGACGGGAGAAGAGGGGGGGTAAAAGAAAGGGGAAACCAGGGGCCAAGTAGAGACCACATGGACCGCCCCCACCGACCTCCTTGTGTTACTCGTGCTCCAGGATTACAGGCTCGGCCCGACCAACCGAAAAGCAGGCGTGCCCACTGCTCCTTCTGGAGTCTATACACGGGGGTCTAGGGTCGTGAACCAGACTTTCCTCCGCGCGGCAAGAGCAAACGGAACCCCGGAGCCACCTCCCAGCCCCAGGTGTTTGCATTCTTATCAGCATATAGACTTTTGCAGACACCGCCAAAGGGCATTCCAGAGGGGAATTCCCGGAGAATGGTAGAAGAGGTGGGCATTTTTATTGCCTGTCAGCATTCCAGCGCTAGAAATCTTTTTAACGTTTAAGATTTTCCTTTCCGACTCTCGCCCACCCCCCAAAGTTTTGCAAATTAATATACGTGAACCAGTATGTCACTATTTACATGTTGACCACTAGAATGTGTACAACTTCCTTCCATCAGGGCCATATTTTATGAACTTCCAGTTGTATTCTGCATTGGCTACAGTGCCTGTTTCATCATCAGTCATTTTCATCAAAGGATTATGTGGAGTACAATCACCATCGCCACATGTTGCATTACCTAGTTGTCTGTTATTATTTTATTTATGACACTTAATGTATATTTTAATGTAATCAAATCTGTAACGTGTCATTATGATTTCCTTTTTACTTTTATGCTTAGAATGAAGACTTTCTCTACTGTATGATTTTTCATCCATGATTTTTTCTTTCTTAGAACTTTTTATTGAATACTATTTAACTTTATAGCTTATGTAGAATTTAGTGGACAATAGAGAAAAAGGATTAAAATTTCTTTTCAAATGGTGTCTGTTTCTCTAGTATTTATTAAATATTTTTTCAATTTTCTGACATTAAAATATCAGGTTTACTACATTGAACATACATGTAGATCCTTATTTCTTTCTGGACTATGTATTCTTCAGCTTTGAACTATCTGTTTCTGTGACAAATGGCCTTAACAATATTCTAATGTATTTAATGTCTGGCTGTGGGCATACTTACTTATCAGTCTTAGATTGTGGGTTCACAGGTCAGTCATCCTAACTTACTTAGAGACTCCAGCCTAATGACAGACTCTGTATCAAGAAAACATTGGATGGTACCTGAGCAATGACCTCAGATTTTCCTCTGGCCTTCACATGCATGTACATACATGCACATACACCTCCGTTATTTATGTCATACTTTGGCGTAGAAATAAAAGTATTAAAAATTTCATCTGCATTGAACATGCTTTTCTTGCCATTGTTTCCTAAATAATGTAATAATTATAAATAATTCCCTAAGTGGTAACTAATTATATAACCTTTGCACTGTGTTAGGTGTCATAAGTAATCTAGAGATGATATTCAATTTACTATTGGATAATGAAAAATGAATAGGTAAAGTATGGATGTCCATTTGTTATTTTGGAGCAAAAACAGGGATAGCAAGATGAAGTGGGTGATCAGATAAAGGGACCAAGAAGTCAGAGAGGCAGCAGCAGAAACAGCAGAAGGTGTAGGGTTGGTTCTCCCTACTCTCTAAAAGTCAATTCCCATATGTGCTACTGTTTTATATTGCATTGTGGGATGTACACTGTGTGTGTGTGTGTGTGTGTGTGTGTGTGTGTGTGTGTGTGTGTGTGTGTGTTTGCGTGTATGCATGTGTATGTGCATGCAAGACAGGAGAAGGGTAGCATTAGGTAGGGATATCAGTTTGGTCACAACAAGGGCTTACATTTCTTTGCCCTTAAATGAAAGCAGATAGAAACCTTACTTTTGGTAACTTATATCAGAATCTTGGTTGTTCTGGCTAATTTTTCATCCAATGTAAAAACATAAACTCTGTCATTGAGCTTTTCTTTCCAGTGTCACAAAATAAGAAGCTCTGTTTTTCATAAAATAAAAGCAAAACTTTCTGATTTTTGAGCTGAGAGTTGGATCGGGACACACTCTCCAATATTTTTTATTGAGAGAAAGTTTTCATCTATAGTCATTCCTTTGCCTCTCCTAGAAATAAAAGGTGAAGCATTTTCCCCATTCTTGGAACTATATTGTCTAACCACTTGGCTTTCCAATCATATAACTGCTTACTTGGTCAGATGCTGCTGGGTCATATAGGGGAACTGGGGCACTGTTGAACACTTGTCCTTGAACACTTGTCTGAAGCCAATATAGCTCTCTTCCCTTTGCCAATTAACTTAATGAGGTTCTTCAGCATGGCTCCACTGAGGTTTGGTAAAAGTGAGAAGGAATATTGAAACCAATTAAAGTTCAGTCTTGGAAAAAATGAGTATAACTCTAGACAGAATGTTACCACTAGAGACATCAGTGGTTCAGAACCTTGGCCATAAATGATCTTAGTACAGCTGGTGGATAAACCAAGGCCAGTGTGGTCCTGCGTCTGTGCAGGCTGGAAGTAAGAGGTGTGCTAGTCAGAAATGTTTGCTAAGTCACTTTCACCTTTCTCATATGCTACCTAAAGGTTAACCTCCAGACAATGAGAATTATTCTTTCTGGAAAATGTGCTGTTTCTCTTCACCTTAGGATAAAGTGTGTCTGAATTTTGCATTTGTTCAGGAAAAGTTACAGGTATGTTAACCATTTCAGTAGGATTACCCAGCCTGTCAGTCATTCTTATTGACTGATTAATAAGTACTACTACTGAGGAGTGATACGCCAATCCTATAATTTCATATGGCAGTTTGATAACATCACCATTTGGCTGAATGGTGATGAGGTAAGTGTGTCTTTAAGCCACTCCTCCAGCCATCCAATGAACTGCTTTGAAAGCAGGCATCTTTTCAGAATTTATGAAGGGAAATCAATTGGTGAGAAGGGCGGGGAGGTTCTCTGCATGATAGTGATGCAAAGATGGCAAGGCATTAGCAATTTGGAAGTTAATGTCAAAGAACAGCCTAAGGATTTAGTTAGAATGCAAGATTAGTATAACACTTGTAAATACTGCTGGGGATATTTAAATAGAGGTGACACACTTTTGCAATGGATTCCTTTAAGCAGTTGAATGTTTCAGAGGAATCGAATGGCATCTTCACTTCTCCCTTTAAGGGGACACTATAGCTAAGGAGAAGAAACAATGTCAGGCACCTCTAGATCTTTGACCTAGCTACTCTATGCTTCGGCATTGTCAGTCTGATCTTATCTTAGTTCAGTGGCCTATCTATTGATGTGTGTTGAGTAGGGCACAAGATTTCTTTACTAACATTATTTTAAGTGATATTAACTATAAGCAGAAATACTTATGTTTGAATGCTTTGCTTATTATAAATACTGCTTCTGATGTTCAAAAATTGAGAATAAAATATTTACTAAAATCAGATCTCATACAAAGCTATGGACTATCAACTTTTTAAAACTATGTATGTACACATGCATGTACTTTGTGTGTGTGTGGTGTGTGTGGTGTTGTGAGGAGAGAGAGAGAAGAGACAGAGAGACAGAGAGAGAGAGAGAGAGAGAGGAGAGCGAGAGAGGAGAGAGAGAGAGAGGAGAGAGAGAGAGAGAGAGAGAGAGACAGGTATTTTCCTCTGGACATAACTCAGTGTCATTTGGACTATGCCTCCAGTTTAACCCAAGGAAGATGTTTTCTAATGATGTAAAACATTCCGTCCTGGAGGAAGGCTCATTAAAGTCAGAAAGTAAAGAGCTCATTAAACCCCAGGAAGTTGTTGAATCTAACAAGATTCAGGGGCCTCTCCCCAAGGTGAAGAAAGCAATAAACAATTTATGGGGAGGAGGCTGTCTGGCTAGTCTAGCAGTCCAGAAGACACTCTCTGATGAGCTCTCCAAGTGGAGTTCACAGCAAATTGTGCAAAGCTCCAGGGATGCAGCTTTCCTGAGTGTCATCTGTGGGTGGACCTTTCAGTGAGGTCTCTGCTTCTGTAAGTCAGTTATACCCCTACTTTTCTAAGTAAACCCAATAAACTTATTGGTTTGTCAAGATGGACTTAGACATACTGGGTTACTTCTGTCTGTCAAATCTCTATCTGGGTTAGATACATCCTTCTGTGACCTCACCACGGGAAAAGCAGTGTCACATAAATTTGGTGTGTGTGTGTGTGTGTTTGTGTGTGTGTGTGTGTTTGTAGTGTGCTCATTCATGTGCACACATGCATGTCACAGTGCATATGTGGAGATCAGAAGATAAGTTCATGAAGGATAACTTCTCTCCTTCCACTTTTGTCTGGGATCTAGGGATCAAACTCAAGTCACAGGTCTGTGTGACAAACACCTCTACCTGTTGAGCTATTTTATTTGCCTAAGGTATCATTATTATCTCCATACAGATAAGGAAACCATGGCTCAAAGAGACTAGGTACCTTTTTCAAATTCACACACCATATAAGTGACCAAGCTAGAAATGGAACCTGCATTTGTCATCTTATGGAGTTAGAAACTTTAATCATAAAACTGTATTTCTTTCTGTGCAAGGAAGTGACTTTTCCTGAAGCACTCAACATGAAATACAGTTTGCCTACATGAACTGAGAAGAGTATTCAATTGTCAACAATAAGAGTAAAATTAGTTTTTTCATAAACACTTCTTGTTAACTTAGACAATTTTGTTCCCTTCCTTGTTCATGGGAAGAGGATAAGCCTCGATGCACATACATTTTCTCATCCCTTATGATTGCCCTAGTCACATTTTTTTAGAACAGATTAAATATTCTATCTCAGACTCAAATTATGAAAAAATGCTGCCTTTGAAGGTAGGAGTGACAAAGCCACAAGGAGATGTACATATAAAGATCTCTGGGTAAACAGAGAGCCATTAGCAAACTACCACATTTCCCTAAATATATTTCACTTGGTTTCAAAGTTTATAGCTATATAGAATTGTTTCCTTTCCCCATGACATGTTTCATGCTATTTGTTTGTGCTATTGCTTGAAATACCGATATATGTTTACCTCACCAACACCTAGTTGGTTAATACCTATTTAATCCTTAAATATCATCTCTCTCTGGTTCTCCAATATGCCGTGTATTCTAACGGGATTTTCATCAGTAAGCCGTGGTCACCATTTACATGCTGTTTAGTCTTCTTAGAGATTTAATGCTCTACAAAACAACTACTGTATTCTTTGATCCCTGCACTTTGTTGTATGTATGCTCACTATATCACAGGCACCAAATAAGTGCATACCAAAGAAAGAAAGAAATACATTTATACTTGTGGCTGGCTTTTTCAAAAAATGATGCTTTACTGTTTTATCTACTTCCTCAAGATTTCAAAACTTAAGGTAGGTGGCTTTTCATTTGAAATTTTGCAAGGCCATTTTGAAATATGGGAAGATACTGTAAGATGCTATCAAAAGGAAGACTGGGAAACACTTGCTTATGTGGACTCTAGCCAGAGGTATCATTCTGCCTTTGCAGAAAATGTTAAATATCTCTCATTTGATGTGAAAATATAGTCTTTAAGTATCATTAGTACAAAGCACTAAATAAATCAACAGAGAGAAAGGTAAAAGTGTTGCCTAGCAATTGAATACATGCACCAAACACTGTGTATATGTTCTTGGATGACAGAAGTTGGAGAGATAACTAACATGCTGAAGATATATGATGACAGGCATTTGCACCCAGAGATAAGAAATGAAATGTGGTTCATGATTTGCAGGAGGCAAGGAAGATGACTGAAGTTCTGTGAACTTGAATGTTTTCATGTCTGTCAGCAGGAATTTTTCTCCTTTCTACAAGTACCAGTTTTTTCATAAATAGTCTTTCTTCTTTATTCCCTTTGAAAAAAGCAGCAGAAAGTTAGCCCAGCATTTAATAGCCTTTGCTGAGAAAGAAGTCAACCCATTCCAGTGTGTCAGGTACCCACTTTGCACACCCTGGCAAGGGACCTCAAATTTGAAGGCTACAATGACAGATCTGCAGAAGTTCTACTCCCTAGGGATTTCAAAGGTGACAAAGATCCCAGGGTTTTGTATTTTAACTATGCTATTATATCAAGCAAAGGATTCAATGGCTTCAGTAAGATTTTCTGGCCTTGGTCTTTATTTCTGGAAGCTTTCCTAAGTCTCTGCTCAACCTTCACTTCTGCAAAAGAATTCAAGTTGTCTAACTCTCTTCTTGGTTAGGATCTTAATCCTGCCGATTTCCTCCAAAAGCAGGAGTGTCCCAAATGGTGAAGCTAAATCCTGTGAAAAGAGCAGGATGTCGGAGGGAAGGTAAAACTTGGGGGAACAGCTACAAAGCTAAAAGCCATATTTTCTTTACAGCATGTGACCTTCAATACTCAAAGACATACTTGTTTCTGTTTATCACTGGCAGAGTCTCGAACTAGAAAGGATCTTTGTAGAGTTTTGATTTTAGGGATTTCAGCACTAGATTACCACAGATCACTTTAACTTACATTGAATCTGGCAGTTATTGCAAGATTCAGTTTGTAAGATGGAATGCTTTTGCAACTCGCTAAATACACAAAGGTTGGCTCCATCTTTTTCAGCCCTCATTTGCTAGTCAATTTATAAGGTATTCATTTACAAATATTTACCATTTATCTTCAAGTTTTTGAAAATCTTACAAACAGGAGCTTCTCTTGTTAGTTATTAATAACTGTATTCCAAATAGTTTATCAGAATGTACAGGGAGATGAGTTGGGATACATGGGTCATAAATGTGTATAAAAGGGTATCATGGAGGGGGAAATGCTTCTGGTTTTCTCTAACTGGCTAATGGATGAAGAGAATTAGGAAAGGTTAGATTTGACAGGAAATCTCAAACCCCTGAGATTAAGGGTAAGAATTTTACAAGGATCCTCCCTAAATTATTATGAATTTCGTATGTATCACTTCAAAATTTTATTGTCTGTGTACAAATATGAGTATGATTGCAACTACTTTTTTCATGAGGTTGCATTATTGTACTAACTTCAGTCTGTACCTCATTTCATTTAATAAGATGTCTTGGAAATATTTCAATATCAAGATTAAGAAAGCATATTCCTTTATTTTTATAGCTCCATAATGTATTACATGAATTTGCTCTATCTTTTCTTACTAATTTAACATTTATGAATTGAATTCAACTATACTTCTATGAGTTTTTCGTTTTGTTTATTTATTCAATTGTGCGTGTGTGTGTGTGTGTGTGTGTGTGTGTGTGTGTGTAGACCCCCGGGCGAATTTGGGAACCACCATGGACCACCTCCACCTCCTCCTTGTTTACTCTGCTCCGGGATTCACAGGCTCCGCCCTACCAGGACCAGAAATGCAGGACACCCCCGCTTCTGCCCGGCGTCTGTATGTGGGGTCTAGGATCCGAACTCAGGACCTTCCGCCTGCAAGGCAGAGGCTTAATCCCTGAGCCACCGCTCCAGCCCCTCTACGTGCTTTGTTTTTTTTTTTTAAATAATGTATTTATTTTTTGTTCTCGCTCATACAAACTTATAGGTACCAAGTCCCCTCCCTCCATCCACCTCTCCCTGGACCTCCCTGCTCCATTCCCCCTTTTCCCTTTCCTTTCCCCCTTCTTTCCCCCTTCCCTCCCTTTCTCCCAGTGCCCCCTTCCCCCATCCCTGGAGCATCCTTTAATGTGTATGTCAAACTTTCCTCTGGGTCCTCCTCTCTGATGAGGAGTAAGGACTCAGTGGCATTTCCTAAAACTCTTTCTTGTGTTCCCCTTAAGTATAGGAACACTACTGTGACTGTTAATCCCTTGCTTCTGAGAATCCTAGTGCCTTTAGTCTATGCTAGACTTTGAGGGGTCAATGATATGTTGGTCATTGTGCAGGTCATGCAGAGTCCTATTATGATTGCTTCAGCTCTAACTTGTGTGCAGTATTTTGCATATCATAGCTCCTCCCCATCTCTGGGTCCTTACAAACTTACCACCCCCTCTTCTGCAAATTTCCCTGAGCTTCAGGGTGGGGAGAGATTAGGCAGGCCTTATTCCAGGTGGTTGATAGAGAGTGTCTGATGTTCTGAATTATGGTTTGTTGATTTTTTTTCAATTTTGCTGCTCCTGCAATGCCCTTTGCTCAATCCTGATGGGTATTGGATGTCACTCCTTGCAGTCCTTGATGGTGGTCTATTATCTCTGCTGTAGCATGATACCCTCTCTCCTTGTTTCTGGAGGGGCCCTCCTTCCCTTTCCCTCTTGTTTATAATCTTTGCAATTACCATAGGTATTACAGAACTTCATCTTTGAGTGTGTCTCTAAATGGGTTTGGTACTAGGATCCACCTATTAGGGAGTGCATACGGTGCTTAATATTCTGTGTCTGGGATACTTCACTCAATAAAATTGTTTGTAATGACATCCATTTCCCAGCAAACTTCATTAATTCATCATTTATGATAGCTGAGTAGAATTCCATTATATAAATGTACCACATTTTCCTTATCCACTCGTCAACCGTTGGACATTTGGGTTGATTCCATGACTTTGCTATTGTAAACAGTGCTGCTATGAACATGGTCGTGCTTGTGCTATTGAGGTAAATTTTTGCTGTATGGGGGATTATTCCCAAAAGTGGAATAGCAGGGTCATATGGCATTTCAGTCTTTAACTTTTTTAAGAATCGCCAGACGGCTCACCAGAGTGGTTGTATGAGCCTGCATTCCCACCAGCAACATAGGAGAGTTGCCCTCTCTCCACATCCTCTCAGCATTTGGTGTTGTTTGTATTGTGGTTTTTTTCACTTCTTTCATTCTGGGCATATAGGAAGGCCATGGTTTTTGTACATTTATTTTGTATCCTGCCCCCCTGCTGAACTCCTGTATTAGTTCCAAGAGTTTTCTGGTGGAATTTTTGTGATCGTTCAGGTATAAGATCATGTCATCAGCAAAGAGAGGTAACTTGACTTCTTCCTTGCTGATCTGAATCCATTTTATCTCCCTTTCTTGTCTTATGGCTTCAGCTAAGACTTCAAGTACAATATTGAAGAGAAGTGGTGAAAGTGGACAGTCTTGTCTAGTTCCTGATCAAAGTGGGAATGCTTCAAGTTTTTCCCCATTGAGTATAATCCTTGCTGTGGGCTTGTTGTGTACGGCTTTTATTATATTCATAAAGGTTCCTTCCATTCCACCTGTCTCTAGGGTTTTGATCATAAAAGGCTGTTGGATCTTGTCAAAAGCTTTTTCTGCATCTATTGAGAATATCATGTGGTCTTGGATTTTAGATTGGTTTACAGGATGAATTACATTTATTGATTTGCATATGTTGAACCAACCTGTGTGCCTGAAATAAAGCCTACTTGATCCCTGTGATGATCTTTTTGATATGTTTTTAAATTCGATTTGCTAAAACTTTGTTGAGAATCTTTGCATCTGTGTTCATCAATGAGATTGGCCTACAGTTTTCTTTTTTAAGTGTATCTTTATTAGGTTTTGGGATTAAGACGGTGTTAGCTTCATAGAAGGAATTTGGTAGTGTTCCTTCCTTTGCTATTTGATGGAACAGTTTAAGGAGTATTGGTGTTATTAGCTCCTTAAATGTCTGGTAGAACTCTGTGCTGAATCCATCTGGCCCAGGACATTTCTTGGTGGGAAGATTCGAGATTACTTCATTGATTTCCTCATATGTTATAGGACTATTTAAATAATTCACAACTTCTTGATTCAATTTAGGTAAGTTGTGATTACTTATGAATTCATCCATTTCTTTTGTGTTGTCAAATTTCACAAAGTATACATTTTTGAAATATGACATTCCAATATTCTGAATTTCTTGGGTATCTGTAGTGATAATTCCATTTTCATTTCTAATTTAGTTAATTTGTGTTTTATCTCTCTTGCTTTTGGTTAATTTAGCTAGGGGTGTATCAATCTTATTAATTTTTTCAAAAAACCAGCTTTTTGACTCGTTGATTCTCTGTATTGTTTTCCTAATCTCAATTTTGGAAATATCTCCCCTTGTTTTACTAATCTCCTCTCTTCTACTGCTTGTGGGATCAGATTGCTCTAGTATCTATAAAGCTTTAAGCTGCATTGTTAAGTTATTTATTTCTGATGTTTCCACTTTTTTGATGTAAGCATTAAGAGCTATGAATTTATCTTTTAGGACAGCTTTCATTGTGTCCCAAAGATTTTGATAAGTTGTATTTTCATTATCATTCACCTTCAGGAAATCTTGAATTTCCTTTTTAATTTCTTCCTGAATCCAATTCTCATCCAGCATCAAAAAGGGATTATACCTATTTTCTGCTTCATTAGTTCTGCTGATAAGACTCTCTGTTGAGTTTTGGGTTGAAGATAACTTGTCTTTTAGTTTGCTTTTAAACTCTGCCTGGGACTGTTCTAACTGCTCTATATCTATTTTTGTTTCTTAAGCTGTTTTCTGAACTCCAAGTGTCTGTTGTGTTCCTGTTTAAAGTGTTTGATGCAGTTGTTTAACTCCTCTCAGATTTCCTCTTTCATAGTATTAATCATGGTAATGATCATACTTTGAAAGTCGTTATCTTGGGTCTGTCTTTCTTGGTTATTACCTGTGAATTTTTTCTGGTTGGAATCTATCATTATGGGGTTAATTCTTTCGGTGGGAGATTTGTCTTCCTGGGTTGTATTTCTCATGGATCTGCACTTTGACTTCGACATTGTCATTTTGTCTCTTAAGACCTTTCAGTTTCTGTGTGTTTTTGACTGAACTGATTTAGTTGGTATCACAACTCTAGGGTTTGTTTGTCTGTTGTTAGCATTATTTCCTAGATGAGGCTATTAGGCTGTTAGTATATTAGTTAAGTCAGGTTAAGTAGACAGGTGGTGAATATCAGTATGGCAGTGCACTTTTTCGATTTAGTGTCTTGGTGATATGTGAAGGTGAGTGGTATAATCCCTGGAGTTGTATATATTTTTGGTGTGGCTGTATGGAAAAGTTAATCTACAGTGATTAATACTAAAAAGGAGCAGTAGGGTAAAAAAAAGAGGTTTACTTATCTTTGAGCTGGATGTGAAGAATCTCTCACATGTGAAAGTATGATTTTAGAGGACTTCAGATGTATGACCTTTGTCCCTTAGAACTTTGCTTGGGTTTTCTTTGGATTCTGTTGAATTCTGAGTAGCAGTGTGTCCTCTGTGGACCACGAGCAAGGGTCCCCGGGCGACCTGGAGGCTGGGTAACTCACCTGGGATGGAGGACTCTTGAGTGAGTCCCGTCCTGGTCGAGCAGGCAGCTAGGAGGGCAAAACAAAAGGGCTGGGACCAGGGACGTGGGCCAGGCAAACCAGAGGCAGCCTGGGTGTTGCGGCGGGCTGACTGGTGGGAGGAACTGATTCAAGGGGCGACCTGGAGGCTGGGTAACTCACCTGGAATGAAGGAACGACCAACCAGGAGCGAGTCCCGTCCCAGGCTGGCAGGTGGGGAGGGAGGAACTATATATATATTTTTATTTTCTAAAAGCTTATTCTTTGGATGTTCTCTTCAGCCCCACACTACTTTGGGGGTCATAAAATCAATATCTTTTGATCTATCTGGTTATGTTAATTATGTATATCACTCTCCAAATTATTTATAATGCTGCTTTCTGTTTCTGTTTCTTTCCTACAATGGTTGATGATTCATGGCTGTCTATTTATATTTAAGTGCTAGGCATTAGTGAATGTGAAAGGACATGAGTAGATGGGAATGGTGACTTATCAAGTAGTGAAAATTTATATTGCATGATTGTATGGTGCATACTTTTTAAGGAAGGGTTCTTCTATCAACATCTCTATTTTCTTGTGAAAAGGTCCATATCCCTGTAGAGAAATCCTTCAGTTTGGTGCCTAATCATTGTTTCTGTTATAGTTGTGAGAGATGCATGAAGGAAAGGAGCTTCATGTTTCATCATTCAGTAAATAGAACTCATTGAATGCATTTCATTTCAATGAAATTCTTCATTTGTATCTTGAAATGCTCCTGTGAGTTACCCAGGATCTAATTTGTGATCTATGGAACATTTTTCTTTAAGGTTGTCTGATAGAAAAGGTTTCTGTGCTCAAATAAATTTAAGAAACTATAGTAGAGTCTCAGTTTGCAATTTTACAAAATATATTTTAGTCTCTAAGAAATGCTCCATAACCTCTCATTTAACCTTACCAGAAAATGGTGTAACTAGAGTAGTAAATAGTGGTTAGTCATTAGCCTCATTCTTCACTACTACTTTCAGTTAATTGTATTAATTAGTATTTCCAGGATTTTTGAAACCCATGTAGGTTTGCTTCTTATTGGCTAAGTTTACTAAAGATTTTAACCTCCTGAGTCAATTACTGCTTAGTTATCAGCTATCCATTTTCCTAAAATTCTTACTTTTTATTGTCATCTCTCTCATATGCGGATTTTACTTTTTAAACTTTTCATCATTGTAGTAAAGAGTCATGCGAAGGCAGAGGTAAATACATGTGCTTAGTTATCTCTGAAATGTCTGATGTCTGAACAATTGATAAAAATTAATCTTATATAAAAACAGTTTGTTTCTATGGGCCATGCTGTAAAACATTCAGCATATTTTGCCTCCCTGAATGTTTACAATTTCAAAGATGCCCTGTACAGCACTAGCCAAACCTCCCCCTGCCAGAGGGAATAACTGGATAATTTCAGTTTCATGTAAACCTGTGGTTTTTCTGTAAAGTTACAAAAAGACAGAATTATTACATGCTGGAGGTGGAAGAGTATTTACACATCACTGATCAGGTTTCCTAAGTTGTGATCTATGGAACATTTTTCTTTAAGGTTGTCTGAGAGAAAATATTTCTATGCTCAAATAAATTTAAGAAACTATAGTAGAGTCTCAGTTTGCAATTTTACAAAATATATTTTAGTCTCTAAGAATTTTGAAGAAACTTTCAAGAAACCTTTAATTATGGCCAACATTGCAGAACTGTCACAAAAGTACTGAATCTTTAGAGGCCACATTGGACACTAAAACAGTGGGAATATATGGAGCTACAGTAGCTATCACATTGGCTTTTTTCTTGAGGGCTTTTTTTTCAAAGGCCATAGACCCTAAATATCTCTTATTTCTTAATAATTTTATCTGGAATTAGGAGAAGGAGTTGAAGCTTGGGGCCAATATTTACAGAAAATCCCTATAGAAACTTGACACTGAAGGCCACAGGTTCAATGCAGTTGTAAGAGATCACTAGTATCATAATTATTGAAGAAATAAAATATATTGTGAAAAATCTTTCCATAGTATGAAAACTAAGCTCAGATTATTTACAGGGAGGTTTCAGATGAATAATTAAGAGATTATCTCAACATGATAAGAGACAAAGGAAAAACAAGAGCTGGTTTGGTGTCCTATTATGTCCAGCTCTGTGAGAGGCAGCAAGACAAAGATGAGTTTTAGACTAGTGTGACTTACATAGGGAGAATACATCTCAAAAAAAGTTCAGTGTTTGAAACACTGGCACCAAACAAAAAGCCTGGAGTTTAGATCACCTGAACGCCTGTAAAATTCTAAGTATGTGTGATGGTTCACCTGTAATTCTAGTCTGGGTTTAACTACAGACCCTGTCACAAAGAAATTATGTAAAGTAATACATACCTTTAAAAACTTGCATTTGTGATCATCTTTGTTAGAGAAAAACTGACTGTATTCCCTCTAAGCTATGAAGTAAGAGGACACTATTCTCAATATTTCTGTTTATATTATTCTTGAAGTCTCATAATAGGATGAAGACAATAAAAGGAGATATGAGATGTAATTACAAAGAAAGAAAAAACTTTATTCATAAAAGACTTTTTGCTTTGAATCTTTAAAGTTTCTAAGGTTGTACTACTAGAACTCCTAAGAATTTAGCATGATTCACAGTTTGAAAAAAATGTACAAAGATTAACTATATTTCTGTTCGAAAAGAATGATTAGTAAAGTGTTATAAAATGTAATAGACAAGATAACATCTGATAGCAGCCACAAATGCAAAGGTAGACAAGAATTAAAAAGAAAAATTTCTAAGTCCTTTATGGGAACCATTGTGAACATAGGGAGATGCACAATGAATACAAGACTCAATAACACAAATCACTGATTTGTCTCCATATTTAGCTCTAGATTCAACACAGTGCCATTCAAATTCTCAGTAGGATCTTCCATAGTACTTGATAAGTTGCATTGCAATTGATATGGAAGAGCCAAATGCTAATATATTTGTAGAGAAAAGGAATCAGGATGGGGATACAGATATTTGTCTTGATAAAGCATATTATTAAAAATGTAAAAATGAACTGTTCATAGAAGGCAAGGATTTCACAGAAGTAGTTTATATATAATGACATACTAGTTTGTACAGATTAATGAATTTTAATAAATGTATACACTGGTATTATAACTACCTATTTGCAGTCAGTTTCTTCTCCCCTTAGTCTCCTGTAACAAGTGAGCTACCTATTGTCAATACAGGTATGTCTAGAAGATGATTTTGACATAATGTGATACAGATGTGCAGAGATGTTCTTACACAGGTACCCAGGAAGCAGACCCATCATTACACATGGACATTAAAGTTAGTTGGTACATGTAGTGCTGTTTTGAAGTACACCTGCTACTTAGATGTCTATTCATCCATGTTTTCTTCCTCCTTTCTTGTAAAATTTGATAACAAAGAGACTGACAGGAAAGAGGAAAATAAAAAAAAAATGGTCTTACTGTTTTCTGATCTTTTTATCATGCTGCTTCTTAATTGCCTCTGTGTTTGTTTCTCTGGCTTATTTTTTGTACCATGCAATGGATCTTCCTTTACATTTTATATAACCATAGTAGTAGAGCTTTCCAGATTTTTCCCCCATTCTTCATTAGCTGTTTTCTGCAAGGGATACAGTTGAAAAAATAGATTAAAACAAAACTCATCAGAATATTTTTCTTCATTGTTTTTCATATTTATTTTTATCCTTTTAGAGTTTTTCATACACGAATATAGCAAGTTTATGCAATTTCACCCATCATTGCCCAATTCCATGTCTACTGCCATTCACTCTGCAAGCCACCTTCTCCAATCTCCCTAACTGTGATAGTTAATCTTGGGTGTCAACTTAACCACACTTGGCATTAACTAAGATCAGCTGTCAGACTACCTGAAAGGATTATCCAGATCAATACATTTATAATACAAAGATCAGCCTAGATCTGATTAGAACTTCCCAGTACCAGACCAGATAAAAGGAATCAAAGAACAGAAGACTTTGAAGAGAGACTCTCCGAAGCTGTGCTAATAAATACTATCTTCCCTCCTGTTTCTTTGCTTCTTTGGCTATCCAGGAATCCTCCAGCTTTCAGCCATCACCCAGTGGCCTACTGGATTGAGCAGCTCTGAGCCTCCAGGATGTTTGCAGTGACTTAGCCTGCTTCCAGCTTAGCCACCAGCTGTCCCGCGCGTCAGTCTCGTCAGCAAGAACACACGCGGACAACCGGATCCTTCTGCAGCAAAGCGTTTATTCAAGATGAAGAAGAAGACCCCGACCGGAGAAATGGAGCTCCTTATATATCCTTTGGTGGCCCTAAGAGCGGCGTGTATCAAGCTGATTGGCTATTCACGCATGATCTCATAGGCACGCCCCGGACTGGGCCAAGACGCGCCACAGACACTTGCGCCTGCGCACATAGCTTGTTTACCACTTAGTCAAGGCGGATGTAGGCGCCATCTTGTAATGGCGACGAGTCTTTCGGCTCTCCACATCTCCCCCTTTATTGTTAAATGAACATGCAGGGTTGATCAACCATCAGGCTCTTGTGGGACCATCAGGGATCGAAACCCTTAAGAGAAATCATATCGGCCAAACACCTTCCTGTGTGCAATGAGCAAAGCTCTACATGGTGCAAAGGCTGTTATGACCATAAGCCTTTAGGTGGACACCTTCCTACGTGCAAAGAGTGGAACTCCGTAGGGTGTAAAGACTGTCCCGACTGTATGACACCCGCTTCTGGTGCAATGCCGCAAAGGCTCAGAGTGTAGGGGCTGTCATCAGTACTCCTGAGGCAATTTCTCGCACGTAAAAACAACAGGGAGAGTGTGGCGAGCTAATCATTGTCTGAGCATAGAGAGCCATACTGTAGGGGAAGCCCCCTGTTCTATGGCTATGAGAGCCTGCGCAATGATGACTTTGTCACACTTATTTTGAGATCGAAGCTTGTAAATTAGCCAAAGCAGGAACACCAGGCCGCAACTAAGGGTCACTCCAAACAAACCCACCCCCACCCATTCCTTAAAATAAGAGAAGGCAGAGGAGATCCAAGATCCAAGCCCCAGGGTAAGTGAAGTATCTAGTCTTGTAGCATTGATGGCAAGGACTGCTGTTCGTAATCGGTCGAGAGTTTGATCAAAGTCGGTGGACCAGTTGCCTGAAAGAAAAAGAGAAAGTTCTCTGGACAGGTTAGCTGCTCTTGAATAATTATTGTATGGTATGGAAGTGATGCAAAGCGCCCCAATTTTTTGTTCACATCCCATTTGTGCCAATTGAAGGAGAATGTCTAATCTCTCATCAACCAAATCAAGACGTTGGTTGAGAATCATAATGCCACCCTTAAGTTGTGCGTTAGAATGTAATTGGGTATATAGCATCAGTTACCTGAGTGGCAAGCTGGTTGAATACAGTGGCGGTTTGGACCTGTTGAGACATAGCGATTCCTGCAGCTGTAGCTGCAGCTGCACTCACTGTAATGGCGGTGATTACTGCCGCAGTTATGCCAAAGTCATGTTTTATTCTGAATAAGGATAAGGAGGAGGGTGTCTCGACTGGGACCGGGACCCAGCGCGGGACATGAACAATTAATGCTCTGTCGACCCAGGCAGTGTCCCAGCATTGAGACATCCAACAGGTGGCATTGGAACAGTTTGAGAAGGAGTGATTAGAAAGAATAAAGAGAAAGGGAGCATATACGCAAACCGGAGTGGCTTTGAAGTCTGTTTTTTGTTGAAAGGTCTTATTGACTGTGTCAACAGTAAGGGAAGCATTGGAGTAAATAGCTTTTGCTCTGTCTGGATCGTGAGAGGCATTAAACTGTTGAAATATAGCAGAGTGGCCTGAGAAAGAGTGTTTACCATAAGATCCTGAATGTAGAAAGGCCAGGACATTTAAATCTGTACAACTACCATTGACACCACAAAGAATCCATTTTTGGAAAGGGTTTTGGGTCATACTTTGTTGGAACATACCTGATTTCATGTCAGGGTTATTGTTAAGTTCATAATGTATATTTGGGGAAAATGAAAAGTATTTATCTTTATCGGCCCAGATAGCCCATTTTGATTGGCATTCTACCCAGGGAGGGGGCAGCTGTTTGCGCTCCTCCTCATCGGGGAAACATCGGGGGAAAATTTTTGGCTGTGAAGGAGTCTCCTGTGGCGAATCAGTTATATTTACAAAAGTTCTGTTAAACCATATGGTATAACGGGCAAAAGGTTGTCTATGTTGGGTTATATTGTAGCCATTGGTCTGTGTCTCAGTTTCAACGTTTTTTCCTTGCCAACCTCCTGACCGAGACCAATAATCAAACAGTCCTATGCGTTTTTTAGCAAGGGTGATACAGTTTCCGTCTTTGGTCACTTGAAAACATAATGAACCTTGTTCCTGAAAATTTCGTGATTCGCCCAAAGGAACCTTGGTAGAGTCTAGGGGTAGGTAAGGAAAATCAAAAGTTTTGTTTGTTGTAAAAAACTTTGGAAAAACCACCGCATTATGTCAAACCGGCATTGGTTTTGGATAGACCGACAGGATCGCCCATTGTTGGACTCCCGACATCTTTGATGGCAGGAACATCAGGAGCAGGAGCACCATTGGCCTCATGACTTTGTGACTCTTTGGCTTCCGTATCGGTGAGTGTAATTTTTCTTGTCAGGCGTTCAGGGATCCAGAATGGGTTTTCTTCGTTCTGTGGAAAAACACAAACAGCTCCCCTGGATCTTATAAGAATAGGATCCGGGCCTTTCCATCTACCAGTTAACACATCCTTCCATTTTATCATCTCTTTAGGTGGTGTTGGCCAGACACAATGTCTATCAGCTCAGAGCGCCCTTGATCATCTAAATTTACAAAGTTAATGGTGAATAAGGCCAATGAAACAGCTATTTTTGGTGTGGGGGTCACTAACTTGTCAAATCCCCCTTTTTGTTTAATAAGATAGGTTTTGAGAGTACGATGAGCGCGCTCTATAATACCTTGACCTTGGGGATTATAAGGCAAGCCTGTTATATGAGTAACATCCATTTGGTGACAGAATTGTTGAAATTTATTGGATGTATAGGCAGGCCCGTTGTCTGTTTTTAAGGTTTGGGGTTTACCCCAAGTACTCCAAGCTTCAAGGCAATGTTGAATAACATGAGAGGCCTTTTCGCCTGACAATGGGGAGGCGAAAAGTATCCCAGAGCAGGTATCAATTGAAACATGAACATAAGTAAGTTTACCAAATGAGGGAACATGTGTTACATCCATTTGCCAGATCTGTAAAGGCCTAAGACCTCGGGGATTGACTCCAACATGAGGTGTAGGCAGGAATTCACAGCAATTTTGGCATTGAATTACAATGTCTCTAGCTTGTTGTCTAGTAAGCGCAAAGCGCCGGCGTAGGGTTTCAGCATTAACATGATATTGGGCATGAAAAGCCTTAGCAGCAGAAAAAGGAGAGGAAATTGCAAGGGAGATAATCTTTGTGGCTAAATCAGCCTGGCAGTTTCCTAGAGCCATAGGGCCAGGCAATCCAGAATGAGCTCGAATATGTGTGATGAACAGAGGACTCTTTCGAGAGAGAAGAGCCATTTGAATCTGATGAAATACTTCTTTAATTTTGTTGGTGGGTTTAATTAAACCGGCCGTTTTAAGGGAATTAACAGCGTTAACCACATATTTGGAATCAGATACTATATTTAAAGGACCTGGAAAGGTTTGTAAGACCTTTAGTACTATCAAGCATTCTACTAATTGAGGAGATTTTTCTGGATATTGTACTTGTACAATTTTGTCTCCATAAACATAAGCCCCTATTCCATTACTTGATCCATCTGTATATACTACCACACCTTCTTGTAAGGGAAAAAAACTGGTAACACGAGGAAAGACGATAGGATGGCTCTGAATAAAATTTAAAATGGGATGTTTAGGGTAATGATTATCAAATTGTCCTGAAAAGGTAGTTACTAGAATTGCCCAATCATCATTGGCCGCTGTTAAAACTTGTACCTGTTCAGAGGTGTATGGGACACAAATTTTTTGAGGTTCTCTTCCAAAATGAGTCAAAGCTGCTTTTATGCCCCGTAAAGCTAAACGTGCTATCGAGGCAGGGTACCAATCAATAATCTTAGCTGGGGTAGCAATAGGATGTATCCAGAGGAGTGGGCCCTCCTGCCAAAGAACAGCAGTAGGTAATCTATCAGTTTTTAGAATACATAAATCAAAAGGTTGAGTTTCAATGACACGAGTTAATTGGGCTGTGGAAAGAGCTTCTTCTACTTTATGTAACAATTGGTGAGCTTCAGGGGTGAGAGAACGGAGGGAAGTAATATGGGGGTCTCCTTCAAGAATATCAAATAATGGTTTTAAATCTGTAGATGAAACTTTTAAAAAGGGACGAAGCCAATTGATATCTCCTAGGAGTTTTTGGAAGTCATTTAATGTGTGTAAATTATCTTTTCTGATTTCTATTTTTTGAGGCACTACAATATTGGGGTAAATTACTGACCCCAGAAAGGACCCTATTTGGGACATTTGAACCTTTTCAGTTGCAATATAGAGACCTTGTTCTTTTAGAGTTTTGGTTAACAGGGAGAATGCCGTAGTTAGTGCATTAGAGTCTTTATAGCAGAGTAAAATATCATCCATGTAGCTAATCATTATTAAATTTGGAAACTGTTCTCTCACAGGGTTTAATGCCTGTTGAACGAACAGTTGGCACATGGTGGGGCTGTTAGCCATACCCTGTGGGAGGACCTTCCATTGATATCTTTTATCTGGTTCTGAATGATTAATGGCTGGGAGGGTAAAAGCAAATCTTTGTCTATCTTGAGAACAAAGAGGAATAGAGAAAAAACAATCCTTAATGTCAATGATTATAATCTCCCATCCTTTTGGCAAGGCGGAGAGTAAGGGCAGTCCTCGTTGGACCGGGCCGAACAGGCGCATCTGGGCATTAATGGCCCGCAGGTCATGAAGCAACCTCCATTTCCCTGACCTCTTTTTAATGACAAATATAGGGGTATTCCAGGGAGACGTAGATGGCTCAAGATGTCCAAGTTGTAATTGTTCCATCACCAACCTATGAGCGGCTTCTAATTTTTCGGAGGAGAGAGGCCACTGAGAAACCCATATGGGCTCCTCCGAAAGCCAAGGTATGGGTAATATTTTCTCAATGGCCCCTAGAAAAAACCCAAGCCGCATTTATCATATTTTGGCCTTGGCTGGATGGGTTCTACCCTACCTTGTTCAAACTTTCCTAGCCCTTTTCCCAATTTGAAACCCATGTTAGACATCATTTGTTGAGCTGGGAGAGAATAATCATTGATTATCCAGAGCCCCTAGGCCTGTAGGATGTCTCTGCCCCATAGATTAACGGGAAGAGGGAGGACATAAGGTGTGAATTCTCCCCTCTGACCTTCAGGGGCTTCCCATCTTAGGGCACGTGAACTGATCGACGGGCTTGACTCATAGCCCAAGCCTTGTAAAGAGTGGGAAGATTGAGTAATAGGCCAGGCCTTAGGCCACCAATGAGAAGATATAATACTCTTGTCTGCCCCTGTGTCTAAAATCCCGGAGAGGGGTTTGCCCTCTATATTTAATTGTAAAGTAGGTCTAGAATTGAGATCGACCATTAAGTACGACGAGTCTGTAGAATGAGAAGTATCAGACAGAGCGCCAGGGGGCTTAGGGATGATGAGCAATTGGGCTATAGAGTCTCCGGGGGAGATGGAAATGGTTCCAGATGAACATGAGCAAAGGACTTGAAGTTCCCTTTGTGTAATTTGGTCTATAATTCCAGGGTGGATTAAGAGTCCATTTAAAGTGAGCATGGGAAGGCCCAAAATAAGACCAAGACAGTTTGGAGGTAGGGGGATGTCCTGACAAGTAACGGGGATGGGCTGGATACCCATTTCAGATGTCAGTAAGACTTGGGCGGTGGAGCGGAGGTCCAATCTTGTGGGGTTGGGCTTTGTTCGTTGGTTTGGAAGATTTTCATATTTTTTATTGTTGTCCCATATGTTTTGGGGCCCTGGGATCTGGGGCCCACAGGCTCGTTTTTTGGAAGGGTGGATTCCTCAGATTTAAGCCCTAAAGGGGGGAGGACCTTGCCTGATATGTCTCTTATAGAGCGGCATTCATTAGTCCAGTGATATCCTTTTTTGCATCTATTGTATAGGCCTGGGACTTTCTTTTTTGATGGGGCTTGACAATCTTTTTTTAAGTGGCCTGGTTTGCCGCAACTAAAACACACTTTACGGCCGTCTAGGGGAGGTTTCTTCTGGAGAATAGCGGCAGCCAATCCCGCGTTAGTAAGGGGGCCACCTAGATCTCGGCAGATTTTAAGCCAATATTGAAGGCCTTTATCCCTTTTAGGCGTAATAGCTGCACGACATTCCTGGGTGGCTTGTTCAAAAATAAGTTGTTCAATCAAAGGCATAGCCTGTTCAGAGTCTCCAAAAATTCTATCTGCCGCTTCTGTCATTCTGGCCACAAAATCAGAAAAGGGTTCCTAGGGGCCCTGAATTATCTTTGTTAAATGATTTTGAGAACCTCCTTTTTTAGACAGATTTTTCCAAGCTTTAATGGCCGCAGCAGAAACCTGGGCATAGGCGCCCCAGTCATAATTGGTCTGTGCGTTAGCATACTGTCCTTGCCCTGTCAATAAGTCAAAAGACCAGTCTTGTTGTTGGCCTACAGCAGTGGCATTGATCTTTGCCTGGTTTTGGCAGGCATCATGCCATAATGCCTTCCATTCCATGAACTGACCCATGTTAGAAAGGGCGGCTTTTACCACTGATTGCCAATCTCCCGGAGTCATAGCTAAAGCAGCAAATCGCTTCACCTGAGAAACTGTGAAATTGGCACTAACACCATAGTTGCGTACTGATTCAGCCAATTCTTTAATTTGACTGAATTGTACTGGTGCATGAACTCGGCCATTGTTTTCTCCCTCATATACAG
Organism: Typhlomys cinereus; assembly: GCA_023101885.1. Lineage (NCBI taxonomy): Eukaryota > Metazoa > Chordata > Mammalia > Rodentia > Platacanthomyidae > Typhlomys > Typhlomys cinereus. Next base: position 317,057 of record JALPQD010000579.1, read on the forward strand.
GATAGGCCATTGACATTTGCTGTTTAACTTCTCTTGGTAAGAACGAATCACAACCGGGGAGAGGCGCGAAAGGAGGAGGAGGAGGAGCAGGGGGCGCTGAAGGAGCCACCCCTAGGGTGATAGGTTTTTTAACTTTAAAATGGTGGTATTTATTTTGGGGCCTCTGAATATACTTTGAATGGTATCGCTCCCCTCCATATCTAGCGGCCTCTTACTCTAATTCTTCTTCCTCTGAGGGGGAGAGTTCCCCTGTATCGGAGGAACCGATATTAAGAGCTTCAAGTTCTTTTATAGGATAAAGGGATCTGCCCTTCCTTCTTTTTCTATTCTCTCCCGGGGCGTACTTTCCCCATTCTATCTCCTCCCTTTCATGGGAGGGGCCTTTTTTCTTAGGTGCACCTTTGTTTTCAGAGTCTCGGAGTCTGTGGTCTCATTCTGTTTCTGACATGCTGTCCTGTAACTCCTCTAGAGCTCCTTGGCCCGCAGCTACAACCGGATGGTACATTTCATTGTCTAAACAAGATCTAATTAATTTCCATAAGGCCATGGTTCCCATTTTTAACGAGCCATTTTGTTGTTCTCTCAGTAAATCTTGTTGTAACTTTTCCCAAGATGTAACAGTCAGGGATCCTGAGCAGGCAAACCAAGGGGCCACCCGATCGATTTCTTTTACAAACTTATCTAAGGTTTTTGTGGAAATCTTGAGCTCACGCTGTTTAAGAACAGACTGTAACGCCGCAATAACTGAATGTGAACCTCCCATGATGCTCCTTTATTTACAGGAGACTTAAAACACGGGCGCACGGACACGGCGGCTTATTTACATCTGATTGACAGAGTCCGTGAGGAAAACACCGCGGGTTATCCACCTCCGACTTACGTGTCTTGACAGGGGGCAAAATTAGCACCACCTGTGATAGGAGCCAAGTACAAGCAAGATAAAAAGCAAAACAGCCACCAACACAATCAAAATCCCATCAATGGCTCCAGCAGCTTGAGGAGAAAATTGTACCAAATCGAAACCAAAAACAGAACGCATACCTGTAAAACTTACCTTACTCCGAGCTCTTTCTGTCCCGCTTGACCTGCAGTTCTGAATCCAACTCCCACGAAGGAGGGTCTCCCTGATGCCAGCGATGGTGAATTCCCGGGTTTCGGCACCACTTGTCCCGCGCGTCAGTCTCGCCAGCAAGAACACACGCGGACAACCGGATCCTTCTGCAGCAAAGCGTTTATTCAAGATGAAGAGGAAGACCCCGACCCGAGAAATGGAGCTCCTTATATATCCCTTGGTGGCCCTAAGAGCGGCATGTATCAAGCTGATTGGCCATTCACGCATGATCTCATAGGCACGCCCCGGGCTGGGCCAAGACCTCGAGGCACAGTCACTTGCGCCTGCGCACATAGCTTGTTTACCACTTAGTCAAGGCGGATGTAGGCGCCTTCTTGTAATGGCGACGAGTCTTTCGGCTCTCCACAACCAGCCATGCTGCCTCTGTCGTGAACGACTACCTATCCCTTCTGGAACCCTAAGGTGAATAAGTTTCCTTTTCTATCTTAGGTTATTTGACTTTTGGTGTCCTCTCACAGCAATAGTTAAGAGTAACCATTACAGAAATTGGTACCGGGTAGTGGGGTATTGATGTGAGATTAAGAACATCTGGTACAATGACATGAAGCTGTTTGTGAAGCTGAGAGAAGTTGGTACCCAGCAGTATGACCAATGCTGTGATGTGGCTAGTATGTCTTTGAAACTGTTGTTGGAAGAAATATGGAGAACTTTGGGACTTTGTGTTGGAAAAGTCTTTGTGTCTTGGTGATGAGGCCAAATGGGCCTTTCTCTTGAAAGCTTGGAAGAGAGCAGTGCTATGAAAGATGCAGGCAGTGGAAGCCCAGCTTGTGATGGTCCAGAGGGGAACAGAGACTATGTTTTGAACTAGATGAATGACAAATGGAGTCATGTGTTGGCGGAGAGTTTAATGAAGTTTTGCCCTCATGCTGAAAGCTTGTCTGAAGTTGAACTGGAGTGCTTGGCAGAGGAAATTTCAAAGGAACATAGTCTTTACAATGTGATATGGCTATTTTTTAGTTTTTCAGTTATGAAAAATGCAATGGCAAACTTAAAGAGTTAAACCAGAAATAAGCATAGGTCAGAATGTCTGCTATTAAAGAGATTAGCTCCATTAGTAAATCAAAGCCGGTTCTCAATTTGGATAATAGGAGAGGCCCTAGTTTGAAGGCAAGATTCTCAGAGAAGGCTTCTACCTACAAGAATGCAAATCCTTTTGGAAGGAATGAGCTAGAAGGTGGAGTTCCAAAGCAAAGACCTCAGGAGAGACTCAGCATTCTCACAGTCAGCATAGAGAAGCTGAATCAGCTGTGATTCGAGGAGGTCAGTCTCCAAACCAAGGTTATAACAAAACTCGGTAAAGTTGTCCAGGTGGTTCTGGCTTTAGAGGCATCAAAGATGCAAGAGGTATGAGGTCATGGATCCCTCTTCCAAGGTTTCAGAAAATGGTAGTATCCGGGCAGCATATGTACAGTGGAGAAAGCCTTGTTTGCCATTGAGAAACAAAGGTGTTAGAGATGCCAGAGACAACATGGGGGCATTTGCCAAGGAGATCTGTATATTTCGGGAGGAATCAGTCCAAGAGAGTAATGTATTGTTCTACTGGCAGCTGCATTGGAGGGGTGGAAATAAGATGATTTCAATGAGAGGCTCACCTGTTGCACTTGGAGCTGCAGGATTTAGGGTTTTTCCTGCTCATTTTCAGTTTTGTTATGGGCCAGTCTTTCTTGGATATGTGTTGCAGTTAAGATGTTGCATTTAGGCTGCATGGTTGCTGACAAATCACTATCAAATAGCTTAAGGGAACAAGGGGTTTATTTTCATATGATAGTCTGGCTACAGTTTGTAATCCAGCTTGATGGGAGAGCATGCACCAACACCAGGGTCAAGAGAACTGGCCACACAATTTCTACATAATGGCTGAGAGAGAGACGATCCTTACTTGCCAGACCAGCATGTCTGGCCATGTATATACAAGGATGAACACTTTCTCAATCAGTTCTCTGTATTTTATTCCAGGCCTTAGTCCCACCCACCATGGTTGGACCTTTCCAATTAACTAGACAATCTCCTGCAGGTTTGCTCTGGACTAATCTCAACCATTAATTCTCTACAAATGTGCCCAGAGCTCAAACCCTCAACTGTTAAGTTGATACCTGTGCCTAACTATAAGAGTATGCCCCCATTCCTTCCTTTTGGAATGGGGTTGTTTATTCTATGCCATTGTATGTTGGAAGTATATAACTTGTCTTTTAATTTTATAGGAAGTTTTTGAACACTAAAGACTAAGAATTTCTCAAGGGACTTTTTCACTTAACTTGGGAAAAAACATGTGTGCAGTTGTATGTGAATAGTTATGTTAGGTGGAATTATGAATATTACTGTTTTTATGTAGAGATTATGAGTGGCCTAAGGAAATGCAATCTAGTTGACAAGGGACAGATTTGTGATAAATCTCCCTTTCTCTCTTAAGTTATTTGATTTTTAATGCTTTCTCACAGCAACAGTTGAGAGTAACTATTACATTAACAAATTCATATTTGTCTCTCTTGAGATTCATATGAGCAGTCTGTGTTAGCATGTGCCTGAGCTCTTGCTGGAGCATGGATGATATATCAGTAAGCGTAACATTGAGGATAGTACTCCCTTATCATCTACCACCCCATACTGCATTAACCCTCAATTGTATTTCAGGGAGGTGTGTTAAAATCCCTGAGATTTTATACTTTTCTTCATGCTAGAAGTAAAGGGAGGCTGACCTCTGGGCAAGTTGTAGTTCTAAGATAACTATGTCATATTTGCTTAAGGATCAAACCACTAGAAATTTGAGCCTGGTGAAACTTTGAATAACTGAATGCAATAACCCAGAGCATAAAAAGCATAATAATTATATTAACATGCTATTTTTACTGTTAGGCGTGGTGTTGATTTTAAGTCAGACATGGATTTAGAATTGTGTGGAATTTAGAATTATCTTTTCCTCAAGATGAGTCATTTATTTGTTGGATGTAAACACTGTTCACTTTCTCTATTATTTTATCTACAATAACATTATTATCTTTCTTCTGTGTCACAGTGAAGTTTTGTTGAGAATTGCTTATACTCCTCTTCTGTTTTTCATTTCCCTCTTGACTGTGAACTCAACTTCAGTCTGCTTTTGGTTTCTATTACTTTACAAAACTAGCACTCACTAAGGTACTGAGGAACTTCTTATACTATATTAAGGGGATAATTCTCTTTTCTTAAACATCTTTCTACCTTTTATGGTGTTTGACCTTTGGACTGTCATTTTCTAAAAAATGGTCTTTCCCTCAAATCAATTCTATTTTGATTTTCTTTATTTCTCCCCACTCATTTCATCAAGACTTTCATCATAATGTTGAGGTTTCCTGAATTTCCCATAATTGATCATGGTCTCTCTTCAGTCTATATACTCTTAGTGTCTGAGTTTAGTTTACTCTAATGCTTTCCAATTCTCATCTGTTCAGTCAAGGCTTCTTTTGTGAATTCTATACCCAAATTTCCACCATATTCACTGAGAAAGTTAACATACTCAGAATTAAATGCCAGCTTTGTAGTGTGAGGAAGAACAGAAAATTTAAAAAATATAATCAAATATTTCTGACGTGCTTTCTATTTTTTGATTAATGGATCCAAAAGTCCAGTCTCTTCAGACCTGGAAGTAAACTTTTATTCTCATGAAATGAGACTTTAGAACAATCACTTAGTTTTTTTGAACCTTCAGTTCCTTGTCCCTAAAGTGAATGACTGTAGTATCTTTTGTATTGAGTTGTGGAAAACAGTGTACTAGCAAAGGACTGTGTGTATGAAATCTCTTTGGTATTGGTCTTAGCATTTAGTAAATATTCATCATTTAGTGGATGTTTAAATGATGTTTATATGTATATATGTGAATTTGACTCCAGTACTTAATATTTTTAGCCTTACCTTTTTCTCAGTAAAATGGGAATGAAAATATAATCCAAGTACTATATGTTTTTTTTTTGTGGTGACTGTAAAACACAACAATGCAGCAGTATACACAATATTTCTGTAAGGTCAGGCACTAAATGTTTCAGCACTCTGGGACATAAGTCTCTGTCATAAATAATTCAGCTCTACTATTGTAGCACTAAAGCATCCATTGGTATGTAAATGAGCAAATGTGGCTGTATTCTAATACTTTATTTATGGACACTGAAGTTTGAATTTCATATAACTAATGTTTCCTGAAATATTATTCTTTTTGATTTAAAAAATCATTGTTAAATGTAAAAACCATTTTTAGCTCTCAGGACAAAAACATGCAGGGATGAATGTGGCCCAAGGGCCATGGTTTATGGATCCTGAAATAATGCATGCAAATTGGAGGTTCTAGCAGGGGAGTATAAGGACTTGTATTTGCTTGACTAGAGAACACTTACTCTGTTTGGGAAGGTTAGTTCAAGGAAAGAAGACCATTGTTTTTTTTCCCATAAGAAAAATAGCTCTGCCCTTTATCATTTATGATGTTTAGGAAGAAGTAGGAGAAAAACAGTGAGCCTTTGATACCTCTACCTCTAGGAAATATTGCTCATTTCAGAATTACCGTAAATCTAATCTGTGAGGTTAGAAAATTTCTATTTGAACAAAAGCAGTATCTTTTCAGTATATTTTTGTTTAAGTTCTAACCTGATCAGAGAGCAAACTTTTTTCCATTTCTCTTTCCCTCACTTTCTCCTTTCTTTCACATATTTATTAGATGTCTATCATTGCTCAAACATTATTACTGGTATGGAATCATCAGTAGGAATAAGACAAAATTGATACAATCATATAAATTTTAGCATACTGGAAAATAATAATTATGTCTTTTATTTTGGGAAAATGTAATTGACATTAACTTATTTTTGTATTATTCCTTTCTTCTTAATAATAAAAACTGACATAATATCTCTAACTTGAATTTCTCAGTAGTTCCATAAAAAGGCATGCTTCAGACAGAATTCTGGATGGCCTTCATATCACCAGCAAATCCAGTCTTTCCCATCTTCAATAACTCAATTACTTAAGTCTGATATGGAGAATTGTCTTTATGCCTAATCTTCTTTAATGTATTATGTATGGTCATTTGAAAACTCTGTTTTTTTATTTTATTTACATCATCTGGTTACTTCTTAGAGTTTCTAGCATGGGTGTATTCCTCTAAGTGACCATAATTTCCTCTGCGCCTATTGCACTAACCTACTCATTTGTCTCCATGATCCTTTCCTAAACCTTTCACATTATGACAGTGGGAGTGAAATCAGGTTTATCTCTTTCATCTTGCAATAAAAATCCTCTAATAATTTCCCCCTACACTTCTAAGTTTCTCATTATAACTCTCCAATTCTCACATAATTTGGTCACCACTCACTTGTCTTATCTTGCTTTATGCTATTTCTCCATCCCATGATTCTGATTACTAATTTAGCACTAGTCATGATTGTTTCTTTCTGTTTCTTAGGCACAGTAAGCTTCTTTCTGTAACAGAAACTTTGTGTTTTCCTTCCAATTATGTCCGAATGCTTTCTCCCATGTTTCTTCATGGCTAGTTCAGCATCATGTCCGTGGGTTTCAAGTTTAAAGGCTACCATCTTTACAGATATTCTCGAACCATACAAATGTAGCTATAGCTACCCTTTCTTACCTGGTTACTGTTGCTCCACCATAATGTTTTATTTATAGTTTTTTTTACTATCTTGCATTGCATTTGATTCACTTTAATATTGTCTCTTTATATTAGAATGTAACTACCATGCAATATTTTCTGTAAAGCCTTAGTTTGGGCATTGCACTCTTTAGTTACCTATGAAGAATGCTTGTAGTAATATGAAGTAGGCAGTTGGATAGATCTAAAATGTTTGGGTTAATAGTGTTTGGCATCTAGTACATATCTAATACCTGTTAATGATCATCATTATTTTCATCTTCACCATTAACCCTTATCAATAATATCAGTGTCATTTCTATCATCATTATTCAAATCATTACTTAAAAAACTTGTTAATAATCTTTGATTTTTATACCATACATTATCAGGATAACCCAACTGAACCAAATAATACTTGGAATTTCTAGAGTTAATTTTGAGAGAGATAAAAAATAAGCTGAAGATTTAAAAATATTGTTTTATTCTATAAAAGCTTTCACATAAAAATGCAATGAGTTCATGTTTTCTTTGCTTTCTATACACCCACTCCTCTCATCCCACCCCACTCATTCTTCTTTTCAGCCAGTCCCTCTCCTGTCTCTGTATCTCCCTGCATTTGCAATGCATCGGGACCCTTCCAAGATGTCTACATTTCCATGTGCACAGGCAACAACTCAGGCATGAATGGCCCATCAGTGGGCAAGCTGTCAAGTATGGAATCTTCCCTTCTCTGAAGGAGGACCTTAAAGAAAAGAGATACAGAAATAATGTTTTAGTAGAGAAAATAGGCCTCAGTCATATATCGTAAGTAAGTAATGAGATATCTGAGGTAACTCACTCTCACTTCACCCTTCCTGGTCACTTGAGACTGAACAGGTTTGGTCTCACCAATCAGGGAAGATATAGGGACTGGCAGATAGATGGCAACCATCTAGCAAATGGGACACTGCCCCTTCCCCCCCCCAATGCTGTGTCCTACTCCTATTCTTCCACCTACCTTTAAGTCTCCTCTTACATTAAGATCTTTATTTAAACAATCTTTTATCTTTGGTTAAGAGGTGACCTTCGATACTAATCAGGATGCAGCCAAGGGTGGTGTAGGAAAAGCAAAACTGAAAACAACAAACCATAATTCAGAACACCAAAGACCCTGCATTAATCACTTGGAACCAGACCAGCCAAATTTCTCCCTATCCTGAAGCTCAGAGAATCTTGCAGAAGAGGGGACAGCAAGATTGTAAGAGCCTAAAGATGGGGAGGGCCAATGATATGGTAGATACTCCACACAAGTTAGGGCTGTAGCAGCCAGAATTGGACTTTGCCTGACCTACACACTGACTGGCATGGTAATGACCCCCCAAAGTGTAGCATGGATCATAGGGGTGAAGGCTCCAGGTAGTAGGATCCTTAGAGGCAAGAAATTAAACAATCATAATAGAGTTCCCATACTAATGATGAGCCTAAGAAGGGGCTGTGGGCTATGCCACTAAGTCCTGAACCCTCACTAGGTTGGAGGACTTGGAGGTTTGGTGCTCACAAAAACAGATGCTCCAGGGGATGGGAGAGAGGAAGGTGGAGGCACTTGGAGAGGGGGAGGGATGGAGGAGTGTGAAAGGAAGGAGGGAAGGGGGAAAGTGCAATGGGGGACAACAGGGGAGAGAAAGGGGGAGAGAGAGGACAGGGGTAATTATGGAGTTTGTATGATTAGGAAAGACATAAAATGTGGGAGAAAAAAAAGAATCTTCCCCTCTCTTGTCTGGCACATTGGTGTAACTAGGGTTGGAAACAAACAGTCTCTCAACATGGCCTTGTATCTCTTGAGTTACTCCCTCCTGTACGGCAAAATGTTGATAAGTCAGCTATTGTGGAGGTCAAGTAGAAGTAGACATCACTTCACTGAGTTCTTTAGTATGGCATCCCTGTCTGGTAGTACCTTTCCTTATCCTCAAACTCTTACATTATTATCTCCTCTTTTACATAGTTCCTTGAGCGGTGAGATGGGGGTAATTTAGAGGTCTTACTTGGGACTGAGTTGTCAACAGTTGATTTCTCTTTCCACTTTCAGTTTGAGCAGTTGTAGTTTTCTACATTGTACATGTTCCACTGAAGAAGGATACTTTTTGTTTGAGTGCCAAGTGCTTTTCTAATCTAAGGGTATAATGATAAGTACTCAGATGGTAGCTAACTATCAAGTATTTCTAGTTAACTCTCGGGAGTGTTTTCCCTCCTAGGGCCTATAGCTTCCCTTTTACGGTTATTTGGCTTGACTCACAGTAACAGGCATGTGTTCCCTTCTGTAAAACAGTTATTAATGCAAAAAAGAAAGCAGTTGGTTACCTGAGTGTGTTTAAGCAACTTTTCGATCCTTGTGTTCTGTTACATCCCTCTTTTACAGGCATTTCCTATCCCTCACCCCCAGTTTTTGTACCTTTCTAGTTTACAGCTATTATATAATTTTCTTTTGAAACATAACATTCTGAAAGTGAGTAAGGGATCTCTTCTCACATTCTCAACCACATACAAGGAAAACACGCAGCATTAGTCTTAATGCATCTAGAGCACTTTGGTCAATATTATTATTCCAGTTCCATCCATTTACCAGTGAATTTCATAATTTTATTTTTATTAAATACTTAATAGTTTTAAATTGTGTATATGTCATACTTTTATTATCCATTAATCAAGTGTGGGATGTCTAGGCTATAATGAACATGGTTTTGCAGGTGTCTCTCTAATATGATGTAGAGTACTTTGGGAGTATTCCCAGAAGTGGTATAACTGGGTTATATGATAGTTCAGTACTTGGTTTTCATTATTTTTTGCATGCTTATGTGTGTGTATGTGGTGTTTCAGTGTTTATCAGAATACTATGTGTTCCTGTAGAGGGCCAAGGGTGATTTCAGAATCATCCTGGATTGCTCTACCTCCTTTTACCTTTGCTTTGGGATTGCCCAGGCTCTCTCTCCCAGGGCCAGAGGTGCTGGCTGATGCCATTTCTGCCTGGTGGTTTTATGAAGTCTCTTGGATTCAAACTCAGGTCTTTCTGCTTGTGAGGCAGAGGCTTAAACCCTGAGTCATCTCTCCAGCCCCAAATATTTGGCTTTTTGAGGAACCTCCATATCGATTTCCAAAGAGACTGCTTAAGTTTGCACTTCTACCAACAATGGATAAAGGTTCTCTTTTTACATCCTTTCCAACATTTGTTGTGTTTTTGTTCTTAGCCATTCTAACTGAGGTAAGATATTATTTCAGAGTAGCTTTCATTTCCATTTCCTTTGTGACTAGGGAGGTTAAAAACTTTTAAAGATATTTGCTAGACATTTGAATTTCATCTTGTGGAATGTTTCTCTTTAGTTTTGAGGCCCGTTTTTTAATTGTGTTGTTTGCTTTTTAATGTTTAATTTTTTGAGTTTTTTGCATATTCTGGATACTAACACTCTATCATATATATGACTAGAAAAGGTTTTCTGCCATTCTGTGCCCCCCCCCAGGTAATAATTTTTTTTCTGAACAAAAGCTTTTTAGTTTTATGAGATCCTACTTGTTGACTGCTGATTTTATTTCCTGTGTGAGTAAGGTTCTACTCAATTTTTTTCAAACAAAAAAACCTAGGAGTCCACAAGGAATTGTATTTCAATAGTGTCTGTTTTTGCAAAGGGGAGATAGGACTTCCTCTATGCAGATTTGTTGGCCCTTAAGAAAACTAATCATGTAGGAGCTTAAGATTTTAGATCATATATAAAATATGTCTTACAGACTAGGTTATTGGGGGCTAAACCAAGAAATAGGTCTCATTTAAAACAAGGTTTTGAGGAACCAGTTTTAAAGATAAGCAAATAAATAGATACTGGAAGAGAAATAATTATTCTAAGTGATTATGAATGGCCACTCTGAAGGAAAGCAAGATACATTAAGAAATGTGTTATTTGATGGATAAAGAAAATAAATACATGGATTATGAGTAGACAACAGTGGTTCATAGGTATAAGAGCACATTAGAATAGGAATAACTTCTAATATTCTATAGCACACTGGTGTAACTAGGGTTGGAAACAATTGATATATATGCTAGTTAGATACAAGTGTCTATTTGATAATCAAAGGCTGAACTTCTGGTGCATCTGTGAAGAATTGTTAGTCAAGGCAAGCCCTAAGCAAGCCTGCAGGAGATTGTCTAATTAATGAGGGAAGACGTAGACCATAGTGGGTGGGATTATTCCCTGGGCAAATAGATAAGATGGAGAGAGCTCATTCAGTAGTTTGGCATACTTCAGAATACTTTGACAGAGTTGAAGTCCTGGCAAGTGAAGAGGCTTGTCTCTCAGCATATATTAGTCTATTGGTCAGGGTTCTCTAGAAGAACAGAATTGATCATTTTTATATTAAATGAACTCAAAATGAAAGGAGTGTCCTTCAGAGTAGCTGCCCATAACCATATTGTTCCTGACCAGAATTTCTCACCAAACCTAAGGATCCTGAGAAGGTCTTGAACGTCTATCTTGGAGTATTGAAGATGCTGGGCTCCTATGTCAGTGAAGAACAGTGGCAAGACCTATGAGATCAGGCTTCAAATGCAGTGGGAACAGTGGCAATATGGAAAGTGTCGAACTGAGTCAGCCAAGGATAGAGGCAGCAGCAACAAAGAAGGCACTGAAGCTAGAAGAAGGCTAAGATGCTTGAAGAGTGTTGAGTGAACTCAACAGCAAGTCAGCACAGGATAAGGGAAGAGCAAGTCCCTCCTCCTTGCACTTCCTATTCTGTGGTCCATCACTGGAAAATACCACCCACAATGGGATGGATTTTCCACATCAATTAAACAAGCACCTTCAGGCTTGTTTGGTGTTCTGGTCTAATCATTGATTTTTCACAGTTGTGCCCCAAACAGCCTGAAACTATCCAGAAGACACTTCAGTCTAACCATAACACAGCAATTTCTGTGGACGTGGTTTGATCAGTTTCCTCAGCTCTTGATGTTATGAATTTGGCTGCCAGGCTGGACTATGAACTATATCAGAGAATAGTAAGCAAGACTAAAACTTTTGTTCTTTTAAGTTGTTTTATTATGAATTTATTGACAAAGTACAGAATAACTGCAACATTGTATATTTTAAGGATTTTGAGTCATCCGTGTATAAGGAAATTATAATTGTGACTGTAGTCCAGTCTCTTTCTCCCTCACTCGCACTACCTCCGGGCCCTAAGGCAGCTTTCCTCCCCTCGTCCTCCATACCCTGCTCTATCCCTCCCCTCTCCTCTCTCCTCCCGCTCTCCACCCCCAAGTAGTATCCCACACCCTCCCACCCTCTCTCCCTTTCTTTCTCTCTCTTTCTTTCTTTCTTTCTTTCTTTCTTTCTTTCTTTCTTTCTTTCTTTCTTCTTTCTTTCTTTCTTTCTTTCTTTCTTCTTTCTTTCTTTCTTTCTCTCTCTTTCTCTCTCTCTCTTTTTTTCTTTCTTTCTTTCTTCTTTCTTCTGAAAATGTGTGTGTGTGTGTGTGTGTGTGTGTGTGTGTGTATGTGTATCAGAGAGTAGTCTGTGTCCCTGTGGAGGACCAAGGGTGACTTTGGGAGTCATCTTGTATTGCTTCCATGTCATTTTTGCTTTGCTCTCGGATTCACAGGCTCCATTCACCAGAGCTGGAAGTACAAGGCCTCTTCTGCTGTTTCCACATGGTGTTTTTATGTGGGACTTGGAATTTGAAATCAGGACCTTCTGCTTGTAAGGCACAGTCTTAACCGCTGAGACATTTCTCCAGTTCATATATTAAATTTTCTAGTATGGGAGTGGCCCTGAATTCTATCTGGAACATCACAAAAAAGAAGGGCAGAGATAATCAATATTTGAGATAGTTAAAATGTTTACAAACATTTTAACTGATCTATTATCTGATCTATTGCATATATGTATTGGCATGTATGCCATGCCATACAAATGTATAAAACACATGTTATAACTATTATACCATTACAGTTATAGTTATTACATGTCCATTAAACCTTAAATAGAAAAGCTAATTCAAATAATTTGAATGGCATTTAGCAGCTCTACTTTCTGTAAATAGTGTTGCTACAAAACAGAAATAATATATTTTAATTGTGTTATTGTGTTATCTTTTGATACTGGCAACTCGTAAAGATTGTTCCTTACATAGATCTTTTTTATGCTTATAAATGTAGCACTGGTTTCTTCCTCCTGCTTTCAATTAAATATTAACATTATTTTATGTCAGTGGCATCTATATTTATACAAAGCACTAGATAAAGTAGGAAATGTATAATGTACCAAGATATTTTCAATACTTTAAAGGAGTGCAATAAATTCCAACAAACTTGCCCTTTTTCATGACATTTATGTTTAATATGGTAGAGTATGAAGTTGATTCTCTTCTCCATTATCTTTCTAGGAGAAGCTGTCTCAGGAAATCCTTGAAAACAGAAAGAAAATCATCCATTTCCCAATTCTGAAGTCTAATCACCCATATTTATCTCCTTTGTAGCATAGGAGAGGCAGGAACTGACAGATTAAACTGATGGGTCAGAGTCTTCATAGGCAACAGATGTAATTGAAAGTAATGACATCTAGAAATTTGGAAAGCACATGAAATACCATCCATTAGTTTGTGACAAATTTTGCTCTGTGAACTTGTGTGTTCTATTTAAAATTTTTAGACCTTAGTTTCTTCCTTTGATAAGTGTGAAATTAATTTTTCTTTCTCACATTTGAAATAGTAAGTGATTTAATAATACCCAGGAACTGTAGGAGTCAAAGACCTATAAGAAGGTTTTTCCTGTGTTTCTTATATGCTATGTATAAGACTTTCTGTCATATATTCTTCAGTTTCTGTTCATGACTCATAGGTCTGTGATCCATTTTATTCTGATTTAGATATGCTGACCATGGATGCCATGATTCCTCTCTACCCCACTGAGCAAACTACAACCATGTATTGTTTTACTGTAATTTGATTTATTTCAGCACTGTGATCTCAAATCCAGAGGTATACTTCTCTCCATAAATTGCAGTCATTAAGCTTTCCTGATGTTTCATTCAAATGGTCTTCTTTTTCATTCCATATCACTTCTCTAGCTATTCAAACTTGCTTCATTCACAATGTCCTTCACAGCTGTCCTTATCTTCTTGCCTAGTAGAGATGTTGTAGTCAGTCATTCTATTAATAGTTGTTCCAGTATCCATGAATCCTACAATCTCAGACTTTGTCCCATGCTCAACAGGCTAGTCTTAAGCCTGTAATCCAAGCATCTGTGTGCTGATAATGCAGAATGAAGGCAAGGAAATTCCTTAGACTCTATGTAATCTCTGCTTCAATCAGAAATTGTAGTATTCATCTTTGTTTACATCCTATTTGGGTTCATGACAATGGATGATTCAGATATTTTATGTACAAACTTTTAGTTCTACAACTCTACATTTTCAGCAGATGATATTGCTTGGTACTTTCTGAGAAGACCAGGGCTACCCATCACAGAACGACAGAAGTTTCTTCTCCTTACATATTTTCATACTCTCCTTACGAAACCAGAATTTCTTTATATTTTCAATGTCTTATAATTTCCCTCCTATCGCTGTCAAAGAAATGTTATTATTTTTAAGACCAGGTCTTCCACCTGAGTTGTTGATTTTCCCATTCCTTTCTGAGATGGGGTTACACTCCATCAATTTCAGCTCATTCTCTAATATAACCAGCCTCTCTCTCTTCATTACCATCTACTCATAAATCTGTAAGGAAAAGTCTCTCAATCATTCACACCTACTATCTTATCTGTATGTCCTTTGTTGCCAGGTTATGAAAATAGCAATCATAATATCCTTTCTTATTTCCTTATAATGTACTCATTCTCTACTATTTAATCTAATTTCTTCACTTAATGCAGTAGTCTAGAGGATCTTTTCTTGAACCTGGCATTTAATGGGGTTTCTTCAGAGAAACAGAACCAAGAGTATATGAAAAGTGTGTGACTGAGAAAATACACTTCAATTTTTTGTTTAGTATGAACCATATTAAATAAAGGCAGAGGAGGATCTAGAACGTGCTCTCCTGTGGACTAATACCTATAGAACCATGAGGACATGTATTCTTAGTCAGTGGGTGACTCAGTGGGGATGCACTAAGGAGATTTACTCAGGAAGATAAGAAATTTGAGTGAGAATTTAGGGAAATTGCAGGGACAGTACAATTAACCAGGAGTTGGATGGAATCCAACAGCATTTTTTTTTTTTAGATAAACGAGTTGAGTAAACAAGTTGACAATTTAAGAGCTCCTTTTTGTGAGGAGTGTGAAGACTGAGATTTTTAGTCATGTATTTTCCAATCTTGATAGTTTTAGATTATTTTAAAAACAAACTTTTTAAAAAACTGAACAAATTGAGTAAAATCATTATATAAAGTGTTGGAGAACAGTGCCTAACATATAGTGTGTATTCAGTAAATGATAGCTATTCCTAGTAATAAATACTTCTATATAAAGTAGCTATGGAAGGCATTAGTTTCAGAGTCAACAGTTGGGCATTCTAATACTGTTATACATTTGACCTTGACTAAGTCTTTTAACTTTGTAAAACTGTCTACTTTCTTAATTTGAAAATGGAAATCACACTAATACTGATAAAATAAGGTTTTTCTAAGGCTGAAACACAGTATCTGACTCATGTGACTGCTATTATTTTGTCTATCATCTGCTACTTGAGGGATGTCATCCCTTTAAGACATGGGCAAAAGTTCTTTTGAGAGACTGGGACAATATCTTTTTAATCCAGGAAACCTCTAAAATGTGGAGAAATATTTTGGAATGGAGAGTATTCATTCACAAGAATATAGATAGAGATGGTAGTGTTTTCACATCTTTTCAGGATTGCAATATTCTATCTTTGCAATATTATTATCTTTGGAGGGTCAGGCTCTGAGATTCTATTTAAGATTGATCTGTGTTTTAACCTACAATTTGTAGAACACCAAAATTATAATTTTGACAGTTAAGAAGGAACCCAGAAAATCAATAGACAGTTGTATGAATGATTTTGATTTACAGAGACATTCAGGAAAATGACCAACTAGTTTGCAGATCCTCTCAGACACTATTGAAAAAGAATATTTTATGGACCTCATGTTTTTAAGTTATAACCAGTTAGATCTAGAATGTCAGTAAGAGGAATAAGTTCAATGATGGAAGGAAGTAAAATTACCTGATAAAAAATACCACCAAATAAGTTCACAGACTTTTCGTTCC
The DNA here is from genome assembly GCA_023101885.1 of Typhlomys cinereus. Classification (NCBI taxonomy): domain Eukaryota; kingdom Metazoa; phylum Chordata; class Mammalia; order Rodentia; family Platacanthomyidae; genus Typhlomys; species Typhlomys cinereus. The sequence continues at coordinate 333,038 of JALPQD010000579.1, forward strand.
TGATCATTTACAACTGAGGGGGTGTGATCTCACCAGAAGGGGAGGGCATATAGTCTGGCAGATAATAAGTAACCATTTTGCAAATGGGTGATTGACCCCTCCCTCACTGTGGTTTCCTACTTTTATTACATCTACCTTTGAATATACTCGTATAACAAGACTCTAGTTTAACAGCTTTGTATCTCTGGCCAGGGGGTGACATCCAATACCCATCAGGATGGAGTGAAGGGCATTGCAGGAGCAGCAAAACTGCAAAAGAAAATCAACAAACCATAATCCAGAACTTCAGAGACTCTATATCAACCACCTAGAACTAGGCCAGCCTAATCTCTCCCCATCCTGAAGCTCAGGGAAATTTGCAGAAGAGGGGGCGGTAAGATTGGAAAAGCACAAGGATGGGAGGAGCAATGATATGCAAGATACTCCACACAAGTTAGGGCCGAATCAATCATAATTGGACTTTTCATGCCCTGTGCAATGTCCAACACACTATTGACCCCACAAAGTTTAGCATTTGCTAAAAGCACCAAGATCCTTGGAGGCAAGGGATTGACAGCCACAGTAGTGTTCCTATGCTTAAGGGGAACAAAGGAAAGGGTTCAGGGAAATGCCGCTGGGTCCTTGTATGTCATCGGAGAGGAGGACTCAGAGGAGAGTTTGGCATGCACATTAAAGGATTCTCTAGGGATTAGGGGAGGGGAGGCACTGAGGGGTGTAATAAAAGTAGGAGGGAGAGAGGGAACCGGTGTACTTATTAAGCTTGTATGAGCGGAGATAATAAAAAATGTTTCAAAAAAAGAATACCACCAAAAAGGGAAAAAGAGGAAAAAGAGGAAGATAACAAAGAGGTTGAGGATAGGAAGGATAAGCATAAATCACTAGGGTTTCTAGATTCAGACTGGACTGATTGTTGCCTTAAATAGTGTTTGGAATACAGGGAGAGAAGGAAGCTTAGATGGGCCATCAATTTTAATATGGTTTGGTTATGTTTAGTTAGCAACAATGTTGATATGTAGTAGTAACAATTAACATTTATTGAGTGCTTATGATATGCTGGACCCTGTGATGAACATTATGTGCTCTGTGACTGTCATGATTTGACTGTCAGTGAAGTTCATATATATACATATTTAACTGGTATTTTGGTAGACTGTGGCATTCTCTCATAAAGATTTTTTTTTAACGTACGAACAAAATGAATTTTTGTCCATGCTCCCTTGTCATAGTTTGCAGTGTGTCCCCCGCAGCCTCATGTGTTTGTGAAGGTCATGACACCTTTGAGAGGTGGAGCCTTGCTGGAGGAAGGCATTCACAGGGGGTGGGCCTTGAGGTAGATCAGTTCCACCCTACCTTCTGGAGAAGTCTTCTTTTGTAGCAGGATTCTTGCAGCTCTCAGCCTTGTGTATGGGTGTGTCTTAGCCTGTCTGCAGCTATTGCCAGCCAGTCATGCCATGTCTGCCATGAAAGACTATATCTCCCCTTTGGAACCATAAATTTAATAAATCTCCCTTTCTCTCTTAAATTGCTTGAATTTGGGTGTACTTTCACAGCAGCAGATAAGCGTAACTAATACAGAAATTGGTACCAGAAAAATGGAGTATTACTGAGTGAGACTAAGAGACTAAGACTGGTACCAAAAAGTGAAGTTGTTAGTGAAGCTGAAAGAAGTTGGTACTCAGTCATATGGCAAATGCTGTAATGTGGCTAGTGTGCCCTTAGAACCGTTTGTTGGGAAAAATTTGGACTTTGGGACTTTGTGCTGGGAAAGCCTTTGTGTCTTGGAGATAGAGTCAAATGGGCCTTTCTTGTGAGAGTTGGAATATAATAAGACAATTAGAAACACAGACAGTGAAAGCCCAGCTTGTAATGATCCAGAAGGTAACAGAGACTATGTTTGGAAGTGAATGAGTGACACATGGAGCCATGTGTTGATGGAGAGTTTAGTGAAGTTTTGTCCTCACCCTGAAAGCTTACCTGAGTGCTTTGCAGAGGAAATATCAAGGCAATGTAGTCTGGACATGTGTGTCATGGCTACTTTTTAGGACTCTTTTTAAAATTTATGAAAATAACAAGTAATCTGGCAGAAAGAAACAAACACTGTGAGGTCTGATGAGGAAAAATACAGTGGCAAACTTAGAGTTCAGCAAGAAAGCAGAGGGCAAAATATGAGCTGTTGTTAAACAGAGAAGCTCCATTAACAAATCAAAGCAAGCTCTTCATTTGGATCAGAGGAGAGGCCCTACTTTTAGGGCAAGATTCTCAGAGAAGGCTCCTACTCATAAGAATGCAAATCTTTTGGAAGGAATGGGTTAAAGGGTGGTGTTCCAAATCAAGGGTCTGTTTCTCTCTTAAAGCAACTGCCCAAGAGAGAAAGAGATTTTTTCCTACAGTCAGCACAGGGAAGATGAATCAGCTGTGATTCAAGGGGGGGGGGGTGAAACTCCAACCTAAGTCTACAGCAGAACTTTGAAATGTCATCCATGGGGTACTGACGTCAGATGCATCAGATATGCAAGAGAGAAGAGGTAGTTGATCCCTCTGCCAAGATTTCAGAGAATGGCAGAACCCAGGCAGCATGTGGCAGAAACTCTATAGTTTAGAGGCCCAAGAAGGGCAGTTTGTGTTGTGAAGTTAAAACCCTGTTTACAATTGAGAAGTAAAGATGTTAGAGATGCTAGTGAAAATGTGGGCCATCTACCAAGGAGAGCTGTATACCTTGGGAGGAGCTAGCCCAAGAAACTGATGTATTCTATGGGTAGCTGTGTTGGAGGTGTGGACCAAAACCCTTTGGAACTGAGATTATTTCAACAAGAGGCTCACCTGTCAGACATGGTGCTAAAGGATTTGGAGTTCGTTCTGCTGATTTTGGTCTTATTATGAACCAATCATTTCTGGGTATTTCCCCATTGCTTCCTTTTAAAGTGGGAGTGCTTATTCTGTGCCATTATATGTTGGAAGTATGTAATTTGTTTTTTGATTTTACAGGATACTTTGGACTTATGGTTTACATAATGAGATTCTTTGAGACAATGGAGGCCAGGGGTGGAGTGTTATGGAATGTAATTTGTCCCCCACAGTGTCATGTTTTGTGGGAGGTAGAGCCTTTGAGAGGTGGAGCCTTGCTAGAGGAAGGCATTCACAGGGAGTGGGCCTTGAGGTGGATCCCACCATACCTCCTGGAGAAGTCTTTTGTAGCAAGAGTCTTGCAGCTCTCAGCCTTGCAGATGGGTGTGACTAAGCCTATCTCTAGCTTCTGCCAGCCAGTCATGCCATGTCTGCTATGAAAGACTGTATCTTCCCTTTGGAACCGTAAACTGAATAAATCTCCCTTTCTCCCTTAAATTGCTTGACTTTGGATACTCTCTCATAGCAATAGATAAGAGTAACTAATACATCCTTCTGCCCCTCTGACTCTTCTCCTCCCCCGCACTGTGTCTCAGTGCCTCCCACCAGCTAACACGAGCAACACCCAGGCTGCCTCCTGTTTTGCCTGGGCCACTCCCTGGGCCCCAGACCTTTTCTTCCTCCTGCCCACCTGTCCGCCCAACCTGGCAGGACTTGCTCACATTCCTCCATCCTTGAAGCTTGGGTGGGCCACTAAGCCAAGTCCCAGGTACCAGAAGAATTCTGCCATCAACATCAGCCCCTCTGCCTCTCCAGCCCACTGGGGACCCACACATGTGGTCCACGGAAGACACACTGCTACTCAGAATTCAATAGAGTCCAAAGGAAACTCAAGCAAAGTTCTAAGGGTCAAAGGCCATACATCTGAAGACTTCTACAATCATTCTATCACATGAGAGATTCTTCACATCCAGCCCAAAGATAAGTAAACCTCCTTTTTTCACCTTACTGTTCCTTTCTAGTATTAATCACTGTAGATTAATTTTTCCATACAGCCACCCCAAAAACATATACAACTCCAGGGATTACACCACTCACCCTCACATATCACAAAGATACTAAATCGTAAAAGTGCACTATAATACTAATGTTCACCCCCGTCTACTTAATCTGACTTAACTGATGTACTAACAGCCTAATAGCCTCATATGGGAAATAACAATAACAAAAGACTAACTTACCCAACTCTAAGGCAAGCACTAGTAATAACTGCCCAAGTATAGTAATACCAACTAAATCAGTTCAGTCAAAAACACACAGAAACTGAAAGGTCCCAAAACACAAAACAACAATCCCCAAGTCAAAGTACAGATCCATGAGAAACAAAATCCAAGAAGACCAATCTCCCACTGAAAGAATCAATCCCATAAGGAGGGATTCTGACCAGAACAAATCCACAGAAAATAGCCATGAAAGCGAGACCCAATATAACGACTTTCAGAGTATGATCATTACCATGATTAATACTATGAAAGAGGAAATCCGAGAAGAGTTAAACAACCGTATCAAACACTTTGAACAGGAACACAACAGGCACTTGGAGTTGAGAAAAACAGTTCAAGAAACAAAACTAGGTATAGAGCAGTTAAAATAGTCTCAGGCAGAGTTTAAAGTTGAACTAAAAGAGAAGTTATCTTCAACCCAAAACTCAACAGAGAGTCTTATCAGCAGAACAAATGAGGCAGAAAAAAGAATTTCAGATCTTGAAGACAAAGTGGGAGAATTAACCAGCTCAATGGAAGAGATTGTTAAAGCCAAAAAGATACTGGAGAGGAACATTCAAGAGATATGGGACACCCTGAAGAAGCCTAACATGCACATTCATGGAATACCAGAACAAGAATCCCAAAATACCACACTGGAGGAAATATTTCAATTCATCATAAATGAGAACTTCCCACAACTAAAGAATGAGAGGCCTATCCAAATACAAGAGGCATTTCGCACTCCAAACAGGTATGACCAAAACAGAAAATCGCCATGGCAAATAATAGTCAAAGCACTCCACATTCAAGACAAAGAAAAGGTGCTGAGAGGTTCAAGAGAAAAAAAGCAAGTCACTCTTAAATGTAAACCTATTAGAATAACAAATGACTTCTCAATGGAAACAGTAAAAGCAAGAAGAGCTTGGAGAGACATACTTCAAGTATTAAATGAGCAAAAATGCCAACCCAGACTGATATACCCGGCAAAACTATCTGTCATGATTGAGGGAGAAAGAAAAGTTTTCCAGCACAAAGACAACTTGAAGGGATACATATCTACCAAGCCAGGCCTTCAAAAAATGCTAGAAATGATACTGAAGCTTGAAGAAAAGAACAAGCGTATCCAGGAGGACAGAAGGGAAGTATAATACCACCAAAACATAAATATCAAACAACATGCTTACAAAATTTACTAAACATAAAAAATGTCCAGAATTAAAAATAATTTCTCCATTATAACATAAAATATCAATGGTATTAACTCACTGATTAAGAGTCACAGATTACAAACTTGGATTAAAAACCACAATCCAACAATCTGCTGCCTTCAGGAAACCCATCTCACCACAAAATATAGGCACATCCTAAGAATGAAAGGCTGGTCCAAAATCTTGCAAGCTAATGGAACCAGGAAACAGGCAGGGGTAGCAATTATGCTTTCAGACAAAGTGGACTTCAAACCAAAGAAAATCATAAGAGACACAGATGGATACTACATTTTAGTCACAGGTACAATTCACCAGGAAGACTTCGCAATAGTGAACATTTATGCACCCAATACGGGCCCCTCCACATTCATTAAGAAAACTCAACAGCGCCTAAAGCAAGAAGTCAACTCCCAAACGATAATTATTGGGGACTTCAACACCGCCCTCTCAACATGGGATAGATCAACAGGTCAAAAGCTTAACAGAGACACTTTGGAACTTAATCAAACCTTGAAAGAAATGGACCTTACGGATCTTTATCGAACTTGTCACCCACGCATCAAAGAATACACATTTTTTTCAGCAGCACACGGAACTTTCTCCAAAATAGATCACATACTGGGCCACAAAACGAATCTACACACATACAAGAAAGTTAAAATTCTAACCTGTGCCCTATCAGATCACCACGGCCTAAAACTGGACATCCACAACACACCAAACAAGAGAAAATACACTAACTCCTGGAAATTTAACAATATGAGGCTGAATGAGAACTGGATTCAGGAAGAAATTAAAAAGGAAATTCAAGATTTCCTGAAAGTGAACGATAATGAAAATAAAACTTACCAAAATATCTGGGACACAATGAAATCTGTCCTAAGAGGTAAGTTCATAGCTCTTAATGCGTACATCAAAAAATGGAGACATCAGAAATAAATAACTTAACGATGCAACTTAAGGCTTTAGAGAAACTTGAGCAATCTGATCCTAAAACTAGTAGAAGAGAGGAGGTTAGTAAAATAAGGGGAGAAATATCTGAAATCGAGACTAAGAAAACAATAGAAAAAATCAACCAGTCAAAAAGCTGGTTCTTTGAAAAAATCAATAAGATTGATACACCCCTAGCTAAATTAACCAAAAGCAGGAGAGAGAAAACCCAAATTAACAAAATTAGAAATGAACATGGAGTTATCACTACTGATACCCAAGAAATCCAGAGAATTATAACATCATATTTCAAAAACTTATGCTCTGTGAAGTTTGACAACATAAAAGAGATGGATGAATTTCTAAGTAAACACAACTTACCTAAATTGAATCAGGAAGTTGTGAATTATTTAAATAGTCCTATAACATAAAGGAAATTGAAGAAGTAATCTCAAATCTTCCCACCAAAAAATGTCCAGGACCAGATGGATTCAGCACAGAATTCTACCAGACATTTAAGGAGTTAATAACACCAATACTCCTGAAATTGTTCCATCAAACAGCAAAGGAAAGAACACTACCAAATTCCTTCTATGAAGCTAATATTGTCATAATCCCAAAACCTAATAAAGATTCACTTAAAAAAGAAAACTATAAGCCGATCTCTCTGATGAACACAGACACAAAGATTCTCAACAACGTCTTAGCAAATTGGATTCAAAGACATATCAAAAAGATCATTCACAGGGACCAAGTAGGCTTCATCCCCGGCACACAAGGTTGGTTCAACATACGAAAATCAATAATTCATCATGTAAACCAGTCCAAAGTCCAAGACCACATGATACTCTCGATAGATTCAGAAAAAGCCTTTGACAAGATCCAACAGCCTTTTATGATCAAAACGCTAGAGACAGTAGGAATGGAAGGAACCTTTATCAAAATAATAAAGGCTGTATACAACAAACCCACAGCGAGGATTATGCTCAATGGGGAACAATTGGAAGCATTCCCACTTCGATCAGGAACTAGACAAGGCTGTCCACTCTCACCACTTCTATTCAATATTGTACTTGAAGTCTTAGCTGAAGCCATAAGACAAGAAAGGGACACAAGAGGGATTCAAATAGGCAAGGAAGAAGTCAAGCAATCCCTATTTGCAGATGACATGATCTTATACCTGAGGGATCCCAAAAACTCCACCAGGAAGCTCCTGGAACTAATTGAGAAGTTCAGCAGGGTGGCAGGATACAAAATAAATGTGCAAAAATCAGAGGCCTTCCTGTGTGCCCAGAATGAAAGAAGTGAAAACGCCTTGAGAGAAACAATCCCATTTACTATAGCCCCTAAAAAAATGAAATACCTTGGTATAAACCTAACCAAGGAGGTAGAAGACCTTTACAATGAAAACTTTAAAACCCTAAAGAAAGAAATTGCAGAAGACATCAGAAGATGAAAAGACCTCCCATGTTCCTGGATTGGCAGAATCAACATTGTAAAAATGACCATCCTACCAAAGGCAATATACAAATTCAATGCTATACCAATCAAAATCCCAAAGCAATTCTTCAAAGAAGTTGACCAAACAATCCAAAGTTCATATGGAGGCACAAAAGACCCAGGATAGCAAAGACAATCCTGAGTAACAAAAACACTGCTGGAGGTATTACCATACCAAACCTTAGTCTATACTACAAATCCATAGTTATAAAGACAGCCTGGTACTGGCTCCAAAATAGACACACAGATCAATGATTGAGGGTTGAAGACCCAGATATAAGCCCACAAAATTACAGCCATTTGGTCTTTGACAAAGGGGCCCAAAGAATCCAATGGAAAAAGAATAGCGTCTTCAACAAATGGTGCTGGCAAAACTGGATCTCCACATGCAGAAGATTAAAGCTGGACCCGTACGTGTCACCATGTACAAACTTAATTCCAAATGGATCAAGGACCTTGATATCAGGCCAGAGACTATAAAAACCATAGTTGAAAGGATAGGGAACTCCCTCGAGCTGATTGTGCTAGGCCAACAGTTCCTAAACAGACATCCAATGGCACAGTCACTGCTACCAACTCTCAACAGTTGGGATCTTGTGAGTTTCTGTTCAGATAAAGAGATTGTAACACGAGCTTAAAGGCAACACACAGAATGGGAGAAAATCTTCACTATCCACATATATGATAGAGCTCTACTGTCCAGAGTGCACAAAGAACTTAGAAAATTAAACACCAAGGAAACCAATGGCCCAATTAAAAAAATGGGCCCTGGAACTTAAAACAAATTTTACTAGGGATGAAGTTAAAATGTCTAACAAATATCTTAAAAAATGCTCCACTTCTTTATCCATCATGGAAATGCAAATCAAAACTTCCCTGAAATATCATCTCACCCCAGGCAGGATGGGAAAAATCCACAATACAAACAACAACAAGTGCTGGAGAGGATGTGGAGAGAGTTAATAACACCAATACTCCTTAAACTACATTGCTGGTGGGAGTTCAAGCTCATACAGCCACTCTGGCGAGCCGTCTGGAGATTCTTAAAGAAATTAAAGATTGAAATGCCATATGACCCTGCTATTCCACTTTTGGAAATAATCCCCCATGCAGCAGAGGTTCGCCTTGATAGCACAAGCACGACCATGTCCATAGCATCACTGTTGACAATAGCAAAGTCATGGAATCAACCCAAATGTCCAACAGTTGATGAGTGGATAATGAAACTGTGGTACATCTATACAATGGAGTACTACTCAGCCATCAAAAATGATGAATTGCTGGAATTTGCTGGGGAATGGATGTCATTAGAAACAATTATATTAAGTGAAGTATCCCAAACCCAGAAAGTTAAGCGCCATATGTACTCCCTAATAGGTGGCTCCTAGTACCAAACTCACCCAGCTCACATTGAGACACTCAACGGTAACCATGTAATACAGTAATTGCAAGGATTATGAACAGGAGGGATGGGGTTGGAGGGCCACACCAGACACAAGGAGAGAGGGTCCATGTTACAGCACAGAAAATAGGCCTCCAAGGAATGCAAGTAAGTAATGTGACACCTGGTTAAGTTCACAGACGTTCGTTCCTGATCATGTACAACTGAGGGAGTGTGATCTCACCAGAAGGGGAGGGCATATATTCTGGCAGATGAAAGGTGATCATTTTGCAAATGGGTGACTGACCCCTCCCTCACCGAGGTTTGCTGCTTTTATTACATCTACCCTTGTATGTGCTATTATAACAAGACTCCAGTTTAACAGCTTTTTGTCTCTGACCAGGGGGGGCATACAGTGCCCATCAGGATGGAGTGAAGGGCATTGCAGGAGCAGCAAAACTGCAAAAGAAAATCCACAAACCACAATCCAAAACTTGAGAGACTCTATATCAACCACATAGAACTAGGCCAGCCTAATCTCCCCCCATCCTGAAGCTCAGGGACATTTGCGGAAGAGGGGGCGGTAAGATTGTAAGAGCAAAAGGATGGGAGGAGCAATGATTTGCAAGATTCTCCACACTAGTTAGGGTCGAAGCAATCATAATAGGACTTTGCATGCCCTGCGCAATGTCCAACACACTATTGACCCCACAAATTCTAGCATCAGCTAAAGGCACCAAGATCCTTGTAGGCAAGGGATTGGCAGCCACAGTAGTGTTCCTATGCTTAAGGGGAACAAGAGAAAGGGTTCAGGGAAATGCCACTGGGTCCTTGTACATCACCGGAGAGGAGGACCCAGAGGAGAGTTAGGCATACACAATAAAGGACTCTCTGGGAATTGGGGGGGAGGCACTGGGGGATTGGGAGGGAGAGAGGGGGAGCAGGGGGTTCGGGGGGAGGAGGAGGGAGGGAGGGAACTGGTCTACCTATTAAGTTTGTATGAGCGGAAGTAATAAAAAATGTATTAAAAAAAAAGAAGTTTAGCAGTGTGGCAGGATAACAAATAAATGTACAAAAATCTGTGGCCTTCCTATATTCCCAGAATGAAAGAAGTGAAAAAGCCCTGAGAGAAACAATCCCATTTACTACAGCCCCTAAAAAAATGAAATACGTTTGGATACACCAAACCAAGGAAGTAAGAGACCTCTATAATGTAAACTTTAAAACCCTAAAGAAAGAAATTGCAGAAGGCACCAGTAGGTGGAAAAACCTCCCAGTTCCTGAATTGGCAGAATCAACATCATAAAAATGACCATCCTACCAAAGGCAATATACAGATTCAATGCTATCCTAATTAAAATCCCAAAGCAATTCTTTAAAGAAGTTTACCAAACAATCTCAAAGTTCATATGGAGGCACAAAAGACCCAGGATAGCAAAGACAATCCTGAGTAACAAAAACACAGCTGGAGGTACACCATACCAAACTTTAGTCTATACTACAAATGCATAATTGTGAAAACAGCCTGGTATTGGCTCCAAAATAGACACATAATGAATAAGAGTTGAAATACCAGATATAAGCCCACACAAGTACAGCCATTTGATCTTTGACAAAGGGCCCAAAGAATCCAATGGAAAAAGAACAGCATCTTCAGCAAATGGTGCTGGAAAACCTGGATCTCCATGCAGAAGATTAAAACTGGACCCGTACTTATCACAATGTACAAGAATTAACTCCAAATGGATCAAGGACTTCGATATAATGCCAGAGAGTATTAAAACCATAGTCAAAAGGGTAAGGAACTCCCTTGAGCTGATTGGGCTAGGCCAACAGTTCCTGAGGACATCCAATAGCACAGTCACTACAACCAACACTCAACAGATGGGATCTTGTGAAATTTAAGAGCTTCTGTTCAGATAAAGAGATTGTAACTCACACACAAATGCAACCCACAGAATGGGAAAAATCTTCACTAACCACATATCTGAGAGAGCTCTATTATTCAGGGTGCACAAAGAACTTAGAAAACTAAACATCAAGGAAACAAATGGGCCAATTAAAAAATGGGCCTTGGAACTTAAAAGAAACTTCACCAAGGACGAAATTAAAATGTCTAACAAATATCTTAAAAAATGCTCCACATCCTTAGCCATCAGGGAAATGCAAATAAAAACTTTCCTGAGATATCATCTCACCCCTGTCAGGTTGGTAAAAATCCACAATACAAACAACGACAAATGCTGGAGAGGATGTGGAGAGAGGGGAACTCTCCTACATTGCTGGTGGGAATGCAGGTTCATACAACCACTCTGATGAGCCGTCTGGAGATTCTTAAAGAAATTAAAGATTGAAATGCCATATGACCCTGCTATTCCACTTTTGGGAATAACCCCATACAGCAAAAATTCATCTTGATAGCGCAAGCATGACATGTTCATAGCAGCACTGTTAACATTAGCAAAGTCATGGAATCAGCCCAAATGTTCAATAGTTGACGAGTGGATAAGGGAAATGTGGTACATCTATACAATGATGTGCTACTCTGCCATCAAAAATGATGAATTAATGCAATTTTCTGGGAAATGGATGGAATTAGAAATAATTATATTGAGTGAAGTATCCCAGACACAGAAAATTAAGCGCCGTATGTACTCCCTAATAGGTGGCTCCTAGTACCAAACCCACCTAGAGACCCTCAAGGCTAAATATCTGTAATACCTACAGTAATTGCAAAGATTATGAATAGGAGGGATGGGGAAGGAGGGACACACCAGAAATAAGGATTGAGGGGACCATGTTACAACATAGCAAATAGGCCACCATCAAGGACAGCAATTTGAGACATCTGGTTAAGTTCACAGACTTTCCTTCCTGATCATTTGCAACTGATGGGGTATGATCTTACCAGAAGGGGAGGGCATATAATCTGGCAGATAGAAAGTAACCATTTTGCAAATGGGTGATTGACTCCTCCCTCACCGTGGTTTCCTACTTTTATTACAACTACCTTTGAATATACTCTTATAACAAGACTCTAGTTTAACAGCTTTTTATCTCTGGCTAGGGGATGACATCCAATACTCATCAGGATGGAATGAATGGCATTGCAGGAACAGAAAAATTGAAAACAAATCAACGAACCATAATCCAGAACATCACAGACTCTATATCAACCACCTGGATCTAGGCCAGCCTGAACTCTCCCCATCCTGAAGCTTAGGGAAATTTGCAGAAGAGGGGGCGGTAAGATTGTAAGAGCACAAGGATGAGAGGAGTAATGATATGCAAGATACTCCATACAAGTTAGGGCTGAAGCAATCATAATTGGACTTTGCATGCCCTGCACAATGTCCAACACATTATTGACCCCCAAAGTCTAGCATGGGCTAAAGGCACTAGGATCCTTGGAGGCAAGTTATTGACAGCCACAGTAGTGTTCCTATGCTTAAGGGGAACAAAGGAAAGGGTTCTGGGAAATGCCACTGGGTCCTTGCACCTCATCAGAGAGGAGGACCCAGAGGACAGTTTGGCATGCACATTAAAGGATGTTCCTGGGATGGGAGAGGGAGGCACTGGGGGATGGGGAGGGAGGGAAGAAGGGAGGGGGTCACAGGGGGGTGGGAGGTGGAGAGAGGGAAGGGACTGGTGTACCTATTAAGTTTTTATGAGTGGAAATAAAAAAAAAGTTTAGAATCTTGCTGGAGGAAGTCATGTCACAGTGGGCAGTCCTTAAGATTTGGTTGATAGAACCTGCTTCCTTTCATACTTGCTCTCTCTGTGTTCTGATGATTGTGACCTGAACCAACCTTCTACTTCTGTTATTATCCATGACTTCTGCTTTGAAATTTCATCAGTTATGGACTATATACCCTCTGGAACCATAAGCCATATAAATACCAATTTTTGGAGGGTTCTGTGACCTTCATGCTTACCTCGAAATCCTGATAGGCACCAGAGTTGGATCAGAAAGAATTAAATCAAACTGGGTCAAGAGTGGATCTTGGAAAAGCTGAAAACCAGGTCAAATTTATTATGGAGCCTAATTTCTCATATACCATGAAACAGGGGGATGACATTGCACAGATAGATGACATCATATACATTGCAACATAGATTATAGCCACAGGCAAAGTCAACAATAGGTGAGAACACCACCAACAACAACACAGCTCTGTTTATCCTTAGACATGCTAATATGTCTAATACTCCACTCATTGTGGAGAAAGAACAGGCTGCTGATAGGTCAGGAACACAGTGATACAATTACAATGATAAAGCTCTGAGCCCATCCTTTAGATATGCTAATTAATGTCTAAATGGCTTCCAGAGAATAGGAAGAAATATATAAAAAACACCTCTGCCCTTGATCCCAATTTGAAACAGGACAAGATCCATCCCTGCCTCTTGAGGGAAAGTCAACAGGAGTCAGCCTATGACTATGCTGGTATAGGCTGGCATAGGCACACAAGTGTGCTGGAATAGGAGGCACGCTGCAACTGAGACTTCAAAGAATGCTCTTGGCATCCGTCTTCAAGAAATGGAGAACTCGATCTTGAGTGTTCCCTGCAATTTTGCCTATAAAGCTGTTTTTGTGAAAGTATTACCTTACCACAAAAGAAGGGCAGTAGCAACAATATCACATCTAATTTTCACAGGTAGGTTACTGCTCTCATTTGTGTTTTATACCAGAAAAAGCTAAAGGATTTAGGAGTTAAATAGCTTGTTCCCAGTGACGGAGATAGAATTTGAGTTAGAATTCACACTACCCCATTCTTCATTGTACAACTTCATAGATAAAGAAATCTAGCAAGTATTTACTTACATGAATATGAAGTTTATGCAAAAGATCTGGTATTGGGATTTAGACATGAGCTCTAGTTGTTAGTACATACCTTCTGGTTTACATTATCACCCAGAGAAAACAAGACAAGAGAGAATTTTGTTCAGAATCCTGAGGGACACCAATGTTTACATATAGATAAATGTCATGGTTTGAATATAAGTTGTCCCCCACAGGCTCATGTGTTTTTATCTGTTGTTAGTGTTTGTGAAGGTCATGGCACCTTTAGGAGGTAGAGCCTTGCTGGAGAAAGGCAGATCATAGAAAGTGGAACTTGAGGTTGGCTAGTCCTGCCCTGCTTCATTGAGAAGCCTGCTCTTGCAGTTTGCTCTCTCAGTATCTATGATGTCTGCAGAGACTTAAGTCTCCTCCAGCTTCTACCAGCCAACCATGACTTGTTCACCATAAGGGACTTTATCTTTCTTCTGGAACTGTAAATAAATCTTCCTTTCTCCCCTTAGGTTGCTTGAGTTTGAGTATTGTCTCACAACCACTGATAGAGTAACTGATACAGTAAATTGAGGGAAAAAAGTGAAAATTAAGTGAGAGACACAGGAAGAAAATCCTAAGAATGTGGTTTCACAGAGGCCAAATGCTGATGGAGGAAGTTGTTTAAAATAACATATTTTATAGACATTAAAGGGGCAAGAGAAGCAAGACCTTATGGGAATGATTATAGAAGAACATTGGTGATATGAAGGCAGAAAGAAAAATGGGAGAAAAGTTTAAGTATGGTAGAGCAGATGAGGGGGTGAGGGCGGTATAACTGACATTGTGCATAAAAAGCCATATTGAGACCTACTATTTTATAAACTTATTTAAAAATGTAGTTAACAAAGGTGCACTCCATGAGTGGATAATGTCCCTCCCAGAAGCCATATGTTATTACATAACAATCTCAGTAGCAGTTGTGTTATATCACCCTGTGAGTCAGTGGTGAGGAAGGTCCCAGAGGTACCCAAAACATTATAGGTTATTGAAACTGCTTTTGGTTGCCCACTAGAACTTTATGGCAAGACTTGTTGCTGAAGATACCACATACTTTGGCTGAAGGACTGGAGAATGAAGCTGGAAATGACTGGAAACTTTCTCTCTGGTGACTAGCTTTCATAGTGCCAGAAGGTACTATGAACGCTGTTGTGAATCATACACACTGAGATATCAACCATCTTGGCAAGATTTTCCCATTAGTACCACAGTGGCATGATGGGGTAAGCAACCACATTGTAATCGGATTTAAGACCCCCTCTACAGAAGGGAACTCACAGTTTGCTACTGAAATGTGGCCAAGAACTTGTGTCATAGGTCTTAGGACAGAACACACTACTATTGTTTTGCTAAGTGCACATGATATCAAGTTGTTTTCTAGTTGTTTGTCTTGATACCATGAAGTAAGGAAGCACTTGTCCTTCATCACAGAGGCTTATTTTTGCAGTCAATGACAGTTAATACAAAGGATCATGACTAGACAGTGTTGCAGTCCTCCTGCAACATTGCTGATAAATGACCATCACACAGCTTAAGGGAAAAAGGAGTTACTTTCTTATGATAGTCTGGTTACAGTTCTCAGTCCAGCTTGACAAGAGAGCATACACCAACACAAGGGCCGACGGAACTGGCCACACCATCACTGTATAATGGCTGAGAGTTGGACAATTCTTACTTGCCAAACCAGCATGTCTAGCCAAGTGAACAGAAGAATGCCAACTCAATCAACCAGTCTCTGTGATTTATCCAGGGCCTAATACCACCCACCATGGACTGGGTCTTCCTCATCTCCTTCAGGTTTGCTCTGGACTTAACCATCAACTCTGTACAACTGTGCCCAGAGCTCAAACCCTCAACAGTTAAGTTAACACCTGTGCCTAACTATGACGCTCTACCCCTTGTCAACTTGATACAAAAACAATAGCACTTTTAAACTATAACCTTCAATCCTTGTCCCCATAGATGTTAAAAGTTATCTTGAAAATATAAATACATTTCATGGACAAATTTAAAATGTTCTCTCATTAAAAGTTCAGTTCCAACATTTTGAATGTTCAAGTCTCTTAACTTTCTTAAACTAGAATAAGTTAAATACTTTAAAACACATAAAACATTAAAACAAAAGGATCTTAAAACAATAAGAAAACATTAAAAAGGTCAAAGTCCAACAAATCAGTGCATCCTGTACTGCAATGTCCATCTTCTGCCGCTCATCACATAGTCAAGGTGCCTCAAAGATTCTAGGCAATCTCAGTCCCTGTTTTCAGCTTGAAGTTGTAAAAGCAGAGTTCCTTTGAACCAGGCTGAATCTCCACTCTCAACAATCCTCAGCATACATGCCACAGTTCTGGCATCTTCAACACTCTGGGTTTGCTTCTGAAGCTATAAGCTTCACCTTCTCTCACAGGAACTCTACGCCTGCCACTTGGTGCCAAGGTTTTGCTGCTCTACACTAACCCTTTAGTAGTACACCAAAACCAGTATCACCTGAGGGACACTGCCAGATTCCAAAGTGAGGTTGAAACACAGCTCAGTCCACGGGAGCTACAGCTGCACCAACTTTAATGCACTGACACTGCAAAATCCTCTTTTCTAGGCAGCCAAACTTGCAAAGGGCAAGAAACAGCTTTAACTTGGGCTTTCGGCTCCCTTTTCACCCCACCCCGCTCCGCCGGTCGGGACGCGCGTGTGGTCCAGCCGGGCTTCACCCCGCACCCTAGGACCCCAGGTCAGCCCACAGGGACCTGGCTCAGACTCCCACCATCCATCCGGAGCTGCGCAGGGGCCGAGGGACGAGGAGGACCTCCCCCTGAGCCCGGGCCCTGCCCCAGCTGTCCTCGGGTTAAATAGCTCCACTCCTACGCACCCATCCTCCCTTTTCACCCCACCCCGCTCAACCGGTCGGGACACGCGCGCGCGGTCCAGCCGGGCCTCACTCCGCGCCCTAGGTAAGTCCCCATTCGGGCCCCGCCCACCAGGACCCCAGGTCAGCCCACAGGGACCCGGCTCCGACTCCCACCATCCAGCCGGAGCTGCGCGGGGGCCGAGGGACGAGGAGGACCTCCCCCTGCGCCCAGGCCCCGCCCCAGCTGCTGTCGGGTTAAATAGCTCCACGCCTACGCGCTCATCCTCCCTTTACACCCCACTCCGCTCCGCCGGTAGGGACGTGCGCACGTGGTCCAGCCAGACCCCGCACCCTAGGTAAGTCTCCGCCCCAGTCCGCCCACCAGCACCCCAGGCCAAATAATTCAGTTTAGTGAAATTGAGAGATCTTAAGAGTTAAAATGACAATGCCAAAGTCAAAGTGCAAATCCATGAGAAGCAACACTCAAGTAAACAAATTTCCCACTGAAGAAATTAATCCCATAATGGTAGACTCCAACAAGAACAAACCCGCGGAAAAAGGCCAAGAAAGCCTCACCCAGGATAAGGTCTTTCAAAATATGATCATTACCATGTTCAATACTATGAAAGAGGAAATCCGGAAGGAATTACATAATCAAATCAATCGCTTTGAAGAGGAACACAACAGACATCTGGAGGAGTTGAGAAAAACAGTGCAAGAAACAAAAAGTGGCATAGAGCAGTTAAAACAAACTCAAGCAGAGTTTAAAACTGAGCTAAAAGACAAGGTATCTTCAACCCAGTTTAAAACTGAGCTAAAAGGCAAGTTATCTTCAACCCAGAATGCCACAGAGAGTCTTATCAACAGAACTAATGAAGCAGAAAACAGAATTTCAGATCTTGAAGATAAAGTGGGAGTACTAACCAGCTCAATGGAAGAGGTTGTTAAAGCCAAAAAGATACTTGAGAGAAATATCCAAGAGATATGGGACACCCTGAAGAAGCCTAACATGCGTATTCATGGAATACCAGAGCAAGAATCTCAAAATACCACCCCTGAGGAAATTTTTCAAATGATCATCAAGGAAAACTTTCCTCATCTAAAAAAAGAGAGGCCTATCCATATACAAGAGGCATTCCACACCCCAAACAGATACGACCAAAATAGAAGCACGCCACGGCAAATAATAGTTAAAACACTCCACATTTAAGATAAAGAACTGGTGCTGAGAGCTTCAAGGGAGAAAAAACAAGTCACTTTTAAAGGTAAACCTATTAAAATAACAAATGACTTCTCAGTCAAAACAGTAAAAGCAAGAAGAGCTTGGAGAGACATACTTCAATTATTGAATGAGCAAAAATGTCAACCCAGGCTGATTTACCCTGCAAAACTATCAGTCATGATCGAGGGAGAAAGAAAAATTTTCCAGCACAAAGACAACTTTAAGGGATACATGTCCACCAAACCAGGCCTTCAAAAAATGCTAGAAATGATACTCAAGCGTGAAGAAAAAAACGGGCATATCCAGGAGAATAGAAGGCAAATATAACACCATTAAAAGCGAAGCAATATACTTATAAAAGCTACTAAACATAATAAATGTCTGGAATTAATAGTCTCTCCATTATAACACTAAATGTTAATGGACTTAATTCACCGATCAAGAGACACAGATTACAAACTTGGATTAAAAATCACAATCCATCAATCTGCTGCCTGCAGGAAACCCATCTCACCACAAAAGACAGGCACGCTCAAAAAATAAAAGGCTGGTGAACAATTCTATAAGCAAATGGAAGCAGAAAACAGGCAGGGGTAGACATTATGCTACCAGACAAAGTGGATTTCAAACCAAAGAAAATTATAAGAGACATGGATCGATACTACATTTTAGTCACAGGTACAATTCACCAGGAAGACTTCACAATACTGAACATATATGCACCCAATACGGGCCCCTCCACATTCATTAAGAAAACCCTACAGCGTCTAAAGCAAGAAATCAACCCCCAAACGATAATTCTTGGGGACTTCAACACCGCCCTCTCAACATGGGATAGATCAACAGGTCAAAAGCTTAACAGAGACACTTTGGAACTTAATCAAACCCTGAAAGAAATGGACCTTACAGATCTCTATGGAACTTTTCACCCACACACCAAAGAATACACATTTTTCTCAGCAGCACATGGAACTTTCTCCAAAATAGATCATATATTGGGCCACAAAATGAATCTACACATATACAAGAAAGTTGAAATTCTAACCTGTGCCCTATCAGACCACCACGGCCTAAAACTGGACATCCACAATACACCAAACAAGAGAAAATACACTAACTCCTGGAAACTTAACAATATGAGGCTGAATGAGAACTGGATTCAGGAAGAAATTAAAAAGGAAATTCAAGATTTCCTGAAAGTGAATGATAACGAAAATACAACTTACCAAAATCTCTGGGACACAATGAAAGCTGTTCTAAGAGGTAAGTTCATAGCTCTTAATGCCTACGTCAAAAAAATGGAAACATCAGAAATAAACAACTTAACAATGCAGTTTAAAGTTTTAGAGAAACTAGAGCAGTCTGATCCCAAAAGCAGTAGAAGAGAGGAGATTAGCAAAATAAGGGGAGAAATATCTGAAATTGAGATTAAGAAAACAATAGAGAAAATCAACCAGTCAAAAAGCTGGTTCTTTGAAAAAATCAACAAGATTGATACACCCCTAGCTAAACTAACCAAAAGCAAGAGAGAGAAAACCCAAATTAACAAAATTAGAAATGAACATGGAGTTATCACTACTGATACCCAAGAAATCCAGAGAATTATAACATCATATTTCAAAAACTTGTACTCTGTGAAGTTTGACAACACAAAAGAGATGGATGAATTTCTAAGTAAACACAACTTATGTAAATTGAATCAGGAAGTTGTGAATTATTTAAATAGTCCTATAACATATAAGGAAATTGAGGAAGTAATCTTGAATCTTCCCACCAAAAAATGTCCTGGACCAGACGGATTCAGCACAGAGTTCTACCAGACATTTAAGGAGTTAATAACACCAATACTCCTTAAACTGTTCCATCAAATAGCAAAGGAAGGAACACTACCAAATTCCTTCTATGAAGCTAATATCGTTTTAATCCCAAAACCTAATAAAGATTCACTTAAAAAAGAAAACTATATGCCGATCTCCCTGATGAACACAGACGCAAAGATTCTCAACAATGTCTTAGCAAATCGGATTCAAAAACACATTAAAAAGATCATTCATGGGGACCAAGTAGGCTTCATCCCCGGCACACAAGGTTGGTTCAACATACGCAAATCAATAAATATAATTCATCATGTAAACCAGTCCAAAGTCCAAGACCACATGATACTCTCGATAGATGCAGAAAAAGCTTTTGACAAGATCCAACAGCCTTTTATGATCAAAACGCTAGAGACAGTGGGAATGGAAGGAACCTTTATCAATATAATAAAAGCTGTATACAACAAGCAAACAGCAAGTATTATACTCAATGAGGTAAAACTTGAAGCATTCCCACTTCGATCAGGAACTAGACAAGGCTGTCCACTCTCACCACTTCTATTCAATATTGTACTTGAAGTCTTAGCTGAAGCCATAAGACAAGAAAGGGACATAAGAGGGATTCAAATCGGCAAGGAAGAAGTCAAGCTATCCCTATTTGCAGATGACATGATCTTATACCTGAGTGATCCCAAAAACTCCACCAGGAAGCTCCTGGAACTAATTGAGAAGTTCAGCAGGGTGGCACGATACAAAGTAAATGTGCAAAAATCAGAGGCCTTCCTATATGCACAGAATGAAAGAAGTGAAAAAGCCTTGAGAAAAACAATCCCATTTACTATAGCCCATAAAAAAATGAAATACCTTGGTATAAACCTAACTAAGGAGGTAAAAGACCTTTACAATGAAAACTTTAAAACCCTAAAGAAAGAAATAGCAGAAGACACCAGAAGGTGGAAAGATCTCCCTTGTTCCTGGATTGGCAGAATCAACATCGTAAAAATGACCATCCTACCAAAGGCAATATACAGATTCAATGCTATACCAATTAAAATCCCAAAGCAATTCTTCAAAGACGTTGACCAAAGAATCTCAAAGTTCATATGGAGGCACAAAAGACCCAGCATAGCAAACACAATCCTGAGTAAGAAAAATACTGCTGGAGGTATTACAATACCAAACCTAAGTCTATACTACAAATCCATAGTTATAAAGACAGCCTGGTATTGGCTCCAAAATAGACACACAGATCAATGATTGAGGGTTGAAGACCCAGATATAAGCCCACAAAATTACAG
Source organism: Typhlomys cinereus (assembly GCA_023101885.1). Taxonomy (NCBI): domain Eukaryota; kingdom Metazoa; phylum Chordata; class Mammalia; order Rodentia; family Platacanthomyidae; genus Typhlomys; species Typhlomys cinereus. The sequence continues at coordinate 354,176 of JALPQD010000579.1, forward strand.
CCATTTGGTCTTTGACAAAGGGGCCCAAAAAATCCAATGGAAAAAGAACAGAATCTTCAACAAATGGTGCTGGCAAAACTGGATCTGCACATGCAGAAGATTAAAGCTGGACCCATACTTGTCACCATGTACAAGACTTAATTCCAAATGGATCAAGAACCTTGATATCAGGCCAGAGACTATAAAAACCATAGTTGAAAGGATAGGGAACTCCCTCGAGCTGATTGGGCTAGGCCAACATTTCCTAAACAGACATCCAATGGCACAGTCACTGCTACCAACTCTCAACAGTTGGGATCTTGTGAAATTAAAGAGCTTCTGTTCAGATAAAGAGATTATAACACGAGCCCAAGGACAACCCACAGAATGGGAGAAAATCTTCACTAACCACACATCTGATAGAACTCTGCTGTCCAGAGTGCACAAAGAACTTAGAAGACTAAACACCAAGGAAACCAATGGCCCAATTAAAAAATGGACCCTGGAACTTAAAAGAAACTTTACCAGGGATAAAATTAAAATGTCTTACAAATATCTGAAAAAATGCTCCACTTCCTTCACCATCAGGGAAATGCAAATCAAAACTTCCCTGAGATATCATCTCAACCCGGTCAGGATGGCAAAAATCCACAATACAAACAACAACAAATGTTGGAGAGGATGTGGAGAGAGGGGAACTCTCCTACATTTCTGGTGGGAATGCAGGCTCATACAGCCACTCTGGCGAGCCGTCTGGAGATTCTTAAAGAAATTAAAGATTGAAATGCCATATGACCCTGCTATTCCACTTTTGGGAATAACCCCCCATACAGCAGAGGTTCACCTCGATAGCACAAGCACGACCATGTTCATAGCAGCACTGTTTACAATAGCAAAGTCATGGAATCAGCCCAAATGTCCAACAGTTGACGAGTGGATAAGGAAAAGTGGTACATCTATACAATGGAGTACTACTCAGCCATCAAAAATGATGAATTACTGGAATTTGCCAGGAAATGGATGTCATTATAAACAATTATATTAAGCGAAGTATCCCAGACCCAGAAAATTAAGCGCCGTATGTACTCTCTAATAGGTGGCTCCTAGTAACAAACCCACCCAGCCACCTAGAGACAGTAATTGCAAGGATTATGAACAGGAGGGATGGGGTAGGAGGGCCACACCAGAAACAAGGAGAGAAGGCACCATGTTACAGCAGGGAAAATAGGCCTCCAGCAAGGACCCAAACAAGTAATGAGACATCTGGTTAAGTTCACAGACTTTTGTTTCTGAACATTTACTACTGAGGGGGTGTGATCTCACCAGAAGAGGAGGGCATATAGTCTGGCAGATAAAAAATAACCGTTGTGCAAATTGGTGATAGACCCCTCCCTCACTGTGGTTTTTCACTTTTATTCATCTACCTTTGAATGTGCTTTTATCACAAGACTCTAGTTTAACAGCTTTTTGTCTCTGGCCTGGGGGTAACATACAATGCCCACCAGGATGGAGTGAAGGGCATTGCAGGAGCAGCAAAACTGCAAAAGAAAATCAACAAACCACAATCCAGAACTTCAGAGACTCTATTAACCACCTAGAACTAGGCCAGTTTAATCTCTCCCCATCTTGAAGCTCAGGGAAATTTGTGGAAGAGGGGGCGGTAAGAGTGTAAGAGCAAAAGGATGGGAGGAGCAATGATATGTAAGATACTCCATACTAGTTAGGGCTGAAGGAATCATAATTGGACTTTGCATGCCCTGCGCATTGTCCAACACACTGTTGACCTCACAAAGTCTAGCATCTGCTAAAGGCACTAAGATCCTTGGAGGCAAAGGATTGGCAGCCACAGCAGTGTTCCTATACCTAAGGGGAACACGGGAAAGGGTTCAGGAAAAGGCCACTGGGTCCTTGTACGTCATCGGAGAGGATGGCGCAGAGGAAAATCACACATGCACAAGAAAGGACTCTCTGGGAATTGGGGCGGGAGGCACTGGGGGATGGGGAGGGAGAGGGGTGGGGAGGAGGAGCAGGGGGTACGGGGGGAGGAGGAGGAAGGGAGGGAACTGGTGTACCTAATAAGTTTGTATGAGCTGAAAAAAAAAAGACTTCTTTGGGGGAGAGAAATTTTTTGCTTAGTGGAAAAATCCAGGGCCTGGGGGGAGGAGGGAGTTTCCTGTCAGCTGGTCCTAGGATTGGTAGACAAACTGCCATCTCTTACAGATGGTGGCCAGGGCGTGGTTTCTGCAGACAGGGCACGGGTGCAGAGGGTTCACTCCCAGGGCCGAATGCCTATCCCAAGCACATGGTTCTGGTATGGACACACTTTGTCCCATCTCCTCTGAGTGAGCAAGGGGCCTTGCTGCCCGATTCCATCACATCCCCAGGATCAGGACATAGGCACGGAGTCTCCCAGTGCTTGGGGTGTTGATCAGCCACGTTTACTGAGAATATCCTTGGAAAAAGTCTTTATTAGTAATAAGTATTGGAAATGGACAAAACATGAGCATTTGACCCAATAAAATACTGTAAAGCAATTAACATGCATATTTAAATGATAAGAAGTATCATTGGACATTTGCCTTCCCTGCCTTATTTATGCCTGCCTATCTATCTATCTGTCTATCTATCTATCATCTATCTATCTATCTATCTATCTATCTATCTGTCTGTCTGTCTGTCTGTCTGTCTGTCTGTCTGTCTGTCTGTCTATCTATCTATCTATCTATCTATCTATCTATCTGATATATATTATAGCATTAAGGGCTGAATCCACACCCTTTTAAAAACAACGTTTTATCTTGAGACGGGATCTCACCAAGTGTCCCAAACAATGCCCAATTCTTCTGCCTTAGCCTCATGAGTAGCTGGGCTTGGCCTCTGTATTTTTTATATTCAAAATAAATATAAAAAAAAACCCCAAAAAACTTGGGCTTTCGGCCCCTGAAGGAATTTGAGTTTCCAAAGCATGAACTTGCCATAAGGTGGTTTTCACATTTTCCACTATCCCAGTGCAAGTCACTGGGTTTTACTTCACTGATACTCATTTCTCCAACAGCAGCAGATATGCTGCTGCCTGCCCTTTGCACATCCAAATCTTTTTTTTTTTTTTTTTTTTTTTGTGAACAGTGCTGCTATTGGTACATGTCGTGCTATTTTTTTTATTAATACATTTCGTCCCTGGCAAAGTTTCTTTTGAGTTCTGAGGCCCATTTTTTAATTGGGCCATTTATCTCCTTGGTGTTTAGTTTTCTAAGTTCTTTGTGCACTCTGGATAATAGAGCTCTATCAGCTATGTGGTTAGTGAAGATTTTCTCCCATTCTGTGAGTTGCCTTTTCCTTGTTCTACACTCGCTTTATCTGAACAGAAGCTCTTTGATTTCTTAAGATCCCATTTGTTAAGTGTTGGTTCTAGTGACTATGTTATTGGATTTCTGTTTAGGAACTATTGGCTCAGCCTAATCAGCTTGAGGGAGTTTCCTATCCTTTCAACTAGGGTTTTTCACCTGGAACCAGGCCAGCCTAATCTCTCACCATCCTGAAGCTCAGGGAAATTTGCGGAAGAGGGGGCAGTAAGTTTGTAAGAGCACAAGGATGTGAGGAGTAATGATATGCAAGATACTCCACACAAGTTAGGTCCAAAGCAATCATAATAGGACTTTGCATGACCTGCGCAATGACCAACATATTATTGATTCCTCAAAACCTAGCATGGATTACAGGCACTAGGATCCTTAGAAGCTAGGGATTAACAGCCACTATAGTGTTCTTATACTTATGAGGAACACAAGAAAAAGTTCTAGGATATGCCAATGAGTCCTTACACCTCATCAGAGAGGAGGGCCCAGAGGAAAGCTTGACATACACATTAAAGGACGCTCCAGGGATGGGGGGAGGAGGCACTGGGAGATGGGGGGAAAGGAAGGGGAAAAGGGGGGAGGCAGCTAGGGGGTCCAGGGAGGGGTGGAGGGAGGGAGGGGACTGTTGTACCTATTAAGTTTGTATGAGCAGAAATAATAAATGAATAAATAAATGAATAAATAAATAAATAAACTAGAGTTTTTATAGTCTCTGGCCTAATATTATGCTCCTTTATGTATTTAGAATTAATTTTTGTGCATAGTGACAAGTATGGGTCCAATTTTAATCTTCTGCAGGCAGATAGCCAGTTAGCCAGCACCATTTGTTAAAGATGCTGTTCTTTTTCTATTGAATTTTTGGGCCCCTTTTTCAAAGATCAAATGGCTGTAATGGTGTGAGCTTATATCTGGGTTTTCAACCATATCCATTGATCTACATGTCTATTTTGGAGCCACTACTAGGCTGTATTTATTACTATGGATTTGTAGTATAGATTAAGGTTTGGTATGGTGATATTTCCCGCAGTGTTTTTATTACTTAGGATTGTTTTTGCTATCCTGGGTCTTTTGTGCTTCCATATGAATTTTGAGATTGTTCAGTCAATTTCTTTAAAGAATTGCTTGGGAATTTTGATTGGTATAGTATTGCATCTATATATTGCTTTCAGTAGGATGGTCATTTTTATGATGTTGATTCTGCTGATACAGGAGCAGAGGAAGTATTTCTAAGTTCTGGTGTCTTCTGTAATTTCTTTCTTTAAGGTTTTAAAGTTTTTATTATAAAGGCCCCTCACTTCTTTGGTTAGATTTATACCAAGGTATTTCATTTTTGTAGGGGCTATAGTAAATGGGATTATTTCTCTTAGGACTTTTTCACTTTTTTCATCCTTGGTGTATAGGAAGGTCACTGATTTTTGCATGTTTATTTTATAACCTACCACTCTGCTGAATTTGTGTATTAGTTCCAGGAGTTTCCTGGTGGAGTTTTTAGGATCACTCAGATATAAGATCATGTCATCTGCAAAAAGAGATATCTTGACTTCTTCCTTGAGGATTTGAATCCCTTTTATCTCCCTCTCTTCTCTTATGGCTCCAGCTAAGACATCAAGTACAATATTGAATAGAAGTGGTGAGAGTGGACAGCCTTGTCTAGTTCCTGATTGAAGTGAGAATGCTTCAAGTTTTACCTCATTTACTTGCTGTTTGCTTGTTGTATACAGCTTTTATTATGTTGATAAAGGTTCCTTCCATGCCAACTGTTTCTAGGGTTTTGATCATAAAAGGATATTGGATCTTGTTAAAAGCTTTTTCTGCATCTGTGGAGAATATCATGTGGTCTTGGACTTTGGATTGGTTTATATGGGAATTATATTTATTGATTTACGTATATTGAACCAACCTTTTGTGCCTGGGATAAAGCCTACTTGATCACAGTGAATGATCTTTTTGGTATGTTTTTGAATCTGATTAACTAAGATTTTGTTGAGAACCTTTGTATCTGTGTTCATCAAAGAGATTGACCTATTATTTTCTTTTTAAAGTGTATCTTTATTAGGTTTTGGGACTAGTATGATATTAGCTTCATAGACAGAATTTGACAGTGTTCCTTCCTTTGGAATTTGATGGAATGGTTTAAGGAATATTGCTATTAGTTTTTCTTAAATGTCTGATAGAATTCTGTGCTGAATCCATCTGGTCCAGGACATTTTTTCTTGGGAAGATTAGAGATTACTTCTTCTATTTCTTCATATGTTACAGGCCTATTTAAATAACTCAAACCTTCCTTGTTCAATTTAGGTAAGTTTTGCTTACTTAGGATTCATCCATTTCTTTTGTTTTATTGAATTTCACTAAGTTTTTGAAATATGACCTTATATTTCTCTGAATTTCTTGGGTATCTGTTGTGATAACTCCATTCTCATTTCTAATTTTGCTAATTTGGGTTTTCTCTTTCTTGATTTCGGTTAACTTAGCTAGAGGTGTATCAATCTTATCAATTTTTTCTCCAAAGAACCAGATTTTTGACTAATTTATCATTTTCCTTATCTCGATTTTGAATATTTCTCCCCCAATTTTGCTTATCTCCTCTTCTACTGTTTTTGGGATTGGATTTCTCTTCTTTCTCTATAGCTTTAAGCTGCATTGTTAAATTATATATTAGTGATATTTCCATTTTTTGATATAGGCATTAAGAGCTTAAAACTTACCTCTTAGGATGGCTTTCATTGTGTCCCAAAGATTTTGATAAGTTGTATTTCCATTATTGTTTGCTTCTAGGAAATCTTGAATTTCCTTTCTGATTTCTTCCTGAATCCAATTCTCATTCAGCATCATAGTGTTTAGTTTCAAGAAGTTAATGTAGTTTCTGCTGTTTGTTGTGTTGCAGATGTCAAGCTTTAGACCACAGTGGTCTGATAGCATACAGGCTAGCATTTCACCTTGCTTGTATATGTGGAGATTCTTTTGTGGCCCAATATGTGGTCTATTTTGGAGAAAGTTCCATGGGCTGCTGAGAAAAATTTGTATTCTTTGGTGCATGGATGGAAAGTTTGATAGAGATCTGTCAGGATCATTTCAGTAAGGGTTTGAATAAGTTCCAATATGTCTCTATTAAGTTTTTGACCTGTTGATCTATCCCACATTGAGGGTGCAGTATTGAAATAGCCAGGAATTATTGTTTTGGAGTTGATTTCTCACTGTCGATGCTGTAGCATTTGCTTAATGAATGTGGAGGAACCTGTATTAGGTGTGTATATGTTCAATATTGCGAAGTCTTCTTGGTGAATTGTTCCTATGACTAAATGTAGTATCCTGTGTTTCTTATGATATTTTTTGGTTTGAAGTCCACTTTGTCAGATAGCATAATTGCTACCCCTGCCTTGTTTCCTGGTTACATTACCTTGCAGAATATTTGGCCAGCCTTTACTTTTAGAACGTGTCTATCTTTTGTGGTGAGATGTGTTTCCTGAAGGCAGCAGATGGATGGGTTGTGATTTCTAATCCAACTTTGTAACCTGTGTCTTTTGATTGGTGAGTTAATTCCATTGACATTTAGTGTTGTAATGGAGAGATTGTTTTTAATTACTGCAATTTTTTGTTTTTAGTGGCTTTCATAAGTGTATTATTTGGCTTGTAGGTTTTGGTAGTATTATACTTCCCTTCTGTCCTCTTAGATATGCTTGTTCTTATCTTCAAGCTTGAGTATCTTTTCTAGCATTTTTTAAAGGCCTGGTTTCGTAGATATGTAAGCCTTCTAGTTGTCTTTGTGCTAAAAAAATTTTCTTTCTCCCTCGATCATGACTGATAGTTTGGATGAGTATATCAGCCTGGGTTGACATTTGTGCTCATACAATATTGAAGTACATCTCGCCAAGTTTTTCTGACTTTTATTGTTTCCATTGAAAAATCATTTGTCACTTTCATAGGTTTACCTTTAAAAGTGACTTTTTTTTTTCCCTTGAAGTTCTTAGCATCTTTTCTTTGTCTTGTATGTGTAGTGTTTTGACTATTATTTGCTGTGGCACATTTCTATTTTGGTCATGTATGTTTGGAGTGTAGAATGCCTCTTGTATTTGTGTGGGGGAAATCTTTCTTTAGATGAGGAAAGTTCTCCTTTATGATAATTTGAAAAATTTCCTCAGGTGTGGTATTTTTGGATTCTTATTCTGGTATTCCATGAATGCTCATGTTAGGATTTTTCAAGGTGTCCCATAACTCTTGGATATGCCTCTGAAGTATCTTTTTGGTTTTAACAACCTCTTCCATTGAACTGGTTAGTTCTTCCACTTTGTGTTCAAGATCTGATATTCTATTTTCTACTTCATTAGTTTCTGTTGAGTTCTGGGTTAAAGATAATTTATCTTTTAGTTCAATTTTAAACTCTGCTTGAGATTGTTTTAGCTGCTCTATGCCTATTTTTATTTCTTTAACTGCTTTTGTCATCTCCTCCAAGTGCCTTTTGTGTTCCTGTTCAAAGTGGTTTATACAGTTATTTAACTCCTCCCACATCTCCTCTTTCATAGTATTGATCATAGTAAAGATAAGGCTTTGAAAATCATTGTCTTGGCACTTGACGATAAATGTCTGTAATACAGTAATTGCAAGGAGTATGAACAGGAGGGATGGGATAGGAGGGCCACACCAGAAACAAGGAGAGAGGGGACCATGACACAGCAGAGAAAATAGGCCTCCATCAAGGACTGCAAGTAAGCAATGAGCATCTGGTTAAGTTCACAGACTTTTCGTTCCTGATCATTTACAACTGAGGGGGTGTGATCTCACCAGAAGGGGAGGGCATAGAGTCTGGCAGATAATAAGTAATCATTTTGCAAATGGGTGATTGACCCCTCCCTCACTGTGGTTTCCTACTTTTATTACATCTACCTTTGAATATACTTGTATAACAAGACTCTAGTTTAACAGCTTTGTATCTCTGGCCAGGGGGTGACATCCAATACCCATCAGGATGGAGTGAAGGGCATTGCAGGAGCAGCAAAACTGCAAAAGAAAATCAACAAATCATAATCCAGAACATCAGAGACTCTATATCAACCACCTAGAACTAGGCCAGCCTAATCTCTCCCCATCCTGAAGGTCAGGGACATTTGCAGAAGAGGGGGCGGTAAGATTGGAAGAGCACAAGGATGGGAGGAGCAATGATATGCAAGAACTCCACACAAGTTAGGGCCGAAGCAATTGAATCAATCATAATTGGACTTTGCATGCCTACACAATGTCCAACACACTATTGACCCCACAAAGTCTAGCATTTGCTAAAAGCACCAAGATCCTTGGAGGCAAGGGATTGACAGCCACAGTAGTGTTCCTATGCCTAAGGGGAACAAAGGAAAGGGTTCAGAGAAATGCCGCTGGGTCCTTGTATGTCATCGGAGAGGAGGACCCAGAGGAGAGTTTCGCATGCACATTAAAGGATTCTCTGGGGATTAGGGGAGGGGAGGCACTGGGGGGTGGGGAGGGAGGGGTGAAGTGAGGGTGAGCAGAGGGGTCGGGGGGAGGAGGAGGGAGGGAGGGAACCGGTGTACCTATTAAGCTTGTATGAGCGGAGATAATAAAAAATGTTAAAAAAAAAAAAAGAAAATCATTGTCTTGGGTATGACTTTCTTGGCTACTTTCTGTGAGTTTGTTCTGGTTGGAATCTATCATTATGGGGCTAATTATTTTGGCAGGAGGTTTGTTGTTGTGGTTTTTGATTCTCATGGATTTGCGCTGTGACTTTGGCATTGTGGTTTTATTTCTTAAAACCTTCTTACAGTTTCTGTTTTTTTTTTGACTGAACTGAACTAGATTGTATTACTACTCTTGAGCAGTTATACTAGTGTTTGACTTGGAGTTGGGTACATTTGTCTGATATTGTTGTTAATTCCTAGATGAGGCTATTAAACTGTTAGTACATCAGTTAAGTCGGGTTTAATAGACAGGGAATGAAGATTAGTATGGTAGTGCACTTTTTTGGTTACTTCCTTAGTGATATTTGAGGATGAATAGTGTATTCCCTGAAGTTGTTTGTGTTTTGGGGTGGCTATATTGAAAAGTTAAATTACAAGGACTAATAATTGAGGGGAACAAGAGAGTAAAAAGGGGGTTTACTTATCTTTGAGCTGGATGTGAAGATTCTCTCCCATGTAGTGGGATGATTTTGGGGGACTTCAGACATGAGGCATTTCTCCCCTAGAGCTTTGCTTGGGTTTTCTCTGGACTCCGTTGAATTCTGAGGAGCAGGGAGTCTGCCCTGGTCTGGGTCCAGGGGCAGGAGGAGAGGGTGTCTAGTGTGGCATGCAGAGCGCCTGGGGCCTGGGGCATGGTCTAGGGGCCTTACCTGAGCAAGGAGTGTATCCGGTCTGGTCTGGGGTCCAGGGGCAGGAGTATGGGATAATTTTTGAAGACCTCAAATGAGTGGTATTGCCTCTCTAGCCCTTTGCTTGGGTTTTCTCTGGACTCTGTTGAATTCTGAAGAGCAGGGAGCCTGCCTAGGGGATTTAGGCAGAGTGGCTAGTAGGGCTTTCACATGACATGGAGCCTAGGATGTGGCCTAGGGCCTTACCTGAGGAGCAGTGAGTCTGTTCTGGTATGGGTCCAGGGCAGAAAGGGAGAGTGGCTAGTGGGGTATGCAGATGACCTCCCTTCTGTGATTTTAGACAATAACATTTTAAAATTGTCATATATTCAATTGAACAAAACACTAGGTTTCATTATGTCACTTCAGTTTTTTTAACATCAATCTTTGGTTTTGATGTTCTGTCGCATGCTGGTATGCTTTTGTCTTGCCTGCCAGGCCATCCTCTACCTACCTGTTTTGATTCAGTGTGTGTTTCAAATATAATTGTATGAGTTGTTCCCTTTCTTTTTCTGGTTCTAAGTGTGTAGTTATTGTCTTCCCACATTCCAAAATTGTTTTTGCTTGTAGTTTTTTGCTTGAATTTTTGGTCTTTTCAACCCACCATACATAAGGATCCTTGTCTCTTCCTTATAGTCTGCACCTCAAACTGTAGGAATTCTTTCAAAAAATCTCTGGGTTTGATTCTGTAAACATGTACATTTTTTAGATCTCTCTTTCTCTCTCTACATATATATAATATACATATAATATGTAATGTATATATAATCTTTTTCTATCTGTCTATCTCTATCTCTATTTATATATTAAACTTGTGTATTCAACAAGTCTCCAGTGTTTGTTGTGAATGTACCACCTTAATGCTATTTTAAGATTCTTAAAATCAGAGCTCAGGCTTTTTTTAAAATGTTCTCCTTGTAGCACATGATGATTTAGATGTAGTCTTTGACTCTAGTAGTTTTTCTTTGAAATTTGTATACAGATATATATTCTTACGAATTTTCCATTCCCTTCAGGAATGGTGAAGGATTGGAGTGTCTGTGACTTTGTTAGGAAATCTTCCTTATCCTCACCTAATTTAAATCCATATTTCATTATTTCAACAAAACTGATTGCTGTTTTATTTCATATTATTTTGTCAAGTGACCATATTTTTCTATTAACCTATATCTGTATTGTCACAAGAAAGGAAAGGAGATTCTTTTTAAGAGAAGGAATAGCTCTATGCTCTTTTGTCTCATAGAAGATTTTATGGAGAAAAATAAAGTAGGCAAACTGAAAAAGGGTTTTCCTTTTATGCAAGTCCCATCTCTTCTGTTGGTCTCCCACTGTTCACAATAGGCTAGAGCAAGACATTGAGGTAAATGGAAAAAATAGCCTGGATTGAAAGTCACCCATCAAATTTTCTTTTCAGTTTTCTGAGTACTTTTAGCTACAGCCCAAGATTGGGAGTTTTGGAAGATGGCTTCCTCTTGAATTGGAGCATTTTGAGCAGAGCTACAGAATGCTTATAGGTGGTCAAGAGTTCCATTTCAGAAGTCTCCTTATCTGACTGAACCAAACTTACTCTCATATTTTCTGTTTTCAAAGAATGAAATAGGTCTGAGAAAATTATTTCTCCTTTTCCCTTCTGAATTAGGAAGAGTATGGTGGAGGTGAAGTAAAGAGATTATGTCTGTGTTTTTTTTTTTTTTTCAAGAATCAAGTTCATAATGATGTTTCTTTCTGGATGATACCTATGATGAAGACTTTAGTAAATTTAAGTCATTGGTGCAGACACTTCCCAGGAAATACCAAATACATTTACTTTAATACCATGATTTCCTCTCAATTTGTCTCCTTCGTAAATTACTCTTCCTACAGTATCCAGGCATACGTGTCTACAATGAATGTGTAAGAACAGTTCCCTTTTTTCACACACTTTTGTTTCCCATGCTTCTCTAATAGATAGGTTGTGCTAGAATACTGTACTCACTGAGTCCATTACAAATCAGAGCTACTTCCTATCTTTTCTTCCTGGAACTACAACAGTTTACTGGTTGCTATGGAGCAGAAAAGGCAGGAGGGTAGTACCACAATATTCTTCATCATGTTCATCAACATATTTTGCTGGGTTCTCTGGCTTAGCACTCTTTCAGGAGTGAGTGAAAGGATTCTGTGATTAAACAACATAGCACAGAGCCCCTGGTGACTCACCTGGCAAAGAAAGTGTACAATCTTGGGATGAACAAAGGAAAAGATGGAGCAGTGTTGTGAGTATAATCTGTCTTGTGGAACAGAGACTCTTCTTTGCAGTATTCCACTGAGTGTGGAATGCTGGGAGTGTTCACACAAAAGAAGAGCAGATGGGAGAGTGACATAGCTCTCAGCAACCATGACTAGATATAGAAATATATAGAAGAGGGTAGAAGTGATTTTTTGAAGTCAGCGTAAAATAGAATTTCTTCAGGAACAAACCCGAACTTCCTGATATTTCTGAACAGATGAAGCATGAAAAGTGCTGAACAGTTGCCCCAAACTGTCAATAACAATGAGTCAAACATTCACGAGTTTTAAATCAGAATGTGATCTATAGCCTTAAGGTTGAATCTGAAATATGACTATCATCACTTAGTTGAGAGAATTGTATATACTAGACTCTTCAGTAAGATAGCAATACTTCAAAGTGGTTCTATGTATCCATGGAACTAAACACTTTGGTTAAAGTACATTTGTCAATTTTTCTTTTTTTTATTCATGATGGCTGTGCATTCTGGATTTATGTGTTGTCAACTCAGCAGGAAGTAATCATGAGAGTTGACCAGGTTCTTTCTATTATTTTTATTTCAATTTTAAAACCTGGTTTAAATCAACGAAGTTTGAGTAGACTCAGTAACCTATTTGAACATTTGAAAGTGTGGCTTAATGTATATCCTCTCTTAAATGAGAGAAATGGGAATTTTTTCGATATTCAGAGTATTGAGTCTTTATATAATAGTGATCAACTTGGTCAAACTCTTGAGTTATGTGTTCCATTTAAGGAGGAGAATTTATCAGTAAGATTTGGGAGAATAAAGGATTATGTAGGCAATGGATTCTGACAAGGATATAAGAATACCTTCAAATCCAGAGCAGAATTAAGAAAAAGCTATAGGAATGCCTAAAATATAAGTAGAAAGGAATAGAACATGGAAATGAAAAATAGTTTGGGAAGTAGAGACACAACCGAGAGATGAAACAAAGAGAAAGCATTACATATATGGGTAAAGGATCACCCAAAATTCTAGTAACTTGAAAGTTTTTTTTTCTTAGGTTGGCTTTTGAAAGCATTTGGAGCTTATTTTTTCGCTGGGACTTTGTTCTCTAAATTTTGGTAGCATAAACCTGGAGCCTCGTTATTTTACACACACACACACACACACACACACACACACACACACACACTCACACACACATTCACACATACATACATACCTCATGCACAGGATCCTTGAATCTTTCCCCAGTTTGTTTTATTCATTTTTCTTTTATTCTAATTTGATTGATTGATTGATTGATTGACTGATTGATTGATTGATTGTGTGTGTGTGTCCCTGTGTAGGACCAAGGGTGACTTTGGGAATCATCCTGGATTGCTTCTTCCTCCTTCTTGCTTCGCTCTTGGATTTCCGAGGCTCTGGCCATCTGAGCTGGAAGTGCAGGTCTCCACAGTTCTGCCTGACATTTTTATTTGGGACCTGGAATCTGAACTCAGGACCTTTGCTTAACAGAGTCTTAGCTCCCGAGCTATCTTTCCAGCCTGTTTTATTCTTTTTTTTAAACAAATATGTGAAAAATGACAGACATTTTCACTTCAATGAAGGGACAAAAGTCTCTGCTATAGTACATCTTGGGTAAAAGTGGGGGAAATGATTAAAACAAGGTAATTTCAGTTAATAATAAATGTTATGGAGCAAACAAAACAGGAACATGTGATAGAATGACATATAATGTATTGTGTGTGTGTGTGTGTGTGTGTGTGTGTGTGTGTGTACATGAATTTAGTCTCAATAATAAAAGTAGGCATCAGTAAAGAGGTGACATTTGAACAAACTTGAATGACAAAAAATAATACGACAATCACGTATCTGGGGAAAGCACGTTTACTGTATAGGGAAAGACAGGTGCAGTGGACCTGAGGCCAGCCGTGGAAATCAGGTTTAGAAGAATACCGTGAAGGCCAGTGAATATATAAGACACTGAATGAGGAGGAGGGTGGTAAGCAATGAAACTTGAGCATTGGACAGTGACTAGATAAGCTGTAACTCTGAGAGTTCTGGAAAGAATTAGCATGTTATCCTAAAAGCAATGGGAAGCCTGTAATTTTATATTTTATTCTTACATTAAGAGAGATCACTGAGTTCACTTTGCAAGGAATGGATTGTAACAGGGAAAGACTAGAGGCAGAAACATCAGTTTTTGAAGGTATTAGAAAAGTCAGTGCAAGAGCTATTGGTGACACGATCTAAGTTGATTACAATTAGAGATAGCTATAGGAGGATTTATATTATGAATGTATAGTTGATGAGACTTTCGGATATAATACCTATTAGGTATGTGAGAAAGGAAGGGAGAGTGATGATGAACACATTCCTTCTCATTTGTATTACTAATGATTTCCTAAATGTGCTCTTAGTTTTCAACTCTATTTTGGGAAGTCACATAACGTGATTGTTAAGAACACAAGCTACCTTCTTTTGTAATAACATCTGAAATTTGAGCCCTATCTCTTCCACTTACTAGGGTAACCTTGGAAAGTAAAATAATCTTAATTCCAAATTGCTTTATAAATCTTTTATTAATTTATGTTGGTAAAATAAGTTTTTTTGCAAAATTCATTTTATGAAAAGTAGTCCTGTGAATGATTAAGTAAAGCATGTCTAGAACTTTGAGTACAAGTTCACCAAGTTTAAAAGTTAAACGTATTTTTCAAATATTTGAGTTATTTTTCAAAATTATTTAACAATATGAAATTAAATATTAAGTGAAATTATTTGATGTCATTAAGCATGGCTTACACTTGGCTGAATTAAATCTAACTGCTTATCAATGACTTTGTATACCTGGGTATTTGAATCTGTCTGTAAGTTTGGGAAATATTTTATTATTCCTTTCAATATGCTGTGTTTTTCTACTTTTACCTTTTTATTCAACCTGGGACTTCAGCTTATGGAATGATGACTCTCCCATTTTCAGTTAAATCTCTCTAGAAACATTCTCAAAAACACATCCAGAAATGTGACTTCTAGGTGACTCTAGTCAAGTTGACAACGAAGATTAAAATCACAGCATGAGCTGGAGAGATGACTCAGGGGTTAATCCTCTGCCTTGCATGTAGAAGGACCTGAGTTCAGATCCTGGATCCAATGTAAAAACACATTGTAGGGAATGGCCTTGGCTTGAACTTTTGGTCCTGGAAGGCAGAGTCTGGGAAACCCTAGAGCAGTACAAATAGCAAATCAAGCAATTCAGGATGATCCCAAGAGTCTCCTTTGGGCTTCCATGGGCACACATAGTGCCCTCTGTTGTATACACACTTACAAAAAAAAATTGTAACAATTATTTTCTCTACACACTTTCTTAACATTCCTGTAAGTTTTCTCCATTATATTTCATTCCTTTTTTATTCTATAACTGTACATTTCCAAGTACCATGCCTTATAATTTTCTATTTTTTTCCACATAGTTGTCCTAGTCTGCTATTGATATCTTCTCTCTTACTTTAAATTTCACTATATTTTCAGCTCAAGAATTCTGTTTAATTTTGTTACTTATTTCCATCCCTTTGTGATGTTTCTCACAAAGGATTTTAAATCATTTCTCTTTTTTTTTTCCAAGCTCATTGAGTTTCCATAAAATAGCTTTCCAATATGAAGTCTATCTGGTCAGCTTTGGGCATTTTAGCTTGGCTAAGTAAGGTCATGGTTTCCTGAAAGTTCTTTGTACTTGTGGTGCGAGGTGTTATCTGTGGACTGAAGAACTCGTTATTTAATGTGGTCTTTCTAACTTTGCTTTTTCTGTGCCTGTCTTTTCCAGAAATTCCATAAAAGGCTTATTTTCTCTGAGCCTGTGGTCACTTCCACTATTTTAGCGCTAGGTGGCGCCAAGGTCCAGGTTTCTCCAAAGTGGAGTTTGAGTGTGCTATCCCATTTTACCACTAGTAGGAAATAAATGCAGGATTATTGCAAAACCACAGAGGAAAATGTTGCTCATAATGAAGCAGAGGAGTACTTAGAAAGAGTAATCAGTGCCCCCAAGTCTCTTCTTTGCGCCTGGGTAGTGCCAGGTGTCCCATCTATACATCAGAAGCCTATGGTTAAGCATAGTAGAATTCTGCCAGGGCCTTGGCAGAATCACTGTGAAAGAATCAGTCCCAGGATCCTTTATTTTATAGTAACTTCATGATATTTTCCTCTCTTAATCCCCAATCCTGTCTGCCTGCCTCTTACCCTTACAACCATTTCTCTCTCCTGTCAGACTCCTTCCTGTTTTCAAGACTTTTCACATATGTGGCCCACTGCATTTTATCTGGGTTGCCTTTGATGACATGTTCCTGAGTACTTGCTGCAGCATGATCAGTGGTATACCATTGAAATAAAAATCATCTTCCATTTTCTCCCAATCAGCATTAGTCCTCATTGTTTAGTCTCTCAGGGAGGTGTGGAAACTCTTGAGATCTTTCCCCTTCCATGATGAAATTTTAGTAGGACAATTCCTGTTCAGGCATTTTGGAAATATACATAGCTTCCATGAAATCATGGATATAACAGCTCTGAATGACTGGCTGCAACCCACCTCTTACACTCTTACTGTACTGTCCTCTACAATGTTCCCTGAGCCTTGCAGTCCCAGGATCTTATGCTACACTTGAGGCCAACAATGTTTGTGGCTGTGTCACACCATGAGCCACATCCTAATAACACTCACAGTGCTGGAATAGGACTCATGTCCGACTTGCTATGGGATTCCTATTCTTGAGATGGATTTATAGTCCAAGGCCAGCCACAGTTGATGTTAACTACAATAGAATTTCTGTAAACTGGGATTCCATATTTTCCTGTCATAGGAGCTGTTCTAGAGCCCCCATCCACAGATAAACCTAGAAAATGAAGTCTCATACCTCTCTCAGATATTTACTATTATTATTGTTGAAGGTAAACCCTTAGTCACCTAGGCTGATGAAACATTGTGCCTGAATCTCATAACTGACCAGATTTCTGTAGCTTCAACTATGTGCACACATGTGTGCTATATCTGGCATTGATAAAGATTTATCCCTCTATTTTGTGGAGGGTTTTCAAGTTTCTTCATATACTAGGGATTTTCTAGAGGTTGGGCTTTGTGTGCTGGTTTGGCATTACCTGTGCTTCCAAAATGGGAAAACTGGCGATGGAGACAGTTGCTTGCCACCAAAGCTAATAATAAGATGGATCTCTCCTGAGTCTTATAGATGTAGAGCCTAGTACAATATGGTCTACAAGGAAGTGTTCCCCAAACTTACTCCAAGGCTTGCTGGCAAAAACTGTACAGGTTATCTTGCATAGTTGCTGATAAATCACCATCAAATGGCTTAAGGGAACAAGGGGTTTATTTTCTCTTATGATTGTCTGGATTCAGTTCTCAGTCCAGCTTCACAGGAGAGCTCACACCAATACCAGGGTTTAGGGAATTGGCCACACCATCTCTATATAATAGCTGAAAGAGGGACAAACCTTACTTGCCAGACCAGCAAGAATGCCAACTTTCTCAATCAGCTCTCTGTATTTTATTCCAGGGCTTAGTCCCACCCACCATGGTGTGGGCCTTCCCCATCACCTACACATTCTCCTGCAGGTTTGCTCTGGGCTTAACTCAACTGCTAATTCTCTACAAATGTACCCAGAACTCAAACTCTCAACTGTCAAGTTGACACTTGGGCCTAACTATGACAATGATGATGACTCAAATACACAAGTATCCCACTAGATCACAGCCTTCTACCTGATGTTGAGCAGGTCATTTTGTGAGCTCTGGTTTTCAGTTTCTACTGGCTGGGTCTGATTGTGGTGGGCTCTGAGGTAAAACCCTGTGCTAGCCTTCTGATACCCAGTGAAGGGTGGAGTTCTGTTTCCTGTTATTTCTCCTGAGATTGCAAGAGGTGGGGTGAAGCTACCTCTGCTTCCTGATCTAATGTAGTTTTCATCACTTAGTACACTGATATAAACCTGACTGTAGGGATCATAAAGTTTTGACAAGCACTGTGGTGGACCTGATCATAGGTTTCACCTCTAAGACCTAGATTAGTTTTTCGTTCCTCTCCCATGTGGAAGAACTGAACTGCTCAGAGTTGGGAAGAGGTATGACAGATATTGGCAGTTCTTTCCTTCCCACCTTCTTTAGAAGGCCTTTTCATTTTGTCATGCTACAAGCATATAGTCTGATCTCTCACCTTATTTCCTTAGCACTTGCGCAGGTAGTGCAGTGCATGAAAAGCCGTTAAACTTTGCTGCATGTGCAGAGAGATGATGACTCATGTATCTTCTTACTCTACTAACAGTGACTCTATACTGCATTCTTTAAGGGATAATGGGAAAAAAGTCTGTACATGTTCAGTGATTCCCATACTCCATGTTTTCAGTCCTTGGTTACTTAGATCTGAAGATGCAGAACCCCATAGATGTGGGTGACTGACTTCATTTTTTTGTTTAACATTCTGAAATTTGTGAGTGCTATTGTGTGTATGTTAATACAATAGTATCTCTATACAAAATAATAATAATTGTGTATGTGAATTAGAAATGCATGCTCAAATTCTTTGTTTTCACTATAATGGGACACCACAAACCCTGCAGACAATCAGGTTGAAACTCCTTAGCATGGTGAGGTGGGCCCTGCATAATATGATCCACCTTTTTTCTCATTAAGGGCAGAAACAAACCCTCAAGAGCATACAATGCAGGCACTGAAGTAATTACGATCCAACAAGCAGAACACAGCATAACAGGGTTGGCAGGTGGTGATACTGACATATTTACTGTGTCAGATTTTTAACTTAAAGGAACATAGAAATCTTGACAGGTGGGTGAAACATGATTTCAAGAATGTATAAACATATTGTAAAGGCTGGCAGTTGGCTAGGATTAAGGAAATCTGTCATGAGTGAGTAAAGATTCCTGCTTAGACTGGACTGGTGCTCAGGGCCAGACTGAAATCCTTTGAAAAGAGTATGGATGAGAGCAAAGTAGTGGTCTAGTTGTTAAGGGACTGGAAGATATGAGAGTTACCTGCAGCAGGTTTATGGGAGGGGAAAAGATTATAGCAAGTGAAAAAAGATCATCTGGGTATGAATAGTTGTTAAACTTGCTGCATCTCTGGGGAGATATGTCTTTTAATCAGTCATCATTTTTCTCTGCCTTCAGTGACTCTATACTATACTGTGTAAGGAATAATGACAAAAAATCTGTGCATGTTCAATATGCAGAATTGTGATTGATAAAATGGATGAACCTAAATGTCATAATATTAAATAAAATAAACCAGACCCAGATATAAAAAATTATTGTATATTTTTCTCTTGTGTGGAACCTAGATTTTATATATACCATGAAAGTAGAAAAGGGCTAGAAAAATGAGTCATGAGAAGATGAATGAAGATCAGTATGAGCAAAGTAGATGATATATTGAAATAAAAATGTCATGAAATCAATCAGTTTGTACAACTAGTATACAGTACTCAAAAGCAAAGGATTTGGAGATAGCTCAGTCAGAAACATGCTTGTTGTACAAGTGTGAAGACATGAGTTCATTTCTGGGTACCCATGTTGAAAAAAAGCCAGGAGGGGCTGTAGTGATGGATTAACAACTGAAGTGCTTGCTGTACAAGGAAGGAGACCAGAATAAGGATATCTGAATCCTATATAAAATGCTCAGTGTGTGTGGCAGTCAATCTCAAATACAATGCTTTAGTTGCTGTCCACCTTGTTTTTCAGAGACAAGGTCTCTCACTGGGACCCGAACTCACATACTAAGCTTGGTAAGATGGTCAAAAACCCAGACATTGCCTACCTCTGTCTCCCCAGCACTGGGATTATAGTGGTATTTTTTTTTCTTGTATTTTCCATCTTCATGCATATGAACATACAAACTTATACATGAACATACACACAAAAAAGTAAAAAGCAAGATGGGATGACTGCTAGATGGTTCAGTGTTTATAGGTACTTGCCACCAAGACTGATTACCTAAGTTTAACCCCTGGAATCTACGTGGTGGATGGAGAGAAATGACTCCCACAAATTGCCCTCTAACTTCCAAATGTATGTCATGGCATGAGGTTGTATATCCACACACAAAATAAATTAATGTTAAAAAATCCTAAAAAGTAAAATTAAGAGATATATTCTGCATCATTTCTTATGAATGTATATGGAATAAAGGCAAAAAGGCAGAAAAAACTACATTCTAAGGTCAGGGATAACAGAATGGAATTCTGAGGTAGAGTTCCAGAGTGGTGGGCAGGGTAGATCCCAGAACCTGACACAGATAGACGCCTACAGTTGAGGAAGGATGAAGTGGACCTGTAGTTTTAGTCATGGAGAAGAAACGTTTTGAGACTGAAGATGCCAAAGGCCCAGATGCCACATTGTTTTCTTTAAGACTAACCTTAAAAGCTGTCCCAATTTGTCATTCATCTTCCATTATTATAACAAAATTTCTGAAATACTTAATTTGCAGTTTTGAAAGTTTTATCCGTGGTCAGTAAGTTTTTCTTGTTTTTGGACCCTTGGCAACATGGTACATCATGGCAGTAAACAGCAGAACTAGGGATAAGCAAGAGAGAGGAAGAAGAAGTGTTAGGTCCTTTATCCCTCTCAAAGGCATGTCTGCTACAGTATTTGGAAGACCTTCCATTAAGTCCTGTGTCTTAAATTTTTGATCACCCTTCAATAGCACCAAGCTGAGAGCTAAACTTGTAATATATGAGCTATGGTAATTAGGTACAAATGTTGATTTGATAGTTTCAGCTTAGCACTGGGCAGATTTGTGAATAATTTATAGTTAAGGTAAGGCCTAAGCAAGCCTGCAAGAAATTAGCTAATTGATGAGGGAACACCCAGCCTATGATAGGTAGAACTATTCCTTGGGAGGGTGGATAAGATGGTGGAACTGGTTCAGTTGTTTGACATACTTCGGCACACTTGCAGGCTGGTGACTGAGGAGATTTGCCCCTCTCTCAGCAATTCATGTGGACATGGTGTGATCAAGTCCCTCAATTCCTGTTGTTATAAACTGTCCTGATAAGGTGATTTATGAACTGTAATCAGAATTTTAAGCATGAATAAAATTCCTGGTTCGCTTAACTTGTTTGGGTTCTGTAGTCATATCAGCAACATGAAGAGTAGCTGCAATATAGGCCTACATGAGATATTCTATACTCCACACAAGAAAACAGTGACCATCTTGATTGGTATTTCTAGTGCTGATTAATGCTCTAGGTTAATGTGTATTAGCTCAATTAATCCTTAGAACAACTCTATGATTCTGTTAATATTTTTTCCTTTTTTAAAGGAGAAGGGCAAAGCCTAGAGATTTAGTAAGGTGGCCAGGATTACATTGCCAGGAAGTAGAGGAAATAAATTTCACACAGAACCAGTCTGGCATAAGATTTCATGCTCTTAAACACTGCATTATGCTCCTTTTCCTTGTAGCATGACATCTGGCAACCTTTGTTCTTATAACAAACTTCAAGTGCTCAGTGAATTGTGGTGTTTTAGGTTTTGTAGGGTAATTGGAGTTTAAGAGCAGAGTCCTAGTCCCAACTGTGAAGTTTGTGTGCATTAAAAATAAGAGTAGTAGCAGTGAACCCTGGGAAATTTGGAACAAAAACCCTTTCCCATGGAGATATGCCACTTGGTGATGTGTGTGTGTGTGTGTGTGTGTGTGTGTGTGTGTGTGTGTGTGTGTGTATGCATGCACATACACATTAGGGATGCTTTTAAGTGCACTTGAGGAAAATTGGATTTGGAGTTGGCATCATCCTTTGTTGTTTTTTGACAATAGCGTATTTCCACTCCCTCAGGAATGTTGACTCTGGGATGATATCACTTCTGTTGGTTCCCAATAATCTTTACAGTGTTTAATTGCTGACTGGCAAAGAGAGAATGCAGAAACAAGTGCAAGATGTGAGAATTGCTAGACAAAGAGCACTTCAGGCAGCAAAGAACAGTAGTAAAGGATGAATCTTAGGGAAAAAGGGGGCAGAAGGCAGGTCAGATGTATTCAAGAAAGGAAAGCTACTAAACATACCTATGCATTTGAAATACATGATTTTGTTATCAGAAGGGGTTTTCATGGCTTCAAGGAGTTTTATGTGAAAATTAATTGAAAGCTACTCTTGTAAACTGTGTGTGGTGGCTTATGTCTATAATCCAAGCATTTTGGAGGCAGAGGCTCTAAGATTGCAAGTTTGAGGTCAGCCTAGACTCAAATTTCAAAAAAAAGTACAAAAGACAATCAACTACAAGTATCCAAAGTACCAAGATTTTCTTCAGTTGTGGGTTTAGCTCAGTAAGAAAGCAAGTAGCTAACATGAGCAAAGCAAGTAGCTAACATGAGCAAAGCCTTGTGTTCACATCCCAGTATGCATTACAAACAAAGTCGTGGTTCTGCTACCATTTGACTTCTTTACGTCCCTAATTCCTTCCATGAACTGTTATGTGCCAGTCAGAGGGTATTTGAATGCCTAGGCACATGCTCTCCATGAGAACAGGATCAGTAGATAAATTCTAGATAAAGTGTATTATTTCCCATGAGCTTATGAACTGATGATGTGCACAACTGTGTCTTCATCTCTGAGTGTGTAATTTCTTATACTTGGTCCAAGAGTTTATACAGGATTATTAAGGATATTCTGAATAATGAAATTGGAACTTAATTTGATATATTAAGACATTGGCTTATTGAAGTTTCTTCTAAGAAATGTTTGTGCAAATACCAATTTTATTCCATGTGATATAGTGCCAAAGGAGTCATCAAATTAAATTCCATGTGATGTAGTGCCAAAGGAATCATCAAATTAAATTCTACATCTATGATCAAAGTGTAGTAAATGTTCTAAGAGGTGCTTATTCCAATCTAATGCAGCTGGCATATGTGAGTACTAACATTGTGTTGCTGGTGAGGTTGGTAACATCATTTAACGGCTCCATTTTATTTCTGCCAAAAGCCTTTACTTTTTTTCTCTAAACAAACACATAGTAGATGTTAAAGAAACATGTGCTTGCTAATTGTAGCTTGCGTCTTATATTATTTATTCTGTAGATCCTTTTCAGAGGTGAAAACTAAATTTGGGGGAATTAAGGAACATGCTAAGAACCACATACTTTGAAAGTTTGACAGATTTGGAATTGATATTCAAGTAGTCTATCTCCAGCACAAGTAGGACTAAACCCCCTCTTTTTTATGGTATTTTCTTTTTTCTTCAATGTGTATATTTATTATTATTATTATTTTTCTACTCATACAAACTTAATAGGTACCCCAGTCCCCTACCTCCCTCCACCTCTTTCTGGACCCCCTTGTTCCCTCCCCCCTTTCATACCATGTCACCATGCAAATTTTAGTCACTTGTTTGATGAAGGCATTAAAATCATTACCATGAATGGAAATAATCTGAGAAAAGTAATATTTTCATTCAAAACTCATGAGTTATGATGATATTCATCACTGACAATATTTCTTGACTATAGTATATTGCTTAAATATATATGTATATGAACTGACTACCTTTTACAATTTGATGTTTGATATGCAGGCAGTCTACACACTCAGCATAAGGGATATATCCATCGAATCCAAAAGTTTCGTTTTGCTCCTTTACATACTTACTTTAACCCTTTTTAATGCTCTGTTTTGCTACTGTTCTGCTTTCTATCACTATAGATTTTAAAATTTCTGAAATTTTATATAAATGAAAGCATAAAATATATGTTATTTTTGGTCCAACTTTTGGTATGATTAGCGAGCAGCACATCAATAGAGCATTTCTTTTTATTGCTATCTAGAATTGCATGGCTATGTCAAAATTTATTCATTATTCATTTGTTTTAAAATTTAGGCCATTGAAAATATGATTTGTGTAGATATTTGTGTACAACCCTTTATATAAATGTTTTCATGTACCTTGTGTAAATTATATTTTTAAGGAACTGCCAGACTGATTTCAAAAATTTCCAGTATTTATTGCATTTTCCTGTAGCTTTTTATGAGATTTCCTATTGCTGTGCATTGTCATTATAAATTATTGTAGTTATTGAAATTAGGTATTTTAATGACTATGTTTTAAGTTGTGTCTCTGGAATGTTACACAATATTGAAAATATTTTTATGTGTTTAATCACCATTTGTATATCTACTTGTTAGAGTGTTGGTTCAAATATTTTGTCTTTTTTCAATTCAATTATTCTTTATGAGTTTCCACATTTTATTTTATGTTCACAGCTATTTTATGTTCAACATTGTATTGTATATTGATTTTCTATTGCTACATGACAAATAACTGTAAACTTTGAAGTCTTAAGCAATCTCCGCTTTTTTGGTAACTTTTTATTTATTTATTTATTTCTTCCACTCATGCAAATTTGATAAGTACCCCATTCCTCTCCCTCCCTCCACCCCTCCCTGGTTCCCTTGCTCCCTCCCCCTCTTTTCCCTTTCTTTCCCCCCTCCCTCCCTTTCTCCCAGTGCTCCCCCTCCCCTTCTTGAAGCATCCTTTAGTGTGCATGTCAAACTTCCCTCTGGGTCCTCCTCTCTGATGAGGTGTAAGGACTCAGTAGCATTGCTTAGAGCTCTTCTTTGTGTTCCCCTTTTGTATAGGAACACTATTGTGGCTGTTAATTCCTTGCCTCTAAGGATCGTAGTGTCTGTTATCCATGCTAGATTTTGGGGGTTCAATGGTATGTTGGTAATTGCGCAGGTCGTGCAAAGTCCTATTATGATTACTTCAGCCCTAACTTGTATGGGCAATCTCCATGTTTTTCATCAGATAAGTTCTGGTTGCCAGAAATTCGTGAGAGTAAGACTAAGTTTATTTTCTGAATTAAAGGTAGGGACTAGTCTGAGCTCTTGTGAGGACCTCTGTTGGAGTAAAGAATGCTGTGAAACTTATTGGTCGGTTGTTGTAGAATTCAGTTCTTTATGTTTGTAGGACTGAAATCTCTGTTCCTTTGTCACCTAAGAAGCACTCTCAGCTTGCTATGTGGTCTACTTCATTTTCTAGGCACTTTTTTTAAAACTTCATCAATTCATTTATTTATTAGTTTGTGTGTGCACACATTTGCATGCCTCTGTGTGTGTGTGTGTGAGAGAGAGAGAGAGAGAGAGACAGAGACAGAGAGACAGAGAGACAGAGAGACAGAGAGAGAGAGAGGGAGAACTGTGTGTCCCTGTGTAGGAGCAAGGGTGACTTCGGGAATCATCCTGGATTGCATCTACCTCCTTGTTTTCCTCTGGGGGTTTCCCAGGCTTTGCCTACCAGGGCTGGAAGTGCAAGTCATCACTATTTCTGTCTGTTGTTTTTACATGGGACCTGGTATCCGAACTCAGAATTTTCTTGTGAGGCAGAATCTTAACCCCTTAGCTATTTCTCCAGCCCTTCAGGTCCATTTTTTTTTTTACAACAAATATGTTATTCCATCATAGAAAATGCTTTTTTAGAATATAAAACATCAATTAAATTAGCACTGTCCGCAATAGAGAATCCATGGACTCATCTTAGGTGGTCATCAATGGATGTAGGAATAATGAAAATGCACAGTATAGTATTATTCAGTCATAAAAATGTCATTAAAGCAAAATGAATGGAGCTAGCAGGCATAATGTTTAACTTAAATACTCAAACACTAAAAGAAAAAGCATTGCATGTTCTCTGTCATGTGTAGATACTAGACAAAAATCGATATGAGTATCAAATAGTAGTAACTAGATGTTAAGAAGGGTGGGGGATGAGAAGACAGTGAAATGTCGAATATGTATATCAAAACAAAGAGGGAAAAATCTTATTTTATAGCACAGGGGGGCTGATTAGAGTTCATAATAGCTTATTAGGTATTTTATTAACAAGTAGAAGAGAGGAGACCAATGGATGAAAGAAAATGATAGCGAGAAGGAAATTTTATTTACCACAATTTGATTGGTCCATGCTGTGTATATTTTGAAATACACCCCTTTGTTCCAAACACAGATACCAAACACATGCTAATCAAAAATTTAAAGAAGCCCCTCCAAAATGCCAATTGTCCAAATATATGTGAATCTACATCTAAATTTTCTATACTGTCACAGCGGTTTGTTTATTAATATTTGTGTTTATGTTGTGACTATAACTCTTGAAATAAGGCAATGAAAATTCGCAGTTTTTTGGTGTGTGAAATTTTTTGGGCATTATAAATTGTATTTCATTTGAGGTTTTAGACTCAGTTAATTTTTATAAAAAACTATTAAAATTTTTGTTATGATAATTTTATGTCTACTATAGATTAAATTAGTGAGAGCTGACATCTTAACACTTGTGAGCATTCTGATTATTAAACACACCTTATTTCTCCTCTTGTTTATATCTTGATTTCTTTCACAACTGTTTTATATAATTTGTATCCCATAAATCCTAGGATATTTTGTCATCTTATCCACAAATATTTAATATTTTGATAGATTTTAAATGATGTTTTTAAGAAGTTCAATTTTTAATTGTTACTTGTCAGATATAATCATGTTATCCTCAAAAGAAACTATTTTACTTATTTCTTTACAGCTTGAATGTCTTTTTATATTTTCTTCTTGCCTTATGTGGAACAAAAACTTCAGTACAATGTTGAATAGAAATAACAAAAAATCTTGCCTTGATTCTGTTTTGGGAGAAAGAATTGAGATTTTTCACCATTAACCATGATATTAAATGGACAATATTTTAATAGATCTTCTACATCAGGTAAAGAAAATTTCTTTCTATTCTTACCATTATGATTGAAAAAAATCAGGATTAGAGCTTATATCAATTATATTTTCTGGACTATTGATATAATCATATGTTTTAATAAACATTCTGTTAATGAGACATATTGGATTGATTAATTTAAAAATAGTAAATCTATTATTGATTCTTTAGGGGACCCTATTTCATAATGATGTATTAAAGTTATTTATAATATTGAATTCTACTTGCTTAAATTCATTTAGAATTTTACATATATGTTCACGAGGGCATTAGTATTTGATTTGGTTCCTTTAATAGCTTTGTCTCATTAGATATCAGAATAATGTTGACCCCTCAGAATGAGATGAGAAATCTCCTTCCATGTTTAATTTTCTGCAAGATTTTGGTGAAAATCAGCACTATTTCTTTCTTAAATGCTAGATTTCACAGTGAAGCCATTAGAGTTGACCTTTATTTATATGAAGGTTTTTAATTTTTTTTGTGTGTGGGTGTAGGTGTGTGCATTTGAATGTGTGTATGTAGAAGAGAGCACACTTGTGCTTGTGTGCTTCTGTATCATTTTTAGGAGTTGCTTCCTTGTGTACTCTTGGATATAGTATTTAGACAATGGATTCTTTTTCCCACTTCTCACATAGTGGGTAATGACTTTTATTTCCACTTCGTGGTTCAAAGAGAAATGGGAAAAATACCCCACAGATTGCATATCACAGTGCCAAAATCGAAAGTGCTAAGGAACACTTTGAAGGGACACCCTCCAGCAGCTTGCATCCACTATTGCCTGTGAGTAAAGGAGACATTCATTCTCTACACAGAGACACCATTTTAATTTCAACAAAAGAAAAAAAACAAATCAGACTAACTTTGGCTTAAGATAGTTAAAATGTCAGATGTGGTGATACCTGTTAGTAATCCCAGCACACCAGGAAGCTGAAGTCAAAGCATAAGTGTTAAAATAGTTCATTCTTTTTTAGTTTTAATCCTACTTAGGATTCCTGGCTCCACAGCCGGGACAACTGTGTGTGCATGGAGACTCAATACTATCTCATGTGCTGTCTCTGGAAATGGGAGGTTTGTGGAATCCTTGACTCAAAACATGTACCTCAATTTTGAGTTGCCCTTGTATTTGGTTTCCCAGTGAGTTCTTGCCATGCTTAAGGGCCCAGCTTGGTGCAGTTTGCTCTTGTCTGTGCTTATCTGTCCTCCTAGAACTTATTGGCCACCAGGATTCTAGAGGATAGCTATGGGGCTCTCAGTGGAGTCTGTTTTACTGCTCCTACACACTGTCATGACTGCTGCCCATCCATACCGTAGGCTCTGCTGGCCTTTCTAGATGGAAAATCCCTATAGCTCAGCTGTTCTTATATTAATCTCACGCTGATTTCCCTTCTGGCCTAGAATTTTCCTGGCACCTAAAGGACCACAGCTAAAATGTTAAGGGTACCGAGATTGCTGCCAGCTTCTCTAAATTTGAATTCGTCACAAACTTTTTATGTGACCTTTGATAGGTTAAAGTTTCTGGACCTTCTTTTACACTGCAAACTTAAAATGGTAATATATGTGCATTAATGAGGTCTTTGCAAATATGCTAATTATGGTATGAATACTCTGTAAATATTACCTCTTACATTGGAAACTTCATCCATCAACTATTAAATGCATTTGTATGTTTTTTTTTAAACCCTTTTTCCTTTTGCTCACTTGATTCATGTAATTTGACAATTTATGAATAAGGCCATTCCTTTATCTCTCACTGAAAGGTCTAGAGTGGAAGTAATAGGGAAAATGACAGCCTGATACCTGCTGTGATTTTGAATCAGTTGAGTTTTTCTTCTAAGTTTGAGAAAGAACAGCCTTCTGAAAATTGCAGTGATTTTTCTAGAAGGAATGGCAAAGGATATTCTCAATTATTTTCCACCACAGATCTTTCAAATCTTGATAATAAAGTAGAGGGAGCTAGAAATTCATACGCCCTCTACTGGGTTCAAGACAGAAGCTATTCTGGGTATCAGGTCCATTGTGATGAAAAAAGCACCATGCTTAGTGTTGAAGATAAGTAAAGGGAGAAAGCTAATGTAAAGAGTTCACTCACAGGCAAGGGCAAATGTTCATTTCCTACACAATGAAATGGACAAGCAACCTTCTGAGAATGTAGGTCGTTAGATTCCTTTAGAGTGTTCTAGAGCTTCTGTTGTCTGGAAGTCATTTTATCTAGACATAGCTGGATCAACATAGAGGCTCACACTGATAGGATGACTCAAGGTTTCCAAATATCTTCTGCTTCAATCTTGGAACCACTTGATAAAACTGTCATCATTAACAATTTCTCAGGGAGCTTTCAAGAGACACATTCATCCTAGTCTGCTTTAGGAAGTACATTACTTGAGAGAGGAATTATGTAATGACTAACCCATTAATTCTTACTGACTGACCCCTGTATGAGAATCTCTGATACCCTTAGTCATACTGACCTGCATGGGCCAGGCTGGTTGTGAGAGGAGGTAGATAGTGGAGAGAGGGTGATGAGGAGAATCAGACAGGGACAGTTTGACAATGTGAGCTTAGAAAATAGAAGCTCATTTTACCATCTGATGAACAGAAAATAATTAGGAAACTTAAATCTGCTAGTGGGAGAAAAAAGAAAAAAATTACATAACACCTTTCAAAGCCAAATTGAAATAATTCTTGGATTTTTCACAGTTTTAGATGAGCTGTGCCATGGATGGAATTTCTTTGGCAATGAGCCCAGAAAGAAGAGTCTATCAGTAGAAAAAAACTGCCCAGAGCTTGTAGGAGCTGTGAGAATTATTTGGGATTCCCTGACTTTCTGTTTGTCATTCAGTCAAACTCTGGACAGAGCCAAGCTTACACTCTCCTCCCTAGAGCTTGTCTGAGCTTTGTGATCCAGCTCAGAAACATCTCTTCTGTGATAACTTATCCATCCAGCTTCCCCACATATGAATAGGTGCTGAAGGATATCTGCTCTTAGAGAATATTTATATGGATTCATCGTCTGCCTCTCCAACTGGGATAGAAGTCCTTAGGGGATAGGGCCTATTGCTCATTCATGTTTTGAACTGCATGGCATCTGTCAAAGAGTCTGCTCTCAGAAAATATTGGAAGCCTTCCGACTCCCACCATCCAGCCGGAGCCGCGCGGAGGCCAAGGGACGAGGAGGACCTCCCCCTGCACCCGGGCCCCGCCCCAGCTGCCCTCGGGTTAAATAGCTCCACGCCGACGCGCCCATCCTCCCTTTTCACCCCACCCCGCTCCACCGGGTCAGGACACGCGCGCGGTCCACCCGGGCCTCACCCCGCACCCTAGGTAAGGCCCCGTTCGGGCCCCGCCCACCAGTATCCCAGGCCAAATAATTCAGTTTAGTGAAATTAAGAGATCTTAAGAGTTAAAATGACAATGCCAAAGTCAAAGTGCAAATCCATGAGAAGCAACACTCAAGTAAACAAATTTCCCACTGAAGAAATTAATCCCATAATGTTAGACTCCAACAAGAACAAACCCGCGGAAAAAGGCCAAGAAAGCCTGACCCAGGATAATGACTTTCAAAATATGATCATTACCATGTTCAATACTATGAAGAGGAAATCCGGGAGGAATTACATAATCGAATCAATCGCTTTGAAGAGGAACACAACAGACATTTGGAGGAGTTGAGAAAAACAGTTCAAGAAACAAAAACTGGCATAGAGCAGTTAAAACAGACTCAAGCAGAGTTTAAAACTGAGCTAAAAGACAAGTTATCTTCAACCCAGAGCCACAGAGAGTCTTATCAACAGAACTAATGAAGCAGAAAACAGAATTTCAGACCTTGAAGATAAAGTGGGAGTATTAACCAGCTCAATGGAAGAGATTGTTAAAGCCAAAAAGATACTTGAGAGAAATATCCAAGAGACATGGGACACCCTGAAGAAGCCTAACATGCGTATTCATGGAATACTGCAGCAAGAATCTCAAAATACCACCCCTGAGGAAATTCTTCATACGATCATCAAGGAAAACTTTCCTCATCTAAAAAAAGAGAGGCCCATTCATATACAAGAGGCATTCTGCACCCCAAACAGATACGACCAAAACAGAAGCACACCGCGGCAAATAATAGTTAAAACACTCCACATTCAAGATAAAGAACTGGTGCTGAGAGCTTCAAGGGAGAAAAAACAAGTCACTTTTAAAGGCAAACCTATTAAAATAACAAATGACTTCTCAGTTGAAACAGTAAAAGCAAGAAGAGCTTGGAGAGACATACTTCAAGTATTGAATGAGCAAAAATGTCAACCCAGGCTGATTTACCCTGCAAAACTATCAGTCATGATCGAGGGAGAAAGAAAAATTTTCCAGCACAAAGACAACTTTAAGGGATACATGGCCACCAAACCAGGCCTTCAAAAACTGCTAGAAATGATACTCAAGCGTGAAGAAAAAAACAGGCATATCCAGGAGAACAGAAGGCAAATATAACACCATTAAAAGCGAAGCAATATACTTATAAAAGCTACTAAACATAATAAATGTCTGGAATTAACAATAGTTTCTCCATTATAACACTAAATGTTAATGGACTTAATTCACCGATCAAGAGACACAGATTACAAACTTGGATTAAAAATCACAATCCATCAATCTGTTGCCTGCAGGAAACCCATCTCACCACAAAAGATAGGCACGCTCTAAAAATAAAAGGCTGGTCAACAATTCTACAAGCAAATGGAAGCAGAAAACAGGCAGGGGTAGCCATTATGCTATCAGACAAAGTGGATTTCAAACCAAAAAAAATTATAAGAGACACGGATGGATACTACATTTTAGTCACAGGTACAATTCACCAGGAAGATTTCACAATACTGAACATATATGCACCCAATACGGGCCCCTCCACATTCATTAAGAAAACCCTACAGCGTCTAAAGCAAGAAATCAACCCCCAAACGATAATTCTTGGGGACTTCAACACCGCCATCTCTACATGGGATAGATCAACAGGTCAAAAGCTTAACAGAGACACTTTGGAACTTAATCAAACCCTGAAAGAAATGGACCTCACAGATCTCTATCGAACTTTTCACCCACGCACCAAAGAATACACATTTTTCTCAGCAGCACACGGAACTTTCTCCAAAATAGATCACATATTGGGCCACAAAATGAATCTACACATATACAAGAAAGTTGAAATTCTAACCTGTGCCCTATCAGACCACCACGGCCTAAAGCTGGACATCCACAACACATCAAACAAGAGAAAATACACTAACTCCTGGAAACTTAACACTATGATGCTGAATGAGAACTGGATTCAGGAAGAAATTAAAAAGGAAATTCAAGTTTCCTGAAAGTGAATGATAACGAAAATACAACTTACCAAAATCTCTGGGACACAATGAAAGCTGTTCTAAGAGGTAAGTTCATAGCTCTAAATGCCCACGTCAAAAAAATGGAAACATCAGAAATAAACAACTTAACAATGCAGCTTAAAGCTTTAGAGAAACTAGAGCAATCTGATCCCAAAAGCAGTGGAAGAGAGGAGATTAGCAAAATAAGGGGAGAAATATCTGAAATCGAGACTAAGAAAACGATAGAAAAAATCAACCAATCAAAAAGCTGGTTCTTTGAAAAAATCAACAAGATTGATACACCCCTAGCTAAACTAACCAAAAGCAAGAGAGAGAAAACCCAAATTAACAAAATTAGAAATGAACATGGAGTTATCACTACTGATACCCAAGAAATCCAGAGAATTATAACATCATATTTCAAAAACTTATACTCTGTGAAGTTTGACAACACAAAAGAGATGGATGAATTTCTAAGTAAACACAACTTACCTAAATTGAATCAGGAAGTTGTGAATTATTTAAATAGTCCTATAACATATAAGGAAATTGAGGAAGTAATCTCGAATCTTCCCACCAAAAAATGTCCTGGACCAGATGGATTCAGCACAGAGTTCTACCAGACATTTAAGGAGTTAATAACACCAATACTCCTTAAACTGTTCCATCAAATAGCAAAGGAAGGAACACTACCAAATTCCTTCTATGAAGCTAATATCGTTTTAATCCCAAAACCTAATAAAGATTCACTTAAAAAAGAAAACTATAGGTCGATCTCCCTGATGAACACAGACGCAAATATTCTCAACAAAGTCTTAGCAAATCAGATTCAAAAACATATTAAAAAGATCATTCATGGGGACCAAGTAGGCTTCATCCCCGGCACACAAGGTTGGTTCAACATACGCAAATCAATAAATGTAATTCATCATGTAAACCAGTCCAAAGTCCAAGACCACATGATACTCTCGATAGATGCAGAAAAAGCTTTTGACAAGATCCAACAGCCTTTTATGATCAAAACGCTAGAGACAGTAGGAATGGAAGGAACCTTTATCAATATAATAAAAGCTGTATACAACAAGCCCACAGCAAGGATTATGCTCAATGGGGAACAATTGGAAGCATTCCCACTTCGATCAGGAACTAGACAAGGCTGTCCACTCTCACCACTTCTATTCAATATTGTACTTGAAGTCTTAGCTGAAGCCATAAGACAAGAAAAGGACATAAGAGGGATTCAAATCGGCAAGGAAGAAATCAAGCTATCCCTATTTGCAGATGACATGATCTTATACCTGAGTGATCCCAAAAACTCCACCAGGAAGCTCCTGGAACTAATTGAGAAGTTCAGCAGGGTGGCAGGATACAAAATAAATGTGCAAAAATCAGAGGCCTTCCTATATGGCCAGAATGAAAGAAGTCAAAAAGCCTTGAGAGAAACCATGCCATTTACTATAACCCCTAAAAAAATGAAATACCTTGGTATAAACTTAACTAAGGAGGTAAAAGACCTTTACAGTGAAAACTTTAAAACCCTAAAGAAAGAAATTGCAGAAGACACCAGAAGGTGGAAAGACCTCCCTTGTTCCTAGATTGGCAGAATCAACATTGTAAAAATGACCATCCTACCAAAGGCAATATACAGATTCAGTGCTATACCAATCAAAATCCCAAAGCAATTCTTCAAAGACGTTGACCAAACAATCTCAAAGTTCATATGGAGGCACAAAAGACCCAGGATAGCAAAAACAATCCTGAGTAACAAAAACACAGCTGGAGGTATTACCATACCAAACCTAAGTCTATACTACAAATCCATAGTTATAAAGACAGCCTGGTACTGGCTCCAAAATAGACACACAGATCAATGGATAAGGATTGAAGACCCAGATATAAGCCCACAAAGTTACAGCCATTTTGGTTTTTGACAAAGGGGCCCAAAGAATCCAATGGAAAAAGAACAGCATCTTCAACAAATGGTGCTGGCAAAACTGAATCTCCACATGCAGAAGATTAAAGCTGGACCCGTACTTGTCACTATGTACAAGACTTAATTCCAAATGGATCAAGGACCTTGATATCAGGCCAGAGACTTTAAAAACCATAGTTGAAAGGATAGGGAACTCCCTCGAGCTGATTGGGCTAGGCCAACAGTTCCTAAACAGACATCCAATGGCACAGTCACTGCTACCAACTCTCAACAGTTGGGATCTTGTGAAATTAAAGAGCTTCTGTTCAGATAGAGAGATTGTCACACGAGCTCAAAGGCAACCCACAGAATGGGAGAAAATCTTCACTAACCACATATCTGACAGAGCTCTACTGTCCAGAGTGCACAAAGAACTTAGAAAATTAAACTCCAAGGAAAACACTGGCCCAATTAAAAAATGGGCCCTGGAACTTCAAAGAAACTTTACCAGGGATGAAATTAAAATGTCTAACAATTATCTTAAAAAATGCTCCACTTCCTTCGCCATCAGGGAAATGCAAATCAAAACTTCCCTGAGATATCATCTCACCCCGGTCAGGATGGCAAAAATCCACTGTACAAACAACGACAAATGCTGGAGAGGATGTGGAGAGAGGGGAACTCTCCTACATTGTTGGTGGGAATGCAGGCTTATACAGCCACTCTGGCGAACCGTCTGGAGATTCTTAAAGAAATTAAAGATTGAAATGCCATATGACCCTGCTATCCCACTTTTGGGAATAACCCCCCATGCAGCAGAGGTTCGCCTCGATAGCACAAGCTCGACCATGTTCATAGCAGCACTGTTTACAATAGCAAAGTCATGGAATCAACCTAAATGTCCAACAGTTGACGAGTGGATAAGGAAACTGTGGTACATCTATACAATGGAGTACTACTCAGCCATCAAAAATGATGAATTACTGGAATTTGCTGGGAAATGGATGTCATTAGAAAGAATTATATTAAGTGAAGTATCCCAAACCCAGAAAATTAAGCGCCGTATGTACTCCCTAATAGGTGGCTCCTAGTACCAAACTCACCCAGCCCACATTGAGACACTCAAAAGTAAACCTATGTAACACAGTAATTGCAAGGATTATGAACAAGAGAGATGGGTTAGGAGGACCACACCAGAAACAAGGAGAGAGGAGACCATGTTACAGCAGAGAAAATAGGCCTCCATCAAGGTCTGCAATAAGTAATGAGAAACCTGGTTAAGTTCACAGACGTTCTTTCCTGATCTCACCAGAAGGGGAGGGCATATAGTCTAGCAGATAAAAAGTAATCATTTTGCAAATGGGTGATGGACCCCTCCCTCAGTGAGGTTTCCTACTCTTATTACATCTACCCTTGAATGTGCTATTACAACAAGACTCCAGTTTAACAGCTTTTTGTCTCTGGCCAGGGGGTGACATACAGTGCCCAGCAGAATGGAGTGAAGGGAATTGCAGGAGCAGCAAAACTGCAAAAGAAAATCAACAAACCACAATCCAGAACTTCAGAGACTCTATATCAATCACATAGAACTAGGACAGCCTAATCTCTCCCCATCCTGGAGCTCAGGGACATTTGCGGAAGAGGGGGCGGTAAGATTGTAAGAGCAAAAGGATGGGAGGAGCAACGATTTGCAAGATTCTCAACAATAGTTGGGGCCAAAGCAATCATAATGGGACTTTGCATGCCCTGCTCAATGTCCAGCGCACTGTTGCCCTCATAAAGTCTAGCATCTGTTAAGGGCACCGAGACCCCTGGAGGCAAGGGATTGACAGCCATAGTAGTGATCTTATGCTTAAGGGGAACAAGAGAAAGGGCTTATGGAAATGCCACTGGGTCCTTATATGTCATCGGAGAGGAGGACCCAGTGGAGAGTTAGGCGTACACAATAAAGGACTCTCTGGGAATTGGGGGGGAGGCACTGGGGGAAGGGGAGGGGGAGGAGGGGGGAGGGAGGGAACTGGTAAAAAATTTTAAAATGTATAATTAAATTTTTAATAAAAAAAGAAAGGAAAAAAAAAAGAAAATATTGGAAGCCTTGTCTGAGTGAACTTGCAACTTCACTTTTGGTAGTGTAAATGCACATAAGATTTTCTCTTATTTTAACATTTATTCATTATACATTATGCACATAGCATATAATCACATTGTTATAAGATTCCAAATGATCCAGATAATATTGGGCATTATTCTCATTTTAGTCTTTCTATACATATTTTCAGTTTGCAGTTTTGTGGGTATTTTTCCAGACATTTGTCTCTTCTCTGTGAATTTGTGTGTGTGTATATTAGAGGTTTATAAATTTATATTTTTTTCTCTCAAATTGGTGTCATTCATACTATTCTTCAGCTTGCTTTTGGAATTTAGGACTGTATCTTGGGAACCTGCCCAGGTTAACATTTCAGATTTACTCCATTCATTTAAAACTGATGCATTGTACTGTATAGCTTGGACATATAATTCTTCTGTTAATGAACATTTAGTTTTCTTCTAAGTTATGGCTCAATTATTATAAGCAATGAAATAATGAATAATCCTTTATGTACTCCTTAAGGGCATGTATATTTCTCGGAAGCCAAGTATGACTGCTAGTTTATAGGTGGTGCACTTAAAATTTTAGTGAAGATTTCTCATGTGGATTATGTAGACCCTTATAACCTAGGTGAAAGCAGATTAGAGTGTCTCTTCCTAATGCATGTGGCTTGTATCATCAATGTGATTCCTTAAAAACGTTCTTGTCAACAACGAAGCAATAAAACTTGTATCCATGCCACTTCCTCAGGTTTATGGCTGCAATTTGGAGACTCCAAAACTGGGATTTTATTGCAGCAGCTTTAGGAGTGACAAAGGATCACAATAGCTAAACTAGTAGCTGGCAAAGTGGGACCGCTCTGAAGATTCTTCTTATAGGCTTTTATGGGGGAGTTCAGTGCGCCATTCTTTGCTCCACAGAAAAGCAGCTGGCAAACAAGTGTTGTTAGCTTTGACAGGTAATAAGTGAAAGAGTTAGAAGGGTTAAGGGTAAATTCTTCTGTATTTTTTTGGGTGAAAGTCTAGTCTTTTTGTCAGTGAGATGGTAAACCATAGTGCACAAAAATTGCTATTGACCAATGGACATGAAATAGTTTAAAAATAAATGCTATGTCAGCACTCAATGAAGCCAAGAAGAAAAGCACAGGTCTAGTTTTGGTTTCAGTCCCCAACACTGCAAACAAATAAGCAAACAAGCAAGCAAACAAACACAACAAAAATTCCAATTATATGAAAAATGTAATTCTAATAAAATGATTAAGTTTTGAAGTAATCTTAAAAGTGTAGATCTGGGTGCTGGAAAGATGGCTCAATAATTATGCCTTTACCTCACAAGGGAAAGGACCTAAGCTCAGATTTGGGATCCCATGTAAAACTAGGTGGAAATGGAAGCAATCTGCACTTCCAGTTCTGGAAGGCAAAGTGTGAGAAACTACAGCGTGAATCAATAAGATGGTAAAGAAATACAGGATGATTCCCAAATGTCACCTTTGGGCATCCACAGGCACACACAGTACCATCTTCTATACCCTCACTAACCTACACATACCAACACACATGTACATACCTACATGTATACACAAAAAAGCAAACACAAAAATGAAGTATGGATATGGGACTAGGGAGACAGCTAGTTGGTTAAAGCTTTTTCCTTGCAAGAAATAGGGCTAGAGTTTGTATACTCAAATTTTTATTTATTTATTCAATTGTGTGTGTGTGTGCGTGTGTATGCGCGTGCGCGTGTGTATGCGCGCGCGTGCTTGTGTGTGTGTGTGTGTCTGTGTAGAACCACAGGCAAATTCAAGAACCACCATGGACCGCCTCCTATGTTGTAGCCCACTTGTACCTCCATTCCTGGAGGGCAAAGCCTGGGAACCCCCAGAGTAAGCTAACTAGCCAGGCAAGCCCTAATGGTATGCTGTGGGTTTAATTGATGACCCAGGTTCACAACAATAAGGTGGAAGAGCAATCAAGGATGATACCCAATATCACCCTTGTGTCTCCACAAACATACTCAAGTGTGTTTGCATACATGCATCTGCACCTCCACATCCTTTGCACACATATTTGCACCCTATACACAGGTATATAAAAGAAGAAAAAAAAGTATGGTTATACTTTGGGTTTAGGTGATACCAAGGGATGTTTATATTATTTGCTGTGATGTCATTATAGATGTGTATAAAAGTGTCTATTTGATTTGGAGGTGCACAGTGTGGAGGATATCTTACTTAATTTTCCAGTTGCTGTGAATAAAACCCTGAACAAAAGCAGCTTAAGGAAGAAAGGTTTTTGTTATATGGGAGAAAAGATTTTTGTTATTTTTTACTCCAAGTAGTAGTTCTGTTTGAGGTTAATCATACTATTCCATTTACATTTCTGTACCTTTGAAAATATTCATGTTGTATGCTTATAAAGAAGGTAATATAAACTAAGCATGCCATCACATGCCTGTAATTCCAGTGCTTGGGAGTTTTAAATAGGAGAATGATGATTTCCAGGCAAGTCTGGACTACAATGCGAGACCCTGTTTCAAAGACAAACAAATGCAACTAAAAAAGAAAGAAAACTTTATGAAACAAGATAAAGAAGCCATTTATATGGAAAAAAGACACACCCAGAGCAACCTATTAAAGGAGACTGTGGATCATTTCTTGATAAAATTTTTAGCTCACAGTTATACAAGGCTTTATTCATGTCTATCAAAGACTTGATTGGACTAGAGGACCTTGGAAGGTAGCATCAGCATCACATGCATCCCAGGTGTATCTATATGCAAACGTAAGTGTAAAAATCTGAAAGTTTTTTCTTTTGTTACTTTTGAGGCAGGGTCTTGCTCTGTATCCTGGTTGACCTGTAATTTACTATGTAATTCAAGTTGGTATGGAACTTGAATTGATCTTCCTGTCTCTGTCTTCCTGATTTTGGAGATTCTAGTCATGTGCTCTGTGTTATTATGCTTGGCAGAAAATTTGAATTCTTATAGGATATAACTTTTAGGGAACTTTTACAAACAAAAAACCCCACTGTTTCTTTGAGGATCCATTTTTCAGGTTCATCTTTGTTCTTTGGATATTTAAAAATTTGTCTGATAATTAAATTTACAAGTGTATAT
This sequence comes from Typhlomys cinereus, assembly GCA_023101885.1. NCBI lineage: Eukaryota > Metazoa > Chordata > Mammalia > Rodentia > Platacanthomyidae > Typhlomys > Typhlomys cinereus. The sequence goes on from JALPQD010000579.1 coordinate 393,316, forward strand.
AACATGAAAGTGCAGTAAAGAATAAAAGAAGTCAAATGAAATGATCATCTTGGTCCCAGCTTATGAAAATTGAGCACTGCAAACTATTCTGAAGTGTCTCCAGTTAGCATTTGAGTCTCTCCTTTGACCCTCCCAGCAGTAACCACTAGTTTGAAATTCAGATAAATTAATTCCCTTTAGCCAAAATGTATCTCCTTAAATGTTTGGAATTCTCCTCTCCTCTCTTCACTCCTTCCTTTTCCTTCTCCCTTTGCCCCTCCCCTCCTCTCTTATGACTCTGGGTTGCAGTATCCTAGTCCAGTTTGGCAGGAGAGCTGATATTACTGCCAGGAGCAAAGGAAATTGGCCACATACTATATCCACAGGTATTGCTGATAGAGAGACAAACCTCATTCTCCTAACAAAAGGTTTGGCTAAGTATGCTGAAGAATGCTAACTTACTGAATCAGGTTCCCCCATTTTATCCACTTGCCCGTGGAAGACCCATTATGGGCAGGGTCTTCCCTCATCAATCAGACACTCTCCTGCAGGCTTGCTTAAGGGCTTGCCTTAATTACTAACTCTTCACAAATAGGCCAAGAGTTCAGTCTTCATTTGTCAAGTTGACATTTATATATCCAATTAGCATAGAAACCTTTTCTAAAACTTCCCTCTCTATGTTGGTAAGGTGGTGTTCGGAGAGAAAGCTCTTCCCTTAGAGCTGCTCATTTTTTCCATCTTTCTGTCCACCAATTTCTTTAAAAGTGGCCTATATTTCTTTCCTCATTGGCTTCAGCCCACCACTGATTGCTTTCCATTTTCAGTACTCCACTGGACTTCTCTTTGCAAAGTCCCCAATGGCCTCTTGTATATTCAATCCCATGATCCCTTTCCAAATTTTATTTTATTTTACTTTTCATTTTTCTACTTTTACAAGCATATTGAGTATTCATCCCAGTTCCCTCACTACCCCCTCTCTTTCATCCCCCCTTTCCTTCAACAATCCCTCCCACTCCCTCCCACCCTTCTGCCTGTGTGCTTTTTCGATTCCAGGTTATACTCTGGTTTGTCTACTCCTGTGGAGGCTCAGGGTTCCGTGGTATATCAAGTTACTCTCTTCAGGCCACCTCACTAATTTGTGTTTCCCTTCACTCATCCAGCTCTAGACCCAAAGATTTCCACTGTAGATGCCCATTCTATGAGTATAATAACAGCTACCTACAAAGCAGTTTGATGTACTGTCTTCCTACCTATAAGTTTATTGGCTGTCTTCCCTATTGATCTTTTTCCTTCTATGTTTAGGTTCTTGTTCTAGTTTCCAGTAACGGGGATGGGTTCCATTCTGAGAAGTGGGTCTTGAATCCAATCAGAAAGCTGTTGGTCGTCTCCTTGATACTCATGTCTCTATTACACTGGTGGTCACCTGGTTCCATGGTGATTTATATTTCAACTTAAGGATATCATGCGATTGATGGGCTTGTAATTATCTCTCTCCCAGTAGCTTCTGTAGTATTCCTTGGTACTATGTAAGCTGCCTAGCAAGGAGAAAGTCTTCAAACCAGTTCCAGTAGATATATTTCAACATGTTCTGTGATCTATTTGTGTTGCATCTTCAGTAACAGGGTCTTACTGAGAGTTTTTGGAGAGCTACCAAGAGCAATGGCAATAGCCTATGATGTTTGGAGTCCTTTAAGACCTCTCCAACCAACATTTTATCAGGAAATGTCACATTCCTGTTACTTCTAGTATACTTTTATTGCTGGCTTCTAAATGGATCAGCTCAAGGCTTTATTTCCCTCTGTTTTCCTCACTATATGCTCTTCTGTACAGGGACTGCCCTTCTTGTTCCTTTATTTAAAATACATTTTATACATATTATTAGCAAAGGATCTTCCTTTTGGGTTACTTCCCACAATCTTAGGGTTTTTCTATAAGTCTGTTTGTCCTTCCTATGTCCCATTTTCCTCCTGTCTCCCATCCCCTCTTTCCCTGCTCTGTATTTTTCCCCAATTACTCCCTTCCTCTCCCTCTTCCTGGTATCCTAAGCCTCCCCTTTAAAATGTTTCATTCTAACCATCCCTTCCTACCTTCCCACTCACAGTTTCTTTTTTGAATTTTCTGGTTCTTTCAGTTTCTAATCCAAGTACATTGACAAGGATATCAATTCAATCATCTACATATGAGAGAGAAAATGCAGTGCTTAACTTTCTGTGCTGGAGATACTCACTCAATATTAAAGTTTCGAGCTCCATCCATTTACCAAAAAAAAAAATCCATAAGCTTATCCTTTCTGATGGCGGAGTAATATTCCATTGTGCATATGTACCACATTTTCATTATCCATTCCTCTGTTGATGGGCATTTTGGCTGTTTCTATTTTTTCACTATTGTGAATAATGTTCCAGTAAATTTAGGATGAACAAGTGTCTTTGTAATAAGATGTAGAGTTTTTTGGGAATATTCCAAGGAGTGGTATAGCTGGGTCATAAAGCAGTTCCATTTTTAGCTTTTTGAGGAATCTCCACACTGATTTCCATAGGAACTGTACCAGTTTATACTCCAACCAGAAGTGAATAAGTGTTCATTTTTCTCCATAACCTCGCCAGAAGTCTATATTGTTTGTATTCTTGATCTTAGCCATTCTGACTGAGGTAAGATGGTATCACAGGTTGTTTTGATTTGCATTTCTCTGATAATCAGAGAAATTGAGCATCTTTTAAAGTATTCATTTGACATTTCAATTTCTTTTTGAGTGAAGTCTTTGTTTAGTTTCAGGGCCCATTTTTTAATTGAAATGCTTGCTGTCTTGGTATTTGATATTTTGAGCTCTTTGTATGCTTTGGAGATTAATCCTTTGTCAGATTCATAGCTAGGACAGATTTTCTTCCATTTTGTGGGTTGTCTTTTTGCACAATTAACAATTTCTTTTTCAGAACAGAAGTTTTTTTTAATTTCGTGCAGTCCCATTTGTTGATTACTGGTCTTAATTCCTGGGCATTGTTGTTCTACTTAGAAAATCTTTACCTGGGCTTGTCAATTCAAGTTTACTTCCTATTCTTTCTTCTAACAATTTCACAGTTCTTTTGGGCTTAATATCGAGGTCTTTGATCTATTTGGAATTGAGTTTTGTGTAAGGAGAAAGTCAACAGTCAATTTTTATTCTTCTACATGTTGATGTCCAATTTTCCCAATACTATTTGTTGAAGATGCCGTTTTTTTCCCAGCGTGCATGTTTGGCACCTTTGTGAAAAATTAAGTGGCTGTATGTGTGGGAGTTGATATCTGGGTCCTCTTTTCTAATCGAATGTGCTAGTACCAAGCTGTATTTAAGACTATAGCTCTATGATATAGTTTGAAGTCTGGTATGGTGATACCTCCAGAAGTCTTCTTATTGCCTAAAATTGTTTTTGCTAATTCTATTTTTTGTTCTTCCATATGAATTATGAGATTGTGTTTTCCAGCTTTGTGAAGAATCGCATTAGGATTTTGATTGGAATTGCATTGAATCTGCATATTGCCTTGGGTAAGATGGTCATTTTCACAATATTGGTCTTGTCAATACATGAGCAAGGAAGGTCTTTCTAGTTTATAGTATCGTCTTTAAGTTCGTTCAGTAGTGTTTTGTAGTTTCCGTTACACAGGTCTTTTATTTCCTTGTTTAAATTTATTCCATTGTATTTTATTTTCTTTGTAGCTATGGTGAATGGGATTGGGTATCTCTTTTTTTCTTGGCTCATTTGTTTCTGGTATGTAGGAAGTCTACTAATTTTGGTTTGTTGATTTTGTAGCCTGCCACTTTACTGAAATTGTTTATTAAATTGAGTGGTTGCTTGGTGGAGTCATGTGGATCTCTGAAGTATAAAATCATATCATTTGCACATAGGGATACTTTGACTTCTTCCTAACATATCGGCATTCCTGGTATGAACTTGAGTTGATCATGTTGTATGATCCTTTGACTATGTTTCTGGATTCGATTTTTTTATTAATATTTTATTGAGTATTTTCACATCTGTGTTCACTAATGATATTGGCATATAAGTCACTTTCTTTAATGTGGCTTTCTTTGGCTTTGGCATCAGAGTTATATTGGCTTCGTAGAAAGAGTTTGGGAGTATCTATTATATGCAATAATTTAAGAAGTAGTGGTGTTAATTTTCTTCTGATGGCCTGGTAAAATCACTGTTTCAGCTTCATCTCTTGTTATTGGCCTATTTAATATATCTATTTCATCTTGAGTCAATTTTGGTAGGTTGTATGTGTTTAGGAATTCATCCATTTCCTTTAGATTGTACAACTTAAGAGAATATAATTTTTTTCTTTTTCTTTTTTTTAACTTATTTTGTTTTCCCCAATCATACAAGCTCAGTAGGTACCCCGGTCCTCTCCCTCCCTCCACCCTTTCCTGGTCCCCCATGTACCCTCTCCCCCTTTTCCCCTTTATTTCACCCCTCCTTTCCTCCCCTTCTCCCAGTGCCTCCCCTTCCCCCATCCCATCCTCTAGAGCAAACTTTGTGTGAATTCCAAACTTCCCTCTGAGTCCTCCACTCTAGTGAGGTGTAAGAACTCAGTGGCATAGCCCAGAGCCTTTCTTTGGCTTCCCTTTAGTATGGGAACACTGTTATGACTGTTAATCCCTTGCCTCTAAGGATCCCAGTGCATGTGATCCATGCTAGATTTTTGGGGGTCATTGACATGTCAGTCATTGTGCAGGTGATGCAAAGTCTGATTATGGCTAATGTGGCCTAACTTGTGAGGAGTATCTGGCATATTGTTGATTCTCCTCATTTTTAGGCTCTTACAATCTTGCCGCCCCCTGTTCTGCAATTTTCCCTGAGCTTTAGGATGGGGAGAGATTTGGCTGGTCTGTTTCCAGGTGATCAATGCAAGGTCTTTGGTATTCTGAATTATGGCATATTGTTGTTTTCAGTCTTACTATTCCTGCACCACCCTTGGCGCCATCCTGGTTGGTATTGGAGGTCACCTTCTAATCAAAGATGAAAGGCTATTTAAATGAAGATCTTACTATAAGAGGAGATTCATAGGTAGATGGAATAGGAGTAGGAGACCGCAGTGGGAAGGGGAATGTGGGAACCGGTTCCCACTCATGCACTTATTTACTCACTCATACACACACACAGCTGCTGGCTGTGATGAAAGCAGGTTCCAGCCGTCTCCACCTCCGCCTCTACCCCCAGTGACTCTGCACGGGACGGGGAGTTTGTCAGAAGCAAATCTCACTTTATTGAGGGGAGAAAAGGAACTTTTATAGACAAAGGCCACCAAGGCGCGAAACAGGCATCCAATTGTATCACAGGGTCAAGACATCCTACAGGTGCTAATGGTCAAGTTCAATGCCGCTCAGCACAGGGGGGCAGGTAGATACCTGAAAGCCAATTAGGGCTCTCTGTGAAGTGATCAGGTTACGCCCAAGACCCTTGTCTTCAGCGCCATCTTTAGTTCCATGTGCTCGGCCATGCCCTAGGGCAAATCCTGGGCGGGCCCAACAGGGGAAGTTGTGTCCAGTTGCAGGATGGTTACCATCTATCTGGCAGTCTATATACCCTCCCTGATTGGTGAGATCAAACCTTCTCAGTCATAAGTAATCAAGAAGGAAAGGGAGAGTGAGCTTCATCATATGTCTCACTACTTACATGCAGTACTTGTTGGTGACCTATTTTCTCTACTGAAGCATGCACTCCTCTCTCCTTATTTTTGGGGAGGTGGGAGTCCTCCTTACTCTTCCCTCCTCTTTATAATCTTTGTGATTACTATAGGTATTACAGAGATTTATCTATGAATATGTCATTAAGTGGGTTTGGTACTAGGATCAACCTATTTGGGAGTACATATGGTGCTTAACTCTGTGTCTGGGATACTTCACTCAATGTAATTTTTTCTGATTCCATCCATTTCCTGGCAAATTTCATTAATTCATCATTTTTGATGGCTGAGTAGTATTCCGTTGTATAAATGAAACACATTTTCCTTATGACTTTTCAACTGCCGTGCATTTGGGTTGATTCCATGACTTTGCTATTATAGTAAATAGTGCTGCTATGAACATGGTTGTGCTTGTGTCTTTGTAGTGAGTTTTTGCTTTATAGGGGATTATTCCCAAAAGTGGTATAGCAAAGTCATATGGCATTTAAATCTTTAACTTTTTAAAAAATTGCCAGACTGATCACCAGAGTGGTTGTATAAACCTGCATTCCCACCAGCAATATAGGAGAGTTCTCTTCTCCATACATCCTCTCCAGCATTTGGTGTTGTTTTGTATTGTGGATTTTTGCCATCCTGACTGGGGTGAGATGATATCTCAGGAAAGTTTTGATTTGCATTTTCTTGATGGCTAGGGATGTGGAACAGTTTTTAAAATATTTGTTAGACATTTCAATTTCATCCCTGGAAAAGTTTCTTTTGAGTTCCCAGGCCCATTTTTTATTTTTTTTCAAACTCAATTATAGGCTCTGTTGAAATGTCATCTGCCAGTAGATCAGTCTATTACATTTTAATTTGGTCTCATACAAGTTCTCAGGGCAGAATATGACCTTAGAATTGCCAGTATATATCCTTTTTTGTTGTTGTTGTTTTTCCTCTGAACTTTACTTTTCTTTAAATTTATTATTTCCACTCATACAAACTTGATAGGTACCCCATTCCCCTCCTTCCCTCCACCCCTCCATAGATCCCCTTGTTTCCTCCCCCTTTTCCCATTCCTTTCCCCCCCCTCCCTTTCTCCCAGTGCCCCCTTCCCCACCCATTCCTGGAGAATCCTTTAGTGTGCATGTCAAACTTCCTTCTGGGTCCTCCTCTCTGATGAGGTGCAAGGACTCAGTAGCATTGCCTAAGGCTCTCTTTTGTGTTACCCTTTAGTATAGGAACACTATTGTGGCTGTTAATCCCTTGCCTGTAAGAATCCTAGTGCCTGTGATCCATGCTAGATTTTGGGGATTCAATGATATTGGCCACTGCCCAGGTCATGCAAAGTCCTATTATGATTATTTCAGCCCTAACTTGTATGGAGTATCTTGCATATCATTGCTCCTCCCCATCTTTAGGCTCTTAGAATCTTAACGCTCCCTGTTCTGCAAATTTCCCTGAGCTTTGGTGTGGGGAGAGATTAGGCTGGCCTGGTTCCTGGTGATTAATGTAAGGTCTCCGATGTTCTGAATTATGGTTTGTTATTCTTTCTTTTTCTTCCAGTTTTGCTGTTCCTGCGCAGGTCCATTTTTTAATTGGGCATTTATCTCTTTAGTATTTAATTTTCTAAGTTCTTTGTGCACTCTGGATAATAGAGTTCTATCAGATATGTGGTTAGTGAAAATTTTCTCCCACTCTGTAGGTTGCCTTTTTGCTTGATTTACAATCTCTTTATCTGAACAGAAGCTCTTTAATTTCAAAAGACCTCATTTGTTGAGTGTTGGTTCTTGTGACTCTGCTACTGGAATTATCTTTAGGAAATGTTGGCCTAGCCCCATCAGCTTGAGGGATTTTCCAACCCTTTCAACTAGGGTTTTTATAGTCTCTGGCCTAATATTAATGTCCTTGATCCATTTGAAATTAATTTTTGTGCACTGTGACAAGTACAGGTCTTGTTTTAATCTTCTGCATGTGGACATCCAGTATTGCCAGCACCATTTGTTGCAGATGCTGTTTTTTTTTCCTTGAATTTTTTTGGGCCCCTTTGTCAAAGATAATGGCTTTAATTGTGTGGGCTTACATCTGGGACTTCAACCCTTATCCATAGATCTACATGTTTATTTTTAAACAGTACCAGGCTGTTTTTCTTGCTATGAATTTGTAGTGTAGATTAAGGTTTGGTATGGTGATACCTCCAGCATTGTTTTTGTCACTTAGGATTGTTAATGCTGTCCTGTGTCTTTTGTGCTTCCATATGAATTTTGAGGTTTTTTGGTCAAATTCTTTAAAGAATTGCTTTGAGATTTTGATTGGTATAGCATTGAATGTGTATTGCTTTTGGTAGGATGGCCATTTTTATGATGTTGATTCTGACGATTTAGGAGCATAAGAGATCTTTCCACATTCTGGTGTCTTCTGTAATTTATTTCTTTAGGGTTTTAAAGTTTTCATTGTAAAAGTCTTTCACTTCCTTGGTTAGGTTTATACCAAGGTATTTTATTTTTTAGAGGTTATAGTAAATGAGATTGTATCTCTTAAGGCTTTTCACTTCTTTCATCCTTGGTGTATAGGAAGGCCACTGATTTTTGTATGTTTATTTTGTAACCTGCCACCCTGATGAACTTCTGTATTAGTTCCAGAAGATTCCTGGTGGAGTTTTTAGGATCACTCAGGTCAGTTATACGATCATGTCATCTGCAAGTAGAGATAACTTGACTTCTTCCTTGCTGATTTGAATCCCTTTTTTCTGCCTCTCTTGTCTGATGGCTCCAGCCAAGACTTCAAGTACAATATTGAATAGAAGTGGTGAGAGTGGACAGCCTTGTCTAGTGCCTAATTGAAGCAGGAATGCTTCAAGTTTTTCCCCATTGAGTATAATCCTTGCTGTGGGCTTGTTGTATACGGCTTTTATTCTGTTGACAAAGGTTCCTTCCATTACAACTGTCTCTAAGTTTTGATCATAAAAGGATGTTGGATCTTGTGAAAAGCTTTTTCTGCATCCATCAAGAATATCATGTTGTTTTGGACTTTGGATTGGTTTATATGATGGATTACATTTTTTGATTTGCATATGTTGAATCAACCTTGTGTGCCTGGGATAAAGCCTACTTGATCACAGTGAATGATCTTTTTGATATGTTTTTGAATCTGACTTGCTAAGATTTTGTTGAGAACCTTTGTATCTGTGTTCATCAAAGAGATTGGCCTATAGTTTTCTTTTTTAAGAGTATCTTTATTGGGTTTTGGGATTAGTATGTTATTAGCTTCATAGAAAGAATTTGGCAGCATTTCTTCCTTTGCAATTTGATGGAACAGTTTAAGGAGTATTAGTGTTAGTTGTTCCTTAAATGTCTTGTAGAATTCTGTTCTGAATCCATCTGGTCCAGTACATTTTTTGGTTGGATGATATGAGATTACTTTGTTCATTTCCTCATATGTTATAGGACTATTTAAATAATTAAAAACTTCCTGATTCAATTTAGGTAAGTTGTGTTTACTCAGGAATTCATCCATTTCTGTTGTGTTATCAAATTTCATGGAGTATAAGTTTTTGCAATATGACCTTATAAATCTTTGAATTTCTTGGGTATCATTTGTGATAACTCCATTTTAATTTCTAATTTTGTTAATTTGGGGTTCTCACTCTTGATTTTGTTTAACTTAGCTAGAGTTGTGTTGATCTTATGATTTTTTCAAAGAAACAGCTTTCTGACTGGTTGATTCTTCGTATTATTTTCCTTATCTCAATTTTGGATATTTCTCCAGATTTTGCTAATCTCCTCTCTTCTACTGCTTTTAGGATTGAATTGCTCTTGTGTTTTCTAAAGAATTAAGGTTTCTCTAAAATTTTAAGCTGCATTGTTAAGTTATTTATTTGTGACGTTTCTTTTTTTTGATATAGGCATTAAAAGCTACAAACTTACCTTTTAGGACAGCTTTCATTGTGTCCTAGAGATTTTGATATGTTGTAATTTCATTATTTCTCACTTCTAGGAAATCTTAAATTTCCTTCCTTCAGCATAAAAGTGTTTAGTTTCCAAGAGTTAGTGTATTTTCTGCTGTTTGTTGTGTCGTGGATGTCAAGCTTTAGACCATCATTGTCTGATAAGGTACAGGCTAAAATTTCAACTTTCCTGTATATGTGGAGATTCGTTTTGTGGCCCAATATGTGGTCTATTTTGGAGAAAGTTCCGTGGGCTGCTGAGAAAAATGTGTATTCTTTGGTGTGTTAATGGAATGTTCGATAGAGATCTGTAATGTCCATTTCAGTAAGGGTTTGATTATGTTGCAATGAGTCTCTGTTAAGTTTTTGACCTGTTGATCTTTCCCATGTTGAGAGTGGAGTATTGAAATCCCCGAGTATTATCGTTTTGGAATTGCTTTCGTGCTTCAGACATTGTAGTATTTGCTTAATGAATGTGGAGGAGCCCATATTGGGTACGTATATGTTCTGCATTGTGAAGTTTTCCTGCTGAATTTTACCTGTGACTAAAATGTAGTATCCATCTGTGTCTCTTATGATTTTTTTGGTCTGAAGTCCATTTTGTCAGATCACGTAATTGCTACCCCTGCTTGTTTCCTGGTTCCAATAGCTTGCAGAATTTTTGACCAGCCTTTTAATTTTAGAATGTGCCTGTCTTTTGTGGTGAGATGTGTTTCCTGAAGGCAGCAGCTGGATGGGTTGTGATTTCTAATCCATGTTTCTAACCTGTGTCTTTTGATTGTTGAGTTAATTCCATTGACATTTAGTGTTATGATGGAGAAATTACTTTTAATGCCTGATATGTTTTGTATTTAGTGGCTTTCATAAGTATATTATTTGACTTGTAGGTTTTGGTGGAATTATACTTCCCTTCTGTCTTCCTGTATATGCTTGGTTTTCTTCAAGTTTGAGTATCTTTTTTTAGCATTTTTTGAAGACCTGGTTTGGTAGACATGTAAGCCTCAAGTTGTCTTTATTGTGGAAAATTCTTCTTTCGCCCTTGATCATGACTGATAGTTTTGATGGGTATATCAGCCTGGGTTGACATTTTTGCTCATTCAATACTTGAAGTACGACTCTCAATGTTTTCTTGCTTCTACTGTTTCCATTGAGAAGACATTTGTTATTTTAATAGGTTTATCTTTAAAAGTGACTTGTTTTTCATATCAAAAAGATCATTCACGGCGACCAAGTAGGCTTTATCCCTGGCACACAAGGTTGGTTCAACATACGCAAATCAATAAATATAATTCATCATAAAACCAGTCCAAAGTTCAAGACCACATGATACTCTCGATAGATGCAGAAAAAGCCTTTGACAAGATCCAACAGCCTTTTATGATCAAAACGCTAGAGACAGTAGGAATGGAAAGAACCTTTATCAATATAATAAAAGCTGTATACAACAAGCATTCTGCAAGGATTATACTCAATGGGGAAAAACTGGAAGCATTCCCACTGGGATCAGGAACTAGACAAGGCTGTACACTCTCACCACTTCTTTTCAATATTGTATTTGAAGTCTTAGCTGAAGCCATAAGACAAGAAAGGGACATAAGAGGGATTCAAATCGGCAAGGAAGAAGTAACGTGATCCCTATTTGCAGATGACATGATCTTATACCTTAGCGATCCCAAAAATTTCACCAGGAAGCTCCTGGAACTAATTGAGAAGTTCAGCAGGGTACCAGGATACCAAATAAATGTACAAAAATCAGTGGCTTTCCTCTATGCCCAGAATGAAAGAAGTGAAAAAGCCCTGAGAGAAACAATGCCATTTACTATAGCCCCTAAAAAAAATGAAATACCTTGGTATAAACCTAACCAAGGAGGTAAAAGACCTTTACAATGAAAACTTTAAAACCCTAAAGAAAGAAATTGCAGAAGACACCAGAAGGTGGAAAGACCTCCCATGCTCCTGGATTGGCAGAATCAACATCGTAAAAATGACCATCCTACCAAAGGCAATATACAAATTCAATGCTATACCAATTAAAATCCCAAAGCAATTCTTCAAAGAAGTTGACCAAAAAACCTCAAAATTCATATGGAGGCACAAAAGACCCAGGATAGCAAGGACAATCCTGATTAACAAAAACACAGCTGGAGGTATCACCATACCAAACCTTAGTCTATATTAAAAATCCATAGTTATAAAAACAGCCTGGTACTGGCTCCAAAATAGACACACAGATCAAAGGATAAGGGTTGAAGACTCAGATATAAGCCCACAAAATTAAAGCCATTTGGTCTTTGACAAAGGGGCCCAAGAAATTCAATGGAAAAAGAACAGTATCTTCAACAAATGGTGTTGGCAAAACTGGATCTCCACATGTAGAAGATTAAAACTGGACCTGTACTTGTCACCATGTACAAGACTTAATTCCAAATGGATCAAGGACCTTGATACGAGGCCAGAGACTATAAAAACCATAGTTGAAAGGATAGGGAACTCCCTCGAGCTGATTGGGCTAGGCCAACACTTCCTAAACAGACATCCAATGGCACAGTCACTGCTACCAACTCTCAACAGTTGGGACCTTGTGAAATAAAAGAGCTTCTGCTCAGATAAAGAGATTGGAATACCAGCTCAAAGACAACCCACAGAATGGGAGAAAATCTTCACTAACCACATATCTGATAGAGTTCTATTATCCAGAGAGCACAAAGAACTTAGAAAACTAAACACCAAGGAAACTAATGGCCCAATTAAAAAATGGGCCCTGGATCTTAAAAGACACTTTACTAGAGATGAAATTAAAATGTCTAACAAATATCTTAAGAAATGTTCCACATCCTTAGCCATCAGGGAAATGCAAATCAAAACGTCCCTGAGATATCATCTCACCCCAGGCAGGATGGCAAAAATCCACAATACAAACAACAACAAATGCTGGAGAAGATGTGGATAGAGGGGAACTCTACTACATTGCTTGTGGGAATGCAGGCTTATACAACCACTCTGGCGAGCTGTCTGGAGATTCTTAAAGAAATTAAAGATTGAAATTCCATATGGCCCTGTGATTCCACTTTTGTGAATAAGCCCCATACAGTAAAAATTCACCTCGATAGCATGAGCATGACCATGTTCATAGCAGCACTGTTTTTTGTTTTTTTTTTTTTGGATTTTTTTAAACATTTTTTATTATCATTTCTGCTCATACAAACTTAATACGTACACCGGGTCCTTTCCTCCGTCCTCCTCCCTCTGACCCCCCTGCTCCCCCTCCCCTCACCCCTCCCTCTCTATCCCCCAATGCCTCTCCCCCCCAATCCTCGGAGAATCCTTTAATATGCATGCCAGACACTCCTATGGGCCCTCCTCTCCGATGACGTACAAGGACCCAGTGGCATTTCCCTGAACCCTTTCCTGTGTTCCCCTAAAGCATAGGAGCACTACTATGGCTGTCAATTCCTTGCCTCCTAGGATCTTGGTGTCTTTAGCAAATGCTAGACTTTATGGGGTAAATAGTGTGTGGGACATTATGGAGGGCATGTAAAGTCCAATTATGATTGCTTCGTCCCTAACTTGTGTGGAGTATCTTGCATATCATTGCTCCTCCTATCCTTGTGCTCTTACAATCTTACCACACCCTCTTCTGCAAATTTCCCTGAGCTTCAGGATGGGGAGAGATTAGGCTGGCCTAGTTCTAGGTGGTTGATATAGAGTCTCTGAATTTCTGGATTATGGTTCGCTGATTTTCTTTTGCAGTTTTGCTGCTTCTGCAATGCCCTTCACTCCATCCTGATGGGTATTGTATTTCACCCCCTGGCCAGAGATAAAAAGCTGTTAAACTAGAGTCTTGTTATAAGAGTATATTCAAAGGTAGATGTAATAAAAGTATTACACCACAGTGAGGGAGAGGTCAATCACCCTTTTGCAAAATTGTTACTTCTTATCTGCCAGAGTATATGCCCTTCTCTTCTGGTGAGATCACACACCCTCAGTTGTAAATCATCAGGAACGAAAAGTCTGTGAACTTAACCAGATGTCTCATTGCTTACTTGCAGTCCTTGATGGAGGCCTATTTTCTCTGCTGTAACATGGTCCCCTCTCTCCTTGTTTCTGGTGTGGCACTCCTACCCCATCCCTCCTGTTCATACTCCTTGCAATTACTGTATTACAGAGATTTATCGTCAAGTGTCTCTAGGTGGGCTGGGTGGGTTTGGTACGAGGAGCCACCTATTAGGGAGTACATACGATGCTTAATTTTCTGGGTCTGGGATACTTCACTCAATATAATTGTTTCTAATGACATCCATTTCCCAGCAAAGTCCAGTAATTCATCATTTTTGATGGCTGAGTCGTACTCCATTGTGTAGATGTACCACAACACCACTGTTTACAATAGGAAAGTCATGGAATCAACCAAAATGTCCAACAGTTGACGAATGGATAAGGAAAATGTGGTACATCTATACAATGGAGTACTACTCAGCCATCAAAAATGATGAATTAATGTAATTTGCCAGGAAGTGGATGAACTTAGAAACAATTATATTGAGTGAAGCATCCCAGACACAGAAAATTGAGTGCTGTATATACTCCCTAATAGGTGGCTCCTAGTACCAAACCCACCTCGAGACACTCAAGGATAAATCTCTGTAATACCTACAGTAATTGCAAGGATTATGAACAGGAGGGATGGGGAGGGAGGGACACACCAGTAACAAGGAGAGACGGGATCATGTTACAGCAGAGAAAATAGGCCACAATCAAGGACTGCAAGTAAGTAATGAGACATCTGGTTAAGTTCACAGACTTTCCTTCCTGATCATTTACAACTGAGGGGGTATGATCTCACCAGAAGGGGAGGGCATATAGTCTGGCAGACAGAAAGTAACCATTTCGCAAATGGGTGATTGACCCCTCCCTCACATGGTTTCCACTTTTATTACATCTACCTTTGAATATACTCTTATAACAAGACTCTAATTTAAGAGATTTGGACTATGGCCAGGGGGTGATATCCAATACCCATCAGGATGGAGTGAAGGGCATTGCAGGAGCAGCAAAACAGAAAAAAATAAATCAATGAACCAAATTCAGAACTTCAGAGACTCTATATCAACCACCTGGAATTAGGCCAGCCTAGTCTCTTCCCATCCTGAAGCTCAGGGAAATTTGTGAAAGAGGGGGTGGTAAGATTGTAAGAGCACAAGAATGGGAAGAGTAACGATATGCAAGATTCTCCACACAAGTTAGAGCCAAAGCAATCATAATTGGACTTTGCATGCCCTGCGCAATGTCCAACACACTCTTGACCCCACAAAGTCTAGCGTTTACTAAAGGCACTAGGATCCTTGTAGGCAAGGGATTGACAGCAACAGTAGTGTTCCTATGCTTAAAGGGAACACAGGAAAGGGTTCTGGGAAATGCCACTGGGTCCTTGTATGACATCGGAGAGGAGGGCCCAGAGGAGAGTCTGGCATGCTCATTAAAGGATGCTCCGGGGATGGGAGGGGGAAGTACTGGGTGATCGAGAGGGAAGGGGGAATAGGGGGGCACAGGGGGATGGGGGATTTGAGGGAGGGGGGACAGGTATACCTGTTAAGTTTGTATGAGTATACCTGTTAAGTTTGTATAAGGCATACACAATAAAGGACTCTCTGGGAATTGGGGGGGAGGCACTGGGAGACGGGGAGGGAGGGAAGGGGAGCAGGGGGTTCAGGGGGAGGAGGAGCGGGGGAGGGAACTGGTCTACCTATTAAGTTTGTATGAGCGGAAATAATAATAAAAAATGTTAAAAAAAGTTTGTATGAGTGGAAATAAAAATAAATAAATAAATAAAATGAAAAAAATTAATTAATTTACATTTTTGTAAAAAAAAATGAAAGTGACTTGTTTTTTTTTCCCTTGAAGCTCTCCGCACCTTTTCTTTGTCTTGTATGTGGAGTGTTTTGACTATTATTTACTATAGCGAGTTTCTATTTTGGTCATATCCGTTTGGGGTCCGGAATGCCTCTTGTATTTGCATGGGGAAATCTTTCTTTAGATGAGGAAAGTTCTCCTTTATGATAATTTGAAAATTTCCTCAGGTGTGGTATTTTGGGATTCTTGTTCTGATATTCCATAAATGAGCATGTTAGGCTTCTTCAAGGTGTCACATAAGTCTTGGATATTCCTCTCAAGTATCTTTTTGCCTTTAACAACCTCTTACATTGAACTGGTTAGTTCTTCCACTTTGTCTTCAAGATCTGATATTATATTTTCTGCTTCACTTGTTCTGTTGGTACGACTTTCTTTTGAGTTCTGGGTTAAAGATAATTTATCTTTTAGTTCAGTTTTAAACTCTGCTTGCGATTGTTTTAACTGCTGTATGCCTATTTTTGTTTCTTCAACTGTTTTTCTCATCTCCTCCAATTGTCTGTTGTGTTCCTGTTCAAAGTGTTTGATGAGGTCATTTAATTCCTCCCAGATTTCCTCTTTCATAATATTGGTCATAGTAAAGATCAGGCTTTGAAGGTCATTATCCTGGGTGTGGCTTTCTTGGCTATTTTCTGTGAGTTTGTTCTTGTTCGAATCTATCATTATGGGGTTAAATCTTTCAGTAGGTAATTTGTTGTCTTGGTTTTTGTTTCTTATGGATTTGCGAAGTGACCTGTGCATTTTTGTTTTATCCCTTAAGACCTTCTTTTTGTTTGTGTGTGTTTTCGACTGAACTGAATTAGATGGTATTATGACACTTGAGCAGTTATTACTATTGTTTTTCTTGGAGTTGGGTAAGCGTGTTTGGTGTTGGTGTTATTTCCTAGGTGAGAATATTAGAGTTAGTACATCAATTAAGTCAGGTTTGGTAGACAGGGAGTGAAGATTAGTATGGTAGTTCACTTTTTCGGTTTATTTCTTGGCGATATGTGAGGGTGATTGGTATAATCCCTGATATTGTATATGTTTTGGAGTGGCTATGTAGAAAAGTTAAACTACAGTGACTAATAATTGAGAGGAGCAAGATAGTGAAAAGTGTTTACTTATCATTGACCTGGATGTGAAGAATCTCTCCCATGTGATGAGATGATTTTACAGGACTTCAGATGTATGGTGTTTGTCCCCTAGAACTTTGCTTGGGTTTTCTCTGGATTCTGTTGAATTCTGAGGACCAGGGAGTCTTCCCTGAAGAGCAGGTATTACACCCTGGTCAGGGTCCCCGGCAGGAGGGAGAGAGTGTCTAGTGTGATGTGCAGATAACCTGGGACCTGGGGCATGGCCTAGGGGCCTTCCCCAGGACCAGAGTAGACTGGCTTGCTGCTCTGGCTGCTAGTGGGGTGTGCCTGTTGAGAATATAAGTTTTTAGAATATGTCCTTATGACTCTCTGGATTTCTTCAGTGTCTGTTGTAATTTCCCCCTTTTCATTCCTGATTTTATGGATTTGAGTGTTCTCTCGTCTTATTTTGGCTACTGAAGCTAAGGGCTTGTCAATTTTATTTATCTTTTCAAGAAAACAGCTCTTTGTTTCTTTGATTTTTTTATATTGTCTTTTTCAGTTCTAATTCATTAATTTCTGCTCAGACCTTAGATGTTTCTTCCTGTGTGCTACTTTTAGGATTGCTTTGCTCCCTTTTTTCTAAGGCTTTCTTGTGTAACGTTATGCCATTTACTTGGGATATTTCCTTTTTTGTGATGTAGGCATTTAGTGCTAAAAACTTTCCTTTTAGAACTGCTTTCAATGTGTCCCATAGATTCATTTTCGTTGGCTTCAAGGAAGTTTTTAATTTCTTGTTTTATTTCATTTTTGACCAATTCCTCATTTAAAAATGTGTTATTTAGCTTCCAAGAATTTGTGTATTTTTTGTTTCCTTTGTTGTAGTATCTACTTTCATTCCACAGTGGTCAGATATTATGCAATGAATGATTTCAATTTTTCTGTACATATGAAGTTTTGATTTGTGTCTTAGTATGCAGTCTATTTTTGAGAATGTCTTATGAGCTGCTAAGTAGAATGTGAATTCTTTAGTGTTTGAATGAAATATTCTGTAGATATCTGTAAGGTCCATTTGATTTATAGTTTCGTTTAATTTCAATGTGTCTCTGCTTATTTTTTGGCTCATTCACCTGTTGGTATGAGTAGGTACTGAAGTCTCAAACTGCTACTGTGTGTGGGTTGGTTTGTTTTTTCTCCTGTATGGTTTGTTTGATGAATTTGGGTGCTTCCATGTTTGGTGTATATCTGTTTAAGATTGTAAGATCTTGCTATAAATTTCCCTCTACTATGACGTAGTATCCATTTGCATCTTATATAGTTTGCTTTAGTATGAAGTCTATATTTTCTGATATTAAAATGCCAATTCCTCCTTCTTTCATTTTTCCATTTGCTTGGAGTGCTTTTGACCATCATTTATCCCTGAGAAAGTGTTTATCATTCATGGTGATTTGTGTTTCATGGAGGCAGAGAACTGATGTGTCATGATGTTTGATCCAAGTTATAAGCCTATGTCTCTTGAGGGGAGAGTTGAGCCCAAGTAACATTTGAAGTTATTATTGACACGTGTTTAAATGTTCCTGACTTTTTTTGATCTCATGGTTTTTTTCATTTTTTAGTTCTTCATTCAGCTCTGATATTATTGATTCCCTTTTGCTTCTTCAATGTGTTCATCTTTCTTTTCCATCATGCACTTTTCTTCAAGTATTCTCTGCATCCCTGTCTTAGTGGCTATATAGTCTTTTAGTTTGGTTTTTGTCATGGAATATTTTTCTTTCACCTTCTATTATGTCTGACAGTTTTTCTGGATATAATAATCTGGGTTGTCATTTGTGTTCATTTAGAACTTATATTGTGTCTGTCAAGTCCCTTCTGGTTTTACTGTTTGTAAATTAAAAATTTGTTGTTATTTTGATGGGTTTACCTCTCTATGTAACTTGCACCTTTTGTTTTGCAGCTCTTAAGATCTTGTCTTTAATGTATGTATTTGGTGTGTAACCTATCATATGCTATGAGGTGTTTCTTTTTTTGTCCTGGGTATTTGGTATTCTGTGTGCCTCTTGAATCAGGATGGATATCTCTTATTTTAGGTCAGGGAAATTTTCCTCTATTGTTTCATTGATTATGTTTGGTGGATCTTCCTTTTGTATGTCTGTTTCTGGGATACCCATGATCTGTATGTTGGGCCTTTTGATAGTATCCCAGAGTTCCTATATATTTTGTTTAAGTGTGTTTTACAGCTTCTCAGTTTGTCTCATTGAATTATGAAACTCATATCTTATCTTTCATTTCTGAGACTCTGTCTTCTATATGATTAGTTCTATTTTTGAGACTCTTTATTGAATTTTTTTATTACACTGTTTAGATTTTTTGTTCCAGTGTTGTTTCAGTCTGGTTCTTTTTTTCAGTGTTTCTATGTTTGCTTGTAGATCACCTTGAGTTTTTTTTCATCAGTGTTTCAAGATCTGTTTTCAGGCTCTCTGTTTTCATTCTATTTATGTCTTGTTCTCCTTTGTGACCTTGGAATTCTTTCCTGAGTTTGTTGTTTCCTTCTTGAAATGTATTTATGCATCTATCTATGTTCTCTAAGGCTGTTTGAAGATATTCATAATTGATATTTGAAATTTATTGTCTTGGTTATTGTGCTGTTGGATACCTTCCAATGGGCTATACTTTGTGAGTTCTGAAGCCTTATTTTCAGTGATATTGAGGGGAGACATGTTTTCTTGGATTCTTTTGCTCTTTCTGTTTTTTTTTTTTTTTTGTGTGTGAGATGTTGGCATTTTTAAGATGAGCAGATGTTGATTGTAGTTTTGTTTGATGTTCCTCTGGGGTGATATTTTTTCAGCACTTGATGATAATAGTATCTAGATTCTTCTTTGTCTTATGTACCAGCTGTTTGGGTGTTCACTTTGCAGAGGGGGATAGTGATTCTAATTATCTCTTGCTTCTCAGATGGGTCTTCTGAGGTAACTATTCTGTTGTTTTAAGGAGGCCTTTTCTCTCTTTGTTCTGCTTCCACTTCTTTCCTGTATGTGTGTGTGTGATTAGTGGAGGGTGGAGTGGGAGGTTGTGGAGATGTGGACAACCCAGGATATCCCGGCAGGCCTAGGGCCTCCCAACTGGAACACAGACTGGCCCAGCAATTCAGAAACCAGTGGTCTTACCCCAACCCATGTCCTCTCGCACAAACTGAGAGTTCCTGGTAGTAGGCTAAACTATTATTTTAATTTAAAAATCTTTTTCTAGGTACACTGATGTGCTAGAGGCCCAGAATTTATTGCTGAGGAATCCATGAGAACTCAGGAGAGGAAACTTGTTTCCTGGATGTTCATAGGGGTGGTGAGGAGAGGAGAGGCTAACCTCTGTGTTTAAAATAAAACAGGCATTCATTTTTTTCACTGATATATTTGATACATACTTTTGTACACTTACTAGATGACAAAATGTAACAAAGTAACTGTTACAGATGTAACAATGTAACAGTGTAACGGGGGCTCACAGAGACCCTTGGGGGTGGGGATAAGCTGGCGCAAAGTCAACAGCACAGACTCCAGGAGCAGGCGAGTGGCAAAGCAGGCTCTCAGGCTTGTAGGCTCTCAGGCTTGCAGCTCCTTTATTTATTTTTTTTAATTTTAATACATTTTTTATTATTATTTCAGCTCATACAAACTTAATAGGTACACCAGTTCCCTCCCTCCCTCTTCCTCTCCCCGAACCCCCTGCTCTCGCTCCCCTGCGGCTCCTTTATTTTAAGTATCAGGCTGCTTATATACCCCACCTGACATCCCATAAGTCCCAGCATGAGTCTTTGTTGAGTTGTACTGTCCGGATTGGTCCTCTCAGCCAGGCAGCACCAACTGTCTTTGCTCTGGAGAAGGCGTAGTCTCGTGAGATTTGTAGTCTCGCATGATTTGTAGTCTCGCGAGATTTGTAGTCTCGTGAGATTTGTATGCTTAGCAGGAGGGAGGAGTCCAAGGAGTCTCTCTGTATGGAAGCCTCTGTGACACAATCATTGTCCGTTCCTCCTACAACAAGACAACAACATCTAGCTCTCTGACTTTCAGTGAGGCTTTTTTCTTACCCCTATGACAACCCAGAGATGGGTGGACATTTCAGTTGTCTTAGATATGGGAGTTTCCAGCACACCAACCTCTGCAGATTCCGCAATCACTCATCATAGGTGCCTACCAATCTTCAGGAGTGAGTGATGCACACTTACTTGGGGATGAATTTGAAAATCTTTACCCTGTCTTAATGTTACCTACATTGCATCATTAAAAAATAGCTAGAGAGTAAAGCTTAGGGAAATTTGTGGAAGAGGGGGCGGTAAGATTGTAAGAGCCTAAAGATGGGGAGGAGCAATGATATGTAAGATACTCCACACAAGTTAGGGCCAAAGTAATCATAATAGGACTTTGCATGACCTGTGCAATGACCAACATATCATTGACCTCCCCAAAGTCTAGCATGGATCACAGGCACTAGGATCCTTAGAGGCAAGGGATTAACAGCCACAATAGCGTTCCTATACTAAAAGGGAACACAAGAAAGGGCTCTAGGTAATGCGGCTGAGTCCTTACACCTCATCAGAGAGGAGGATCCAGAGGGAAGTTTGACATGCACAGTAAAGGATGCTCCAGGGATGTGGGGAGGGGGCACTGGGAGAAAGGGAGGAAGGGAGGAGGAAGGGAAAAAGGGGGGAGGGAGGAAGGGAATCCAGGGAGGGGTGGAGGGAGGGAGGGGACCAGGGTGCCTATTAAGTTTGTATGAGTGGAAAAAATAAATAAAAAAATGGCTAGGGTGAAGTAGAAGGAATGATCTGGGCTTAATTTATCTGAAGACTCTGGTCTGGTGGGGTGAATTTAAGTTAATATAAAAAACAGGACTTCTTGAAAAGAGGTCATGAGGGGTAACATATCTTTAAAATACTCTCTTTTATAATCCTGTCCATTTAGAAGGAGGAGTATAGTTTGTCTGAAGGAGGCATGGGGGGCATGGCTTCTAGTTCTTGCTTTGAATTTCTGAGGTTTTTTAACAAAGGGAATCAATATTCAGAAAGATTTCACCATGAGTTTCAAGAACATGGATTCCTCATTCAATGTGATTATTTCCTACCCTCTAGCTATCCATAATAGTCCCTTAAACATGCTGTTGAGGTCTGATCAAAACATTATCTAAGCTTTATGATGTTTGGACATGCTATGCAATATTGGAGTCATTAGTCATGGAGTTACTGACAGATTGTAAGTACAAGTATCTCTATGTTAAGATTTTTCCTTTACCTAGCAACACATAACACAGCCTGGAGCCTGTGTTTAAAAAGCAGAGATAAAGCACATTTAAGGATGCGCAGTGCATGCAGATTTGACCCAGATTCAGGAACCAGAAAATAAAATGAAAAATGGGAATCTTGACATTAGAATCTATATTTGAAAATTACTAAGCATTATAATTCTTCTAATGATACTGAATATTCTAAGGATATTTAAAATTAGGTAAAATAAAAAGACTTGTTTTTTTTAAATACACACAGTGAGTTTTTCTTGAGAATATCAAGTTACGCATTTATCTTTCTGAGGTAAGAATTTATGGAAAAGATTTATCACTAGAAAGAGCTTTTTTTAATGCTCCTCATTTAGAAGGTACCAATTTCTTCAAAATTTTCTGTCACCAGGAAGAATGTTCCTGCATTATTATAGCAGTCTAATAGATCAGCATGTTAGTCACTTAAACCTATAGGAAATTCATTTTTAGAGTATAATCTATGTTACTAAGTACTCAAAATAATCACTATTAAGTTATATATCAGTGTCACCATTAAGTCAGGAAATAAAAAATATAAACAATGAAACCTTGAGAGATTTTACTCTCTAGCTCCAAGGTTTGAGTGTTACTCAGAGAAAATGAGTAACACTCAAACCTTGGAGCTAAAATACATACATACAGTATTACTGCTGTGAAAGGAAGAATAAATGTTCCTTCAGGATTGGGATTTAATTTTAGCTGCACAAATAGTATTTTGAGTACCTTATTGTGTAATTTTATATGAGAAAAAGTGATGTGAAATGGGATTAAGAGGTTTATAGCCTTCTAAAATGAAACAAGTACCAGGATGGGCTATTTACAGCAGAAAATTTCAAAATTACTGAATGGAATGAAATTATTTAATACTTACTCATGTAATTGAGATAAAAAGGGAACTTGCCAGTAACACTAGATATGAACATCGGCGATGCTCATTGAATTGTTTAAGTCTCCCTAAGTTATTAAAAAAATTGGTGGCTGAGGATGGGACTTCATGGTAGAGTGTTTGCTTATCATGCCCAAAGTTCTGTATTCAAAGTTCAATATTGCCCAAAAAGTCAGCTCCAAAACCTCACAAACTAAATGTACGCATAGAGAAAAGTAGAATAATATTGAAGGATTGAGGACCTGATTGCTCTCTAATGTACTTTTATATTATGTGACAGTTAGATACAGGTGTGAGCTTGGCAATTGAGAGCTGAACCTTTTAGGCATGCTTATGAAGATTTTTTTTTAATTAAGGCAAGTCCTGAGCAAGCCTGTGGGATATTATCTAATGGATAGTGTGTGAGAGCATTCCCTGTGCAGATAGATAAGATGGAGAGAGATAGTTTAGTACTTGACGATACAGACATTCTGGCAATTTCTGTGAATGTAATGTGTCTAGCTGTTCATGGATCTGTATACATTCAGGAACATGACTAGTAACTATGATGTAACTTGTTACCAGGGGTGGGCTTATTGCTAAAACAGTGTGACTCCTGTGCCATTTAAACTGTTTATTTGAGAAATATGGAAGTGTTTGACTTCATGCTATGGTATAAAAAACTACTGATTAGAGCTTAGTGAGACATGTGGAAAATAGTAATGAGAGAGAAGAGGAGAGAGAGAGAGACAGACAGAAATGGAGAGAGAGAATTTAAGCCCATATTGTATTGTAATGGTTGAGAGGATCACAAGGAGATTAGTGGAGTTGAAATTAAAGATAATTGACTGGATTATTTGGCAGAGGAGAGCTGTGCTGTCCAGCTGTGACCACTGGAAAAATTAACATCATTGTAGATAAACCTAGTGATTTACACTGACAATGGGAGAGAGAAATTTTACCCTGTGAAGATTCTTTTTTTTTTTTTATTTCAGCTCATACAAACTTATTAGGTACACCAGTTCCCTCCCTCTCTCCTCCTCCCCCCCCCGTACCCCCTGCTCCCCCTCTCCACCCCTCTCCCTCCCCATCCCCCAGTGCCTCCCACCCCAATTCCCAGAGAGTCCTTTCTTGTGCATGTCTGATTTTCCTCTGGGCCCTCCTCTCCGATGACGTACAAGGAACCAGTGGCCTTTCCCGAACCCTTTCCCGTGTTCCCCTTAGGTATAGGAACACTGCTGTGGCTGCCAATCCTTTGCCTCCAAGGATCTTGGTGCCTTTAGCAGATGCTAGACTTTGTGAGGTCAACAGTGTGTTGGACAATGCGCAGGGCATGCAAAGTCCAATTATGATTGCTTCAGCCCTAACTAGTATAGAGTATCTTACATATCATTGCTCCTCCCATCCTTATGCTCTTACACTCTTACCTTACCCTGTGAAGATTCTATTTTGTGACAATCCAGACTTTTTCAGCAGAAGAAATCCTAAGTGGAAGTAGTTTCCTGCTCATCTAAAGGCAGGTTGGGCTGCCTGTAAAAGGGCTTTTTTTAGGGCACAATAGGGAAGGTGATACAGCCAGGGTTCAAGTGGGCCAGGCTACACATTAACCTCTCAGCAGACCTTGGCATTGTTCATGTCTGATTTTGATTAAAGATTTAGGGTTTCATGGAATTAACTGAGACTTGGCACCTTGTGGCAGGTTTGAAGTTCCAGCAAAGGAAAATGAAGCTTAGAGTTTCAGTTGACAAACCATGATGCTGGTGATACCAAAATCACTGAGTATGTGCTGAGAAAAGCTGCAAATGCAGATTGAAGCAATTCAAGAGAAAAATTTTTATGTTGTGAGCTGTAAAGTTGGAGCTATAAAATCATCCATTGTTTTTGAACTGACCAAACTACATGATAAGCCACAGAAGATGGATATTGAATTATATGATGTCACATTTACCTTGGAATTTGCTCTTAATTTTGATTTGATTTTGCTTTGATATTTTCTTGTTGTATTTCGATGTTTCCATTTTAAAATAATGTTTATTCTGTTTTGTTGTATGTGGAAGTGATTTAATTTTATAAGCGTTTGTAGCTTATACTTTCTAATTTAATTTTGTATTTTTAATAATGTAACTTTCTTTTTTCTTTCTGTTTAGTCCCCATACTCACCCCTTCCTTTTCCTTCATCATCCCTGTCATACTCCCTCCTATTTTCAAGTCTTTTCACTTGTGTGGCCTACTGTGTTTCATCTAGTTTGTCTTGATGTCATATGTCTGACATGATTCATGCTCCAGCAAGTATCATAGATCAATGGGTATGCTATTGAGGAGAGTATCTTCTTTTTCTTCCCTATTAGTTCTCATGGGTCTCTCTGGGAGATGTGGAGTCTTTTGAGATCTTTTACTTTTCCTGGTTGGATGTTGATAGGACTGTTTCCACTCAGTTCTTGTCATGTTCAGGAGATAGTGTCTAGCCTACATTGTCCCAAAGGATACTTTGGATTTGTTAAGTGTTAGACCTGACCAGTGGACAATTTGAAGCTGGGCAATGAGAATTTTTAATTTTATGCTGTGAGAATGTTCTGACTTGGAATGCATGTATTTTATATCATAATGTGAATGTAACATCTATAGGAACAAGAATTGAAATGTCATGGTTTAAAAATAACAGGTTTCTGTCAAGTTCACAAGAGGTAGATTGTATCAATTGAATACAGGTATTAACTTCACAATTGAAGGCTGAGAATTTAGGTATATCTACAAAAATTCATAGAGCAAGGCCTGAGCTAGCCAATGAGAGATTATATTATTGAGAATTATAAGCAAGAACAAGCTTCTTTTTTGCCTAGGTTTTTTGGGGGTCATGTATTCATTCAACAACATGAAGACTAATAGCAACGTATGTATTATCTTATTCAATCCTCATAGTTCTTTGATTTGAATAGGTACTATCATTGCTATTATACATTAGTATCTGTTACAGTTACTTTTCTTTTTGTTGCTGTGAGACAAGGCTCACACACAACCAGTTTAGGAGAGAAGGAAAACTTTATTTGACTTACAGCTCCAGAGGGGAGATAGTTCATTATGTCCGGAATCACATAGTAGAAGGCATGGCTGGAAGCAGAAGCTGGAGACCCACTCAAGTCTCATGGAGGCAGAAAGAGAAAGAGCCAACTTGGAGAATCAAGTCTGGATTACCAAGCTTCCAAGCCCTCCGTCTGTGATGTGCCTTCCTCCAATAAAGGCTTCACTTCCTAAAGTTGGCACAGGTTTCCTAAACATTAGCATCAGTTAAAGGATGCAAACATATGAACTCATGGAAGACAACTCACATTTAAGCCATGACAGCATTCATGTTTTACAAAAGACATTATTAAAACACTCATTCAGATTTCCACATAATTTGCTAGGTGTGGGGCTGGGATTCAAGCCACAATGGCCTGAATCTGTGCTCACAGCCTGTAAACAGTGTGACAGCTCTTCACACTCTGTGGTAACCTCTATGGCAAATTTAGACCAAGTTAGTGCTTCCTCACATATGCACTGTGAGATGTTGAAACTGAGGTCCAGATGGAAATCAGCAGCTCAAGAACTGTTGATTACCTTCAAACAAAGACAGGGTACTCTTAGTCTTTATTGTCTGCTAAAATAGAAAAGTAAATGACTAAATCAGCTCATGACTGCTTTTGATAGTGATCTATGGCACTAAGTTAAGTGATCAGTATGTAGAGAAAAGATAAAAGTGGCTTGGTCTTCAGAGAAGGGTCTAGAAGGTACAGGGTCTCTGTGGACAGGGTAGTGTTTGTTGGATATGCTTCTGTCTCTGAGCTATATTAATCCTTCTCAACTGACAAGTCATCCTGATTCCAAGTTACAGTGGGGCTGACAACTGAAGTCTTGAGTCTGAATGAATTCTAAGAAGTCCCATGCTCAAGTCCCATGGTAGATGGGTCTGGTAAATGGGTGCATAAAGAAGGCGATAGGCATCTGTGGTTTGGAGGTAGGGCAGGGAGAGAAGGAAGATGATGCATTCCAGCATGGAGCACCTCCTATAAGGTTTTTCTTTACACCCATATTTTCCCTGAGCACTTCGCCCACTCAAGCTGTGACTTGCCCTTCCTTCTTTTGCTGAGAACTTTCATAATTAATTCATAAAGGGGGATTAAACTGCAATTCAAACAAGTAGCCTTTGTTAACTGCCTCCACTCATCTTCTTTGGGCATTCACAAAAATGAGATAAAATGGAGAGCCCATAGCTTTAAAATCTTTTTATGCAATCAGTATGCTTTTTTAAAAAAGGAAAATATTATTTTTAGGTTTGTCATGTTTGTCTCCCATGATAAAGTGTACCATCTAACTCAAGCTCATTTTAAGGAACAAGTCTGGTGTAGCTGTCAAAGAGGCTTGGGGAAAAGGAGATAAAATAGTTTTCACGTGCAGTTCCTTGTATGTGAAATGTTCTTCCCCCACCTCTTTTGATCACAACTCAATAGACAGTTCTTCAAAGAAGACTGCTCCAGTTCTTCAAGGCTACAGCTCCGTATTTTCTTCAGAGAATTATATAGTTCTCTGTAGTATCACCTGTTACAGCTATGATTTTACTCTTTGTAGTGAGACTGCTTGTATTAATATCTGTCTTCCACATTAAATTTCATTAGGATAGGGTCTAACTAAACTACAAGATTGCCAGTGTTCTTATGACCTTTGACACACATTTGGTACTTAGTAATGATGTGCCAAATAAATGAATGATATCAGAAACAATCCAGCATATGATAATGGACCAATATTGCACTATTTCTTCTGCCAAGTAAGGTGGCATGGCACATGAATATGGCCCCAGACTACTTGGGTTCAAATCTCACCTTTCCTATTTATTTTCCATTTAAACTTAATGAAATACTTATGGTACTGCCTCAGTTTCTTCACCCATACAAAGGAGAGAATATCTGTATCTTTGTCATAGTCCAAGTATGGGTATTAAATGAGTTAATAACATAAAAAGTACATGCTTGGCATACTTACATTCGATGAATGTGAGCTATTGATTTATTTAAGCCTTCGACTGAGACCACATTGAGTAATTAAGTGCAGTTGCTCTTTTCATACATGATCTTTTTTTACACCAGTGACATAAATATGGCAATACATTTTCATTCATAATCCTAGGGTCCATTTTTTACTCCCTCATGTTCTCTTTTGTAATTTATTACTTGATTTGATATCTCTGAGGCATATAATAAAGAAAACCCTTTTTTTAACTCTTGCCTTGAAAATTACACTAATATTTCTGGAGGAGGAATAAACATGTGAACAAAACAGCAATCTATTAGCTGTCTTGGATGCCTAGGTAGTAAAGTGGTAAAAGGATATGTGTCTCATGCATTTCACTTCGAAGTGACAGAAAAGTAAGTAGCATAGCAGCCACTAATTACTTGAAGAATCACTAATGACAGGCTCTGACTTCCACAGAGTTGCCACAAAATCAGTTATGTGTTTACAAATTTAAATATGTTGACCATTACATTAGCTATTGAATAAGGATTGAATGAAACAGGGAATTCCCATTTATTTGCTGCAGAGATTGAAAATGAGGTTATGAGGTGTTGGGCCTGCCTAGGGATAACGGTCTGGGAGGGAGTGAGCAGGGCATGGCTTAGCACATGGGACCAAAGATGGCGCTGGGAGCTAGTGTCCTCGGCATAATCCTGATCACATTACAGAGAGTCTTAATTGGCTTATAGGAGCTAACATAGATTTATGTTTAGTCTGATCTATGCAGAGTATGTGCTTTACTGACCATCAAGGTAATTGGCTGCCTGTTTCGTGTGCTTTGCTTTTTGTCTATATAAGCTGATTTGTTACCCCCGATAAAGTGAGATCTTGTTCTGACTAACTCCCTGTCTGTTGCCGAGTCTCTGGAGGGCTGAGGCAGAGGTGTGGGTGGTCAGGTTTTACTTATCTTCATCATCACAGCCAGGAGCTGTATGTTTGAGTGAGTGAATGAGTGAGTGATGGAGTCTCACCTTGACAGACTCCCTGCTGTGTCTGGAGTCCCCTGGATTTGGGTGGGGGTAAAGGGCTTGCAGCACGTTCGCCTTTCTCCACCCCGATGGCCTGGAGCCATCACAGTGTGTGCCTGGGAAAATCACCCCAGCAATGAGGCTTTGAAATAAATACACACATGATTAGGTGTATGTCTATTGTGCTCTTAATAGTCACCTTCCACAGTCATGGTATCTGTCCCATTTATGAAGACTACAAAATCATTATGCTCTTGAGCCTTGGTGCACTGTTGATGGGAAAGACTCTCTGGTTTTCTTACCTTCACAATGAAATTAGAGTTTTTGGGGGGTAAGTGTTGGTTTAAAATGTGAGTTGTCCTCCACCACTCATGTGTTTGAATCCTCAGATGATGTTTGGGAAGGTCATTGGCACCTTGGGAGGTGGACTCTTGCTGGACGAAGCATGTCACAGAGGGTGGATCTTGAGGTTGTTTAGCCCCACCCTGATTTTGCTAGGAGTCTACTCTTTCAGTTTGCAGCTAGTTTTCTCTCAACCTCCACCATGGATGTGACTTAAGACACCTCAAGCTTCTACCAAACAAGTCTTTTTATGGCTTTTACGCCATAATGGACTGTATCTCCCCTCTGGAATGATAAGCAAAATAAATAAATCTCCCTTTCTCCTTAAAAGTTGAGTTTGAGTTTTGCCGCATAGCAACAGAGTCAGGATTAGGCTTCTGCATCCCTTACATGTTTCAGTATTGACATTTGTTTGAAGGGAATTCCATGGTTCCAAGCTTAGGAGAGAGATAGGGTGTTTGAATTCTGATGCTATTGCTTGTGTGCTTTGGTATCTTTTTCAAACCTCTGTGTTCCAAATTTCTCATTGGCAAGAATGATTCCAATCTTATAGGATGTTATAAAGATTAAAGAATTATCACACATAAAGCATTAGCAACTATATCCTGTACAATAAATTGTGAACAAATTATTAGTATTTATGCTTGTATTTGATTCAATTTCATATTATATTGAATGATTTATTCATGATATAGCCATTTCTGTGCTAATGTTTGTATACACATTATCATTCTTGGTCCTCTGAATCCACTCATGGTGTATATATATTGCTCTTTGTTATATAGGTTGAGAAAATTGAAACCTCTGAGAGATGAAGTCACTTCTTTAGGGTCACAGATCCAGTGAATAGTAGAGCACCTGCCCATTATCACTGTCCGGGGAGGAAAGAAGAGGCCATACAAAAGAGAGCTTAGTGAGATTACAGGCATGGTGCTTGCAGTATCCTTGGGGATGACTGAGAAGTCCAAGTATCTAGGATAATTAGAAACCTTTGTAAGCAAAGAATGCAGCATAATAGGTCTTCACTCATCACCATCATCATGGGTTCTAAAAATATGTAACTATTCTTTTCTCCTTGATTCTAGAAGAAAAAAAGCAAAGTAAAGTCAACACAGCCTGATGAATGTGTGTGTGTGCATGTGCGTGTGTGTGTGTGTGTGTGTGTGTGTGTGTGTGTGTGCACATGCACGCATGCACATGCACTCTGCTATCCAACTAATAGGAACAGGTTTTAGGTTTTCACATATCATTTTAAAAATCAGGGCACTTGACTTAGGTTCAGACCATTGTGGTTCAAGTGTAATCACATTTGAATGATATTAAATACCTCAAGTCCCTAAAGCAAAAATTATTTTGTGGCAAGTATATAACTGTGCATGTGTGTGGAGGCCAGAAGATAACCTTCTTTAATGGTTACTCTTAACTATTGCTGTGAGAGAACACCCAAAGTCAAATAACTTAAGGGAAAAAAGGAAATTTATTCACCTTAAGGTTCTAGAGGGGAGAGATAGTCTTTCACGATGGAGGTGGTATGTCTGGTAAATGAAGCTGGAGTCAGGATAAGTCACAACAGACATCCACGTGACTGAAGTAGTCCTGGAGAGTCTGTCTTCTTCCTCGGTCTCTTGTTCTATGGTTCCTTTTATCTGGTCTGCTACTGGGAGGTTCCAATGAGATATAGAAAGGTTCCAGTGGGATCTAGGGCTGGTCTTGTACTGTAATGTATTGATCTGGACAATCTCTTCAGGTGGTCTGACAGCTAATCTTAGTTAATAACAAGTGTGTCAAGTTGACACCCAGGATTAACCATCACACTTTGGATTTGCTTCCTCAGGAACCATCCACTTTTTTTTTTTTTTTGAGACAGGTTCTCACTGACCTGGAGCTTGCCAAGTAGGAAGGGCTGGCTGGCTTGGGAAACCTCAGAGATCCATTTGTCTGTACTTCCACAGCACTGGGATTATTCACATGTGCTACCATGCCTAGTCTTTTTTTTTTTAACATGGGTTCTGGAGGATTGAACTTACATTGTTTTGTTCATAAGGCAAACACTTTATGGTCTGCACTATTTCCTCAGATTGAGGCCAACAAACTTTTAAGGTATGTTCTGAGAATCTAGGCTGGTTCATGGGAAGCATGACATTTTCATAAGAGTAGAAAAGTATTATTTGCCTGTGTATACTCTTCCATTTTCTCATGAATGTATGGACTAGTATTTCTTGAGGTTCTAGGAGGAGCTGTGATATTATCACACTGATGACTGATGTAATGTGCCTATATGATCTTGAACTGTACAATTTTTAAATTTATAATATGAAAAATATTTAGATATACGTATCCTGCATAAACAAAAGGTTCTTTGGAAGTTTCATTATTTCTTTTTATAAACATAAGGTGGATTTGACATTAGAAATTTTTCATAGAAATGCTCTTGGTTGTATTTCTTCTGTAGTTTAGCAACAATAATAGAATCAATCTTTATCAAATTGGTTGGATGGTTAAATGAGTTGATGCACATAGATCTTCTTGCCTGAGTAAACGTTCAACAAACAGCAATCGGTTGGAAGGCATATCGATCCTCAATTTTTTCCCTAAATTATCTGATAGTCTACTGCTTACCTGTTACTGTTTATTCTAAATTCACCATGCTCATGTCTGTCAACTATAAAAAATATATTATCACTCATTCATGTGGCTATCAGAGTGCTGAGTAAACTGCCAAAACTCAGAACTTTCAATCTGCTGAAAGAGACAGGACTCATATGAGGAACAATATCCAACCACGTAAGATATAGTATAACTATTCTTTTGTTTTATTTTGTTTTCCAGTGTTGTATTACAATACCTAAACAAAATATTTTACTGTTTTATATATAATATAGTGAATTTATATTTTCATACTTCAGTCCCTAATCCCACCCCCTTCTCCTCTTCCCATTACAACCCTTCATCTTCCCTGCTAGTCTCTCTCCTATTTTCTGTTTTTTTTTCTTTATATTGGCATGTGTCCCACTGAATTTCAACTGGGTTGGCTTTGATGGCATGAACTTTAGCACTTTTTGGACCATGAATAATATATAAATGGCTATACCACTGAGGAAAGCATCTTCCCTTCCTTGAGACCAGGATTAACCCTCTTCAGTCCCTCGGAGAGGTGTGGAGTCTCTCAAGCTCTTTGCCCTTTAATGATGAAATGTTAATAGTATAAATCGCTTACAGATCTTATGGAAATATACATATCTGCAGTGAATTAATAGATGCAATAGCCCTGTCATGTCCAGAAGATAATGTCTGGCTGCACTCTTTCTGCCCTTCAGGAACTTATAATTTTACTGCTCTCCCCTTCTGCTATGTTCCCTGTGCCTTAGGGTGGGTGAGTGGCTTAGATGTCCTATTCAGGACTGAGCAGTCTGCCATCACTTATTTTCTATTCTTTTACCAGTTGTATCTGTCTTTAACAAAGATCTTCCATTGTAGAATGAGGGTTTTACAATGAGTAATGAATGCTTCTCCATTCTAAGGAACTTGTACTTTTATTATCTAGGGCTTACATCTCATTCTCTCTTTTTGTTAGAAAGATATTTCATAAAAATATTGAGTTCTGTAGAAAGTATGATATCTTGATGAAGATCTTGAGGAGGGGAAAGATCTGTTGGCTCTTTCATAAGAGGTACATCCAAGATGTGATCATCATGGCAAGTTGTGCTTAAGATTTTTTTTATTTCCACTCATAAAAACTTAACAGGTACACTGGTCCCCTCCCTCTCTCCAACCTCCCACCCCCCAGTGTCGCCCTCCCCTCCTCCCTCCCTCCCCATCCCCCAGTGCCTCCCCCTTCCATCCCCGGAGCATCCTTTAATGTGCATGCCACTCTCCTCTGGGTCCTCCTCTCTGATGAGGTGCAAGGACCCAGTGGCATTTCCCAGAACCCTTTCCTGTGTTCCCGTTAAACATAGGAACACTACTGTGGCTGTCAATCCCTTGCCTCCAAGGATCTTAGTGCCTTTAGCAAGTGCTAGACTTTGTGGGGCCAATAGTGTGTTGGACATTGCGCAGGGCGTGCAAAATCCAATTATGATTGCTTAGGCCCAAACTTGTGTGGAGTATCTTGCATATCATTGCTCCTCCCATCCTTGTGCTCTTACAATCTTACCGCCCCCTCTTCCGCAAATTTCCCTGAGCTTCTGGATGGGGAGAGATTAGGCTGGCCTAGTTCCAGTTGGTTGATATAGAGTCTCTGATGTTCTGGATTATGGTTTGTTGATCTTTTTTTCCAGTTTTGCTGCTTCTGCAATGCCTTTCACTCCATCCTGATGGGTATTGGATGTCACCCCCTGGCCAGAGATGAAAAGCTGTTAAACTAGAGTCTTGTTATAAGAGTATATTCAAAGGTAGATGTAATAAAAGTAGGAAACCGCAGTGAGAGAGGGTTTATTTTTCTTATTTTAATTAATTAATTTATTTTTCCCACTTAACAAACTTAATAGGTACCTCAGTCCCCTCCCTCCCTCCAGCCCTCCCCAGTCTCCCTTGCTTCCTTCCCCCTTTTCCCCTCCTTTCACCCCCTCCCTCTCTTTCTCCCAGTGCCCCCCTCTTCTACTTCCCCCAAATCCCTGGAGCATCCTTTAGTGTGAATGTCAAACTTCCCTCTGAGGCCTCCACTCTAATGAGGCGTACAGACTCAGTAGCATTGTATAATGCCAAATATTTAAAAGGCAGTTTGATATAGTGTTTTTATAGCTAAACTTGATAGTTTTCACTAATGCCATGGGCTTATGCCTTCCCCACCTCCTTTCATAGGTTACTGTTCTGGTTTTACAATTTAAGAATGTGGCACCTGATGATAAGCTGGTCTTAAATCCAATCAGAAAGCTGTTAGCTGTCCCCTTTGACTTTCATGTCACTAGTACACTGATACATAGCCTCTTGCCATGGTGATTGTTAGTGCAGCTTACATCTGCCACAGATTAATGAGACCGTTGATTGATGTTGTCTCCCAGCAGCTTACATAATATTTTCTGGTATTATGAATACTTTCCAGCAAGGAGAAAGCTTCCAGATGAGTTGTAGAGATGGGGTTCTTTAGGAATTACATCGAACCAGGCAAGATAAAGTATATCTATTAAATTGAGTAGAATATGTTTGCAAATTACAGAGTAAGAAACTTCTGTAATTGTATTCTGTAGGAGTTTGGGGAGAGTAAACTGGATCCATATATGAAAGGGTATTTCCTTGAGTGATATCTGTAAGGTCATAATCATACACAGAAACATATATGCTTCCTTGAGAAGACTATGAAGTATATACCATATCCTTTACATCTTTTTTTTTTTTTTTGAAATGGAATGCCCTTTTGCATCCAAACCCCCCACTTCCCAACTCACAGTTCTTAAACTTACTATTAGAAATTTTTGGGGATTTAGAAGCATCTGATCCCTAATTTCAAATTCTGGTTGTTTAGTAGCTATGGGACCTGGGGGTCATGCCCAGTCACCTTATACAGTCTCAAGATCCTGATATTTACATCCTTGTGTAAACTTGGTTTCAATGCATGAGAGTCAATGAGATCATTCGGATAGTGCTTTGCATAATTGAAGTGTTACATGAAGGTGCAGGGGTGTCTCTCTACATGGTCTTTTGCCTCTTCTGCCTATTACAAATCTACTCTCATGATGTTCTGAGATTGGTGGCATCTGCTTCAGAGAGGAAGTAGGCCTGGAATAGCCACTGGGTATTTACGGAGGAGATTGGAAGGGTTTGAGTT
Source organism: Typhlomys cinereus (assembly GCA_023101885.1). Taxonomy (NCBI): domain Eukaryota; kingdom Metazoa; phylum Chordata; class Mammalia; order Rodentia; family Platacanthomyidae; genus Typhlomys; species Typhlomys cinereus. The sequence continues at coordinate 428,135 of JALPQD010000579.1, forward strand.
GTGAAACTCAGTGGTCTGCTCCCTATCATTATGTTGAGTTCTTCCTCACTGTCATGAATACTAAATTTGCTCTCCCCAGGTTTTTTAAAAATAGCTGTGTAATTTTGCTGTATATTTCTCTTCACTTTTTGGTAGATGTGGGAGTGGGATTAAGAATGTTCCATACAAAGGGTTATTCTGTAGCTCAGAATGGTTCCATGGGGCTAGGAGGTCACCTCTCACTTGTCAGGAAAATTGGAGAAGCGGAATTTGCTCAGAATTAAGGGCCATTTTGGCCAATGGAAGAAGCTTAAAAATACTGTTACTGTTCCCGGTGTTAGGGCTGTTTTATGTGGATTTGATTTGGTGCTTCTAATAAGCTAGTAATTAGTTAACTAGTTGCTATTTTGCTATCCTCGGAAGGCTTGCACTCAGAATGAACTCAAAAGTGACCTGCCTACACTGGTAAATGTGAGAATTGTGTTAGTATGCTCTTGATCTTCTGCCTACCCACCTACTCACTGCATAACATTATGTCATTCATTTCGCTTCTCTGAAATAGTTTCTGTATTTAATAAAGAATAATCTCAAGTACCTTCCATATAGGGTCTATAAGAAGATCAAAGGAATTAGTAGGTATCAAGTTTATACCTGGAATATTATCCACACTCAGCAAATGAGAACTATCATTGCCATGATTATGTTAGGAGGTGGTTGCAATGGAAATCACATCCATGAAGTCTGAGGACCTGAACTAAAAAAAAAAAATAGAACTACCAGAGACCCAAATGTAGTTGGATATATTAGTGAGGTTGCATGCAGTCCAACAGCTATTACTTTTTTCTAATGGTCTCATTTGGCATCTTTCAATTCTACCACTCTTACCAAAATTGTTGAAACAATCAAGAGAAAGAGATTATTTAACTTATTAGAAGCCATGGTTTCTTTCATTTTTGCCTTAAGTGAATTGAGGGGGAAGCAAGAGGGAGAGGGAATAAACACCATCTGGGATGAATATCTAAAGAAAACGAGGTTTCTTTTTTCCATTACAGAAAAGAGTGGTGTGGCAGGGATGGGGGAAATATGCTTTGACTTCTGTAAGGCAGTTTGGGAAGATTGGCAAAGATGATTTAATCTAAGCATCACTTAATTATTTAGTCACAGGCAGTATTCTGGCCTTAGCTAATCATTGATTTACACCAAAAGTGTCTGACACAAAAGTCAGGTGTTAAAACAATCAACATGCCTCCCAGAAATTAAAATTCTGCCAAACCGAGAGTAGCCTGCTTCCTAGGAGAGTTCCCTAAGAAATTCCTTTGTCACAGAGAATAGTAGGTAAGTTTTCTGAAAATATTGGATGCTCATCTGCAGTCACCTTTCAAGATAAACTGACTACAAAGAGGAAGATTTGCTATTATCAAGGACTCCTTGAAGTATTTGATGCCTGGGTATGAGAGGAAGGCAGATCCTAGAAACTCACTGGACAGTCAGCCTAGCAGAAATAGCAAGCTTCTGGTTCAACAGAAGACTCTGTCTCAAAGGAATAAGGTGAAAAGTAATAGAAGAAGACATAAAAGAAATCCTGTTCTGTTCTTCATATATGTGCACCTGGGTATGTGGCATGAACATGTGTACTCCCCAAGTACACATACATGTGTATCATACACACACTGGAGAAAAATACAGAGCAAGAATAGGGGGACTTCACAGTGGTGAGTGCTGCTCTTTGGTAAAGGAAATTTCAAAAATAAATATGAATTCTAGAGTGGAAGATTAATAGATAAATCAAATCTGTCATTTCCTAGTAATTTTACGAAATATGCACTATTATTACTTTTAGTTTTATATGAAGAAAAAAGTCATAAGAAAACAAAATGATTTGCAAAAATAAGTAATGGATCCTGAATTTGAGCCCAGCAAAGTTTGTTCTAGTGCACTTGCTTTTAAATATTACACATATTCTACTTCTTCTAGTTTGGTTCATAGTAAGGACTTTCTCCTCTAAACCATGATGTCAAAAATTAATGTTACATGCAAATATATCTCCATATATATAACATATAGAATATATATATTTCTCATTCAGGTCTCTCACTGATCTTGTTATGACAGGCACTTAGAAGTTGTTTCAGCTAAATGAAATAATACAGCAGCTAAAAAGCACAAACCCATTGAAAAAGAACTTAAAATATGGCTCTTTGTCCTTATTTCATTTTTTTAACCCTGCAGATGAGCATCTTTATTACTCAAGGAGTATCTGTATATCTAATGAATGTCATCCCCCTTCGGTATGGAAGGCATGGGGATAAGGCATTTTCTGAAATCTGTAATCACCTTGGATACCACGCACAGTGAAAACTGGAAGGCCTCCCTGAGCACTTCCCAGGTAAGGACAACTGCACCTGAGGGTGACGCCTCACCCTGTAGCAGAAGTAATCATATCTTGAGGTCCACCAACTTGTTCCTCAAGTAATAAGGATGTTTTTGGATTATCTTGGAGGACTTCTGCTAAAGGCAGTGATGGGTAAGACCCCAACCTTGAACTGTACTGCTTCATTATGTCTCTTTTTTTTTTAACAGAATCCACTCATTCCTGAGCAAACTTTCATATCAGAAATGAAGTCTACTCCAACACTTTTTGAACAAGAAACAAAAAGTTGAACTCTGTATTTCCATGGAGACAATTTGTGAAGTGAAACAGACCAGATCTCATCTTTTTTGAGCCCTTGCTTATGAAAAGTTCCTTAGGGACTAGGGAAGATAACATAGTGGTTAAAGTGCCTATCCGGCAAGCGATAGGAATCTGAGATCAGATACTCAGTTTCCATGTCACATTCTTGTTGGATATCATGCCCTGCTTGGACGACAGAGAGTGAAAATCTCCAGGGGAAGTGAAAAAACAATGAAGGATGATCCCCAATATCAGCCTTAGACTTATACTGTCATGCACACACATGTGCAGATGGGCCCACATACATGCAACCACATATTATGTGTATTTCTTGACTTGAGCCAGCTCTTCCCCCAATTTAAACCCAAACCTCATCTCAGTTATCCCAAAGTTGAATATGAGATAACTTTCTTCCCAGTTCCCACATCATCCTCATTACCATTATTCTCACATTTCACAGTGTGCTCTATCTGCTTGTCTTCAATATTCACTTTCTTGATTGGCATATCAAGAAGGGTAGCCAAGCTTGGTCTATTAGGCCTTCCAGAGATTTTGAAGCCTTACACCCTAAAATTTCTGGTTACATTTTAGACAACTGTACATGTCTTCAAGATTATAATATTTCTCTGTTTGAGTTAATAGTAGCCTGAGGATGTTGTTCTTCTTGGAACTTGAGGATTATAAATCAAATCAGAAAAGATCCAGTATTTTCAGAGAATATTTGGTCTGCCATTCTACCTTCAGAGAAATGGCAAGCTATTCCCCATGACACAACCTATAAATCTTCCACCCATGTTCTCCAGATCACCTGCAGAACTCTGAGAGATTAGGGATACATTGGAATATTAGGGTTTTCAACCCCATAGAGATCACTGCTTTCAAAAAAAATCTCTTCCCCTGATTCTGCTTGCAGGGACACTGAGCCTTAGGGACTTGAGTTATTATCAGGTTGACATTCGGTCAATGCCTGCTGGTGCATTGATTTGCTAGAATCTGCTACAGAACATTTGAAACCTTAAGAAAAATATTAGATCGTAATTTAGATTCTAGGGCCAGATCCACTCTATAGGAATTCAATGGGTCAGAGTTTCTACACAAAAATCACATTGGGTAGTCTCCAAAAAGTCCCATCACCTACAAGGTGGGAGAATTATGGTTCCCTGGAATATAACAAGCACTCATTTAGTGTTTTGCCTTTTACCAGATGGAAGCAGCAGCAACAGCAGCAGCAGCACAACCTCAAAGTAACTGAACATTTAAATGGACTTGATCTAATGGAGTAACACACTTTCCTAGGCAAATTTGATTGGCTAACAAGTAGTAGTTTGATGTTTAAATGTACTCTCATTCTAGCAGAGTACTAAGGGAGCTTTTTAATATTGATGTGACAATAATTCATTTCTTACCACTGTCAAATACTGCTAAGGACTTATCAGCTTGCAGATTCAGCACCATATGTCGTAGCCAAGTTGCACTCCATGTGTCCTTCCTGTGTCTTGGGGAGAGCACATTTGCAGTAGATCAGAATAGAAAATGGTATGGGCTTCAGAAAAGCTCCTTGCTTATAGATTTCTCCTCAGTTCCTGGGTATACCTACAAAGACTGATTCCTAAATCCAATTGAGAACTGTAGATTCCATATTTAATTTTTCCCTGGGTATAGACCAAGAGTTAGGAGAATCAGTTAAAGGGGAATCCTCATAAAGTCACCCTGTGTTATGTACAACTAATTTACATACATCATTCTAAGAACTATGAAAACCCGCCCACAGTTTAAAATGGTTTTTCTTAATAAGGCATACGCTGATTTTGTTTGACTTTAGCAGTAATGAAGTTTATCATCCATCTTAAGATTTACTCAAGGAAGATTTTGTTTATTATATTTTATTTAAGAGCACAAATGAGCTATTTGTGGGAAACATACTTTAACTGTTTCAAGTTGTGAGTATCCACTTGAGCAAACTGGATCTGGAAATGACAATATGGGATAAAGGATCAGAAACATTAAATGTAAGTATCCCACAGTCATATGGAGGCTGGCTCAGCAGTTCTCTATATTGAACTGGAATTGTTATGATCTGTAGATCAACTGGAGGGTCATAATTTCAGAGGATGAGGTGAAAAAAGTCAGAATATCACATGTATATGATATTTATATTTTTGAAACATCTTGACATTATAATCTTAACTTATATTCATTAGAATTTTTTCCATGCACCCTCTATAAAATCAGTAACTGTTAATGTGAAAAAAATTGACACAATAAAATTTTGAAAAGAAATTGGGTATGTCAACCAGATTAGAAATTTTCCCCTCTGATAGCAGCTCAGATGCTACTTTTCTTTAGATGGAAAGTCACCTTTCCTGTTTGCTCATTTGCTTCCTTGTCTTTTGAGGGTTGAATCGAACACATTTTTGAAGTTGAGAGAAACTTCAACATAGTGCACCAATCCAGATAAGGACCTGAGAGAAACTACAGCCATCTGAAAATTCCAGAATGCCTAGAAATTAGTTGTCTTCCTTCTCTTCCTTATCCATCTTTCTTCTATTTTTTTATCTTAATTTGACAAGCTTTTCATTTGTAAATTAGTAAAATGAATATTTAAATATTATCATGTTTTCATTCTTCTACTAAACAGTCTGCTCTTATAGTGTGAGTTGGTCCACAATATCTTTGGGATTGTTTCTGCTTCCAATGAGAAGATATTGATAACTGGATTTTTATGAGATTTCAATTTTTAAAATTCTTTGATATTTTATTCATATTTTATATTTTATTAAGAGATGGAGGGAGGGAAGGAAAAAGCAAGGAGAGACAGAGACAGAGAAACAAAAGAAGAGAAGAGAGGAGAGAAAGAGAGTAAGAATGTGTATGTCATGGCAAACTTGTGGAGGGGTGAAAACAACTTTTGGAAGTCAGTTCTCTAGAGTCTGAACTGAGGTTGCCAGGTTTGTGTTCAGGAGCCTCTCCCACTGAATCATCTCCCCAGTCCAAAAGGTAGCATTTTTCTTTCTGACATCTTCTATGGATTCAGTCAGTGACCCCTCCTTGTTAGGTAGGTAACCTACCACTGGAGTGTTTTCACCAACCTGGGATTTCATTTTAACATCCCATCCCATTTGCTTCTCATTTTTCACCCACCTCAGACTACTTTCTGTCTTCTACCTAGGCAATTATGTTTACTAATTATTTGGAGAAATTTGTGAAGAAATTAGCTCATTAAAGGTACTTTCCTCATAAAATACAAACTTGTTCAAAAATTTGGTCATATGTATATTCCCACAGTGACCCTAATCTAGACCATAATCCAGGTTTGGAATCTCCCAGAAACAGTGGTGTTCCTCTTCTGGCAGAGATTGGACTCAGTGAAGGTGGGTCTCTTAGGTAGGGGATGACCTAGACCAGGGATTAACAACTTTTTTTGTCTCTAAAGGATCATATAGTAAGTATTTTAGACTTTGCATGCCATATGGTCTATGTTGCAGTCACTTAGCTCTGCCATAGTAGTATGAAAGCAGCCAGAGATAATATGTAAATGAATGGGTGTGGCTACGTTCCAATAAGTTTTATTTATGGATATATAAATTTGAATTTCATATATTTTATCTTTTTATGTGTTGTGAGTTGTTACTCTTCCTTTGATTTTTCTTCAACAACTTCAAAGTGATGTAAGGTATTACTATATTGTGGGGCACATGGGAACAAATAGCTACCTGGGTTTCACCCCCACCTCTACCCTAGACCAGCATTTCTCAGTTCTGATTTCATAGAAGGGTTATCTGGTGAAGAAATCCAGATGCTATGCTTTGCCTTTTGTGATTTTGGTTCAGTTGGTCATGCTTGCTCATGCAAGGGTAATGCATGCTCACTGGTGTTTTGTTTATGATGTACAGACACGATAAAGAACTCCTGGTCTAGAACAGAATTTTCCAGCTTTAGAATTTTAACTAAGGTCTTTTTGTAAATCACGGAGTTTCAAATTGTTAAGGGTCTCAACATCCTCCATGAGAGAAAGTTGATGACCAAAATAGGTCTCTGAATCACATATCATGTTGCTTAACTTATCCTTCTTCAGAAGGCAGTGCTCTGTCAGAGAAAGAATGCCAAGCAGTAAAAGTCATATGAACAAAAAAGACAAAATACAAAATATTTTTCCTGCATCTATATATCTAGATCTATAAATTCATAATCCTGAAACATATCAAACAGATAACTGTGGTTTGCTCTGGGAAGAGAACCAGATTGGAGAGGTGAAAATGTATTCAAGCAAGTATTGGTTTCAGCTCACCCCAGTTCAAATAGTGACTCAGCTGTAACCACTAATATAGCTTTATTTTTCCAAGTCTCTTTTTTCTCATTAGTAAAACCAAGAAAACATAAAAGGCATTTTGAGATTTAAGTGTTAAATATATGTAATAGACATACATCTAATAGGTGGACAGTACACATTAGTCATCGTAACATAGTTTTGAAAATATAAGGCACTACATTGGTAGTAATTAGTCTTTTATTCTGCTCCCATTTCATTTAATTTAGTAACTAGATTGTTTATAGAAATTATTACTCATCTCTTCATGAATCATTATCAGACTCCCTATAGCTTTCTACGATTTAAAATCAACTCTTTGGAGATTCAGATGTGTATTCCAAGTGGGCCTGGCTCTAAATCTACATGATTATACTTATAATTATAATTATGCTTCATTCACGATCAAACCTAAGTTAGAACTGTCTCTCATGGAGATAGTTCAGGGAAGTTGTTTCCAGGAAATAAGACCAGCATTGAATAAGTAAATAGGAGTTTATATAGTAAAAGTCCCCACAACTAACACTGGCATGTTTCACTAGCATGCAAACATAGTTTCAAAGAAGGTTTACTTATATGTAACCAAAGGAACGTTGAATCATAATTCTCTGTCTTGCATATAACAGGTACCTGCAAAGTACATTTGAATGTTGCTGTATTTTTCAGGGATCACTCAAGAATAGAAAATGAACAATCTGGGTATCTTTGGCTTTTTTTAGTCAACATATTTACCTTTTAAATGATAACCCATTAAAATGAATATTAAAATGAGGTTGTAATTTTCACTTGTGGGAGGAAATGCAGATTGTTTTTTATGCTAACGAGAATTTGGTATGAGAAGGAAAAATGTTTCAAATGACTTCTAAAACATAATTAAAATGATCTATATAGGAATGTAGTGAATCGAGAGAGGGTACACATTTTTTTTTGGTGGGGGGGGAGGCTGACCATCAAAATTTAATTTCACTGGAAAACTCAGAAAAAAAGTTAAGAGCTCATGAGCTTTAGCAAAAGAACACTTTTGCCTAAGTATCAAAAGACCTATATTTTAGTTGTATTCATCACTGGATTTGAACTCATTAGTTAATTTCCCAGGGCCCGTTTTCATCCTCCACTGTCTGACAAGCCTGGAGTCTATCAGTTCAAAGGTTTATTTGGCCTCAATATTCCATTAATTATTAATAGTTATTACCCAGAGACATGATGTTCTGCCTGGGGCTTTCTTCTGAGGCAATCATCTGTGGTATGTAAGGGAGAAACAAAGCTCTGCAATGACCTCTCACCTATTTGTGGAGCAGTATTAAATTTGGAGACGTCACTTTTCATTGAAATGTCATCTCTAGAATGGTCGGTAAACAAAGGCCTTTTGAGACATCTCTGCATTAGTCAGTGATGATAAGTGTCAAGAATGCTTTCTAATATGACAGTACATTGGACTTTTTGGAATTAATTTCAGTAGGGTAGTTTTAGTTATGACCTACAGGAACAGGAAACTAGAACATTAGCATCAATTTAACATGTTTGTCATGAAATTTCCATGGAAACTACACCTTCGTGCTTTTCGTCTTTGAACTTCCTGTCAATGCTGTTATTATTTTTAAATATGTTCTTTCTACTGGCTGTTCTAAGCTGAACAGGATGATTGATAGAACTTGGGATAACTTTGGCTAAACATGGTTTTCTTCATATTTTGTCGCAGTTGACTTTCTGGCACACAGTTCCCACAGTTGTGACTTTCTTTAACAATGGTGGAAGGAAGTAGCAACAACATTGTGGTTATATTTGATTTCTATCTCCATTAAGTGTTCTGTTTTTATGTTAATGAAAATTTATTTGAAGCAGTTTCAATAATGGGGTATGCCTTTATTTAGTTAAAGCTTTTTATTTTTAAACAATCTTAACTATAGATTGTAATTGGAAGCTAATGAGTTAAGTCAGTATAATATATGTGACTTAATGACAGCTATTTTAGTGAAGGACAAAAGTGGCAGGTTTCCATATTATCATTTCATTTTGCTTCTCAGACCAATTGTTTGCCTGCACCTTATTATAATGTTAATTAGCTCAGCAACTTGTTCAAAGGTAGTTAACTAATCACTGAACTGAGATTCTAATCCTAGCCTTTGGGCTCCCAGCCCAATGTTCCACTAGAATGACTAAAACCCTATTCCTTTGTGCTTCTTCAAGCAGGGGAAAAAAACAACTTGTTGTAGCTGGTAAGAAGGTGGTGGACATGATTTGCCCATGCAATAAATAAGTATCTTTTTAGAGAATTAAAGGCAATAATTAATCCAGCTCTAAGTCAGTTTGATTTTTGGTAGGATTGCTTAGCAATTCCAAGTGATAGTAATAAAATAACTTCCCATAGAAATTAAAATTGCCACCACTCTTTCCAGAGAGGCATGGTTACTCAAGATCATCTAGCCAGTGTCAATTTCCAATCATCATCTTACCCTACTTCTAAGGTAGCCAGAGATGCTGTATAAGGCCAGAAGGGAAGATAATAAACCAGTCAGCAGGCTTTGGACTGGAAAACCCCTCTACAATAATGCACCAAATTAGTTATAAAGTGCTTATTGAACAATGATACTTGACTGAGCACTGGGCAAAGAACTTGCTGGGAAAGAGTAGTGAAGAGTGCTTCCTGATTCTAGAAGCTCATAGGCACCTGCAGACAAGGCTCACAAGGAATCAGTTGTAGCTCATACTTGGCACAGCAAAAAATTAAGACTGCTCAACAACAGATTATAAATTCTGCCGGAATTTTATTCATTTATTCATTCAAGAGTGGAACTTGACTTTTATTCAAATTGTTGCTGCATTGTTCTTTAGTTCTATGATCTTGTGAAAGTGCTTTAGTATGTTTTTACTTAGGTTTCCTCAATTTAAGAGACTGAGGATAATTATATTACAATAACAGCAGTATTCCTTTGAGGATTAAATAAGATAAAATTTATTTAACAGAACTTAATTGCTATTATTTAAACATTTAGTGAGAACTTATTAAATGAATTAATAAACAGTAAGCATATTTTGTATGTACTATAATGTGTACTAAGTATTTGATGTGTTTATTAAATATGCTACATATATTTATATACTTAGAATGGTGTCTGTGAAATAGTAAGCACACATTCATTAATATTATTTGCCCATACTGAAGCTAATGGAAATAGCATTAATTTAGAGAAAAGAGGTTGCTAAATCAGTTACAGAAATAGTTGAAGCTTGAGGTGATATTAACCTTTTGGAGGTATTCTTTTTAACCATTGTTGTCCAATGTGGAGCATACTGCTGAACTTAATTTTCTAGATAATTAGCCAGAGGTTTACTAGACCACCTTATTGATTTCATTCCTCTATCTTAAATGTCCATAACCAATTTACTCCTTACTAAATAAGGTTTAGTGATGCTCCCTCCTTCCAGTCTGCCATAGAGACAAAGGATCTTCTGAGGCAAAGGGTCTGAGATTAGGTAATCTTAACTGATTGCAATTACATGGTGGACTCCTGATGCAACCTAATTCTCAGCATTCCTAGTTTCACGTTTAGCCTTTGCCAATGACTATTTTTCATAGTTTTAGTAAAGCATAGTAGGACTAAGTGGTGGTTTCATGATTTTTCAAATTATTATGTTAAGAACTCAATTGAAGACTGTTCCCACTATTTTTTCCTGTGTGTGTGTGTGTGTGTGTGTGTGTGTGTGTGTGTGTGTGTGTGTGTGTCTATGCTTTTGGAAGCACATGTATGTAGAAGTTTGAGGTCATCACGAATCATCCTCACTTCCACTTATGTTTTTTCTTTTGAGACTGTGTCTTTAATTAAATCCAGAACTGGTCTACAGGATTTGTCTGGCTAACCAGCTTGCTCTGTGGATTCTCATTCTCTTCCTTCCAGCAGGCTGCCATACTCGCCAAGCATTTTAAGATGAGATCTGGGGATCTAAGTTCCAGTCCTTTTGCTTTCACAGCAAGCAATTTAACTGCTGACCCCACAACCCATAGAAAGAAATCAATTTTTTTCCTGGCAGCCTGGGGCATTAAAGTGGCAACAGCTCTTGTATTTCAAGAACCCTAGCACTGAGCTACCCCCACCAATTCATGCTCCCACTATTTCTAAAAGCTATGTGTCTCCTGAGTGGGACTGAAAAATGACTTTTTGGCAAAGTCTGGGTACCTTTGGGCAGTAATGTCATAAAAAAACTTGCACAATAAAATATATCTCACAAAAAATTTATAATGGTCCTTTTTATGGACCACATCTCTCCTGTCATCCTTACTACTTTGCCATGAGACCTGAAAGGCCAACATTAAAGTCATCCTCTAGAGCAATGACATTCAGTGTATATTTCTGCAATGAAGAGACATTCTATATCTGCCCTCTCCAGTTCAGTAGTCACTCAGTCATATGTGTTTGTTGATCAATACCTACCTCTGGATTCTTTAAGTAAATGTTAATTATTTTCCTAAAGATTTTGAAGGTCCCTGTTGAACTTCAACTATTACATTTGAATGCAGGGTATTAGTTTATTTTTCTCTGATCATCATTATTTGTTGTACATACTATCCTTTTGTTTTTATGACATAATAAGGTCCAATGGGACATAGGTAAGGACTTTTGAAAAATGGGGGCAGCAAATGTGAGGGAAGAGAGTCTACATATGAGAACTTGCAAAGAAGACTAGCAAGAGGGCACGGCTGAAGGGGCAAATTGGGAGCCTTATGTTAGGGATAAGCAGAAAGATGACAAGAGCAGAAGCAAACTTGCCCTGATTTGTTTTACTGTAGAGGACTGATGCAGATTTAAGGAAGGAGACTGTGTGTGGAGATGGGGATGTGAGCTTGGTGTCATGAATATGTTATTCGCGAAATAACAAAAAGCAAGAAGGAAGGGCACAGCCCTGAGAAAGCTTCAACCTTGAAAGACCTTTGTTAACCTGCCAATGGAGGTGAAATCCAGTGTTTCCTCTTCAGTGGATGTCATTAGTACTTAGATGAAATGCCAATCAGCAAACTACTGCTTCTAGCCTGGATCCCCAAGGCTTCTACCAGTCAGACTGTTCAAACAATTGAGCTTTTCCTGCAGAGAAACAGGCGAGTGATTTTATTATTATTTGGAAGTGTGATACAAAAGACATGCAGCAACTATTCATGGTGAAACAACTACCATTTCAAGTGTATTTGAAATAGGATAAGCTGCTGAAGACAGCATTAAGAGTGCCCAGACTCTTGGACATGGTCTTGTTTTATCAGAGACCATGAGGTTTTAGTAGCTTAATTTTTTATCTGATTTAAATGTTTAGCATTAAAGAAATTTTATGTTTTCAGTATTTACCCTAGAAAAGATTGGTAATTCCAGAGTAAAAAGTTAATAGTTAAAGCAGGGAACTAATCACATTCTTCAATGGGGTGAATATATCAGGGCATTGGATAGCTAGATATAACGAATGTCACTCTCTTCTAAGGTAAAAACTGAATGAAAGGCAAGGAGATGTGTGTAAAGAAACGAAGATTTCTGATGTCAGGATACTCATAAGGATACTCAGGGCTATTTGGTGTTTTTTTGTCAAGAGGAGGTTTGGAGTACATGTTTAAAACACATCTGCTCAGTGGTGGTCTTGACACAAGAAGTAGCTTTGAATTCAGTTGGAACATATATAGGCTATGCTATTTGAAATTAGACAAAATCTGGAAATTCTTAGCATTGTCGTGCATTCTGCAATGCATTCTCTCTATAAAAGAAAATTCTACATGTTGAGTCACCTGCTCTGTTCTTCTTTAAAGAATAAAAGATATTGTTACTACTTTTCTATCTCTTTCATGTACTTCTTAATCACAAAGCAGTATTGAACTGTAGTCTTCTATCTGATGTTTGCAGGAATTAACTAAGGTCACACATAGATGTATTTAGTTTGTTTTCTGCTCATTGTCTTATTATTTCAGAATTTCTTCCCATACTGCTGGCAGATCAGCATAATAGTCTGCCTATTTAAGATCCACCTAGCACTTCCATGTTCAAAGCACCTGGCCTTTGGTCACTCAACTGACTAAGAGATGGCCATCTGGAACATTGTCTGCTTTTGGATAAACTACCCCAGATAGGAAATCTATGTAACTACCCTGCCCACATCAGGCATTATATTATTTGGGCAGAAAGTTCTGGGTGTGACCCATTTACCTGGACACTTGTCTAGAAGCTGAAGGTTTGGATTTTAGGTGGTCATTTCCCCACCCAATATATGGGAAAAGTATAACTAGAGGACAACCAGAGTGAGTTCCCCTAAACTATGGATCTTCAGGTAGGACTTTGTTTCCTGGATTGATCTAATACTATATCACAGTCTGAAAATAAATAACAGATCCCTGGCTTATTATTGTTGATCAGAACTTTATCAAACAACCATCAAGTATTATGAAACTAACATCAATAAGTTGAAAAGGAAAGACTATCACAGACCAGCAGTATTGTTGACCACCTATTTCTATGAAAGTAAACACTGTGGGAGTCATCAGAAAGAGACTCCAGAGCTGATGCTGCCTCCACATAGATAGTTGTGAGTAGGCAGATTAAATGCAATGAGGCAAGATTAGTACCATACTGGATTCACAGTATAAAAGCTGAGCTTCATGGAGCTCATCAGGATACCATTTCTAGAAGCAGAACATATTGGCACTACTGTTGGAAGAAGATTCGGCCTGTTCTCTTGTCTTTTGGAGATGGTGTGAGCTTAACACCTGAATCTGTGCACAGTCAGGGGTGCTTGTCTAGCTGTCTTGATCCTGTGTGAACAGTAGGTCTCAGGAATGCTTCTTTGGTTGTTGTTGTTCTTGCCTCCAAGGTTTCCACACAGCTCCATGGTCAGAGTCTACCCTTGAGTTAGAAAGATAGAAAGTACCTCATTATGTGACTTTGAGGGTAATAATGGCTTCTATTGAGTGTTTTTATGTGTCAGATTTATGCTAAGCAATTAATATGTGACTTACCGAATTCTCATATAAGCACTGCTAAAGTTTTGTCATCTTCCCCATTTCACAAATATAATGGTGAGAGAGCGTATGTCCTAGTTCCTGCAGGTATATCTGTTTGACGTCAAAGCCATGTGCTTAATTACAATCCTACACTAGTAAGTAGTTCTCTCTTTTGTCTGGGCCTGAATTTCTGTGTAGAACTGACAGTAAACTATTCAGGAGCTTGGGATAATCATGCATTTAGTATATTTTGCGTGCATATTTCTATAGATCGTTGTAACAGATTGAATTAATAAATGTGGGTATGCACAGCAGACAGTGGTCAGAGATGAGTGAGTTGAAATCAGCTCAGAGGTGCTTCCTAGGAGAAGAATCTTGAAATGAACTGTGAAGGACAGCAGAGACAGGTTTAGCAGAAAGGAGGACATTTTGAAATGGTGACTTAGCAAAGTTACTATTTTGGGTTCTGGATACATATTTGTTAAGCGAAGTGAGAAATTTAGTAAGTAAGGACTGGCTATGTCTCTGTCCCTACTTACCAGAGTGATGAATTAAGATAATAGTGACCCTGTGTGTAGTATATATGTTTTTCTGTCACCTGTCTCCCTTCTTCCCAACAAAGAATGAGAATATAGATAGCATGTTGTTAGAGGCCAGAGTCACTAAAGGGCCAAAAGGACTCATAAAACTTGTTTGACATGTGCCCCCGGGACCCAGCGTACCAGGACGTTCCAGAAGAGCCGTAAAAACGCTCCGGATCCAGATAACCGATATCGCAACTGCCAGATGCCGGGAGACTAATATCGCGTCACAATTACCAGGCACCTCTACCGATGCTTACCAGGCGCCTCCACCGATGCTTGTCTTTTTTCCCTTGCCCCTCTTCTCCCTCCAGCCTGAGCATATAAGCTGTACCCTAACCCTAAATAAACGAGACCTTGACAACTCTTTGCTTGGTCTCCCTCTTTCTTTCTCGCCCATCGTTCCCTGCAGGCTCGATCCTCCTTGGACCCACGAATAACTGGTCCTGCTGGACAGGACAGCATGTATACACCAAAGTGGAAGAAAAGAACACTGTAGAGCTCATTGTAGGTAGGTGCTGAGTTTCAGCTTTCAGCTCTGTCACTTGCAAGCTCTGTGACCTTGGGAAATTTACTTAACCTCTTTATGCTTCAGTTTCTACACTTAACCAAATGTAGATCATAACGGTATCCATCTCATGGGGTTATTGTGAGAATCAAATGAAATATGCATGTAGCTTTGAGCAGGCATAAATAAGTATAGTCACTTTAGAACTGTTGGCTATTACTAATATTACCTCTATTTAGAAACTTGACATCTAAGAAACCTTCAAATATCCTTATCAAAAAACTTTTTTCAAAAGAAGAATGCTTTGATGGAATCCAGTTCATCTAGTTTTCTGAAGATAAATGTACCTCATGAACACACAAAATTGTTTTTACTTAAAAGATATATGATTAAAAAGGTTACTGTAACATTTATAAGAGGGAGAAGGAATTCATGATAATAAAAACATGTTCTGCTATCTGAGATATAAAAGATGTAGTCTTATAAAAAGGTAGATAGTATTATTTTGGAACATTATAGACTAGCAGTTTAATTTAAAAATTTTAGGGATGTAGAGGTGGCTAGGAGGTTAAGCCTCTTCCTAGCAAGCCAGAAGGTCCTGAGTTCAGGTCCCAGATTCTATATAAAAACACAAAACAGAAATGGTGATGGCCTGTACTTCTGGCCCTGGAAGGTGAAGCCTGGGAAACTGCAGAGCAAAGCAAAGAGGAGGAAGTACAATACGGGGTGATTCCTGAAGTCACTCTTGGACCTCTGTAGGCACAGACAGTGACCACACACACACACACACACACACACACACACAAATAAAAATAAAAAATATTATAATTTTTACCATCATGTACCAAATGAACAATATTTGATAATTAGTTCAGGTTCCTAGATTCTAAATAAAGGATAGACAGACTGGATCTACTTATATCTAAGCTATGAAGAATAAAGAACCCATTCATCCATTCATTAAGGACTTAAATATATTTCTGTAGTGAGCACTAATTATTTAACTGATCTCTGCTTTCACTGTATCCATTAATACTGTCAATGAGCAAGAAGAGTTTCCAAATTTCCACAAGAATGAATAATTGTCATTTTAACAGTAGGTGCCATTGAATAAAATTTGTCCACATAAAGAATCCAGGAAATGATAATACTAAGTATGATCACATTTCCAGGAGAAGAAACTGAGGCTATAAGCAATAAAATAACAATCTCAAAGTCACACAATTAATAATGAGCTAAGATTCCAACACAGGTATTCTAGTTCTAGAACCTGTGCTTTTAAAATACCTTGCCATGTTGTCTCACAAAAAATATGTTAAAAAATTTTTTGTGCACGTCTTTTCATCAGACTTCTCAGCAGTGCCAGACAGTAATGTAGCTTTGAAATGTGGACTGTTTCTTAGCATTCTCTTTGCCTGTGAGCCTTACATGCATGCTTAAATAGGAAGCAGTGTAATTTGATTGTTACTTTCAAAGGGTGGAAGAGGAAAAAGTTGAGATTTTGCATGGGAAACTAAAAACTTTGTCCTGTCTTCATTCTGAAGCAACTGACTTGTAAAGCAGATAAAGTACACAATAGCACCTTTATTTCTAACCAAGTCTAGCTTGGAGAAGATGTTTTTTAATGAAGCAGCTTAGTTAATAATAGTTCAGTGTTCATGTTTGCTGTTACGCCTTGCTTTCTAGGAGCCTCCTTCATCTTTCAACTGGAAGCCTCTATCTTATCAAATGTGAATTCAGGGAACCAAAACCATTTGTCCAGATCTTGTCTCCCATGTTCTGGTGATACAGTTTCTTCTTTTTTCTCTCACACCTAATAGACAAGAGAAGACAATTTCACATTTTTAATAGATGATATAATAGTTACTTGTCTCATTGCTGTGACAAAATCCATTACAAAAGCACTTTAAAGAAGGAAAGGTTTATTTTGGCTTTCTGTTCTAGGGTACAGTCCATCATGGCAGCAGAAACCTGAGGCAGCTTTTCATATCACATCCAAATTGGAAAACATAGAGTAATGAATACTTCTTCTCAATTCCTTTTCTTATTTTTTCAGTCTAAGACCCCAGCTCATAGAATGATACCAGCCACTTTTAGGGTAGGTAATCTTACTTCAATTAATATAGCCTAGATAATTTGTCACTTGTGTTCACAAAGGTTTGTCTCATCAGTGATTCTAGAGTCTGTCCGGTTGAAAATCAATATCAGTTATAGCAGATGTATGCAATTTTCAATGGTGTTTCATGCTTGTCCGAACAAGAATATAGGTGGTCTCTCCAGAAATAAAAATCTCACATTTTGTTAAAATAAGACAAGATAAGTGAATGCATACAGCAATGTCTTGTGTATAGTAAGAAATAAAAAAAACATTTTTCCATTTTCTCCTTTTATCTCACTCTTTCTACTCTTCCTTCTTCATATTCACTGAAGTACTTAGAATAGTGAAGACATGTCAATTGTTAAATATATACCCATGTCTACTTTGTGTGCTTTCTGTGGGTAAGACTTTTGTTTTCCCAACAGTGTTGACCCTTCTGCAACAAGTCTCTTGTTTATCCCATACCACATGAGCTTTTCTTCTCCTGTTAATTCTAGAGAAAAAAATAAACCAATTGAAGCTACATGTTAGGTTAAATTATATAATTATAACATGCTTGTTACCTTAATTGGATTACATAAATATTTTCAGTAGCTACAGAGCTACAGTCATCCTGAGATGGATATTCTCTTGTATTTGGTATGCTATCATTAGAGGTTGGCATAGTGCCCCAAATCTCAGAAAGTGTCTGAGAACTTTTTATACTGGCTAATTAAATAAAGCACTCTGTCAAAATTTAAGCCCCCTTTTTGTGGAAATTGATATGCTGAACATAAAACTCATATGAAATTGCAAGCCTTGATTTGTTCTGAATAGCCAAAATGATCTTGGAAAATAAGAACAAAGTAGAGAATTTACACTTTCAAAGTGTATATAATGTCTATGTCATAGAGTTGAAAGTCCAGAAATCTACATGAATCTTTAGATTGTTTATTCATTCATTCATTATTTATTTATTTTAGTTCATTTTTGATTTGGTCTCATGTAGTCCCAGCTGTCCTTGGACTCCCAATGTAGTTGAAGATGTCTTTGAATCCTCGATACTCCTGCCTCAACCTCCAAAGTTCCGGTATTTCAGTCATGTGCCACCACATCTGACTAGTTAGTATCTATTTGAAAACATGCCAAAACATTTCAATAAAGGTAATGCATAGTCTATTTAACAAATGGCACAGAGACAACTAGATATCCAGATGCAAAGGAAAACCTGGATCCTAAATTCAAAAAGAATGCAAAATTTAGTGAAAAATGTATTAAAGACAGAAATGATCAAATTATAACTAAAGAACCTTAAAAACCTTAAAACCTTGGGGCTGGAGAGGTGGCTCCAGGGTTAAGCCTCTGCTTTGCAGGCAGAAGATCCTGAGTTCTGATCCTAAACCCCACGTATAGATGCCAGGTGGAAGCAGGGGCGGCCTACGTTTCTGGTCCTGGTAGGGTGGAGCCTGTGAATTCCGGGGCAGAGTAAAGAAGGAGGAGGTGGAGGCGGTCCATGGTGGTTCCTGAATTCGTCCGTGGTTCTACATATACATACTTACACGCACGCGCACACACATAGACACACAATTGAATAAATAATAAAAAAATTAAAATAAAAAAAGATTTAAGAAAAATCTTTAAAACCCTGAAATACATATATACATATATACATAATTATGTTATATATATAACGTAATAATAAAGTCTTTGATAAAATACTGAAAACATGAACAATAAAAGAAAAATAGACAAATGACACTTCAGAATTGCAAACTTTTGGGACTGGTAGAAATCATCAAAATGATGAAAGACTACTCAGAATAGGATAAAGTTCCTATAAACCATATATCTAAACAAAAGATGCTCATGCAGTCTATATAAAGAACATTTAAAATTCAATAATAAAATGGTAACCCAATTAAAAATATGTGAAGGGGGCTGGAGAGGTGGCTCAGGGGTTAAGCCTCTGCCTTGCAGGCGGAAGGTCTTGAGTTCGGATCCCAGATCCCATGTATAGATGCCAGGCGGAAGCGGGGGCGGCCTGCGCTTCTCGTCCTGGTAGGGCGGAGCCTGTGAATCCCGGGGCAGAAGGAGGTGGAGGCATCCATGGTGGTTCGCGAATTCGTCCGTGGTTCTACAAATACACAGACACACACACACACACACACACACACACACACACACACGCACGCACATACACACGCATATGCACGCAGTTGAATAAATAATAATAATAATAATAAAAATTTTAAAAAAAATATGTGAAGGAACTGAAAAATGATCCTCCAAGAAAGGTACGTATAGTCAATGAACACATGAAAATATGGTCAGCAGCATTAGTCATAAAAAAAAAAAAACTAGCCAAATTGAAAATGAAATATCATGTATCATCATTCAGGATAGCTATTTTTCTAAGTGCCATAATATTAGTTAGGTTAAGTTTGGAATAAATTGGAGTCTTCGTATTTTACTAATGGGGTCACAGATTTGTGCAGCAACTTTGGAAAATAGTCTGGAAGTCCTTCAAACTTAAACATAGAATCACCATTTGTTCTAGCAATTACTTTCCTAGATATGTATTCAAGAAAACCGAAATCTTATGTCCACAGAAAATTTTCTTTGCACATATTCATTTTAGTACTGTTCATAATAGCCAGAGGTGGAGACAGAACAAATATCCATCAACTGACAAATAAACATCATTATGTGTACATAAAATAGATTTTTTTGGTTTTAAAAAGTGAATGACCCCTTTCACCCCACCCCGCTCCACCGGTCGGGACGCGCGCACGCGGTCCAGCCGGGCCTCACCCCGCGACTCTAGGTAAGCCCCGGCGCACACGCCCACCAGAACCCCAGGTCAGCCCAAAGGGACCCGGCTCCGACTCCCGCCATCCAGCCGGAGCCGCGCGCAGGGCCTAGGGATGAGGAGGACCTCCCCCTGCACCCGGGCACAGCCCCAGCTGCCCTCGGGTTAAATAGCTTCACGCAGACGCCCCCATCCTCCCATTCCCCACCCCGCTCCGCTGGTCCGGACGCGTGCGCGGTCCAGCCAGGCCTCACCCATGACCTAGGTAAGCTCTGTCACTGCCCACCCCCAGAACCCCAGGCCAAATAATTCAGTTTAGTGAAATTGAAAGATCTTAAGAGTTAAAACGACAATGCCAAAGTCAAAGTGCAAATCCATGAGAAGCAACACTCAAGTAAACAAATTTCCCACTGAAGAAATTAATCCCATAATGTTAGACTCCAACCAGAGCAAACCCATGGAAAAAGGCCAAGAAAGCCTGACCCAGGATAACGACTTTCAAAATATGATCATTCAATACTATGAATGAGGAAATCCGGGAGGAATTACATAATCAAATCAATCGCTTTGAAGAGGAACACAACAGACATTTGGAGGAGTTGAGAAAAACAGTGCAAGAAACAAAAATTGGCATAGAGCAGTTAAAACAGACTCAAGCAGAATTTAAAACTGAGCTACAAGACAAGTTATCTTCAACCCAGAACTCTACAGAGAGTCTCATCAATAGAATTAACAAAGCAGAAAACAGAATTTCAGACCTGGAAGATAAAGTAGGAGTACTAACCAGCTCAATGGAAGAGGTTGTTAAAGCCAAAAAGATACTTGAGAGAAATATCCAAGAGATATGGGACACCCTGAAGAAGCCTAACATGCGTATTCATGGAATACCAGAGCTAGAATCTCAAAATACCACCCCTGAGGAAATTTTCAAACGAACATCAAGGAAAACTTTCCTCATCTAAAAAAAGAGAGGCCCATCCATATACAAGAGGCATTCCGCACCCCAAACAGATACGACCAAAACAGAAGCACCCCACGGCAAATAATAGTTAAAACACTCCACATTCAAGATAAAGAACTGGTGCTGAGAGCTTCAAGAGAGAAAAAACAAGTCACTTTTAAAGGTAAACCTATTAAAATAACAAATGACTTCTCAGTCAAAACAGTAAAAGCAAGAAGAGCTTGGAGAGACATACTTCAAGTATTGAATGAGCAAAAATGTCAACCCAGGCTGATTTACCCTGCAAAACTATCAGTCATGATCGAGGGAGAAAGAAAAACTTTCCAGCACAAAGACAACTTGAAGGGATACATGTCCACCAAACCAGGCCTTCAAAAAATGCTAGAAATGATACTCAAGCGTGAATAAAAAAACAGGCATATCCAGGAGAACAGAAGGCAAATATAGCACCATTAAAAACGAAGCAATATACTTATAAAAACTACTAAACATAATAAATGTCTAGAATTAAAAATAGTTTCTCCATTATAACACTAAATGTTAATGGAATTAATTCACCGATCAAGAGACACAGATTACAAACTTGGATTAAAAATCACAATCCATCAATCTGCTGCCTGCAGGAAACCCATCTCACCACAAAAGATAGGCACGCTCTAAAAATAAAAGGCTGGTCAACAATTCTACAAGCTAATGGAAGCAGAAAACAGGCAGGGGTAGCCATTATGTTATCAGACAAAGTGGACTTCAAACCAAAGAAAATTATAAGAGACACGGATGGATACTACATTTTAGTCACAGGTACAATTCACCAGGAAGACTTCACAATACTGAACATATATGCACCCAATACGGGCCCCTCCACATTCATTAAGAAAACCCTACAGCGTCTAAAGCAAGAAATCAACCCCCAAACGATAATTCTTGGGGACTTCAACACTGCCCTCTCAACATGGGATAGATCAACAGGTCAAAAGCTTAACAGACACTTTGGAACTTAATCAAACCCTGAAAGAAATGGACCTTACAGATCTCTATTGAACTTTTCACCCATGCACCAAAGAATACACATTTTTCTCAGCAGCACACGGAACTTTCTCCAAAATAGATCACATATTGGGCCACAAAACAAATCTACACATATACAAAAAAGTTGAAATTCTAACCTGTGCCCTATCAGACCACCACGGCCTAAAGCTGGACATCCACAACACATCAAACAAGAGAAAATACACTAACTCCTGGAAACTTAACAATATGGGGCTGAATGAGAACTGGATTCAGGAAGAAATTAAAAAGGAAATTCAAGATTTCCTGAAAGTGAATGATAACGAAAATACAACTTACCAAAATCTCTGGGACACAATGAAAGCTGTTGTAAGAGGTAAATTCATAGCTCTTAATGCCTACATCAGAAAATGGAAACATCAGAAATAAACAACTTAACAATGCAGCTTAAAGCTTTAGAAAAACTGGAGCAATCTGATCCCAAAAGTAGTAGAAGAGAGGAGATTAGCAAAATAAGGGGAGAAATATCTGAAATCGAGACTAAGAAAACGATAGAAAAAATCAACCAGTCAAAAAGCTGGTTCTTTGAAAAAATCAATAAGATTGATACACCCCTAGCTAAATTAACCAAAAGCAAGAGAGAGAAAACCCAAATTAACAAAATTAGAAATGAACATGGAGTTATCACTACGGATACCCAAGAAATCCAGAGAATTATAAACATCATATTTCAAAAACTTGTACTCTGTGAAGTTTGACAACACAAAAGAGATGGATGAATTTCTAAGTAAACACAACCTACCTAAATTGAATCAGGAAGTTGTGAATTATTTAAATAGTCCTATAACATACAAGGAAATTGAAGAAGTAATCTTGAATCTTCCCACCAAAAAATGTCCTGGACCAGATGGATTTAGCACAGAATTCTACCAGACATTAAGGAGTTAATAACACCAATACTACTTAAACTGTTCCATCAAATAGAAAAGGAAGGAACACTACCAAATTCCTTCTATAAAGCTAATATCGTCTTAATCCCAAAACCTAATAAAGATTCACTTAAAAAAGAAAACTATAGGCCGATCTCTCTGATGAACACAGATGCAAAGATTCTCAACAGTCTTAGCAAATCAGATTCAAAAACATATCAAAAAGATCATTCACAGGGACCAAGTAGGCTTCATCCCCGGCACACAAGGTTGGTTCAACCTATGCAAATCAATAAATGTAATTCATCATGTAAACCAGTCCAAAGTCCAAGACCACATGATACTCTTGATAGATGCAGAAAAAGCCTTTGACAAGATCCAACAGCCTTTTATGATCAAAACGCTAGAGACAGTAGGAATGGAAGGAACCTTTATCAATATAATAAAAGCTGTATACAACAAGCCCACAGCAAGGAATTTGCTCAATGGGGAACAATTGGAAGCATTCCCACTTCGATCAGGAACTAGACAAGGCTGTCCACTCTCACCACTTCTATTCAATATTGTACTTGAAGTCTTAGCTGAAGCCATAAGACAAGAAAGGGACATAAGAGGGATTCAAATCGGCAAGGAAGAAGTCAAGCTATGCCTATGTGCAGATGACATGATCTTACACCTGAGTGATCCCAAAAACTCCACCAGGAAGCTCCTGGAACTAATTGAGAAGTTCAACAGTGTGGTAGGATACAAAATAAATGTGCAAAAATCAGAGGCCTTCCTATATGCCCAGAATGAAAGAAGTGAAAAAGCCTTGAGAGAAACAATCCCATTTAGTGTAGCCCCTAGAAAAATGAAATACCTTGGTATAAACCTAACCAAGGAGGTAAAAGACCTTTACAATGAAAACTTTAAAACCCTAAAGAAAGAAATAGCAGAAGACTCCATGCTCCTGGATTGGCAGAATCAACATCGTAAAAATGACCATCCTACCAAAGGCAATATGCAAATTCAATGCTATACCATTAAAATCTCAAAGCAATTCTTTAAAGAAGTTGACCAAACAATCCCAAAATTCATATGGAGGCACAAAAGACCCAGGATAGCAAAGACAATCCTGAGTTACAAAAACACTGCTGGAGGTATTACCCTACCAAACCTTAGTCTATATTACAAATCCATAGTTATAAAAACTGCCTGGTACTGGCTCCAAAATAGACACACAGATCAATGGATAAGAGTTGAAGACCCAGATATAAGCCCACAAAATTACAGCCATTTGGTCTTTGACAAAGGGGCCCAAAGAATCCAATGGAAAAAGAACAGCATCTTCAACAAATGGTGCTGTCAAAACTGGATCTCCACATGCAGAAGATTAAAGCTGGACCCATACTTGTCACCATGTACAAGACTTAATTCCAAATGGTTCAAGGACCTTGATTTAAGGCCAGAGACTTTAAAAACCATAGTTGCAAGGATAGGGAATTCCCTCGAGCTGATTGGGCTAGGCCAACATTTCCTAAACAGACATCCAATGGCACAGTCACTGCTACCAACTCTGAACAGTTGAGATCTTGTGAAATTAAAGAGCTTCTGTTCAGATAAAGAGATTGTAACAGGAGCTCAAAGGCAACCCACAGAATGGGAGAAAATCTTCACTAACCACATATCTGACAGAGTTCTATTGTCCAGAGTGCACAAAGAACTTAGACAACTAAACTCCAAGGAAAACACTGGCCCAATTAAAAAATGGGCCCTGGAACTTCAAAGAAACTTTACCAGGGATGAAATTAAAATGTCTAACACATATCTTCAAAAATACTCCACTTCCTTCGCCATCAGGGAAATGCAAATCAAAACTTCCCTGAGATATCATCTCACCCCCGTCAGGATGGCAAAAATCCACAATACAAACAACGACAAATGCTGGAGAGGATGTGGCGAGAGGGGAACTCTGCTACATTTCTGGTGGGAATGCAGGCTCATACAGCCACTCTGGCGAGCCGTCTGGAGATTCTTAAAGAAATTAAAGATTGAAATGCCATATGACCCTGCTATACCACTTTTGGGAATAACCCCCCATGCAGCAGAGGTTCGCCTCGATAGCACAAGCTCGACCATGTTCATAGCAGCACTGTTTACAATAGCAAAGTCATGGAATCAACCTAAATGTCCAACAGTTGAGGAGTGGATAAGGAAACTGTGGTACATCTATTTACAATGGAGTACTCCTCAGCCATCAAAAATGATGAATTACTGGAATTTGCTGGGAAATGGATGTCATTAGAAACAATTATATTAAGTGAAGTATCCCAAACCCAGAAAATTAAGCGCCGATGTACTCCCTAATAGGTGGCTCCTAGTACCAAACTCACCCAGCCCACATTGAGACACTCAAAAGTAAACCTATGTAACACAGTAATTGCAAGGATTATGAACAAGAGAGATGGGGTAGGAGGGCCACACCAGAAACAAGGAGAGAGGGGACCATGTTACAGCAGAGAAAATAGGCCTCCATCAAGGTCTGCAAGTAAGTAATGAGAAACCTGGTTAAGTTCACAGACGTTCTTTCCTGATCTCACCAGAAGGGGAGTGCATATAGTCTAGCAGATAAAAAGTAATCATTTTGCAAATGGGTGATGGACCCCTCCCTCACTGAGGTTTCCTACTTTTATTACATCTACCCTTGAATGTGCTATTATAACAAGGCTCCAGTTTAACAGCTTTTTGTCTCTGGCCAGGGGGTGACATACAGTGCCCAGCAGGATGGAGTGAAGGGCATTGCAGGAGCAGCAAAACTGCAAAAGAAAATCAACACAATCCAGAACTTCAGAGACTCTATATCAATCACATAGAACTAGGCTAGCCTAATCTCTCCCCATCCTGGAGCTCAGGGACATTTGCGGAAGAAGGGGCGGTAAGATTGTAAGAGCAAAGGATGGGAGGAACAACGATTTGCAAGATTCTCAACAATAGTTGGGGCCAAAGCAATCATAATGGGACTTTGCATGCCCTGCGCAATGTCCAGCACACTGTTGCCCTCATAAAGTCTAGCATCTGTTAAGGGCACCGAGATCCCTGGAGGCAAGGGATTGACAGCCATAGTAGTGCTCCTATGCTTAAGGGGAACAAGAGAAAGGGCTTATGGAAATGCCACTGGGTCCTTATATGTCATCGGAGAGGAGGACCCAGTGGAGAGTCAGGCGTACACAATAAAGGACTCTCTGGGAATTGGGGGGGAGGCACTGGGGGATGGGGAGGGAGAGGAGGGGGAGGAGGGGGTTTGGGGGAAGGAGGGGGGAGAGAGGGAACTGTTAAAAATTTTAAAATGTATAATTACATTTTTTAATAAAAAAAATAAAAAAAAGAAAACAAAAAAAAGTGAATGACATACTACTTGATGTTGCAATATTAATGAACCTCAAAAATACTGTAGTAAATGAGGGAAGCCATGCACAAAATACAATATATTATAAGAATCTAACTTAGGCATAATGATTTTAGATTAAGGTGGATGTGACAGCTAGTGTTCACAGTTTCTTTTTTGCTTAAAGTTTTTTTGCATTTCTATTTTATCCACACAAACCAAGTAAGTATTATTATTATTCATATCTACTAGCCAAGAAATTAAAATACTAAAGGTTATGTGACTTTTCCAAGAATATACAGTATGAGCCAGATCCTAGGTTGTCTCAGTTCAGGATGCATTTGGGAGATGATGGAAATGCTCTAAAACTGATACTGGTGCTGGTTGTAAAATTCTGTAGATGTGCTTAAAACCATTGAATTATATGCATTCCATGAGAGAAGTTTATGGAATATGATTATTATCTCCAGAAAGGTTTTAGCTCATTGAATTTTCCCACAATCTATGCTTAATAAATGATGCTGTAATTATTATTATTGCTATGATAAAAGCCAGAAGTTTTAAAAATGGTTATAGAGGTTTAATAATTTTTAAGAAAACTCCCAGAATATTTCTAATATGCAGCCATGATGAACAAGGGCTTCACTGTTTGAGTGAATGTTTGCATTCCAGATCAATAAATGGATGAATGATAAGGGTCAGCCTTCCTTCAGTGTTCTGCTTAGAAAAAACAGACAGCTATAGTATCTGGAGCAAAATAGGAACTACCAATTTTCTCTGGAAGCTCCCTTATTTCTTAGGGTGTAGAAGAGTCTGAAGGAGATGGCGAACCCGGGAACCTTCCATAGCATGTTTATCTACTCCTAGTCTGGGTAACTCAGCAAGCACACTGCACTGAGAGACAGAGCATACATACATCTAGCAATTTCAGCTCCTTTCAAGAAAGAAGCTTTGTCAACACAAAGTACAATATTATCACATTTCTCTAAAGTTGTATGAATTTCCACTTACCATCTGCCTGTTATTTTTACAAGTTCCAGCTTAAAGTAGGTTTGGATTATACTGTCAGAATTTAAAGGCATATTGTGATATTACTCCTCAGAATTATTATTGTATTGTCTTCATAACACTTTTTATGTGCTTTATTTTTCTACTGGGAAAAACCTCTGTGTATGAATCAAATACATATAAAAGAGGACAGTCATGCCATCTTTAGATAGCGCAAGGTGGTAAGGCTCACAAAGTCAATGAGTAATGTATTGCTAATCAAAAGAGTTTACAGCCTATTTTAATAGAGATAATTGCAAATATTGGGTTGGATCGAGTATATTGCATTTTGAGTCTATTCTATTCTGCATTCACTTTCATGAAACAAGTTGAAAGTGTATTCTTGCTATTTTACTCTTTTATTAATTGGACATAATAAAAACATAGCCATTGGAAACAAGTATACAGAACCCTTTGAGATTTTTTTTCTCCCACATTTTTTTTTCCTTAATCATACAAGGTCAATAGGTACCCCTGTACTCTCCCTCCCTCCTCCCCTTCCCAGTCATCCTCCCTTGCACTCTATCCCCTTCCCTTTTCACCCCCCTCCTTCACTCTCTCTCTTCTAGTACCTCTCCCTTCCTCTCTCCCATCCCCTGGAGCATCCTTTTGTATGAATGCCAAACCTTCCCCTGAGTCCTCCATCGTAGTGAGGGTTTAGGACTCAGTGGCATAGCCTGGAACCTTTTCTTGGATTCCCCATTTGTATAGAAACTCTATTACGATGGCTAATCCCTTGCCTCTAAGGATCCTACTGCCTGGAGCCTTCTCCCCTGTGATCTATGCTAGACTTAAGGGGGTCCTTGACATGTCAGCCATTGAGCAGATCAGACAAAGTCCAATACTGGCTATTGCAGCCCTAACTTTTGTGGAGTATCCTGCATATCGTTGGCCTTCCCCATCTTTAGGCTTTTACAATGTTGCTGCCCCCTCTTCCTCAAGGTTCCCTGAGATTTAGGATGGGGAGAGATTTGGCTGGTCTGGTTCCAGGTGAATAATGTAGGGTCTTTAGTGTTCTGAAATGTGATTTTTTGTTGTTTTCAGTTTTGCTTTTCCTGCAATCCCCTTGGCTGTATCTTGATTAGTATCTAAGGTCACCTCCTGTCATGGTTTGAAATGTGTCTCCTATAGTCTCATGTGTTTGGGAAGATCATGGCAACTTGAGAGGTGGAGCCTTGCTGTAGGAAGGCAGTCACAAAAGGTGGGCCTTGAGGTGGATTAGTCCCACCCTACCTCTAGGAGAAGTCTGTCTTTACAGCAAGCAGTCTTGCAGCTCTCAGCCTTTCGGATGGGTGTGACTTAGCCTGTCTCCAGCTCCAGCCAGCCATGCCGCCTCCACCATGAGAAACTATGTCCCATCTGGAACCATAAGCTGAATAAATCTTTCTTTTTCCCTTAAATTGTTGACTTTGGGTGTTCTCTCACAGCAATAGTTAAGAGTAACCATAAAAACTCCTAACCAAAAATAAAAGATTGTTTAAATGAAGATCTTAATATAAGAGGAGACTCAAAGGTAGATGGAAATCAGAGTAAGACACAGCAGTGACGGGTGGTCAGTGTCTCATTTGCCGGATGGTTACCATCTATCTGCCAGTCCCTAAACCCTCCCAGATTGGTAAAACCAAAGCTGTTCAATCTCAAATGACCATAAATGGAAGTGAGAGTGAGTTTCACCAGATGTCACCCTACTTATATGCAATACTTGATGATAACATATTTTCTCTACTGAAACGTGATCCCCTATCTCCTTTTTGGGGGGGCACTCCTTCCCCTTCCCTCCTGTTTATAATCTTTTGTTATTACAGTAGGTATTACAGAAATTTATCTTTCAATATGTCATTAAGTGGGTTTGGAACTAGGATCCACTATTAGGGAGTACATACGGTGTCTAACTTTCTGTGTCTGGGATACTTCAGTCAATATAATATTTTCTAATTCCATCCATTTCCTTGCATATTTCATTAATTCATCTTTTTTGATGGCTGAATAGTATTCCTTTATACAAATGTACCACATTTTCCTTATCCACTTGTCAACTACTGGGCATTTGGGTTAATTCCATGACTTTGCTATTGTAAATAGTGCTGCAATGAGCATGGTTGTGCTTGTGTCACTATAGTGAATATCTGAATTACGAGGGATAATTCCCAGAAGTGGTATAGCAGGGTCATATGGCATTTTAATCTTTAGCTTTTTAAAAAATCACCAGACTGGTCGCCAGTGGTTGTATAAGCCAGCATTCCCACCAGCAATATAGGAGATTTCCCTTGTCTCCACATCCTCTCCAGCATTTGGTGTTGTTTGTATTGTGGATATTTGCCATCCTGATCCAGGTGAGATGATATCTCAGGGAAGTTTTGATTTGCATTTCCTGATGATTAAGGATGTAGAGGAGTTTTTCAGATATTTGTTAGACATTTTGATTTTGTCCCTGGAAAATTTTCTTTTGAGTTCCAAGGCCCATTTTTTAAAAATTTTTTTATTAAAAATGTAATTATACATTTAAAAATTTTTAACAGTTCCCTCCCTCCCCCCTCCTCCCCCCAAACCCCCTCCTCCCCCTCCTCTCCCTCCCCATCCCCCAGTGCCTCCCCCCCAATTCCCAGAGAGTCCTTTATTGTGTACGCCTGACTCTCCACTGGGTCCTCCTCTCCGATGACATATAAGGACCCAGTGGCATTTCCATAAGCCCTTTCTCTTGTTCCCCTTAAGCATAGGAGCACTACTATGGCTGTCAATCCCTTGCCTCCAGGGATCTCGGTGCCCTTAACAGATGCTAGACTTTATGAGGGCAACAGTGTGCTGGACATTGCGCAGGGCATGCAAAGTCCCATTATGATTGCTTTGGCCCCAACTATTGTTGAGAATCTTGCAAATCGTTGTTCCTCCCATCCTTTTGCTCTTACAATCTTACCGCCCCTTCTTCCGCAAATGTCCCTGAGCTCCAGGATGGGGAGAGATTAGGCTAGCCTAGTTCTATGTGATTGATATAGAGTCTCTGAAGTTCTGGATTGTGTTGATTTTCTTTTGCAGTTTTGCTGCTCCTGCAATGCCCTTCACTCCATCCTGCTGGGCACTGTATGTCACCCCCTGGCCAGAGACAAAAAGCTGTTAAACTGGAGCCTTGTTATAATAGCACATTCAAGGGTAGATGTAATAAAAGTAGGAAACCTCAGTGAGGGAGGGGTCCATCACCCATTTGCAAAATGATTACTTTTTATCTGCTAGACTATATGCACTCCCCTTCTGGTGAGATCAGGAAAGAACGTCTGTGAACTTAACCAGGTTTCTCATTACTTACTTGCAGACCTTGATGGAGGCCTATTTTCTCTGCTGTAACATGGTCCCCTCTCTCCTTGTTTCTGGTGTGGCCCTCCTACCCCATCTCTCTTGTTCATAATCCTTGCAATTACTGTGTTACATAGGTTTACTTTTGAGTGTCTCAATGTGGGCTGGGTGAGTTTGGTACTAGGAGCCACCTATTAGGGAGTACATCGGCGCTTAATTTTCTGGGTTTGGGATACTTCACTTAATATAATTGTTTCTAATGACATCCATTTCCCAGCAAATTCCAGTAATTCATCATTTTTGATGGCTGAGGAGTACTCCATTGTAAATAGATGTACCACAGTTTCCTTATCCACTCCTCAACTGTTGGACATTTAGGTTGATTCCATGACTTTGCTATTGTAAACAGTGCTGCTATGAACATGGTCGAGCTTGTGCTATCGAGGCGAACCTCTGCTGCATGGGGGATTATTCCCAAAAGTGGGATAGCAGGGTCATATGGCATTTCAATCTTTAATTTCTTTAAGAATCTCCAGACGGCTCGCCACAGTGGCTGTATGAGCCTGCATTCCCACCAGAAATGCAGCAGAGTTCCCCTCTCTCCACATCCTGTCCAGCATTTGTCGTTGTTTGTATTGTGGATTTTTCCAAGGCCCATTTTTTAACTGGGCATTTATCTCCTTGGTTTTAGTTTTTAAGTTCTTTGTGCACTCTGGATAATAGAGCTCTATCTATCTATTATTATGGTTAGTGATGATTTTCTCCCATTCTGTGGATTGCCTTGTTGCTGGGTTTACAATCTCTTTATTTGAACAGAAACTCTTTAATTTCATAAGATCCCATTTGTTGAGTATTGGTTCTAGTGACTATGCTATTGGATTTCTCTTTAGGAACTGTTGGCTTAGCCCAATCTGCTTGAGGGATTTCACCTATGGTTTTTATAGTCTTTAGCCTAATATGAAAGTCTTTGATGCATTTGGAATTAATTTTTGTGCATGGTGACAAGTATGGTTCCAGTTTTAATCTTCTGCATGCAGATATCCAGTTTTGCCAGCACCATTTGTTGAAGATACTGTTCTTTTTGAAATTTTGGGCCCCCTTTTCAAAGATTGAATTTTACCTTCTTTTTTCCTTCCTCCATCTAACCACTTGCTACAACCAGTCTATTTCCTGTCTCTAAGTTAGACTATTATAAATATTACATGTAAGTGAAATTGGATAAGCTTCCTAAAACTGGTTCATTTTATTTAGTATGATACATCCTAAATTTGATTGGATTGCCAGAAGTCCCTCTTTTAATACTGAGGAACTTATCATGATGTACATTTACCACTCATTTGTCTGTAAGAACATGAGTTACTTTTTCACTTTATCCATTGTGAATAATATTTTACAGTCATTCATGCATTTGTTTCAGTAACCACTCTCCTGTTTTAAATGGGTCTTGGTTGTAGACTTGAATGTAGAATTGCTATATCATCTAGTATTTCTGTAATTTTTAGAAGTCTTATTTGTTTTTATTTTTATTAACTTCTCTAATGGGTATGAGATTGTAGCTCATTATGGTTTTGACTTCTTAATTCTAATGTTTTTCTGATATTTTTCATCTCTTCATGTGATTATCAACTTCTATGTATCTTCTTTAGAGAAATGTTGATTAAATCCCATGCCCATTTAAAAATGATGCGTGTGTGTATGTGTGTGTGTGGGGGGGGTTGGTTGGTTTTTTACCTGTAATGATGCAATTACTGAAAGCTCTGGCTTTTTTTGATCCCAGAACACTGGGAAATCTCTTGTTTCTTCATGCCAGAGAAAACTGAGACCCTTAGGACCTTGCTTTCCAGATCTTGGTCATTTGGTTATGAATTTATTAGCAGTAATTTAATGGGTGATAATGATCCAATGAATAATCTCCCAACCCACAATTACATTTTGCATAGCTTCTAGAAAAGGTAAAGCCTTAACTCAAAAAATATATTCCAGTTTATGGAATTTTCTGGCACTGAGAAGAAATTAATACTGAGTTGGGAAACATTCAGTTTTTTTTACTAGATATTATATAGAAAACAAGCCCTGTACCTTACTTGTTGATTTTTATAATTGCATATCTTTTCCCAACTCAGTCCCTATATACAGCAGAAGAAAAACTAATAGCCCCCACCCCTAAATTTGAGTTGGGTCCTTCAAAATGAGCTTGAGGACATACTTTCACAACATTTTGTTGGTTTAATCTTTGCCAAGACATTAAGAAATTACTTTTATTTATTTTACAGTTTTTACTTTTATTTTTTAATGTTGTATACATAAAAATAGTAACTTTATTAAATTTTTAACACTTAGTACCAAATCCCATCACTCCTTTCACTTGCAACCTAGTGTTTCATCTAGTCTGTGATGACTTAATTCCTGACCTGATTCATACTCCAGCAAACATCCTAGATCAGTGGATTTACCATTGAAGAAAACACCTTTTTTTACTTCCCCATAAGCACTAGTCCTCATCAGTCTCTCAGAGAGTGTGGAGCTTCTTGAGATCTTTCTGATGTTATGGTAAGATGGTGATAAGACAGTTCCCATGCAGTTCTTATGTAAGTATACATATCTGCCATGAAATTTTGTATATCATGATTATGTCATGTCCAGGAGATAGTGCACAGCCTGCTAGCTTCTCACTTCAGGCTCTTACAATTTTGTTGGCCCCCTCTTCCATGATGTTCTATTGGCCTTGGGGTGGGGTGGGTGAGGCTTATATATCCTGTTTAGGGGCAAATAATCTGCAGACCCTTATATTCTGCATTTTGGTAAGTCATGCTTTTCAGTAATGAACACATGTAAAAGAAGCCTTCTAGGTTGAGCGGTCTTCCAATCTATGGCTATAACAACAGGCATTTGCATAGTAGTTTGGTATGCTGTTTTTCTAGCTAATGATTCATAGTCTATTCTTCCCTGGTTGTGGCACTACTGATTCAGGGAGGCCCTAGCCCGGCTCCTGAATTCAGGACAAGCCTGGACGTACAGACATGCCCTGGACATGTACCAACAGAGGACCATGCAGGCAGAGGGATGAAAAACCAATGGGAAGTGACCGTGTAACCTGCACCTGCAATGGACACCTAGTAAACAGTTAAATGACTAGTGGTTGTCCCCCCTACCCCGAGGAGGGATGGCAACACCTGATTGGACCCTGACCCTATATAAGCCCAAACACCCTTAATGACTCTGAATCTGCGGCATCTCGTCCACTGCTGCATCTCACCTGATTCCCGGGGTCTGGTGGTGACCCTGTCACCAGCTGGTCCATTCACCTCTAGTTCCGAGGCCCTGCTGTTTCCCTCTCTTCCCCCAGCTGGCCCGGCGGAGGATATACGGCAACACCTGGTAATCTATCGCTTTCCTTTAAGAATTTGCTTTTTTATGTGATGTTCTATTTTTATTTTCTAACTCTTTGAATTTGCACACGAAAACTGATAGGGGTCTAGATCAGAGGATTGTGTCTCCGTACCTCAGAAGCCTAGTATCACTAAATATGTAGGACTTTTATGCATGGACAATGAGAATTATCATGCCACTTATGTGAAAGGAATATGTTTCATTTGCAAACTTGATCATATTAATGCCCATATTTTCATGAAATGTGTAATAATGCTAAGATTTATGTAATGCATACTATGCATGAGGAACTCTTATCTTTTTTCTTCATCCTCTCTCCCTTCCTTTCTCATCAAGTGGACTAGAACCCACTTGTAGAGGTTTCCCAGGTATTTTTCTGAGGTCTGTTCTTCTGAGTATGGACTGTACTTTCACTGTGCACCCCCCTAACCCAAAGTTGCTACAGTGTAGAGTTTAGATGGATTTCCAAACTCGGATTTAGGTGTCAACTGAAGCACATATTCAAAGCATGATGGTGTGATTTAGAAACAACAGTGAGAAGAAAATGAGAGACTTCCCTCACATTGCCAAATGTTTTTAGAAGTCTAAGAATCCTGAAAACCTGGGTCTTTTGACTTCTTAGGAAACTTTCTTCATCAAATTAAGAGGATAAAATATAGTTTACTTAACAGTTCACAAAAACATGTGGATATATAATATACGGAATTCCATTTGTGAACTTGTCTCATTTCTCCTGAAATTTCAGTAGCAGGACTCCCTAAGACTTCATGTATGTAGTTATAAGCAGATCTAGAAAGGTACAATTGAGGTTGGCTGATGTAAGTGAAAGAAGTAGGGAAGGAGGAAATCTTGGCTTGGAATGAAACAACAAAGATTGAGTTAGATAATTCCAATAGCATTGAAGATTTAGTTCATAAATTATTTTTATTAGGCATTTTATTTTTGCCAAATCATACAAGCTCAATAGATACCCCTACCTCTCCCTCTCCTCTTCCCTCTGCCATCATTCCCCAATGCACTCTCCCCCCTTCCCCCTTACTTTTACACCTCTTCCCTTCCTCCCCCTCTCACAGTGCCTACCACCTTTTGCCTCCCATTCCCAAGAGCAACTATTTATGTGGGCGCTGAACCTTTCTGTGAGTCCTCCACCCTAATGAGGTTTCAGGACTCAGTGGCATAACTAGGGACCCCTTCTTGGACTGCCCGCTAGCATGGGAACTCTATTATAACTGTTTTACTCCTTGCCTCTAAGGATCCTACTGCCTGAATCTTTCTCCCCTATGATCCCTTGTGATCCATGCTAGACTTTGGGGAGTCGTTGACATGTCAGCCATTGTGCAGGTTACACAAAGTCCACTTACACTATGGCTACATCCTGGATGCTGATGCCCTGACTTGTTTGG
Organism: Typhlomys cinereus; assembly: GCA_023101885.1. Taxonomy (NCBI): domain Eukaryota; kingdom Metazoa; phylum Chordata; class Mammalia; order Rodentia; family Platacanthomyidae; genus Typhlomys; species Typhlomys cinereus. The sequence goes on from JALPQD010000579.1 coordinate 463,423, forward strand.
AATATTTTCTTATTGTTGGTCCTCCTCATCTTTTTTTCTCCCCAAGGCCATGTTTTCTGTATTAGCTTTAATTTATATTGTATTCTCTTACTATTAGACATTCAGCAACATTTTTTTCCACTCATACAAACTTGATAGGTACCCCATTCTCCTCCCTCCCTCCACCCTTCCCTGGATCCCCTTGCTCCCTCCCCCCTTTTCCCTTCCTTTCCTCCCCTCCCTCCCTTTCTCCCAGTGCCCCCTCAACCCATTCCTGAAGCATCATTTAGTGAGTATCCTTTAGGCTCTTACAATCTCGCTGTCCCCTCTTCTGCAAGGTTCCCTGAATTTTAGGATGGGGAGAGTTTTGACTGGACTGGTTCAAGATGAATAATGAAGGGTTGTTGGTGTTCAGAATTATGGTTCATTGTTTTCAGTTTTGCTGTTCATGCACTGCCCATGGCTGCATCCCAATTGGTATAGAAGGTCATCTCCTTTGAATATGTCGTTAAGTGGGTTTGGAACTAGGATCCATTTATTAGAGAGTTTATACAGCATCTAATTTTCTGTGTCTGGGATATTTCACTCGATATAATTTCTTTTAATTCTTTCCATTTCATGGCATATTTCATTAATTCATCTTTTTCTATGTCTGAGTAGTATTCCATTGTATAAATGTACCACATTTTCCTTATCCACTCATAAACTGTTGGGCATTTGGGTTGATTCCGTGACTTTGCTATTGTAAATGTGCTGCTATGAACATGGTTGTACTTGTGTCGTTGAGGTGAATTTTTGCTTTATGGGGGATTATTCCCAGAAGTGGAATAGCAGAGTCATATGGCATTTCAATCTTAACTTCTTTTAGAAATCACCATACTGATCACCAGAGTGACTATACAAGCCTGCATTCCTACCAGCAATGTATGAAATTTTCCTTCTCTCCATATCCTCTGTAGCATTTGGGGTTGTTTGTATTGTGGAATTTTGCCATCCTGACTGGGGGGAGATGATATCTCAGGGAAGGTTTGATTTGCATTTCCCTGATGGCTAGGGATGTGGAGCATTTTTAAAGATATTTGTTAGACATTTCGATTTTGGCCTTGGAAAAAATTCTTTTGCGTTCCCAGGCTCATTTTCTTTTTTAAATAATAATTATATTTTATTAAAGATATGAAGACCATCATTACAAGGTAAAGATTGCTAGGAAGTCTGAATTATAATACTAAATATTAAATAATATAGAATATTTTAAAAAGATGTGAACCAGAAGCTGAATGTTTTTAAAGCAAAAAAAAAAAATGAACTATTCAAATTTGAGCACCATTTTTCTCTAAATAATAAATGAAAGTTGCTCTTGAATCACATTTTTTTAATAGGCATGAGAATTACATTAGAGTTTATTTCCTACTTTGTTTATTTATATGAGGGAGATAATGAATCACATACACACATGCCCTGGCATGCAGGTGGGGGTCAGAGGACAATTCTTAGAAGTCAGTTCTCTCCCTCCATGAGCAGATGTTTTACTACTGAGTTTTGTACAGACCCAGCATTAGAAGTTAAAGAAGTTGGCTTCTAAGTGCAAACCTCAAGTAGTGGCCTCATAACTTTTCCACTCAGATCTGGCGAGTTGCCAGTAAGTACATAGCATGACTCTAAAGGAGCTCATGATGCATCCACAGGCCTGTGTGGCTGTAGTGGTGGCCGTCACATATCTTTCTCAGCATCCCCTTGCCCCCTGAAGCTGAGTGGTGTTCATGTAAGTTTGCTGAGACCCTGAGCATCTCTTGTCATGTTTAAGCTTTAAGCTTAGTTGGGTCCCTTCGAGCTTGTTTTCACAGGTTACTAGGCAAATAGTTTGTACTATTTCTGCAGTATATTCACTAGGAAGCTAACCATTACTTGTTTTCTTACTGAATGTATATAAACTAATATTAAATTCTGGACTAGTGTTTTCATCTTCACACCTAGTCCTTAACATGCATAGAATGCTGTAAATCTAATATTATATGAATGCTATTTTATAAAGTTTTGTTGTATGCTGTCAGTTTTCTTTTGCCAAGGTCCATTTTCTAACTGGGCTATTTATCTCCATGGTTTTAGTTTTTTAAGTTCTTTGTGTACTCTGGATAATAGAGCTCTATCAGATATGTGGTTAGTGAAGATTTTCTCCCATTCTGTGGGTTGCCTTTTTGCTGGGTTTACAATCTATTTATCTGAAGACAATTAAATTTCATAAGATTCTGTTGCAGTTTGCTTGCATGGTACTGATAAATGGCCATCAGACAGCTTAAGGGAACAAGGGTTTATTCTCTCTTACGATTCCTGGTTACAGTTCTCAGTCCAGATTTATGGGAGAGCATGCACCAACACCAGGGCTGAGGGTACTGGCCACACTATTACCATACAACGCCTGAGAGATGGACAATCCTTACTTGCCAGACCAGCATGTCTGGCCAAGTATACAGAAGGATGCCAGCTCTCTCAACCAGCTCTTCGTGATTTATTCCAGGGCCTAATCCCACCCACCATAGGCTGGCCCTTCCCCATCAGCTAGAGAAGCTCCTTCAGGTTTGCTCTGGGCTTAACTCAACTACTAATTCTCTACAAATGTGCCCAGAGCTCAAACCCTCAATAGTCAAGTTGACACCTTTGCCTAACCATGACAGATCCCATTTGTTGAGTGTTAGTTCCAGTGCCTGTGCTATTGGATTTCTGTTTAGGAACTGTTGGCCAAGCCCAATCATCTCAAAGGAGATTCCTACCCTTTCAACATGGGTTTTTATAGTCTCTCACATAATATTAAGGTCCTTAATGATTTTTGTGCATGGTAACAAGTATGGGTCTAGCTTTAATCTTCTCAATGCAGATATCCAGTTTTGCCAGCACCATTTGTTGAAGGTGCTGTTCTTTTCCCATTGAATTTTTTGGGCCCTTTTGTCAAAGATCAAATGGGTACAATTATGTGGGCTTATATCTGGGTCTTCAACCCCTATGCATTGATCTACATGTCTATTTTGGAGCAATTACCAGGCTGTTTTTATTACTATGGATTTGTAGTATAGATACCTCCAGCAGTGTTTTTGGTACTCAGGATTGTTTTTGCTATCCTGGGCCTTTTGTGATTCCATATGAATTTTGAGATTGTTTGGTCAATTTCTTTTTTTTTTTAATTTTTTTATTATTATTTATTCAACTGTGTGCATGTGTGTGTGTGTGTGTGTGTGTGTGTGTGTGTGTGTGTGTGTGTGTGTCTGTGTATATGTAGAACCACGGACGAATCGTGAACCACCATGGACGCCTCCACCTCCTTCTGCCCCGGGATTCACAGGCTCCGCCCTACCAGGACCAGAAGCGCAGGCCACCCCCGCTTCCACCTGGCCTCTATACGTGGGATCTGGGATCCGAACTCAGGACCTTCCGCCTGCAAGGCGGAGGCTTAACCCCTGAGCCACCTCTCCAGCCCGGTCAATTTCTTTAAAGAATTGCTTTGGGATTTTGATTGGTATAGCATTGAATCTGTATATTGCTTTTGATAGAATGGTCATTTTTATGATGTTGATCCTGCTGATCCAGGAGCATGGGAGGTATTTCCACCTTCTGGTGTCTTCTTAATTTCTTTTTGTAGGGTTTTAAAATTTCCATTATAAAGGTCTCTCACTTGTTTGGTTAGATTTACACCAAGGTATTTCATTTTTAGGGGCTATATTAAATGTGATTGTTTTTGTTAGGTTTTTTTCACTTTTTTCGTCCTCCGTGTATAGGTAGGCCATTGATTTTTGCACGTTTATTTTGTAACCTGCTACTCTGCTGAACTGTATTAGTTCCAGGAGTATCCTGGTGAAGTTTTTGGAATCATTCAAGTATACAATCATGTCATCTGCAAATAGAGATATCTCGACTTCCCTTTTATCTTCCTTTCTTGCCTCATGGGTCTAGCTGAGACTTCAAGTACAATATTGAATGTAAGTGTTGAGAATGTACAGCATTGTCTAGTTCCTGATTAAAGCAGGAATACTTCAATTTTTCCTCATTGAGTATAATCTTTGCTGTTGGCTTGTTATAAACAGCTTTTATTAAGTTGACGTAAGTTCCTTCCATTCCAACTGTCTCTAGGGTTTTGATCATAAAAGGATGTTGGATCTTGTCAAAAGCTTTTTCCTCATCTATGGAGAGTATCATGTGGTCTTGGACTTTGGATTGGTTTATATGATGGATTATATTTATTGATTTATTGTGCATGTTGAGCCAACCTAGTGTGCCTGGGATAAAACCTACTTGATAACAGTGAATGATCTTTTTGGTATGTTTTTGAATCTGATTTGCTAAGATTTTGTTGAGAACCTTTGCATCTGTGTCCATATAAGAGATTGGGCTATAGTTTTCTTTCTTAAGTGTATCTTTATTAGATTTTGGGATTTGTATGGTACTAGCTTCATAGAAAGAATTTGAAAGTATTCCTCCCTTCACTATTTTATGGAACAAGTAAAAGAGTATGGTGTTACTTGTTCTTTTAATGTCTGGTAGAATTGTGTGCTGAATCCATTTGGTCCAAGCCTTTTTTGGTGGGAAGATTCAATATTACTTCATCAATTTCCTCATTTGTTATAGGACTATTTGAATCAAAATTTCCTGATTCAATTCAGGTAATTTTTGCTTACTTAGAAATTCATCTATTTCTTTCAGATTATCAAATTTCATGGAGTATACATTTTTGAAATATGACCTATAATCCTCTGAATTTCTTGGGTATCAGTTGTGATAACTCTATATTTACTTCTAATTTTGTTAATTTGGGATTTCTCTCTCTTGATTTTGGTTAATTTAGCTAGGGGTATATCAATCTTTGTAATGGTTACTCTTTACTATTGCTATGAGAGAACAATAAAAGTCGAGCAACTCAAGGGAAAAAGGGACATTTATTCAGCTTAAGGTTCCAGAGGGGAGAAACAGTCTTTCACCAGGAGGACGCATGGCTGGCTGACTGAAGCTGGAGGAGGCAATGTCATTGCAGACATCTTGGAAGTTGAGAGCTGCAAGAATGTTTGGTACAAAGGCAAAATTCTCCTGGAAGTATGGTGGGACTAATCCATCTCAAGGTCCACCCCTTATGGCTGCCTTTCTCCAGCAAAGCTCCACCTCTCAAGGTGCCATGACTTTGCCAAACACATGGGACTGTGAGGGACACATTTCAAACCATGACAATCTTACTGATTTTTTTTTTTCAAAGAACCAGCTTTTCATCTGGTTGATTCTTTGTATCATTTTCCTTATCTCAGTTTCTTATATTTCTTTCCTGATTTTGCTAATCTCCTCTCTATTAGTGCTTTTGGGCTTGGATTGCTGTTGGGTCTTTAAAGCTTTAAGCTGCATTGTTAAATTATTTACTTGTGAAGTTTCCATTTGTTGATATAGGCATTAAAAGCTATACACTTATCTCTTAGGACAGCTTTCATTGTGTCCCAGAGATTTTGATATGTTGTATTTTCATTATCATTCACTTCTAGGAAATCTTGAATTTCATTCTTGATTTCTTTTTGAACGTAATTCTAATTCAGCATCACAGAATTTCCAAGAATTAGTGTATTTTCTTCTGTTTGCTGTGCTGTGGATGTCAAGCTTTAGACCATGGTGGTCTGACAGGTTACAGGGTATAATTTCAACTTTCTTATATATGTGGAATTTCGTTTCGTGGTCTACTTTGAAGAATATTCCATGGGTTGCTGAGAAGAATGTGTATTCCTTGGTACTTGGATAGAAGGTTCAATAGAGATCTGTAAGGTCCATTTCAGTAAGGGTTTAATTTAGTTCCAATGTGTCTGTTGAGTTTTTAGCCTATTGATATATCCCGTGTTGAGAATGCAGTATTGCAATCCACAAGTATTATTGTTTTGGGATTGCTTTGTTGTTTTAGACCTTGTAGCATTTGCTTAATGAATATGGAGGAACCCATGTTACTAGCATATATATTCAGTATTATGAAGTCTTCCTGGTGAATTGTTGCTGTGACTAAAATGTCATATCCTTCTGTATCTCTTATGACTTTTTTTGGTTTGAAATCAGCTTTGTCAGATAGCATAATTGCTTGTTTCCTGATTCCATTCACTTGAAGAATTTTTGATCAGTCTTTTGCTTTTAGAATGTGCCTATCTTTTGTGGTGAGATGTGTTTCCTGAAGGCAGCAGATGGATGGGTTGTGATTTCTAATCCATGTATCTAACCTGTGTCTTTTGATTGATGAGTGAATTCCATTGACATTTAAGGTTATAATGGAGAAATTGCTTTTAATTCCTGATAGTTTTTGTGTTTAGTGGCTTTCATAAGTATATTATTTAGCTTGTAGGTTGTGGTGGTATTATATTTCCCTTCTGTCCTCCTGGATATGCTTGTTCTTTTCTTCAAACTGGAGTATGTTTTCTAACATTATTTGAAGAACTGGTTTGATGGTCATGTAAGCCTTCAAGTTGTCTTTATGGTGGAAAACTTTTCTTGTACCCTCAATCATGACCAGTATTTTGAATTGGTATATCAGCCTGGGTTGACATTTGTGCTCATTCAATACTTGAAGAATGTCTCTCTAAGCTCTTCTGGCTTTTACTGTTTTCATTGAAAAATCACTTCTTATTTTAATAGGTTTACCTTTAAAAATGACTTTTTTTTTCTCTCGAAGCTCTCAGCACATTTTTTTTGTCTTGTATTTTTTTGTCTTGAAGTGTTTTGACTATATTTGCCGTGGTGAGTTTCTGTTTTGGCCATGTCAGTTTGGGGTGAGGAATGCCTCTTGTATTTGGATGAGCCTCTCTATCTTTAGATGTGGGAAGTTTCCCTTTATGATAATTTGAAAAATTTTCTCAGGTGTGGTATTTTGGGATTCTTGTTTTGGTATTCCATGAATGCACATGTAAGGCCCGTTCAAGGGGTCCCATAGCTCTTGATTATTCCTCTCAAGTATCTTTTTGCCTTTAACAACCTCTTTGATTGAACTGGTTTGTTCTTCTATTTTGTCTTCAATATCTGATATTCTATTTTCTGCTTCTTTAGTTCTGCTGATAAGACTCTGTTGAGTTCTGGGTTGAACATAGCTTGTCTTTCACTTTGAGTTTAAACTCTGCTTGAGATTGTTTTAACTTCTCTATGCTTATTTTTGTTTCTTCAACTGCCTTTTTTCATCTCCTCCAAGTGCCTGTTGTGTTCCTGTTCAAAGTGGTTGATGCGGTAATTTAACTCCTCCTGGATTTCCTCTGTCATTGTTTTGTTCATAGTAAAGACTGGGCTTTGAAAAATCATTATTTGGGGTATGGCTTTCTTGGCTATTTTCTGTGAGTTTGTTCTGGTTAGATTCTATCATTATGTCTTAGATTTTGTTTTTCATGGATTTGCTCTGTGACCTGGTCATTTTTTCTTTTATCTCTAATGTCCTTCTTTTTGCTTTTTTGTGATTTGGGCTGAACTGAATTAGATAATATTCCTACACTTAAGCAGTTATTGTTAGTGTTTGCCATGGAATTAGATAGTCCTGACTAGTGTTGGTGTTGTTTCCTAGATGAAGCTATTGTACTGCAAGTACACCAATTAAGGCAGGTTTAATAGACAGGGATTGAAGTATAATACAATAGTGCACTATTTACATTTACTTCCTTGGTGATGTGTGAGGGTGAATGCTAAAGTCCCTGAAATTGTATGGGTTTTTGAGTGGGCTAAATTAAAATGTTAAACTGTGGTTACTGACAATTGAGAATTACAGGACAGTAAGAAGCATTTACTTTTTTTTAGAGCTGGATGCACAGATTATCCTCCCTTTGAAACGGATGATTTTAGAAGTCCTCAGATGTATGGTCTTGGTCCTCTAGACTGTTGCTTGAGTTTTCTGTGAACTCTGTTGAATTCTGTGGAGCAGGGAATCCTCCAAGGGCCAGAGCAGAAAGGACCCAGTGGCTTAGCAGGGAGTGTGCTGGGGCCTGGAGTAGAAAGGATCTACTGGCTACTGGGGCCCACAGATGACCTGGGGCTTGGTGTGTGGCCTAGGGGCCTTTCTGGAGGAGAAGGAAGCCTGCTGGTGTCAGGAGCAGAAAGGAATATTAGATAGTGGGGCTACCAGGTGACCTGGGGTCTGAGGCATGGGGTGGGGGCCTTCTCCATGAGCAAAAAGGGCCAATAGGCTAGTATGACCCTAGTATGGCTTAGGGGCCATCCCCAGGAGCAAGCAGTCTGCTAGGGGCTGGAGCAGAAAGCTCGTTCATAAATTCTTGAACTACACATTCTGGCTTAATCTTGACTCTGAGACATGTTAGTTGTATAACCTTCAAAAAGTCATTCAACATTGATGTTTCATGTTTTCTCATATGTAAAATCTGAATAAAATTATCTTATATGGTACAAAAAGTGCTCAAAATAGTTCCTGAGATGTAAGCCATGTAAGTTTTTGCTTCTTTGTATTATTGCCATCTGAGCCTAGCTTGATGTGTCAACATCCTGAAAGAACTTCCAGCAAGAACATCCCTATTCATTTGGCACATTTTTTAATCTCCAGGATAATATATGCACCCCAAAAGATGGCCAAAGTGAAAAGAAACAATCCAGAAATGGGCATTCCTATGAAGTCAGAGGAATGTAATTGGAATAGGTCATGTTTATCTTGTTTTTGTCTTCATATAATAGAAAGGAGGCCTGGGTGATGATGTCTTAGGAAGTGTTTGTGGTAGAGAGTTTATGCTTGCTAGTGAGCATCTGTGTAGGTGTCTGCCTGTTATTGGCTGAACTAGAAAGCAATAGTCCTACATTACTGACATTCCTTCTTACTGACAATTGTGTTTTCAGAATGTACTTGACAGAGTCTTTGACAGTAACCTTGTTCAAATAATGCACATTAATATAATATGCTGCTTAATTTATGCAGTGGTTTCTAACACCTTGTATACCTGAGAAACAGTGAGTCCAGTCAGAACAAATTTTCAGTTTGGAATGGTTCCTTATAGATACTTTCCATATATGAGTTTATATACAATCAGTTCATCCAGAAGTATCAGTAAGGGATATATGGAAGGATTGATGAATACTCCTAAGCACCCACTAGGACTTCCAGAGTTATTCTATAAAGGTTGAACTTCTTTATGAAGAGGTTTTCATAGTCAGGCATCAGCCCCTTCACAGACCTACTCTGTATTGGTGTCAGGTAACTACTTTGAATTGAGAATGAGTTCCAATATGTGTTAATAACCAATGAAAATAAATATGTGATGGAGTGTTTGCTCCTCTTTGTAGTCCTTGTTTTGGTTGACAGAAAGTGAGATAAGTAAGCCTATGGGATAGCTTAGGAACATATGACTCCTAATTGACTTGGACTAAGCATCCACACCTCACATCTGATAAAGTGCTTGGCAGCTTAGGTCCTTTACTTGTATGTACTATGCATATATACCCCTCTACTTAAAATGTACCTAGAAACCTCAGGATCCTGCCTGCATTGAACTATATACACAGTCCCCTGTAAACAATGACACCCCCTGATAACAATCACACTTTGACAGTTTCTATTTAGACATATTCCCAGTGCATCCCAGCAGGAAGAGAGGAGAGTCAATGTAATATAAAGCAGTTTTGGGAGCATCCACAGTAGGGAAAACTGTACAACTGGGCATACATATGAATAAAATAAGATGCGTTGTGAGCAGGTACATGTGCAGTAGGAAAAATGACTAGACTACCTAATGTATCATTCAAAATACAGAATCCTCCAAGCCATACCCCTTAGCATGTAGTGCCTCTTTCTTTTAGACTCCATAAAAGAGACCTTAAGCAACAACCTTGGGCCCTTGAGTGTCTTCACTCATATGACTCACTTGCTCATTTACAGTGTATCTGATTTTACTACAACTTTGCTCTGAATAAAAATTTTCTTTGCTATTTCTGCAAATTTGTGTGGGTTTTTATTTCATTCCCATGGTTCTTGCATCCCCAATGACATTTTTGGTTCACCTCTCCAACTAAAAGCATCACCTTCCTTTGTAGAAACTACAGACCTGCCACTTGTTGACAAACTTCATCTGCTATCCATGAACTCTTCAATCTCATCATAATGACTACTACCTGGGTAATGATGACAAATTATTCAGTGAGGCTGAGATGTAGATTGGCTCACTTGAACCACAACTATATCCACGTTTGTGAGCTGACTCTGGAAAAGCCCTTTTCTAAGTAGCCAATAATTTCCAAGGGCAAGAAAGGGCTTCAAGTTAGGCTTGTTTCACATAAGGAATATGAGTTTTAAAAATATGTTGTTGCCATAAGGTGGTATTCATTTCTTCCACTGGCCCAGTGCAATGCACTAGGTCTCTCTTCAATGGTGCTTATTTCTCCAGTAGCTCTGCTATCTGCCCTTTCCTCATTAGAAACTTCAAGGCTGCTGTGATAGTTAAGCCTGGGTGTCAACTTAACACACAGGGTATTAACTAAGCTGGGCTGAGACCACCTCTGGAAAAGGATCAACTGAGACTACTTGAAAGGATAGTACACACCCTAGATCCTATCAGAACTCCAAAGCTCTCAAAGGATTCTCCCAATACTGCATCATATAAAAAGGAGCCACCAAGAAGAACAGATCCCTTCTTGCAGCTGTGCTAGGAATCATTCTTCCTTCCGGCCACTGGTTCCTTCGACCTTCCACTAGACTAAGACTCTAGGAGTTCTCCAGCCTTCAGCCAGCACCTACTTGACCACCGAACTGAGCAACTAGCTGTTGGCAGCCATCGTTGGAACTACCTCGGCTACTGCTGACGGCCTTCGCTGGACTACCTTGGCCATATCTGTAAGCCAACTTAATAAATTTCCTATATATATATTATATATATATATATTCGTTCTGTGAATTCTGTGACTCTAGAGAACCCTAACTAATACAGAAATTGGTACCAGAAGTGGTTCTAGAGAAGCAGAATTGTAAGAATGAATTTTACTGGCAAGTTTTGTGATTTCTGGAGCTGGCTTGTTGACCCAGTGCCAGTGGCTAAAGACTCCCCTAGTAGCATGGAGGACACTGTTTGGAGTGAACTGTTTCTAGAACTGGTAAAAGTAGGTGTGTTGGACAGTCTTGATGCCCCTCTTGTGAGGATTGAGAAGCTCAGCGATTCTGTATATGGAACTTTACAAAAAATTAGTAAGAATAAGGAAAATGATGACGCTGGCTGGTTGTTCCTAGCATCTCTCATTAAACTACAAATGGAAAAGGAAGATCTCAGCGAGGAAAATATCCAACTCAGAAAGTGCATAAACAACTTAGAAGTTTCTAAGTGTGCCCTAGAAGAGAATCTTCTCTCCAGTAGCAATAGGGCTCGAATTGCTGAAAATCAAACCCAAACTTTGATTATTAGAGTGGCTGAGTTACAACATAAATTAAATTCCCAGCCTCGAAAGGTGTCGGCAGTTAAAGTAAAAGCACTGATTGGTAAAGAGTGGGATCCTGAAAAGTGGGATGCTAATGTGTGGGAAGACCAAACTGATGATGAGGACGAGGAGGTTGAACCCTCAACTTCTGGTGCATTTATTCCACCTGAGGAAATGGTCTCCCCACCCTTAGAAGAGGATGAATCCCCACACCCACCCTCTACAAAAGTGCCGTTTTCACCTTTGCCACGAGTAAATACTGAAGTTACATCATGCGCACCTGTGATTGCTTCCAGGCCTATAACTAGGCTCAAGGCTAAACAGGCTCCTAAAGGTGAAATAGAAAGTGTGGTCCATGAGGAGGTGCGCTATACCCCTAAAGAACTCCATGACTTTTCTAACACGTTTAAGCAGCAATCTGGGGAATACCCCTGGGAATGGATTGTAAGGCTGTGGGATACTGGTGGAAGGAGCATAAAACTGAATAAAAGTGAGTTCACAGAAATGGGCCCATTGAGTAGAGATTGTAGGTTTAACACTGCTAGTCATAGAGTTAAAAATGGTGCCAAGAGTTTATTCGAGTGGGTAGCTGAAGTATTTATTAAAGTTTGGCCATCCGAAAAGGAACTGGAGATTCCAGACATTCCTTGGCTTAATGTTGACGATGGGATTAAGAGGCTCAGGGAAATTGGTATGCTTGACTGGATATGTTCTTTAAAATCCAATTCTCAATGGGAGAATCCAGATGACATGCCTTTTACCAGAAATGTACTTAATAAATTGGTGAGAGGGGCAGCACCAAATATGAAGGCTCCTATCATTGCTCTTCTCCTTGTTCCAGACCTAACAATGGGAGATGCTGCCGCCCAGTTGGAAGACTTAAATTCAATGGGCCTAGGTGGATCGAGGAGTAGTAGGGGCCAAGTGGCAGCATTGAATCGCCAATGGCAAAGTAAGCGTACTAACCATAATGTGCAGCCTAGACAGAACAGTACTTATGAGGGTCTCACACGCTTAGAGCTTTGGCATTGGCTAATTAACCATGGTGTCCCCAAAAGTAAAATAGATAAGAAGTCTACAAAGTTCTTATTTGACCTGTACAAGCAGAAAAATTCTAACAGAAATGAAGGAAAAGCTGCCTTTACTCGTAGTAGCAGAGAATCATGGCCTGTCAACCAATTTCCAGACTTGAGCCAGTTTACAGATCCAGAACCCCTTGAATGAAGGGGAGGCCGGGTTCCTTTAAGGAAGGACCTTGACACCATAGCAAAAAGCTTTAATATTAGTCTTTCTTCTGTCCTTCCACAAAGGGACCTAAGGCCTTTCACTAGAGTAACTGTGCATTGGGGGAAAGGAAATAATCAGACATTTCGGGGTTTACTAGATACTGGGTCTGAGTTGACATTGATTCCAGGAGACCCTCAAAAGCATAGTGGCCCTCCAGTTAAAGTAGGGGCATATGGAGGTCAGGTGATTGATGGAGTTTTGGCTAATGTTCGACTCACAGTAGGTCCAATAGGTCCCCGAACTCATCCAGTGGTTATTTCCCCAGTACCAGAATGTATAATTGGAATAGATATACTTAGAAGTTGGCAGAACCCTCACATTGGTTCCTTGAAATGTGGAGTAAGAACCATTATGGTTGGGAAGGCCAAATGGAAGCCTTTAGAATTGCCTCTACCAAGGAAAATAGTGAATCAGAAACAGTATCGTATCCCTGGAGGAATTACAGAAATTAGTGCCACCATAAAGGACTTGAAGGATGCAGGGGTGGTGGTTCCGACCACCTCTCCTTTCAACTCCCCCATTTGGCCTGTGCAGAAGACAGATGGATCATGGAGAATGACTGTTGATTATCGCAAACTTAACCAAGTTGTGACTCCAATTTCAGCCGCTGTACCAGATGTGGTTTCGTTGCTTGAGCAGATAAACACATCTCCTGGTACTTGGTATGCAGCCATTGATCTTGCAAATGCTTTTTTCTCCATACCTATTCATAAAGATCATCAGAAGCAATTTGCCTTCAGTTGGCAAGGCCAGCAGTATACATTTACAGTGTTACCTCAAGGGTATATTAATTCTCCAGCCCTATGCCATAACTTGGTTCGCAGAGATCTTGATCGCTTGTCTCTTCCGCAAGGTATCACACTAGTCCATTATATAGATGATATTATGCTGATTGGCTCCAGTGAGCAGGAAGTAGCAAGCATTTTGGATTTGTTGGTAAGGCATATGCGCAACAGAGGATGGGAAATAAATCCAAACAAAATCCAAGGACCTTCCACTTCAGTAAAATTTTTAGGAGTTCAGTGGTGTGGGGCATGTGGAGATATCCCCTCTAAGGTAAAGGATAAATTGTTCCACCTGGCCCCTCCCACCACTAAGAAAGAAGCACAGCATTTGGTGGGCCTGTTTGGATTTTGGAGGCAGCACATTCCTCACTTGGGTGTGTTACTTAGGCCCATATACCAAGTAACTCGGAAAGCTGACAGCTTTGAGTGGGGCCCAGAACAAGAGAAGGCTCTTCAGCAGGTTCAAGCTGCTGTACAGGCTGCCTTGCCACTTGGACCATATGATCCAGCAGACCCAATGGTATTGGAAGTGTCTGTTGCAGATAGAGATGCTGTTTGGAGTCTCTGGCAGGCTCCCATAGATGAATCACAGAGGAGACCCTTGGGATTTTGGACCAAGGCCCTGCCATCATCCGCAGACAATTACTCTCCTTTTGAGAAACAACTCTTGGCTTGTTATTGGGCCTTAGTGGAAACTGAACGTCTGACAATGGGTCACCAAGTTACCATGTGACCTGAGTTACCCATCATGAGTTGGGTGTTATCTGACCCAGCAAGCCATAAAGTTGGACGGGCACAGCAGCAATCTATCATCAAATGGAAATGGTACATATGAGACAGGGCCCGAGCGGTTCCTGAAGGCACAAATAAGCTACATGAAGAAGTTGCCCAAATGCCTATGGTTCCCCAACCTGTTGCAATGCCTGTTCCCAAGCATGCACCTATGGCCTCCTGGGGTGTGCCCTACGATCAGCTAACTGAAGAAGAGAAGACTAGGGCCTGGTTCACAGATGGTTCTGCTCGCTATTCTGGTGCCACCCAGAAGTGGACACCTGCAGCGTTGCAACCCCTTTCTGCAATAACCCTAAAGGACAGTGGAGAAGGGAAATCTTCACAGTGGGCAGAACTTCGGGCAGTGCACATGGTTGTACACTTTGCCTGGAAGGAAAAATGGCCAGATGTGCGACCGTATACTGATTCATGGGCTGTAGCCAATGGTTTGGCAGGATGGTCAGGGACTTGGAAGGAACATAATTGGAAAATTGGCGAGAAAGACATCTGGGGAAGAAGCATGTGGATAGATCTCTCCCAATGGGCAAAGGACACAAAGATATTTGTGTCTCATGTAAATGCTCATCAAAAGAGAACATCGGCAGAAGAAACATTCAATAATCAGGTGGATAAGATGACCCGTTCTGTGGATAGTCAGCCTCTTTCCCCAGCCATTCCTGTCATTGCCCAATGGGCCCATGAGCAAAGTGGACATGTTGGCAGAGATGGAGGTTATGAATGGGCTCAAAAACATGGACTTCCACTCACCAAGCCTGACCTGGCTACAGCTGCTGCTGAGTGCCAAATCTGCCAGCAACAGAGACCAACGCTGAGTCCTCGATATGGAGCCATTCCTCGGGGTGACCAACCAGCAACATGGTGGCAGGTTGACTACATTGGACCACTTCCAAGATAGAAAGGGCAGCGCTTTGTTCTTACTGGGATAGATACTTATTCTGGTTATGGATTTGCCTTACTGCATGTCATGCTTCTGCCAAGACTACCATCCAGGGACTTACAGAATGTCTTATCCACCATCATGGAATTCCACACAGCATTGCTTCTGACCAGGGAACTCATTTCACAGCTAAAGAAGTACGGCAGTGGGCTCATGACCATGGGATTCATTGGTCTTACCGTGTTCCCCAACATCCTGAAGCAGCTGGCTTGATAGAACGGTGGAATGGCCTTTTAAAGGCACAATTACAGCATCAATTAGGTGGTAATAGTCTGGAGCGATGGGGCAGAATTCTCCAGAAGGCAGTATATGTCTTAAACCAGCATCCAATATATGGTACTCTGTCTCTTATAGCCAGGATTCACGGGTCCAGGAATCAAGGGGTAAAAACAGGAATAGCTCCTCTTACTATCTCTCCTAGTGACCCATTAGGAAAACTCTTGCTTCCTGTTCCCTCAAGCCTGTATTCCACTGGCTTAGAAGTTTTGAGTCCAAAGCAGGGAATGCTTCTGCCAGGAGACACAGCAACTATTCCTTTGAACTGGAAGGTAAGGCTTCCTCCTGGTTATTTTGGACTTCTGATGCCCTTGAGCCAACAGGCTAAGAAAGGAATAACAGTATTAGGAGGGGTGATTGACCCAGACCACCAAGGAGAAATTGGACTGGTTCTCCACAATGGTGGTAAGGAAGAATATGTCTGGAGTATAGGAGATCCACTAGGGCGTCTCTTGGTATTACCATGTCCTGTGATTAAGGTCAATGGGAATTTACAGCAACCCAACGCAGGAAAGACAGTAAATGGTCCAGATCCTTCAGGAATGAAGGTATGGATAACCCCTCCAGGTAAAGAGCCAAGACCTGCAGAAGTACTTGCTGAAGGTGGAGGAAATACAGAATGGGTAGTAGAAGAAGGCAGTTATAAATACCACCTAAGACCACGTAACCAGTTACAGAAATGAGGATTATAATTGCCATGAGTGCTTCTGGTCTAGACTGTCAAGAATAAACTTGTGCATGTGCACATACTCTTAAGAAGATATTTATATAATGTAATATAATGTTAATCTTTAGTTATGAGATGAAATGCTGTAATCTACATTATGATATTGTGTTATGGGACACTAAGACTAAGCATTTCTCAAAGGGCATTGACATTGATCTTGGAAAAAAATAAGGCGTGTGCGGTTGTACGTGGATAGCTATATTATGTTAGGCGGAACTATGAATCTTACTGTTTTATTTGGAGAATTTTTAATGGCCTAAGGAAATGTGATTTGGTGTCCAGTTGACAAGGGGTGGACTTGTGATAGTTAAGTCTGGGTGTCAACTTGACACAGAGGGTATTAACTAAGCTGGGCTGAGACCACCTCTGGAAAAGGATCAACTGAGACTACTTGAAAGGATAGTACACACCCTAGATCCTATCAGAACTCCAAAGCTCTCAAAGGATTCTCCCAATACTGCATCATATAAAAAGGAGCCACCAAGGAGAACAGATCCCTTCTTGTAGCTGTGCTAGGAATCATTCTTCCTTCCGGCCACCGGTTCCTTTGACCTTCCACTAGACTAAGACTCTAGGAGTTCTCCAGCCTTCAGCCAGCACCTACTTGACCACCGAACTGAGCAACTAGCTGTTGGCAGCCATCGTTAGAACTACCTCGGCTACTGACAGCCTTCGCTGGACTACCTCGGCCATATCTGTAAGCCAACTCAATAAATTTCCTATATATATATTTTATATATATATATATTCATTCTGTGAATTCTGTGACTCTAGAGAACCCTAACTAATACTGCTGCCAACACAGCTCTCCTGAATCAAGCAAAGCAGTCCATCATCTTCAAATCCAACTTTGCCAAAGTCCTTGTTACTTTCACCACACACTGGACCCAAACAATCCACAATTCTCTCAGCCTTCCTGTTCTCCAAATGGGCCATTAAACTCTGCAAGAATGGTACTTGTGATCCACAGTCCAAAATCTTCAAACATTTCTGAGTTTCTCCAACAAAGCCGTCCAAAATCCACAAAAGTCACAGATCCAGATTTATCTGCAAACCCTTCTCTTGGTACCAAATTCTGTGGTAGTTACTCAGTATTGTTGCTGATAAACTACCACCGAATCGCTTAAAGGAATAAGGAGTTTAATTTTCTCTTACAGTTGAGTGGTTACAGTTTTTAGTCCAGCTTGGCAGGAGACCATCACCAAAGGGCCAAGTCCAGCTTGGCAGGAGACCATCACCAAAGGGCCAAGTCCAGCTTGGCAGGAGACCATCACCAAAAGGCCATCCACATAATGGCATAGAGAGGGTTTATTCTTACTTATCAGACCAGCATATTTGGTCTAGTATACAAAAGGATGCCAACTCTTTCAAACAGTTTCCTTCATCTTATTCACATGCTGAGAGACTAGTCCCACCCATCACATACTGGGCCTTCCCCATCAACTAAACAATCTCCTGCAGGTTTACTCTGGGCTTAACTGGCCTACTAATTCTCTACAAGTGTGTTCAGAACTTGAACCATGAACCATCAAATTGTTACATGTATTTAACTATGACAAATAGGTGTACAACTGGAAAAGATGCTCAGGGCAGTGTCATTTAAATAATGCTGTGTAGCAGATAGACATGGTTTTCATCCAACTTTTATGATGAAGAAACTTAGATTCACTGAAGTTTAAAGATTTCTTTGTTTATTTAATTAGTAATAAGAGTTAAGATTTCTTATGAACTATTCTGTGAGCACCACATTATGTTAAGCCAATAGAAAATCCTGAAGGACATATAGTATTAAATAATTTTAAAAATGATGAGCAGTTGATCATTTAAGGGCCAAATATAAGTGACAATTAATAGGGACAGATGGGTGATAGATAATTTTAATAAGACCACACATTGATTTTGCCATTTTTAAGTCATCAAATGAGATATTCAATCTCAATAATTGATTTGGAGTGAAACTCGGCATCCCATAATACCTTCTAAAATGATGACTGGTTTAGATGTCTAATGAATAGCTACCAGGTCAGAGGTAAGGTTTAATTTATTCTTATCGATAATCTTAAAATGGCAGCCAATGAAATTTTTATGAAACATTAGCCCCATTAGACTCTATAAATTATGGACCGAACTACCTCTTCCATCTCTTCTCTGAGTGCTTTTTACATTCTGATTCAGCCCTAGTGTGTGTTTAATATTACAAATTCATATTTACCTATTTGACCAATGACTGGGAATGTGTTGCATGACAAGAAGATTGTTGTGCAAATAAAAAGATGGTTAACAACCCCAGGTTGAAGAAATGGCTTTTATTCAAAGGAATGATGATTATTTCATTGTATCAAAAGAAATGACAAGGGAGAGTAACACTTCAAAACATAGTTAAGTAAGCTTTACCATATACCATTAAATATTGTAAGCACTTTACATATTGAAATGCTCCACATTTTCTGACCCTGGTAACCCTTGTTTACAAAATAACCACAATAGCAGAAATGTTATGTGTTTTGGCAGTTCCTACTGCCAGTGAATGGTAGAGCTGACTCTTAGCTAAAAGGACACACACAGGGTTATGTGGCTTTATGTTCTTTGCTAAATTTGCTTTAGTTTTTTTTTGGAGACAGGCTCTCATTCAGTTCAGGGCAGCCTTGAACTCTTGGTTTTCCTATCATCTCTACCTTCCAAGTTTTAAGATTATAGGTGTATGCCACCCTGCCTGTCTGACTCTTATGTTTATAATCATTAAAAAGTAAATATTCAAGTCTAATTTTTTTGTTTTCTGTGTAGAGTTGGAGGGTGGAGTTAAGGGTTGAGAATAATTGACAAAAATTGAAATAGTAGAGAGTAGTAAATGGAATCATGGTGTTGAAAACTTGTGTAAGTCTTGAAGAGGCATGGATCCAGTTTTCCTCTAATGTAATTATCTCCCAGTTATTGAGCACTTTGATGCAGCTATGGTAAAAGCAGAACTAGCATTTACACAGATTTTATCAGCTGGTTTGAACCAATAATGGAGAGACAAGGGAGTTCAAAGTGTTGACATGAGTCACTGAAAAGGTGTATGGAGAAATGTAAACTGAATGAAAATCAAGACAAAGGAATCCTAGCTGATAGAGTAGGAGAAAGGATAGAAATCATTATGACTTGACAGTGATACAGGGTCACATTCCATAGTTTATTTCTCTTTCTAGCAATTAAAGATTCATATCCTTGTTCTTAAAACCTTTGATCATTTACATAGGTTGGTAAGGATGTGGTGTATGTACGTGTGTGTTCCAAATGACTTCGATAATAGTTTTATTATTTATTTAATTATTCATTTTTGGCATATGAGAACGCACGTGTGTGTACGTGTGTGTGTGTGTGTGTTTGTAGGTATGTACCTGTTATCTGTTGAGGCCCTTGGGGTTACACAGAGAATTATTTTGGATTGCTCTTTCACCTTATTTCTTTGCTCTAGGGTTTTCTGTGCTCCACCTTTCTGGGCCAGAACTGCAGACCACCAGCATTTCTGCGAGCATTTTTACATGAGACTTGGGGATCTGAACTGAGGTCCTTTTGTTTGGGAGGCAAAGAGTTTAACTTCTGAGTCATATCTCCAGCCCCTAATTTATTATTTTTAATCTGTGGTTTGTTTCTGCTCACTTGAAGTAATCTTTTTGAATAATGTCTTTCCTCACTATTTCCAACTTTGTGTTTTCTTTGCCAGTGTATACTTCAAGGACAGGGACAGCAGCACATAGGTTTAGCTCTAGGGATGGGAATGGATATCTAAAGAATTCAAATAGGTACTCTTCAACCCACTTTTTATTTTTTTATTTATTTCTTCCACTCATACAAAGTTGATAAATACATGGGTTTGGAGAGGTGGCTCAGTGGTTAAGCCTCTGCCTTACAGGCAGAAGGTCCTGAGTTCGGATCCTACACCCCACATATAGACGCCGGTGAAGCGGGGGCGGCCTGCGTTTCTGGTCCTGGTAGAGCGGAGCCTGTGAATCCCGGGGCAGAGTAAACAAGGAGGAGGTGGAGGCGTCCATGGGGTTCCCAAGTTCGTCCGTGGTTCTACACACACGCACACACACACACACACACACACACACACGAACATGCATACACACACAACTGAATAAAAAAAAAAAAACAAAGTTGATAAATACCCCATTCCCCTCCCTCCTTCCCTCCACCCCTCCCTGGATCCCCTTGCTCCCTCCCCACTTTTTCCTTTTCCTCCCCCTCTCCCTCCCTTTCTCCCAGTGCCCCCTTCCCCACCCATTCCTGGAGAATCCTTTAGTGTGCATGTCAAACTTCCCTCTGGGTCCTCTTCTCTGATGAGATGTAAGGACACAGTGGCATTGCCTAGAACTCTTTTTTGTGTTCTCCTTTAGTACAGGAACAACTATTGTGGCTGTTATTCCCTTGCCTCTAAGAATCCCAGTGCCTGTGATACATGCTAGACTTTGGGGGTTCAATGATATGTTGGTAATTGCACAGGTCATGCAAAGTCCTGTTATGATTACTTCGGCCCTCACTTGTGTGGAGTATCTTGCATATCGTTGCTTCTCCCCATTTTTAGGCTCTTACAATCTTACCACCCCCTCTTCTGCAAATTTCCCTGAGCTTTAGGATGAAGAGATATTAGGCTGGCCAGGTTCTAAGTGGTTGATGTAGAGTCTCTAATTTTCTGAATTATGTCATCCCACTTCTTAAGACATCCACTGTAATGAATAATTTTTAAGAAAAATTCTAGTTTAGATAGTAGTCTGTCACTTTGCTAAAAAAATGAATTTCAGGAGCAGCAAAACTGAAAAAAAAATCAATAAACCATAATTCAGAATAAATAAAAAAGAATTTATTACAATAAAATGATAACATCTTAGATAAAAGCTAAAAAAAAGTGCTTTCTCAGATACAGTCCAATAATCTTGCATAGGAACTCCAGTTAGGGCAGATTTATGTGGTGACAGTTTTAAAAACTACTCTCCTTTGAAATACCTAGGAGTTTCACAGCTTTCCTGAACCCACTTGGAGATGTCAGAGATTGTAATAACAGCTCTGTGAATGGTTGGCAATAGAAACAGGCTTGCTGTGTGCTGTTCTCAAAAGCAGTACCTTCAGTGGCCCAGTCCGCTACTGTCCTCAGTGTAATAGCTCTGAGAAGCTGGAGAAGGAAATGAAATCTTATATTTGAAAACAATCTGTCCAACTCCTTCCCAGGGTGATGGGAAAGAAGATAGAAGGGGAGACAGAGAAGAGGGAGAGAGAGGAGATGAAGGGGAGGATAGACATGGCAAACTATATTATTCAATAGATCTGATTTGATTAAGTTTTCTTCACATTTAACCAGGGAAAGGTCTTGAATTGTATTTAGATCTCATCTTCCCATTTTATTTAATTTAGCTACTTTGATCATTTTTATGTATCGATCATGTGGATCTTTTGGTGTAATTAGTTTTGGAGCTTCAGTCAATGTACTGGCAATCTTTTGGGAAACAGACACATCACTTTGCTAGCCCCAGGACAAACAGGGACCCAGGGCAGTAGCTGGCCATTATTTAATCCATCTAGTCCCATGACCATTCTAAGGAATTTGGATTGAATTCAGAAGCAAGGTATTTTAACCTGTTGAAATCAGATTGCATTAGGAGAGCCCTGTCAAACTAAAAACACCATTTATTTATAAACATCAATAATGTTCATAAGAGACATGCCTGAATTTTGAGCACCTATTTTTTTTTTACCTCAGCACAGTTTACTAATTAGCAGCATAGAGTAGCAGTTAGGCTAAATTAGCTATCAGATACTTTGCTGAGTCCAAGTCCTATCTCTATCTTGTTAGCTCTATGGTCTTAAGAAGATTATGTGATATGGTTTAAACTTCCAGACACTTTTTAAGATGGAAGCATTATTAATAGTTCTCTGCTATTACATTAGTTGTAGTACACTATTAAGTATTTTGTCAATATCAACTGATACTAGTACTTTATATTTTTCTTCAAAGAAATGATTTCATTTCAAACAACAGTTAAGCCAATGTTGTAGTTGATTTCTTTTTGTTTCTGTGAGGACATACTCATATTCAAGCAACTTCAGGAGAAAGGAAATATTAATTTGACTTATGGTTCCACAGAGGGGATATAGTCCATTACCATGAGAATTGCATAGCAGATGTCATGGTTGCAGGCAGAAACAGGATAGCATAAAGAGGCAGAGAGAGTAACAATTCACATTCAAACTATGACAGATAATAATGATTTTTTGGAGGCAAGGTACTTGCTATGTAACTCTGCTTTGCTTGGTACACACTATGTAGCTCATCTAAGCTAACCTAAAATTCATGACAATTGTCCTACTCCAGTGTATTGATGGTTAGATTTAAAGGCATGTGCTATAACACCTGGTTGATTTTTTTGAAACACTAATGAAATTGGCTTAGCTCTATAGGTATATATCTTCATATGTAAAAAACCAACATAAATAAACATACCAATTATAAATATTTATGTATATATCCTCCTGTCTCAGCCACAAGAAAACTGGGATCACAGGTGTGTGTCACTGGGTACAGGTCTTCTAAATATTCTAATAGATATCTGTGAAATTTATTATCAAGGTATTAAATGTAAGTTGTACTAGGAAAATTTGAGAAGCATATTGTACAGGTGGCCAGTGAATTCCCACATAGGGTGATCAGAAAGATTCATTGCTCTAATTGGGGCTGGAGAGATAGCTCAGGGATTAAGACTGTCTTGAAAACAGAAGGTCCTGAGTTTGGATCCCAAGTCCCATATAAAAACGCCAGGTGGAAACTCCAGGAAGCCTGCACTTCAAGCCCTTGTGGGCAGAGCCTGGAAAATCCCAGAGCGAAGCAAGAAGGAGGTAGAAGCAATCCAGGATGATTCCACAAGGAATCATCCAGGACCTATCCTTGGACCTCCACAGATTCATACAATGCCTTCGGACACACACACACACACACACACACACACACACACACACACACACACCAATAAATATAATAATAAAAATATTTTAAAAAAGAAAGATGTAGGGCTGTTTTTAAATTTAATACTTTTTATCACAGGATTTAACTTTGGTTAAATGTAGAATTACTGCAAGATGTAACTGACTCCCCCACACCTTAGCTCCACTTCATCTGGACATTGTTTTTGCAACATAATTCAAAAGCAAAAACTCAAACCAAAAGATTCACAGTGGTTTGTTTTAGGCCTCATTAAAATTCCAGAGTTACAAAGAAAGCATCAAAACGTATCCTCACACAGTCCAGATCTAATAGTGAGTTGTGGAGCAAGGGAGATGATGGGTGGAGTTATGGAGTTGGTTTCTTATCTTCATTTTTTTCTTCTCTGCCCCAGGTCTTTGGATTGAGTTCATATACAAAATGCATCCTCGAAGCCTATTCAGGGTCTCTAGCTCTCAGATATTTCCATGTTCTTCTGAACATTGTTCCTTTAGTGTTGCCCTTCCTGGTGTTGACAGGCTTGTCATGTAGCTGACTGACATGATAGAGTATTATTTACCATTCTGGTAGTGCTTTACATTACAATTTTAGTTTACAAATGAAGTGATCATATTGTAGAAATTTGGAAATGCCAAAAAATAAAGAATATGTGTTGAGATCAGACAATGGATGGCTCAAATCTGCCTGTAAGACAGAAAAGAGGTCTGCCTAGAGAAAGGACATTTTAACAATAAATCTGAAACATGAGTAGAAGTCATTTGGATGAAGCATTGCAAAAGTAAAGAATGGTTTAAGTCAAGGGTTTTGTTCAAGGTTCCATAGAGGAAAAGATTGATGCTAATGAGAAACTTAAGTCAACTTGAATGAAACAAATACACAAAGGCAAGGGTTAGATATGATTTGGTTTGTAGGTTATGTTAAAGATCCTAATGAGTAACAAATATCTGAACGTTTTGAGCAACAGTGAAATTCATGTGTTGAATGAAGCACTAAACTTTGGGTTCACCACAAACTGGAGTTAGGTTATCTAACTCTGATTATATTTTCTTTTGACTTTAATGTGGACCTTATCTGTATAGGCAGTATAGAAATGGTGTACTAATTTAGGGCACTCCAAACAGTGACAATTTAATTCTGAAAATGTGTCTCTAAATTTCCTGTGCTTTCCTGTTGGGACCATGTCCTTACCTTTGATTTATTTATTTATTTATTTAGTTTTTAATGATGGGGTTGAAACCAAGTTTTTGCACAAGTGAAACAAGTACTCCACTACTGAGCTGCATTTCCAGCTCCTACCTTTTTATTTATTTATTTATTTACTTATTTTTAAATTTATTTTTCTGCTCATACAAATGTAATAGGAACCCCTGTCCCCTCCCTCCCTCCACCCCTCTCTGTTCCCTCTCTCCTTTGCCCCTTCCTTTCTCCCCTCCCTCCCTTTCTCCCAGTACTCCCTCCCCCCATCTCTGAAGCATCCTTTAGTGAGTATATCAAACTTTCCTCTGGGTCCTCCTCTCTGATGAGGTGTAAGGACTCAGTGGCAATTCCTAGAACTCTTTCTTGTGTTTCCCTTGAGTATAGAAACATTAATGTGGCTGTTAATTCCTTGCTTCTAAGGATCCTAGTGCCTGTAATCCATGCTAGAATTTGAGGGGTCAATGATATGTTGGTCATTGCGCAGATCATGCGGAGTCCTATTATAATTGCTTCGGCCCTAACTTGTGTGGAGTATCTTGCATATCATGACTCCTCCCATCCTTGTGCTCCTACCTTTTTAAAAGCCACTATTTTTGGATGGAATGACAGATTCATGAAATGTCCTGAATCCAATCATAAACATTCTTAGAATAATCCCTCATCCTATGGACTAGGTAGGTGGTAGTTTCTGAATCGCTTAAATGCCTCCCAAATGTCCCACCTGAACAGGTGGCCACCAAATCATCATCTAAACCCAATTCTGAGAACACTTGATATCAATACTATTGCTTTTGTCCTCAGGGCTGAATAACACATCAATACAATTAATTGAATGATTTACTGTTCCTTAGGGTGCCTGAATTTCATGGATGTAGTCTAAATGGAATTAATTGTGGACTAATTAAAATGCTTTCTGCTTCCCTCTCAAGTTTCCCCTTGGGCATTAGCTGCAGTGAATCTTGAACGTTGCAGAAAACTGTAAATTATTGCTTGGCTCAAAGAAAAAATTGATTGCTTTCCTAATACTTATTGAACATTTTAAAAAGATGTTTAAATCTCTACAAGTTTTAGATAATTAAAATTATAAATCTTTGCTCTTTGAACAGGAATGAAGTAGGGATCATAGGTATAAATAGTACCATGCTGAGGTGATTCATCTTGTGGCTTCATGCTTATTATGGTAACAAGTGTTATCCTTAGTGGAACTTTATGTTTGCTGCCTCTTTGTCTCCTATCATTGCAGTACTTAGGTATCTTATTGAGCTGGCCATTGCCTCCTACTGTAGAACTTGTCCAATGCTAGACTCTTTCCCCCTGTGACAGCAAAGATTTATCTGTCCAGTATTTCATTCCTTAAGGGTCTTTCCTAGATGTTAGTGTGATAGCCAAATCTCAATGGGTTGACACAGTTACTTTTTTTTATGTACATTACATATAGATAGATTGGATACTTTTGATTGGCTAGAGCCTTTATCTCTAGGTATTCAGGTCATTTTCATCTTTTGCTTTATCCATTCTAGATATAGCCATCCCAATGTTGTCATGATCTTCTGCATCAGCCTGGAAGAAGAAAGGAGGTGGAGAATCAGATGTGTGAGGTTTTTGTGAACTAGAACTTACAGTGCAACTTGTATTCACAGTTGCAGGACATGCCTGATGCCAAGTAAAGGACAATAAATAAATTAGAGTGCAATTTATCTCTGTTGTATCTTTGTTTTCTGTAGAATTATCTACTTTTTACTGCACAAGGAGCATTCAAAACACTGATATCGTGTTGGAATATCTGTCTTCTTTTAGGTCTAGTAATAGTTGTTCTATGTACCTGAGTGTTCCAGTATTGGGTGTATAGAAATTCAGAATTTCTATTTTTTTTGCCAAAGTAATTAACTAACCCCTTCACCATTATATAATGATTTACCTTGCTTCTTTTCATTGATATGGATTTAAGGTGTACTTACATATGTTGCAGTATGGCTGCCTTGTTTTCTTTTGGATCCCATTCTCACAGCACGTCTTTTACAATCACTTTTTTTTTTTCAGTCTACATGTGTTCTTTGAGGATATGTGATTTTTCTTGCACATGAGTCTAGTATGTTTTTATTTCATCAAACACTTCATTATCTTTTAACTGAAAAATTTATCTGTATTCAAGATAATTTAAAATAATAATTTGTGATAAAATAATTAAAACTAAAACTATATTGAGCTTGTTTTTGAATGTATTGTATACATGAATTGTCAAAGAACAAAGCATATCAATAAATAAAGGGATAAAAGTTTGCTTTCTTTTATGAATTGCTTCCATCTCTTCTTGAAGTTTCTTTGTTAGTGTAATTAATCATTTATTTGCTTTCTTCAAGCTTATTGAGTTTCCTTAGACAACTGTTTCGGTCCTGCACCTGAGTTTTCTGATACTGATTACTACCTGGTCAGCTCTTAGAATTTTATATTGGTTAAAAAAGGTCGCAGTTTTCTGAAAGTTCTTGGTGCTTGTGGTGTTAAATATTATCTGTGGGTTGAAAAGCTCGTTATTTCTTTCTAACCTGACTTTATGCCTGTTTTCCAGAAATTGTACAATGGCTGCTTATTTTCTCTGAACCTGTGATCACTTCCACCATGTTAGCACTAGGTGGCATCAGAGCTTCAAGTTACTCTGAGTGGACATGGAGTATGTTATCCCTGTTTAAACACTAGAGGGAGACACATACCTGGGGTTTGTTCCAAATCCGTAGTGGATGTGTTGCTTAGAATTAATCAGGGGAGGAGCAAT
This sequence comes from Typhlomys cinereus, assembly GCA_023101885.1. Lineage (NCBI taxonomy): Eukaryota > Metazoa > Chordata > Mammalia > Rodentia > Platacanthomyidae > Typhlomys > Typhlomys cinereus. Next base: position 490,531 of record JALPQD010000579.1, read on the forward strand.
GATATGCAAGATACTCCACACAAGTTAGGGCCGAGCAATCATATTTGGACTTTACATGCCATGCGCAATGTCCAACACATTATTGACCCCACAAAGTCTAGCATTTGCTAAAGGCACTAGGATCCTGGGAGGCAAGGGATTGACAGTCACAGTAGTGTTTCTATGCTTAACGGGAACACAGGAAAGGGTTCTGGGAAATGCCACTGGGTCCTTGCACCTCATCGGAGAGGAAGACCCAGAGGAGAGTCTGGCATGCTCATTAAAGGATGCTCCGGGGATGGGAGGGGGAAGCACTGGGGGATGGGGAGAAAAGGACGAGGGGTCAGGGGGATAGGGGATTGGAGGGAGGGGGGACCGGTGTACTTGTTAATTTTGTATGAGTGGAAATAAAAAAAAAAGAATTAATCAGGGGAATACCTAGAAACACTGGGAACCAGGTTAGGCCTAGACACCTCATTTGCAATCACCATCTTCATTCATTTACCTGCATAATTCTCTTTAGCTACCAGCCCTGACTTCTTCACACCCAAGGGCACCAATTGTACTCTAAAACCATGTAGTTATATGCAAGAGAATTTTAATACATTGGGGTTGCCTATCTTCCCCTGCAGAGGTTTTTGTCCATGGGCAAGTCTGGGGATGATATTCCCCATATTAGGTTTCCCCAGGCTAATACCAAGTTCCTAGATAATGATCTGTATTTATGCTCCTGCCCTACACCCTGTGAATACGATGTTACACTGTACTCTATTGCCTATGATTGAGATCGTGTCACTGAAGGCAGAAACCCAACCAGCTAAGTTGGTCATGCCTGAATGTCAAAATAACAATGACCAGCAGTCTCAGGGTCATATGGTTTCTGGTTGAAGTTTCAGCCTCTGCCTGTTACTTAGGTTCTATAGTCCCATTCATTCAGTAGTGGCCTGATGATAGCTGTGCTGCATAAGGCTGGGAAATGGACAGTGGATATAGTACAATGGGCACTCAAGCTTGTGCTAAGTTGATGCACTTCTTAGTTACATCCTAAGTGTTCTCTGGAGAAGAGTGACTGTATTCTAGGCCTATTTCAAGTCTGAAAAAAATGAGACTGAATTTTAAATAAGTATGACCTGGCACAGGTCACTGATTGATATTGAATCAAGTCAATAGCTTCCAGCTGAATCCAGCTTATAGCTTTCATTTGTTAACTGTGTCCTATGGACAGAGCTTATATTTTCTACCAGATGCGAAGTCTCACAAAGTAGTTACTGCATGGAACTCAAAGACAGTCTTGTAATACTTTTTGTGTTCTGCTCCCCAGTATGTGGATGGAATCTTGCTCTGTGCTCAGTAGCTGTAGGTTGGATATGGGAAGGCAGAGGCAATCACCTTGTCATCTGGCTAATGTAACACCAGTGACTGAGTCTAGGGAGATTGGCCTGGAGACAGCTCTTCTTGCTTTGGTGGACATGGTCCTAGGCCTCAAGTCAAATGATTGCACTTATTTACCTCTATCCCAAGTGGGAAGTGTGTTTTACTATTTTGCACTGGTTGAAGTTGTATGGTGAAGGTGCAGGCAATTATTTCCTGCTTATGTTTGTCTGTGATTCTGGATTTATACTCAAGCTATGAAACTGGGATGCAGAGGAAATGGGCCAGATGAACTGCCCTTCAGTTTCTGTGATTCTTGGCAACTAAAACAAATTTGATACAGATATTTGCACTAAGGGATTAGTAGCTTGCTCTTCATTGGTATTTTGGATTTCACATAAGGCTTTGTGAATAGGAGATAAGTAGTTAGAACATTGGTTGATATAGTAAATAGTAAAAATTCCTTTTATTGTTTGAGTGCTTTTTAGGGGAATTTCAATGACATATGTTCAAACTTCTCCAAATCATAGGTGTGACAAAAGAAATTCATCTAATTTCATATAAAATTTTCTCTTACTTTAAAGTTCTGTTTTGCTGTTATGTTATTTTGCCTTCTGTCTGTATGTGTCATATGTATTTAACACACACATATATACACAGTGATGATGATAGTGGTGGTGGTGGTGGTGGTGATAGTGATTGAAGGTGAAAGAGTAATGAGATGCTTTATTTAGGATATTTCTCCCTGGAATTCAATTGAGATTTCTGGCGAGGACTGCTGTGATCATGATTCTAGCACTTCGTCACTGAAGTCATTATTTGCATGTTCATCATTTTAATCTGTTTTAATAAGGAACTAGTGGCTTTGGTTGTTTTTTAAATCTGAGTCTTCTAACATTTTATATTCACTGGCAAAGTGAAAAGAAACTAAGTACTTTTTATGAAACACATTTGTACATGATGTGTTGGGATCAAGGGCATTTGAAAAGTGTAACATGGTAATTTATACATATTGTATATAAGAATCTGTTATATCTTTCTTGGTGAAAAATGTGAAATTAAATATTTTTGTTCCTGCCTTCCTTTTTTAACCAATTTATTAGGTTACTGAGAACATTAAAATAAAATGCATTTTAACGTTCCTTCACATCTTTATTTTCAAACAATCAGTTCATTTCATATAAATGACACTTTATTTTACTACTCAGGAACTGAATCTGACCTTTAATTTATTCTTGCTGTGGGCTAAGAACATTTCCTGTCCTGCACCAAAGTCATAATGTACAAATGCAGTGATGACTATTACCCAAGTAACTTCAGGATTAAAAGAAGTTCTCAAAGCAATTTGAAATGCATTTTTGGAAAAAATACTGCAATTCTCCTATTGTTGAACTGTTGAAATTTTGAGTTTCACTCACTGGAGTTGTTAAAGATGAATTTGAAGCTGTTGTCCCATCTTTAGTAATGCAGGTTTGATACCATCCCATTTAAGAGTCTTCATGTTTTGTCAGTTCTATTCTATTATCTGAATTCCTACTCCACTTTCCACATATTAAACTATAGGCAGTGACAAAATTTCATCCTATCATGCTGTGTCTGCCTTCTGTGCTTTTGAAGATCTACATTTTCTGAATCTCCAGGTTATACTTCTTCTAGATGAAACATATATGGCTTTACTCTCACCCCTGTACAAAAACTCCACTCCCTACTCTACTTCTTTAACCAACATTTCAAATTTCATTTTTCTTTCTTTTTTATCATATATATTCTTTATTATTTCCACTCATACAAACTTATTAGGCACACCAGTTCCTTCCCTCCCTCCTCCTCCCCCGGAACCCCCTGCTCCCCCTCCCCCCACTCCTCCCTCCCCATCCCCCAGTGTCTCCCCCCCAATTCCCAGAGAGTCCTTTATTGTGCATACCTGACTCTCCTCTGGGTCCTTCTCTCTGATGACGTACAAGGACCCAGTGGCATTTCCCTGAACCCTTTCTCGTGTTCCCCTTAAGCATAGGAACACTACTGTGGCTGTCAATCCCTTGCCTCCAAGGATCCTGGTGCCTTTAGCAGATGCTAGACTTTGTGAGGTCAATAGTGTGTTGGACATTGCGCAGGGCATTTTAAGTCCTATTATGATTGCTTCAGTCCTAACTAATGTGGAGAATCTTGCAAATCATTGCTCCTCCCATCTTTTTGCTCTTACAATCTTACTGCTCCCTCTTCCGCAAATGTCCCTGAGCTTCAGGATGGGGAGAGATTAGGCTGGCCTAGTTCTAGGTGGTTGATATAGAGTCTCTGAAGTTCTGGATTGTGGTTTGTTGATTTTCTTTTGCAGTTTTGCTGCTCCTGCAATGCCCTTCACTCCATCCTGCTGGGCACTGTATGTCACCCCCTGGCCAGAGACAAAAAGCTGTTAAACTGGAGTCTTGTTATAATAGCACATTCAAGGGTAGATGTAATAAAAGTAGGAAACCTCAGTGAGGGAGGGGTCAATCATCCATTTGCAGAATGATTACTTTTTATCTGCCAGACTATATGCCCTCCCCTTCTGGTGAGATCATACCCCCTCAGTTGTAAATGATTAGGAACGAACATCTGTGAACTTAAACAGGAGCAACATGTTTTCCAGTGTCTTGCACCAGCAGTAACTAGCATCAGTTTCTTGGTTTCTATGTGGAGATCGCATGTAGTTTCTGCCATTAGGGAGTTTGTGTTCATTGGTAAATAGCATTTTAGTAGATACCTTGGAATTTTCCAACATAAAACCATTGTAATGGTACCAGTAATGTGTCTTTTAGCAGTTAAGTGTAATCATTATTTGGATTCTGGAGTCAATTAATTCTGTGTTCAGAGCCATCTTACCTAGTTCCCAGCTGTATATCTTTGGCCAAGTTATCTAATTCCATTGGGCTTTGATCACCTCATAGTGAAGAATGGTCTAGTACACATAGGTCATTGTGTGGATGAAAGTACATGTGCAAAGAAATGCACTCTCTGGCAAAAAATAAGCACTACATTGAAAGTAAGCTTTTTGTCTATATTTTTATTTTTGCTTATATTGACATTTAATTTTTAATTTTATTTTTTTATATTTTTATATTTTAATTATTTTTGTCTATATTGACATATTTAATTTTCATCTATATTGACCCTTATCCAGGTAACTAAAGGTTTGAAGAGATTTTTTTTACCATGTTAAAGGGCTGAATGTTCTTTCCCTCATCAAAATTAACTCCCCCATGTCAGATAATCTCAGGAGACAAGGATGTATTATCTTGTAGCAAACATTGCTCAATGGGTTTAGAGTGGAAGCTCTAGCAGGGATTATCTCTAGAAACTTCCCACCATTGTGATGTCAAAAGAATGAACTGTCTTCCTTCTAAAGGGCTCAAGTAGAGGAGAAGGAGCTTAAGTAGAGGAATCTAGGCTTGATTTAGGACTTGTAAAGTTTGGCTTTCAAGTGTTAGCAAATGAACATATTTTCATATTCATGTACCAGAAACTGAAGCACAGAACCAAAAGTTATTTGAGTTCAAATGATGAACATGGAAAAGAAACAGAGGAAAGCAAGGCTTAGAAGCCAGGCAGAATTGATTTGGGATGGGGGAGCAGAAGAACATGAGCAAAAAAAGAAGTGAGGACAAAAAGTTGACTGGAGCTCTGGAAATACCTATGTACCTGTGGCTTATTTTGTTCTCTACCAAGATATTGGCTATGCAGAGTAAGGGTTGGAGACCTTATCTAAATGTGTATAGTTTCTTGTACAACCTTAATCCATTTTACCACTACTGTATTCCTGTAAAGACACCTGGCTATTCTTTTTCATAGTCCAAATATTCCATTTTCAAGAGGAGAGCACAGCACTACAGTGAAACTTGTCCTTCCCAGACCTGCATAATGACTGACATACCAACATGCACCCATACCTAGGAAGTCAGTAAAGTAAGAACATACAGTGGGGGCTGGAGAGGTGGCTCAGGGGTTAAGCCTCCGCCTTGCAGACGGAAGGTCCTGAGTTCGGATCCCAGATCCCACGTATAGACGCCAGGCGGAAGTGGGGGCGGCCTGCGCTTCTGGTCCTGGTAGGGTGGAGCCTGTGAGGCGTCCATGGTGGTTCCCGAATTCGTCCGTGGTTCTACACATACACAGATACACACACACACACACACACACACACACACACACACACAGACATACACACGCACATGCGCACAGTTGAATAAATAATAATAATAAAAAAATTAAAAAAAAAAAAAAAAAAATAAAAAAAAAAGAACATACAGTGGAAACCTTGGGGTCTAAAGCTGGATGAGTAAAGGGAATGCCTCTATCAGTGGAGTGGTCCCAAAAGAGACTACTTGATATGCCTGGACCTTCACAAGAGTAGACAAGCCAAAGTGAACCCTGGAGTCCATAGGCAGGAGTGGAAGGGATTGATGAAGGAAAAGTATGGATGGGAAGCGGCATGGAGGGAAGCAGGGAGGAACTCTCAATATGCTTGTAAAAGTAGAAGAAAACAAAAAAATCAGGAAGTTAACATGCAAGAAAACATTTTCTTTGGTTGAAATGCAATTCTAAGTAACTAAATATTGTTATCACAAAGTAAAATGTGGAAACTCAAGGCCTGGAAAAAAAAGGAAGACATGGACAAAGTTAAAGGAGGTATGCCATTTTGTCAGTGTCATCAAAACTGTTCAGAGATTAGGGCTGTCCTCCAACTTAATAGTTGCTATTGGTGTCTTGTTTTGGACCTATAATTTGCAAATTAGTTACAAACACATTCTCTTCTTGAGGGGAATAAGCTCTTTGAGTAACATTAGTCATTGTGGATAGCTGTCCTTTTCTGCTTCTTTTTATTTAAGAAATTGATGGGTTGTTTTTATGGGGGGGGAATTCTGGTGTTACCAAGAAGAAATGACCCAGTTCTAATTTCTTCTAACCCTGACTTTCATGATTATTGTGTTTTCAATCTGCCTTGTCAAGTCTGAAAATTTTTCTTTAACACACTTTGCTTGGCTGTTATCCATTCCATTGATCAAGTCTAAATCAACCAGCAATGCATTGTGAGATTATATTATGTGCTCAATGTGGCATTAGACACTGTGGGAGTAATGATGAACTGGAAAAACATCATTGTCATCTACAGAGAACTTAAGATTTTGTTAATTCTTGAAAGATGGAAAAGAAATAGAGAAGGATTCTCAATCTTGCATAAAAAAGGGCATAAACTGTAAGCATTCTAGGGAAGTAATCCCATTCATTAGTATGCTTCAGAAACACTTGAGATTAGCATATACAATACTGAGGTGCAGAAAGCCTAGTTCTATAATTTAGGAGTAATACTTAGGAATAGGCATTTGCCAAGCTTGCTAAATGATTTATCAAGTTTTCTGCTTCTGGATGTCCCTTAAACCATATTTTGGAAAGTAGTAGACTATAAACATCTTTGCAAAATAAGGAGACAAGGACTCAGGGTGACTAAAGAAAGTTTCACTGGAATTGGCATGGTATAAAGAATTTGGAGAAAAGATCTAGGGAGGAATATTGGAAGTAGGTATAGTAATGCAGTATTTTGCATAGGCTGTCATCCAAGTCTTTTTTTTCTTCTAAGCACATAGACTCTACTTTTCCAAATCTCCACAAAGTGAAACATGACTATTTGAACCTGGGATGGAATGTGGATAGATGGTGTATCATTGTATATATCTATCATATAAAATCTTTTCATACTGTCAGCTACAGTTTTTCTTCAATCAATAGCTGGAGGTTGTGCTCAGAGTGACTTTTGCATCAAGATGTAAACCTGACAGAGTACCTACTGGCATGATTGCTCGATTGTGTCTCCTATCACCCACAAGGACATCATAGTGGGCTTTCATTTTAGACATCTGTTACTCAGCAACTGAGATTACGGTCTTTTCTATCAGAGTTTTTGCTTAATCTTAACGTGGAGGGTACCGAAGTGATTAAGGCAGATCATTATTTTTCTTTGAATTGCTTTCAAGTCCACCTCTCCTAAATCAATACCTATATACAGTCTTCCCAGTAAATTGCCTCATGAAGCAAATCAACATTTCCTCCATGTTCTGCATGTAGTTCTATGCAATGTTTAATGGTCAAGGCCCCCTAGTTGGAGAGTCTTTTATCCCTAAGCCAAGAATCAGTCAAGGATCTTAGAACAAACATTTCACTGAAATAGGAGAGTTCAGTTATTTCAGACCCATATAAGCCATGTTGGATAAGGCAGTGGTAGCTGAAAGCACACTAGCATGTATTGAGAAGGACTTAATTCATCTCCCACCCACATCCTGCCTTTCCCCTGTTCCACACCTGTCTAACAGCTCTTGGGAAGCAATTAAACCCAAGCGCCTCCTCAAGCACTTGGAAAAAAAGCGTGCTGGCATAATGATGCTCCTGTCTTATTCCATGGAAGTGAACAGAGAGCTGAATAGACATTAATCTTTTAAAAAGTTGTGAAGGTCTTCCCATCTGGATTTTCAGACTTGGTGACTTAATTGTTACTGGTAAAGGCAGTTTTTGGTATATTTTTTGTCTACAAAATTTGTCACTTTAATATTAATAATAATTTTTAGTATAAAAGTGTAATCTTCATTCAGGGGACCAGGTGTCACCTGGCCTTGTGTACTTCATCGTTATTTTGCCTGGCAGAATTTTCTCACATTGTGCCATTTGCTTTTCAGAAATAATATAGCAAAATTGTTAATCTGCAGCAAGTTTGTGATCTGTCCTATCCTCTTATCTGGACCATGTTACATATTTAATCTGGATACCATTCTCCTACTCTGACCAGAAGGATCTCTTCCTGCCCTGACAAGACAATGCTAACTACTTCCATTCTTAGTGACTGAGCAACATGGCATTATCTTCAGCAGTTTTCAGTAAGAAGAAAGTGCATTAAGTGCCAAGGGCTAGATCAACCCATTAGCAATGAACACTAAAAGTATTACATAAAAATTAGGACATTAATAATATGGCATTTAGGATGGAAAAGTTGAACAAATGGGACATTGTTTACTGGTAATGCAGTGGAGGAGACCAAGTGAAAAATAAACCTTTGTTCCTGCCTTTAGGGTCCTTAGAGTATATTTCACAAAGAACTAGAAAAAGTGGAAAGTTCCAAGAATTAGAGTAAGGAATAGGGTGGGGCCAGATTGTTCAATGGGTAAAGGCACATTCTGTAAAAGCCTTAGTTTAATCCTTGGAGCCACCACACAGGTGGAAGAACTGATTCCACTAAAGTTGTTTTTTGGCTTCCCACACGTGCACCATGGTGCACATGCATGCCCACTCTCTTTGTCTATGACTCTGTTTCTTTCTCTGTTGTTTTCTTTGATTCATTCTCTTACATACGTACATACCCCACCCAATCCCAGCCCCTCACTGAATAAATAAAATGTTAAAAATTAAGTAAGTGGGGAGTGGATAGTAGAGGATGAAAACGTGGGATTCGTATATAAAAACTTCAAAGAAAAAAAGGAATGGGATTCAGAATACATAGAAAAGAATAGATGGCATTGATTAGCTGTTTGATGGAATCAAACATAAACCCTTAAATATCCACAAATGTAAAGGAAAGCAAGCTGCATGCGGGGGGTGTGTTCAAGAAGATCAAAAAAACAGAAATTAAAGAACATAGGTAAACTGCTATAAAAGATTTTTATATACGGCTTAAAGGAGGGGGAAAAGAGGAATAGGATACAGTAGAGAGTGAGGTTAGTCTCTAGGTAACCTCTAGTCTGCATACTAATCCCTAAACCCTCCCCCTATGACAGGGAACAGGAACATGCCCAGCGCTGTAATCCAGTCTAACAACAATGGAAGGGGAGTAAACTGACAGTGGACAGGATGAGATGTCTTAATACTAACCACAGACACCCAAGAGTAACTTCCATGTAAACATTTGTCATTTTATCTTTGGATAGGAGAGGATCTCAACATCCAGACAAGATGCAGCCTAATACAGTTGAAGAGCAGTGAAACGGACAACAGTTAACCAGAATACAGAGTACTATAACCCAGCAAACTCACCTGGAATCAGCCCAACCAAATCTCTCCCCATCCCAAGGTTCAGGGAACCTTATGGAAGTGGTGGTGGTGAGATTGTAAAAGTCTAAAGATGGGAAGGTCTACCATTGGACAATACATTCCTCTCAAGACTGGGATGCTGCATCCAGGACTTACTGAAATGAGACCTGTCCTTACCAGACCTGCATAATGGCTGACATACCAACATGCTGTTATAGACCAGTGAAGATCTCAGGAGAAATAAATGCAGTGGGAACCTTAGGAACTAGAGTCAGACAAGTGAAGGGGAGTGCACTGATCAGTAGATCTGCCCAAGGAAGAGCCACTTGGCTTGCCACAAACCTGAACCTCCACTGAAGTAGAAAATCCAGAGGGAAACCCTGGCATCCATAGAAACATACAGCCAAGAGAGTGGGAGGGAGTGGGATGGATTGATAAAAGAAGGGGAGGGAAAGGGGTCAGAGACGGGTGATTGAATGAGGAACATAAGGATAATTACTCAATATGCTTGTAAAACTAGGAAAAAATGAAAAATAATAAAAAAGAAGAATAGAAAATGGAGAAGGACTAGGAAACTTAACATGGAAAACCAGAACAAAGAATTTAAACCGAGATGTCAACAGCTGAAGCCACATCTTTACAGAGAGTTACTAGAAGAGAATAATAGAATGGTAGGACAAGCCACATTCTGAAGAGATTGACATCAAACCCTCGCAGCCTCATTAACTCAGTTCTTCTCTGAATCATACATTATGCAGATATTTAATGTTATTCACCAACTACCGTCCTAGTATCTGAGGTGAACCTCCTGAAGACAGCCTGCAACTAGTTGCACTGCCATTAAAGCTTGCACTTTAACTTCATGTGGAAAGAAGTGATAAGCAATTCAGATGCATCCAATGAATCTTTTCAATTACTATCTAAGCTTATAGGCACATCACATACAATCATAGATAAAAGTACATTTTCTGACTAATGCAAATCAATCACCACGAAATTTCTGCTGATAGCTCTCTTCTTCCAAATGCTCACTCTGTTAACTCATGGCTGCCATTGCTGGCAAGAATTGGTAACTCATAATAATGTTTACTCCATTCTGAAAATAAACTTCATTTCATTCAATTTTCAAAGTTGATCATTAGTATTACTGGGCAGAGAAAGTTCAATGACGATCATCAGTATTACTGGGCAGAGAATGCAGTTCAGTAGAAGAATACTTTCCTAGCATGTGTGAGGTCCTAGGTTCAACTTTCCATTACTGTAGAAATATTTGTTAGTTTCATTGCTGTTGTTGTACATATATATGTGTATATCTCAAAACAGCAAAATATTATTCATATATACTTTATTTCAAATAAAAATATTCCTACAAGAAAAGTATTCCAATATAATGTTTCTCATTGTTGAATACTAGGTATAATCTGTAGGAGACTGCTATTCTTTTTGTTGTTTAAATGCTGCTTAATAAAATATAAAAACTTTAATGTTCTCATAGATTTTTATATAAAGTTTTATGATGGAGCTGGTTGCTGTTTCATTTTCATATTTGGCTTATCAGTATTATGTATCTACCTTACAGTGCAATGGTAGGAGGGTGTGGAAGGTAGTAAATATACATTCAGAGGAAGACCTCCTCTACTTGTTTATGATCAATGCCATTTCTTAAACACATCCTTGAGAAGAGACTATCAATTCTTTTCTTTATTCTATTTGTTTGTATGTGTGACAGGAATGTATCCATGTGTGAATGCATTTTCACATGTATGGGACTAGCACAAGTGTGGATGGGTGAACATGCACATGTATGCCAAGGCTGATAATGGGAACCATCCTCTATCACTTTTCTATATTATCCTTTTGAGACAGGTATCCAGATCTTGCTGATAAGGATAGTTTGCTAGCCAACTTGCTCTGTGATTCCGAGACTCTACCTTTCAAGGCTGGAAATGCCTCCATGCTTTTCAAATAATTTTTGTGGGTTCTGGAGATCTAACTGTTTGCCTTGCTTGTGCTGCAGGTGCACTGCACCATTACCACAATCCAAGTTTTTTTTTCTGTGCTAAGAATAGAACTCGAAATTACACATATGATAGGCAAGTGCTCTACTACATATCGACAAACCACTATCATTTTTAATTGATGTATTTTCTATATTTTGAAAGAACTAGACAGGCATCCAAAAGGTTCTTGAGACTGAAGTCAGCTTAAACAGCTAGGATCCCTGAAGACCTGTCCTTTGGCTTCATCTTAAAATGTACCTTTTTCTTCTGTTATAGTCTTTGAGTACTTTATTGACACTTTGCCCTCGATTTCACTCAAACAATGAAGTCTTGTACCTGGATTTGCACAAGAAATATACCTGTAGTTTATTCTCCATATTTTTTTGCCATGGTAAAAAAACGTTCTTGCCTGTCAGGGGAATATAAGCAATATGCTCTTGTGTGAATTTTATTACTTGCCTGTCAGAAAAAGGTTACAGGAATTTCCCTTTGGGAGAATAACAGGAAGATTTTATTTTCCTCTCAGCTAGTAAATTTCATGCAGATGTATCTCTCTAGGTACTTCAGCTACAATTCCCTTTGGAAGTTCACCTGGTATAAATGTACCATAGAGACACATTTCCATCACAATAAAACATTGCAGCTCTTTGCATCTGAAATCAATGTAGGATGCTTTTGTATTGTGTAAAGAATTGCTTGAAGCACTGTGAAGTATAGGAAATTTCTTTGGATATTTGGGCTTTCAGTTCACTGTGGATCACTTTCATAACACTGGAATTAAGGGGATGAGATCCACATTCCAGTACTCTTAAGATTTGTAAGAAATTTTGAATGAGGTTGCTGATTCAGGAAACATTATTTAACATGTGATATAATGAAATTTGAATGTTACTACCTTGTTCATGAGTATTGAAAAGTTTATGTATCAAGCAGACATAGCATCTAGATGATGTATTGGTGACAAGGGTACTTGGGGGGTTATTTCTTAGCTCTCATGTAGGTTAATACATGCCTACCATCGCTTCAAAGAATTGTACTGTGAAGTGTCCTACTAACCAGCAGCTCAGGTGTGTCTCTTAATTTTCCACTCAGTATAGTTTTATTTCTAGGTCACCAGAATTCCCTTCTTATTGTTTATGCTATATTGCTAATAGGTGATGCCATTGAAGGCTGGCAAGCCATCATATAGAATTATTGACATGGCCAGATCAATCAGTGGAACGTTCATGGATTAAACAAAAATCTCAGCTATAGTTAACCTGCTGAGCTATACTGACCTACATAAAAGAAGAGAAATGATCTCTAATATGAAATTGACCTTAGCATAAGTGAGTCAACAGTGGATATGTTAGGGACTTAGACCTTAATAATAATAAAAACAATGATAATAATAACTAACTTTTTAAATTTTTTTATTTATTCAAGTGTGTGTGTGTGTGTGTGTGTGTGTGTGTGTGTGTGTGTAGAACCATGGGCGAATTTAGGAACCACCATGGACCGCCTCCACCACCTCCTTGTTTACTCTGCCCCGGGATTCACAGGCTCTGCCCTACCAAGACCAGAAATGCAGTCCGCCCCTGCTTCGCATCAGTGTCCACACGTGGGGTCTAGGATCTGAACTCAGGATCTTCCGCCTGCAAGACAGAGGCTTAACCACCTCTCCAGCCCCATAACAACTAACTTTTATTGAGTTCTTACTGTATTAAAAACATTTGTGTAACTTCAATCAGGAACTAGACAAGGCTGTCCACTCTCACCACTTCTTTTCAGTATTGTACTTGAAGTCTTAGCTGAAGCCATAAAACAAGAAAGGGACATAAAAGGGATTCAAATCGGCAAGGAAGAAGTCAAGTTGTCTCTATTTGCAGATGACATGATCCTATACATGAATGATCCCAAAAACTCCACCAGAAAGTTCCTGGAACTAATTGAGAAGTTCGGTAGGGTGGCAGGATACAAAATAAATATACAAAAATCAGTGGCCTTCCTATACGCCCAGAATGAAAGAAGTGAAAAAGCGCTGAGAGAAACAATCCCATTTACTATAGCCCCTAAAAAAATGAAATACCTTGGGATAAACCTAACCAAGGAAGTAAGAGACCTCTATAATGAAAACTTTAAAACCCTAAAGAAAGAAATTACAGAAGACATCAGAAGGTGGAAAGACCTCCCATGTTACTGGATTGGCAGAATCAACATCATAAAAGTGACCATCCCACCAAAGGCAATATAAAATTCAATGCTATACTAATTAAAATCCCAAAGCAATTCTTTAAAGAGGTTGACCAAACAATCTCAAAATTCATATGGAGGCACAAAACACCCAGGACAGCAAAAAACATCCTGAGTAACGAAAACATGGCTGGAGGTTTCACCATACCAAACCTTAGTCTATACTACAAATCCATAGTTGTAAAAACGGCCTGGTACTGGCTCCAAAATAGACACACAGATCAATGGATAAGGGTTGAAGACCCAGATAGACTGCAGGCATTTGGTCTTTGACAAAGGGGCCCAAAAAATCCAATGGAAAAAGAATAGCATCTTCAACAAATGGTGCTGGCAAAACTGGATCTCCACATGCAGAGGATTAAAACCGGACCCGTAATTGTCACCAGGTACAAGAATTAATTCCAAATGGATCAAGGACCTCGATATAAGGCCAGAGACTATTAAAACCATAGTTGAAAGGGTAGGGAACTCCCTCGAGCTGATTGGGCTAGGCCAACAGTTCCTGAACAGATATCCAATACCACAGTCACTGTTACCAACTCTAAATAGTTGGGATCTTGTGAAATTAAAGAGCTTCTGTTCAGATAAAGAGATTGTAACATGAGCACACAGGCAACCCACAGAACGGGAGAAAATCTTCACTAACCACATATCTGATAGAGTTCTATTATCCATAGTGCACAAAGAACTTAGAAAACTAAACACCAAGGAAACAAATGGCCCAATTAAAAAATGGGCCTTGGAACTTAAAAGAAACTTCACTAAGGATGAAATTAAAATGTCTAACAAATATCTTAAAAAATGCTCCACATCCTTAGCTATCAGGGAAATGCAAATCAAAACCTCCCTGAGATATCCTCTCACCCCTGTCAGGATGGTAAAAATTCACAATAAAAACAACACCAAATGCTAGAGAGGATGTGGTGAGATTGGAACTCTCCTACATTGCTGGTGGGAATGCAGGCTCATACAGCCACTCTGGCAAGTCCTCTGGAGAATCTTAAGGAAGTTAAAGATTGAAATGCCATATGACCCTGCGATTCCACTTTTGGGAATAACCCCCCAAACAGCAAAAATTCACCTCAATAGCACAAGCAAGACCATGTTCATAGCAGCACTGTTTACAATAGCAAAGTCATGGAATTAGCACAAATGTCCAACAGTTGACGAGTGGATAAGGAAAATGTGGTACATTTATACAATAGAATACTACTCACCAATAAAAAATGATGATTTAATGCAATTTGCCGGGAATTATATTAAGTGAAGTATCCCAGACATGGAAAATTAAGCACCGTATGTACTCCCTAATAGGTGGATCCTAGTACCAACCTCACTTAGAGACATTCAAAGACAAATCTCTGTAATACCTACAGTAATTGTAAAGATTATAAACAGGAGGGATGGGGAAGGAGGGCCCCACCAGAAACAGAGGGAACCGTGTTAAAGCAGACAAAATAGGCCACCGTCAAGGACTGCAAGTAAGTAATGAGACATCTGATTAAGTTCACAGACTTTTCTTCCTGATCATTTGCAACTGATGGCATATGATCTCACCAGAAGGGGAGGGCATATAGGCTGCCAGATAGAAGATAACCATTTTGCAAATGGGTGATTGACCCCTCTCTCACTGCAGTATCCTACTTCTATTCCATCTACCTTTGAAAAGACTCTTATAACAAGACTCTAATTTAACAGGTTTTTATCTCTGGCCAGGGGGTAACATCCAATACACATCAGGATGGATCAAAGGGCATTGCAGGAGCAGCAAAACTGGAAAAAAAAATCAACAAACCATAATTCAGAACATCAGAGACTCTATAACAACCACCTGGAATCAGGTCTGTCTGATCTCTCCCCATCCTGAAGCTCAGGGAAATTTTCGGAAGAGGGGGCTATAAGATTGTAAGAGCACAAGGATGGGAGGAGTCATGATATGCAAGACACTCCACACAAGTTAGGGCCAAAGCAATGATAACAGGACTCTGCATGATCTGCACAATGACCAACATATCGTTGACCCCTCAAATTCTAGCGTGGACTAAAGGCACTAGGATCCTTAGAAGCAAGGGATTAACAGTCACAATAGTGTTCCTATACTTAAGGGGAACACGAGAAAGAGTTCTAGGAAATGCCACTGAGTCCTTACACCTCATCAGAGAGGGGGACCCAGAGGAAAGTTTGATATACTCATTAAAGGATGATTCAGAGATGGAGGGAGAGGGCACTGGGAAGAAATGGAGTGGGGGGGGGGAAAGGATGGGATAAAGCGGGAAAGGAAGGGATAAAGCAGGAAGGGAACAGGGAGGTCCAGGGAGGGGTGAAGGGAGGGAAGGGACAGGGGTTCCTATTATGTTTGTATGAGCAGAAAAAAATTAAAAAATTAAAAAAAAATTTGTGTAAATAATGGGCATTGCTCATGCAATATTTATCATGACACAGCAAGTTTAAATGATAATTTACCCTGGAGCCCCACGCATCCCAGCGGCGAGCACACAGGCCGACTTCCGGCTTGGCCTGCGCCCCTGCCCAGATGACCCCAGGCCCCTCCATGCCGCCCTGCCCCCGCCAGCTGCCCAAGGTGAGTGAGTGAGATAGCCCAGCCCAGCACCCCACTCCAGAGCCCTACGCGTCCGGGCGGCAAGCACCCAGGCCGTCGCCAGCTTAGCCTGGGCCCCGCCCTGGACCCCAGCCCCTCACACCCTCCCACCCTCACGTGCCTCCGCCCCCTCTCCCCAGGTCGCAGGTGAAGAATTCTGCCATCAACGTCAGACCCTCTGCCTCTCTGGCCCACCGGGGACCTACCAACTTGGAGGAGTTAAGAAAAACAGTTCAAGAAACAAAAATAGGTATAGAGCAGCTAAAACATTCTCAGGCAGAGTTTAAAATTGAACTAAAAGACAAATTATCTTCAACCCAAAACTCAACAGAGAGTCTTATCAGCAGAACAAATGAGGCAGAAATTAGAATTTCAGATCTTGAAGACAAAGTGGGAGAATTAACCAGCTCAATGGAAGAGATTGATAAAGCCAAAAGATACTGGAGAGGAACATTCAAGAGATATGGGACACCCAGAAGAAGCTTAACATGTGCATTCATGGAATACCAGAACAAGAATCCCCAAATACCACACCTGAGGAAATATTTCAATTCATCATAAATAAAAACTTCCCACAACTAAAGAATGAGAGGCCTATCCAAATACAAGAGGCATTTCACACTCCAAACAGATATGACCAAATTAGAAAATCGCCATGGCAAATAATAGTCAAAACACTCCACATTCAAGACAACGAAAAGGTGCTGAGAGCTTCAAGAGAAAAAAAGCAAGTCACTTTTAAAGGTAAAACCTATTAGAATAACAAATGACTTCTCAATGGAAACAGTAAAAGCAAGAAGAGCGTGGAGAGACATACTTCAAGTATTAAATGAGAAAAATGCCAACCCAGACTGATATACCCGGCAAAACTATCTGTCATGATTGAGGGCGAAAGAAAAATTTTCCAGCACAAAGACAACTTGAAGGGATACATGTCTACCAAACCAGGCCTTCAAAAAATGCTAGAAATGACACTCAAGCTTGAAGAAAAGAACAAGCGTATCCAGGAGGACAGAAGGGAAGTATAATACCACCAAAACATAAATATCAAACAACATACTTACAAAATCTACTAAACATAAAAATGTCCAGAATTAAAAATAATTTCTCCATTATAACATTAAATGTCAATGGTATTAACTCACCAAATAAGAGACACAGATTAAAAACTGGGATTAAAAAACCACAATCCAACAATCTGCTGCTTTCAGGAAACCCATCTCACCACAAAATATAGGCACCTCCTAAGAATGAAAGGCTGGTCCAAAATCTTGCAAGCTAATGGAACCAGGAAACGGGCAGGGGTAGCAATTATGCTTTCAGACAAAGTGGACTTCAAACCAAAGAAAATTATAAGAGACACGGATGGATACGACATTTTAGTCACAGGTACAATTCACCAGGAGGACTTCACAATACTGAACATATATGCACCCAATCCGGCCCCTCCACATTCATTAAGAAAACCCTACAGCGTCTAAAGCAAGAAATCAATCCCCAAACGATAATCCATGGGGACTTCAACACCACCCTCTCAACATGGGATAGATCAACAGGTCAAAAGCTTAACAGAGACACTTTGGAACTTAATCAAACCCTGAAAGAAATGGAACTTACAGATCTCTATCGAACTTTTCACCCACGCACCAAAGAATACACATTTTTCTCAGCAGCACACGGAACTTTTTCCAAAATAGATCACATATTGGGCCACAAAACGAATCTACACATATACAAAAAAGTAGAAATTCTAACCTGTGCCCACTAACTCCTGGAAACTTAACAATATGATACTGAATGAGAACTGGATTGAAGAAGAAATAAAAAAGGATTTCCTGAAAAGTGAACGATAATGAAAATACGACTTACCAAAATATCTGGGACACAATGAAAGCTGTCCTAAGAGGTAAGTTCATAGCTCTTAATGCCTACATCAAAAAAATGGAAACATCAGAAAGAAATAATGATGCAGCTTAAGGCTTTAGAGAAACTTGAGCAATCTGATCCCAAAAGTAGTAGAAGAGAGGAGATTAGCAAAATAAGGGGAGAAATATCTCAAATCAAGACTAAGAAAATGATAGAAAAAATCAACCAGTCAAAAAGCTGTTCTTTGAAAAATTCAATAAGATTGATACATCCCTAGCTAAATTAACCAAAAGCAAGAGAGAGAAAACCCAAATTAACAAAATTAGAAATGAACATGGAGTTATCACTACTGATACCCAAGAAATCCAGAGAATTATAACATCATATTTCAAAAACTTGTACTCTGTGAAGTTTGACAACACAAAAGAGATGGATGAATTTCTAAGTAAACACAACCTACCAAAATTGAATCAGGAAGTTGTGAATTATTTAAATAGTCCTATAACATACAAGGAAATTGAGGAAGTAATCTCGAATCTTCCCACCAAAAAATGTCCTGGGTCAGATGGATTCAGCACAGAATTCTACCAGACATTTAAGGAGTTAATAATACCAATACTCCTTAAACTGTTTCATCAAATAGCAAAGGAAGGAACACTACCAAATTCCTTCTGCGAAGCTAATATTGTCTTAATCCTAAAACCTAATAAAGATTCACTTAAAAAAGAAAACTATAGGCCGATCTCTCTGATGAACACAGACACAAAGATTCTCAACAAACTCTTAGCAAATCAGATTCAAAAATATATCAAAAAGATCATTCACAGGGACCAAGTAGGCTTCATCCCTGGCACACAAGGTTGGTTCAACATACGCAAATCAATAAATGTAATTCATCATGTAAACCAGTCCAAAGACCAAGACCACATGATACTCTCGATAGATGCAGAAAAAGCCTTTGACAAGATCCAACAGCCTTTTATGATCAAAATGCTAGAGACAGTAGGAATGGAAGGAACTTTTATCAATATAATAAAAGCTGTATACAACAAGCCCACAGCAAGGATTATGCTCAATGAGAAACAATTGGAAGCATTCCCACTTCGATCAGGAACTAGACAAGGCTGTCCACTCTCACCACTTCTATTCAATATTGTACTTGAAGTCTTAGCTGAAGCCATAAGACAAGAAAGGGACATAAGAGGGATTCAAATCAGCAAGGAAGGAGTCAAGCTATCCCTATTTGCAGATGACATGATCTTATACCTGAGGGATCCCAAAAACTCCATCAGGAAGCTCCTGGAATTAATTGAGAAGTTCAGCAGAGTGGCAGGATGCAAAATAATTGTGCAAAAATCAGTGGCCTTCCTATATGCCCAGAATGAAAGAAGTGAAAAAGCCTTGAGAGAAACAATCCCATTTACTGTAGCCCCTAAAAAAATGAAATACCTCGGTATAAACCTAACCAAGGAGGTAAAAGACCTTTACAATGAAAACTTTAAAACCCTAAAGAAAGAAATTGCAGAAGACATCAGAAGGTGGAAAGACCTCCCATGTTCCTGGATTGGCAGAATCAACATTGTAAAAATGACCATCCTACCAAAGGCAATATACAAATTCAATGCTATACCAATTAAAATCGCAAAGCAATTCTTTAAAGAAGTTGACCAAACAATGTCAAAATTCATATGGAGGCACAAAAGACCCAGGATAGCAAAGACAATCCTGAGTAACAAAAACACTGCTGGAGGTATTACCATACCAAACCTTAGTCTATACTACAAATACGTAGTTATAAAAACAACCTGGTACTGGCTCCAAAATAGACACACAGATCAATGGATAAGGGTTGAAGACCCAGATATAAGCTGACAAAAATACAATCATTTGATCTTTGACAAAGGGGCCCAAAAAATCCAATGGAAAAAGAACAGCATCTTCAACAAAAGGTGCTGGTAAAACTGGATCTCCACATGCAGAATATTAAAGCTGGACCAGTACTTGTCACCATGTACAAGACTTAATTCTAAATGATTCAAGGACCTTGACATCAGGCCATAGACTATAAAAACCATAGTTGAAAAGATAGGGAACTCCCTCGAGCTGATTGGGCTAGGCCAACAGTTCCTGAACAGACATCCAATGGCACAGTCACTGTTACCAACTCTCAATAGTTGGGATCTTGTGAAATTAAAGAGCTTCTGTTCAGATAAACAGATTGTAACATGAGCTCAAAGGCAACCCACAGAATGGGAGAAAATTTTCACTAACCACATATCTGATAGAGCTCTACTGTCCAGAGTGCACAAAGAACTTAGAAAACTGAACACCAAGGAAACAAATGGCCCAATTAGAAAATGGGCCCTGGAACTTAAAAGAAATTTTACCAGGGATGAAATGAAAATGTCTAACAAATATCTTAAAAAATGCTCCACTTCTTTAGCCATCAGGAAAATGCAAATCAAAACTTCCCTGAGATATCATCTCACCCCCGTCAGGATGGCAAAAATCCACAATACAAACAACAACAAGTGCTGGAGAGGATGTGTAGAGAGGTGAACTCTCCTCCATTGCTGGTGGGAATGCAGACTCATACAGCCATTCTGGCAAGCCGTCTGGAGATTCTTAAAGAAATTAAAGATTGAAATGCCATATGATCCTGCGATTTCACTTTTGGGAATAAACCCCCATGCAGCAGAGGTTCGCCTCGATAGCACAAGCATGACCATGTTCATAGCAGCACTGTTTACAATAGCAAAGTCATGGAATCAACCTAAATGTCCAACAGTTGACGAGTGGATAAGGAAAAAGTGGTACATCTATACAATGGAGTACTACTCATCCATCAAAAATGATGAATTATTGGAATTTGCTTGGAAATGGATGTCATTAGAAACAATTATATTAATTGAAGTATCAAAAACCCAGAAAGTTAAGCGCCGTATATACTCCCTAATTGGTACCAAACTCACCCAGCCCACACTGAGACACTTAAAGGTAAACCTATGTATTACAGTAATTGCAAGGATTATGAACAGGAGGGATGGGGTTGGAGGGCCACACCAGACACAAGGAGAGAGGGGACCATGTTACAGCAGAGAAAATAGGCCTCTAAGGAATGCAAATAAGTAATGTGACACCTGGTTAAGTTCACAAACATTCGTTCCTGATCATGTACAACTGAGGGGGTATGATCTCACCAGAAGGGGAGGGCATATAGTCTGGCAGATGAAAGGTGATCATTTTGCAAATGGGTGACTGACCCCTCCCTCACCTAGGTATCCTGCTTTTATTACATTTACCCTTGAATGTGCTATTATAACAAGACTCCAGTTTAACAACTTTTTGTCTCTGACCAGGGGGTGACATACAGTGCCCATCAGGATGGAGTGAAGGGCATTGCAGGAGCAGCAAAACTGCAAAAGAAAATCCACAAACCACAATCCAGAACTTCAGAGACTCTATATCAACCACATGGAACTACGTCAGCCTAATCTCCCCCCATCCTGAAACTCAGGGCCATTTGCCGAAGAGGGTGTGGTAAGAGTGTAAGAGCAAAAGGATGGGAGGAGCAATGATTTGCAAGATTCTCCACACTAGTTAGGGCTGAAGCAATCATAATAGGACTTTGCATGCTCTGTGGAATGTCCAACACACTATTGACCTCATAAAGTCCAGCATCTGCTAAAGTCACCAAGATCCTTGGAGGCAAGGGATTGACAGCCACAGTAGTGTTCCTATGCTTCAGGGGAACACGAGAAAGGTTTCAGGGAAATGCCACTGGGCCTTGTACATCATTGGAGAGGAGGACCCAGAGGAGAGTTAGGCATACACAATAAACGACTCTCTGGAGGCATTGGGGGATGGGGAGGGAGGGAGGGGGAGCAGGGGGTTCGGGGGGAAGAGGAGGGGGAAGGGAACTGGTCTACCTATTAAGTTTGTATGAGCGGAAATAATAAAAAATGTATTAATAAAAAATAGATGACAGCACTCATTCATTGATTGAATCAGTTGCCAAGTTCACACAATGACAAACAAAATGACAAGCAAATATTTTAAACTCCTTGGGATCTTGCTTCAACATTAAAACTCTTCCACTGTATATATTTCTTTTTGCTGCTGTCAGAAATCCAACACAGTATACTTTTATTGTTATTATTTTATTTTTTTCCACCCATAAAATTTGATAGGTACCCCATTCCCCTTCCTCCCTCCAACCCTCCCTGGATTTCCTTGCTCCATTCCTCCTTTTCCATTTCCTTTCCCCCTCTCCCTCCCTTTCTCCCAGTGCCCCCTCCACCCAACCTTGGAGCATCCTTTAATATGTATGTCAAACTTTCCTCTGGGTCTTCCTCTCTGATGAGGTGTAAGGACTCAGTAGCATTGCCTAGAGGTCTTTTTTGTTCCCCTTTAGTATAGGAACACTATTGTGGCTGTTAATCCCTTGCCTCTAAGGATCTTAGAGCCTGTGATCCATGCTAGACTTTGGGGGATCAATGACATGTTGGTCATTGCGCAGGTCATGCAAAGTCCTATTATGATTACTTTGGCCCTACCTTGTATGGAGTATCTTGCATATCGTTGCTCCTTTGCATCTTTAGGCTCTTACAATCTTACTGCCCCCTCTTCCGCAAATTTCCCTGAGCTTTGGGATGGGGAGAGATTAGGCTGGCCTGGTTCCTGGTGATTAATGTAGGGTCTCTGATGTTCTGAATTATGGTTTGTTATTCTTTTTTTTTTTCCTACTTCTTCCAGTTTTGCTGTTCATGCACCTCTCTTTGCTCCATCCTGATTGGTATTGGATGTCACCTCCTAGCCAGAGATAAAAGGCTCTTAAAATAGAGTTCTATTATAAGAGTAAATTCAAAGGTAGATGCAGCAAAGATGGCAGTGAGGGGGGTTAGTCTCCCATTTGCAGGATGGTTACCTTCTATCTGCCAGACTTTATGCCCTCCCTTTCTGTTGAGATCAAACCCCATCAGTTGCAAATGACCAGGAAGGAAAGTCTACCAGCACAGAATACTTTTCTACGCTAGCATGTTTGACTAACACTTCATTTTACCTGTATGGGGGTACATACACACACACACACACACACACACACACACACACACACACACACATTGTTCAAACCGTTCAGAAGTAGTGATAAGTCTAGCACTGACTTACTGTGTAACCCTTTGAAGTTCTCTTGATTTCCCAAGCCTCAACTTTTACTTCTGAAAGTGATAACCATTGTCCCACCCACTTGCTGGAATTGTGTGTGAGAAAATGCAAAATAAATGATTTTGAAAGTACTTCATTGAAGACCTGCTTCTTTTGGATCTTTCTGTCTCACAGTTGAGCTGTATCAAATATTAGGCAATAGTGGAAATAAAACAGCACCGGCGTCAAATCAAAAGAAAGTGAACATTCATGCAAGTTCAAGCTAAGGAAAGAAGGAAGAAAGCTGACCTCTGTATACACTAGGGGGAATGGGACAAACTAGAAAGCAGGTCTACAGTTCAGGGTCAGAAGAACAAAGAGAATAGGCAGGTTTGAGAGTGAGCTGTTTCTTTTCTTGTTGATCTTAGCAATTTATCTTTTCATTACAGAATACCATCCTTTGAAATGAGAAGGAACAGAGTTGAATATCGGAGTGCATTATGTAAGAGGCTATAAAAGAATGCAACACTCACACGCAGAAAGCAATAAACACTCAAAGGAGCTCTTATCCTAGGCAGCACACACAGACGATATAGATCACTCCTTCATGTAAGAATTCTACTGAGAAAATAGCCATGCCATTTCACCACTGTGGGAAAAGTCTAGAGTTCATTCAGAATCAGTGAGGGGCCTCATGGAATCAGAGGAATGAACTACATTAAAATTATTTTTATAGGAAAATTCATTTTTATAAAAAATAGGTTTTATGAAAAATTCACTATCTACATATCTAAACAGTATTCTTTTTTATGCATAATGTACTTTGATGGTATTTACCCAAGCTATTGTTTTAAGATAATAGGCTCAATATTCATTACAGGAAAAAACAATGCCCTTTCATTCATTGAAACATTTGTTATGTACTGGATCCATCATAGTTTCATAACAGTAACAAAATAAAAATTTAATAATGTTGCCAAGCATTTTGTGCTCACAGAAAATATACCAGATGCTTTATATGTATTATTTCTTTCACAAGAATCTTAAGAGTTCAGAATAAATATAATTCCTAATTTCTAGATAAGAAATCTGATTTACATTCTTAGATTAGTGACTTGTCCCTCATCTGAAACATTCTATCAAAAGAATCCCTTTATAACCTCTATTCTTCTACCTTATTTCAAGGCCATTTCTACTAAGTATCTGAAATGAGTTAATCTGCTTACTACCTGCTTGTTTTTCTTAGTGCTGCAAATGTATACATTTTAGTAAATTCATCAGTGTATATTTTATACTCAGAAAAATCTCAGGTATATAGTAAGTCTCAAGTAGTTGAATGAATGAATAATGAAGTTCTTCCAAAGCCTTTGATATCATTAATACTCTATGTTGTTTTCTTTCAATATCTATATCTATTGTTATCTATATATAATATATAAATGCATTGTAAATTTATGTATTTCGTATTATTAAAATGTTGGCAGTAACAAGTCTCTATTTCATACCTCAAATCAGCCTTTTTCTTTATTGTTGCCGAATCCCCACTGGGAGAGGTTGGGGGGATGGCAGGAGCCTTATAGGCTCAAGGCGAATGGGCAAGCCAGTGCTGGGGTCATCACCCAGACCCCGGGAATCAGGCGAGAAACAGCAGGCAGAGGGCAAGTTGGCTGCAGACTCAGCTTTATTTAGGAAGTGTTTGGGGTTATATGGAGTTGGGGTCCAATCAGGTGTTGCCATCCTTCTGCTGGGGGGGGGGAAGACAGCCACCAATTATTTGACTGTTTACTAGGTGTCCATTGCAGTGGCAGGTTAGACGGACACTTCCCATTGGTTGTTCATCCTTCTGCCTGCATGGTTCCTCTATTGGGACATGTCCGGGACATGTCCGAACCTGGGAGCCGGGGTAGGGCCTCCCTGAATCGGTAGTGCCACACTTTGTAATGATATGAAAAGCAAATTTTCAGTTGAGGCTTTTTCTTGACTTAATTTAAACTAAAATAATGAAAATGAAAACAACACTCTTTGTCCTAAGAAAAATCCCTCCAAGAAAGAAATTATAGATAAAATGTTAAAATTGAGCTTTAAGTTACAGCATAGAAAATGCAAACTCTTCAGGGTCTTAATTTGCTGTTATTATTATTCTTTATGTAGGGGTAGGGTGAGAGATTTGTTTTTCATTCTAATCAGTAGGTGGAAGCAATTTTCTTAGACAGGGAATAAATTTAACAGTTAAGAGAGTGTCTAGAAAATCTAGCCCAGAGGCTGATAGAAATATCTTTTAAAAGTACAAGTCCCTTAGGTTCACCTTTCCTGAAGAATGGTTAATTTCTAATATATAAACTGGAAAATGACATCTGTTAACATAATGTCAGTGTAGGAGAATTTCTAATGATTGCATCCATCAACCATGGTAACCATTTTAGAACCTTAAGCACCATACCACAATTATATCTTTTATTTATTATTTATTCAATTGTGCATGTATGTGTGCACGCATGTGTGTATGTATATGTGTGTGTGTGTAGAACCACGGAAGAATTTAAGAACCACCATGGACTGCCTCCACCTCCTCCTTGTTTACTCTGCCCCAGGATTCACAGGCTCTGCCTTACCAGGACCAGAAACGCAGGCCGCCCCTGCTTCAGGCCGGCGTCTATACATAGGGTCTAGGATCCCAACTCAGGACCTTCCGCCTGCAAGGCAGAGGCTTAACCCCTGAGCCACCTCTCCAGCCCCCACAATTATATCTTAAGTATATGAAGAAGAAATTGGATGAGATTTGTTGGGCATTAGTGACCTGTTTTTGCACCTATTCTTTTTTTAATTCATTAAATTTTAATATTTATTTATTTTTTAGTTTTACAAACATAGAGTACTAATCCTTGCTTCCCCCCTTCTCCCTTCCCTCCTATTTATGCCCCATCTTCCTCCCATCTCCCTCCTTTCCCCCTCATCAATTCATTTCATTCCCTTCCACCCTCCTGCCTTTCCACTTCTATGGACCCCAAGGTTCCTTCTGGCTTGTATACTTTTGTGGGGGTTCAGGCATACCGAGTTGCCCATCCTTGGGCCACCCCACTGATAGAGGCATTTCCCTTCACTCATTCGGCTCTATTCCCTCAGGTTTTCACTGTGTGTTCTTATCTCTCTTTAGTTCCTCATAGTCTATGAAGGCACATTGGTATTTTAGTCATTATGCTTGTCTGGTAAGGGCAAGTCTCACTGTAGTGAGTTACCAGATGCAATAGTCCTCCCTTGAATGGAGAGTCTTATCCAGTGGTGGACCTCCCATCTTTAGGTTCTTACAGTTCTATTGCCCTTTCTTCCACGAGGTTCCCTAAGCCTTATGATGGGGAGAAATTAGATGGCCCGATTCTGGGTAAGCATTGCTGGGTTTTTGGTAATCTGCATTATGGCTGGATGTTGTTCACTTCACTGCTGTTCTGCTGGCCTAGGCTTCATCCTGTCAAGGTGTCGAAATTATCTACTTCTCTTGTAGAAGATTTCTAGGCTGTTGCAACTTCTATTCTTGACCCACACCTTAAACAAAATTGCTTAGTTATTTGGGAACAACTGAAGCTGGAACATTTTTCCTTTGGAGGAAGTTTTCTCTTCATTCAGAAGATGGAGGGACAGATATGTAGAGGTGAAAATTGACAAGGACTAGGACTTGATTCCTACTATGGCATTCTTCTGCAATATAGCTTTTGTTTTCCTGACTTTACTAGGGATTATTGGCAGTTTCTCATTTGTTCGTAATCTTCACTGTTTATAATTACATTGATAAAATAAGATAAAACTTGAATTCATTTTCCTCTCCCAAATGCTTGGCATGTAATTTCAACTGTAATAGTTGCTCAATAAATGGTTGTTTTTGGAAGTTTGGGAGTATTGTTCTGAAGCTTGATATAGGAATCTTATTATATTTTAAAAATCTTAGTTGATGATCTCTTATTTAGTGCTATTTAAATCTATGTCTAAAGAAAATGTATCAAATACAATTCTGTTTCTAAATATGTGTAAGTCTAAAATTTTGCTTGGTCAAATTTGTTCTTTGCTTCTTTGATCCCTGAGAACATCAAAGAACACATTGATGCATTCTTTGTTCCATCAACATCTGTAGAGTCAACTTTATATTAGACTCTGTTGATGGAAAATGAAGATAGAATCTTTGTTTTATGAGCTATGTTATACAAGACGTGCCCATGCAATCATGAAGGATCAAACACTTACCTGAGATTCCAAATACATAGTGAACAAAGATGTACAAGCAATATCACAAATTTCAACAAAGATATTCTGCTAAAAGGTATAAAGCAGTATTGTTATTTAAAGCCCCAATTAAAATATTTTCTCTTATTGGGATGTTTGATGTAGAAACATGACCATGTTGTGCATGGTGCTAAATTTTTAGCTCTATTGAGTGTATTAATTGTCTAAATTAGCCCCATAGAGACTAAAATCTCATGGCTTATTTTTTAAAGGAATTCATTGCTGAGTCAGTTATTTTTACATGATAAATAATAAGTGGAAGAGCATACTCTGAATAGCTTCATGAAATGATTGTGACTGTAGTTTTAGTTTAGTTTTCACAGTTTTTAGTCTAAGCTGATAGAAAACTGAAAAGTTTCAAGATCAAGTAGTATATATCAAAAACAATTGATTATTTATACAAAGTATTTGCAAAAAATGAAGGTTCTGAAGGCAAACGAAACTATTTCAAGGTAACAATTATTCTCATTTTGCTTTCTTTAAAAATCCATCAATGAAGTATAGAAATATGCAAATAGACTATGAGTGGAAAAATAATAAAAATATATAAAATAAAAAAGAAATATGTAAATAGAATATAGGAAGTAAATAAATATCTTAGTGGCTAAAATATATATTGGAGTAAAAGACATGAAAATGATGTTAAAAACAGATAAGCTTCATCAACTTTATGTGATTATCTTTGAAAGGGAAAAATGAGATAGCAATTTTTATTGTTGTGTTCAAATAGAATTTAGTGGTGATTAATTCCTGAAGTGTTCTCAAATGTAGGTAATTGACTTTATGCATCTCCCTTTCCCACTAGTCTCACTTCGGTGTTTTATCTAATGCATTGATTTCTCTATCAGTGATTTCTTCTGTGTAGCTGACTCATTCTTCAATCCTACAAGACTAACTACATTTCCAATTGCTCTGGTCAATTTCTAAAGTTTATGATCTATTTCATAAAGTCTTGTAAATAAGCTCTTATTTTTTTAATTATGCATCTCTACAGATGCATGTGCCAGCATTGCTTCAAATTTATTTATGAGGCCAAGAGTTAGGAATTCTTATTATAGGATAATTGTTTTAAATCCCGGCCAGAGCACTTCATACAGCAAATTGGTGATGGTAAGAACAGCAAATATGGAAATCAATGGTGCTTTTTTGCATTTATGACCTGGTAGGAGACTTTTCTATTCTAAAAAGATTTTTCTTATCAAACACTTCTCCAAAATCACACCAAATCCTCTTCACAGTCATAACCCAACATACCACTGAATATTCAAAGTTTTTATTTGTATTTCTTGACACTTAAATAGAGATCTAAATTTAATGATATGTTTTATATATGTCCTCTTTTATAGTTCAGTGGTTAATAGTTTGAACCTTGAGTGTAGACTGACAGGATTTAGTGCTAGCTATTATTTGTTAGTAGTGTGATTTGGAGTAATTTATTTAACCTGTTCATGTTTCAGTTCCCTGATCTGTAAAGTAGAGATAATAATAGTACTCTCCTAACAGGATTATAAAGATTTAAAAAGTTGAAATATATGAAGCATTTCACCTGGCTCACAGTATTATATATGTGTTAACTATTTATTGTGTTTTTGGATGCTTCTAATTTCTGAATTATTTTTAAAAACTTTTTGAAGGAGAGAAACATGTTTCCAGTATTCACATACTTCTGTCCAAAATGTCATGCATAATGAGGTATACAGGATTTCCTCAAATAATGAGAGATGCAGCTTAGTTAGGAGAATGCTTATCATATTTATATGATGCCCATCATTTGATCCTAAGTATTGTGTAAAAATGGGTGTGATGGGTATGTAATCGTAGCATTCAGTGAGTAGCCATAGGAGGATCAAGTATTCAAGGTCATTCTCAACTATAAGATGAGTCCAGGACGAATCTGGGTTACATGAGACCCTGTCTCAAATAAAGAAATAGTGAGTGAAAGAATAAATGTAAAGAATTGTAGTAGTTGCTCTTAACTGTTGCTGTGAGAGAGCATTCAAAGTCAAGCAACTTAAGGAAGAAAAGGAGATTTATTCAGCTTATGGTTCCAGAGGGGAGAAACAGTCTCTCATGGCAGAGGCAACATGGCTGGTGGCTGAAGCTGGAGGCAGGATAAGTCAGTGCAAACATCCTGGAGAGTCCAAGAAGCAGAAAATCTCTCTTCAAAGTGTTCAGTTCTATGGTTCCTTCTATCTGGTCTGCTACTGGGAGGTTCCAATCAGATCAAGGGCTGATCTTTGTAAATGTATTGATCTAGATAATCTCTTCAGGTAGTCTAACAGGTGATCCTAGTTAATGCCAGGTGTTGTCATATTGACATCCAGGATTAACTATCACAAGAATCAAGGATTCTAGGCATATGCATTGCTATCTTATACCCAACAAGTTCAGAAAATATTTATGAACATAAAAATATGCAATGGATAAGTATGAAATACAAACTCTATTTGCTTTGAAGTTTGTGCATGAAGAGGCATAAAATTTGTGCCCTGCAATCATGTGTGGTGGGAAATGTCCATTCTAGTTCAGGGGAAGTGAAGCAGGCAGGAGCGTCATCTTCACCTCCATAGTAAGTAGGAAGACAGCCTGGGATATCTGAGACCTTGTTTAAAAAAATGTACCCTGAGAAGGATGATGACAGCTGCAAGGGAAAATACTTTGATAGAAGTAGACAAGCTGTCTTCTAATACAGCGGAAGGATTAGCCACAATTTATATTTCTTAAGCCAATAGATGGAAATTATAGGATGTAATAGCTGAATTCAGTGTGTGGAAACACTTTCTACCCACCTGGGCTGTCTAGAGGTTGAATGAATGGCCATGTGATGTATAATAGTTTGGCTTGGTTCATAAGCAGCTGCTTCGTTTTTTACCAAATAGTAACAAAAATGTCATTTCTGTGGAAGTGAACTTTGAGTTGTTTTCATGAGCAATGTGACGGCAAGATCAGCTGTACAGCCCACTAGGAGGAGGAAAGAAGAGTACTCTTACCTCTTTTCACTTCATGGGAATGAAAAAATAAGGAGGGCCAAAGTTCTGGGTTCCATAATACCTGTCCATTTCATATGCTGTCAGAGTTCAAAGGAGAATGATACTTGCCTGGTCTTAGCTCAACAATTTTGTGAATTTCAAATATCTAAACCTGGGCTGATGATGTATCTCAGTTGGTAATACCTTTTGCTGGTCATTCACAAAGCCTTGGGTTTGATTCCCAACACTGAGTAAAAGTAGGTGTGGTGGGGCATGCTTATAATGACAGTTTTGGGGGTTGAGACAAGAATATCAGAGGTTCATGGTCATTCTGATCTGTGTAGCTAGTTTCAGGTCAATTTTGAATACATGAAGCCCTGCCTCAAAACAAAAAGAAACTCAAACAATACATCCACTTTAGTCATTGATTGACAAATTAGATTTCATAAATTGATAAAAATTCTTTCACTCTACCAAATAGATAGAATGACATAAGATCATCAATATTTTCTTTTCCTAAGTAAAGGCACACAAAACCAGAACTTATCCATGGAAATCCGAACCCAAGCCAGGGGTAGAGTGGGTGGAAGAAGACTCCAAAAGAGTAGCAACAAAAGAATAAGAGTAAACAGTTAAAAGTTACTTTTTTGTAAGAAAAGTCTTTAAGGGGAGGGTAGAACATGAATAAGACACAGTAGAGAGTGGGGTTAGTCTCCAAGTAACCACCTACTACTTAAAGGCCCCTAAACCCTTCTGCCTACCCCCCCACCCAATGACAGGGAACACATACCTAGCAATGCAAACCATTCTAAATAACATTGGACAGGGAGAAAACTGACAGCGGTCAGAATCAATACTAACTAGAAAGATCTGACAGTAAACCTCCACCTAAACATCTCATTTTGTCATGGAAAAGTTTTCAACACCCAAACATCACATATCTTCCTGCAATGGAAGAACAGTGAAATAAACAACAACCAACATGAGTGCTGAGCACCAGAGACCCTAAAAATTCTCAGCTGGAATTAGACCAACCAAATCTCTTCCTATCCTAAGTCTCATGGAATCTTGAAGAAGAGGGGGTGGTAAGGTTGTAAGAGCCTTAAAGGTGGGGAGGTCCATGGCCTGCCAGTACATTCCAGTCAAGATAGGGCTGTTGCATCCAGGAACTTTATTGCAATGAGACTTATCCTCACCAGACCTGCACTTTGACTGACATATCTATATTCCCCCATAGACTAGTGAAGAACTCAGGGGACATAATTGCATGCAAGTAGAATCTTAGGGACTAGGGCTAGATAGGTGAAGAAGAGTGCCCTCTCAGGTGGTCTACCCAAGCAAGGGCCACTTGGTCTACCACAGAGACTTGAGTCCATACCAATACAAACAACCTGAAGAGAGGCCTGGGGCCAACACAAGCATACAGATAGGAGGGTGGGAAGGATAAAGATGGATTGGTGAAGGGAGAAGAGGTTAAGGGAGGAAGGGAGGAAGGAAGAGAAGAAAGAAGGGGGCAGGAACAACCACTCATTGTGTTTGTAAAACCAGAAAAATAAAAAATAATTAAGAAAAGAAATAATTCATATTTAAAAAAGAAATAGGACATAGTCTCACAAAAATAAAAATTATTTTAGGGCTATGAACAACATATGGTGTTCATATACTTCTTATTTTACCTTGGTTAAATAAATCCTGCAGCATGATTTTTCATGAATTTACAAACAAGCACATGGGAACTACTCTTTTGGATTTAGTGATACTCCCTGATTGGTCCATGTGAGAGTGTTATCCTCTATCCCTTCAGGCTATATCTAAGCCTCTTATTATGGGATTGGTATTTTAGATACTAATTCCCCACAGTAACATTTTATCCTACAGAGCCCACAGAAATCAAATAAGAAATATCTCCACTAGTGGGTAAGTCTCAACCTGAATTAGTCCTTGTTGGCATTTGACATCTTCTGAAGGAACCCTATGAACATTTACTATTTAGTCTGCAAGACTCTGGAGAGTTAAATTTTAATTATTCAAAATATCCATGAAATAACATGGCATGATGTTCTCATTTTAAAATATGGAAAGATAAGGAGCTATAGATGATATTATTAAAATAATTTATTCTAACAAGAATAGAGACATAAAATCTTTGATGTCTTCTAAAAACTGTTTGAAGTTGTCTATCTTATATAATAATTGCAGTAAATATCATTTTCTATAATGGATTATGTATTGAGGATACATCTAGGTAAAAATACACTAAATACCTCCTTGATAAGAGAGGGATGCATATCATTTTTCAGCCTTTAATTCCATTTCAGAAACATTGACATACAATTGCTTGTTACTGAACTGGAATTTTTCTACATGTGAAATCACTTTTTTGAAGCATATTATCTGCTAATGGAATCATGGAGTATTTTCTCAAGAGGAAAAAAAGACTAATCTTTCAGCCACAAAGCATAGACAGTACATTACCATTTCTATTAATGGATTCCACACTGTACTACTTTACTTTTAAATGCTCAAGTTCCTATTTCAAAGTCACATTATTCAGAAGCTCCTATGATGCACTTTGCACCTGTTATATATGTAATATAGGGTTTTGTGGTGTAATGAAAATCCCATACCTATTAAGATTCTAAATAGATATTTCTCTCAACATATTCACATGTTCTGATTTATGTATATCTAGCAAATATATTCAGAACATTATAAAACTGTGCAACCACTGCTGACATCATTGCTTGGGTAATGACAATATTTCCAGCCAAATCCATCTGGTACTGAATAATGAACAAATTCCATTTATGACCTATAGTTTTAGAATAGTCCAGGAATTCTCCCTTATATATTACTTTTTCCTTTTCTACTACTGCCACCACTAGCACCATCTTCATTGCCACAATTATATTCTTTTTAAGCTGTCACTTGAACTATAAAAAGGATTACTTAGTTGTTTTCTGAAGTTCCATTCTTGTTTCCACACAATATCCACTCACAGAAATGTTTAAATTTAAATCAGATGTGCCACCTTATATAAAATTCTTCTTACATGGTTTCTTGCTGCATAAGACTAAAATACCAAATCCTAACTATGCCTGAAAGACCTCTCATGATCTGTCCTCTGGTTATATGAATACTTAACTGCCTAGAATGTACAAAGTGAAGGAAACAGATTAAAAATCTCTGCCCTGATGGATTGGAACATCTGATGGAAAGAGAGATAAAATAAAGAAAATAAAAGGTAGAATATCTGATAGGTCAGATAATATAAGTGCTGTGGAGAAAGATAAGGAAGACAATAGGAATAGGGGAAATAGATTCAATCAAAGTCTTAGCAGGGAAGAACTGGAACACTGAGATTGGATAATTTAGGAATGTTTCCTATACAGGCTATCTACAAAGATAGGATACATACAAACCATAAAAACCAGTATAAGGTGAAATTAAGTCTCAATATCCCCAGAATTTGAAGGGTCAGAAAGAGGAAAAATTTAGGGAATCGGGGAAGACTTAAGATTTTATGGAAATATCTCTAGCAAATACTTAGCCAGCTCCAGATTGTCTTATATGGAGGGAATTAGATGAATAAACACTCTGACTCTCATCCTCCTAGATCTCCTGCTGATCTTTACCTCTGTGCAAATATAACCTGATTCTAGAAGGGTAACAAAACCCATTAAATGCAGCCCCAATGGTTATTTCTGGTGAGGACAGTAGAAAATGAGATGAAGAATGCTGGATAGCCTCAATATGATATGCATAATATATAGTTGTGAATTTTAATGGAGTTTTCAGGGAAAGGTTTATCAGAAGCTTCATGTCTAATCAGAGTTTTTCTCACCGGTTTGTTTAGCTGCACTGGATCCCTTTCACACATTGGATGGACTTTTTCATGTCCCTCCTCTCCAAGCTCATGATGCTCAAATGTGATCACATTTGTATCTAAATGATTTACTATTTCATTCCCTCAAGCAGTGCCTATCTAAATTCTATGCCAAAAATTGAGACTCCAGGAAGCCTTGTTTGAATCATCAGATGCGTCAACTGGCCCTTCTCTGTGCTGTTTTTCCTTTTTCCTCACAGCATGTGATTCTGAATTGATTTGTATGCTATAATGCATATCTATCCTGCTTAATCCACCTTCAGGAACAGAAAGATAAGGGGTATTTCCATTTTCCCCTCACTATATTCACAGTGTCTGGGATATAGTATGCAGTGAATGTATAATTAATGACCAAATGAGTAAGGATCAGAAAACAAGGAAAAGTCACACTGAGAAATTTCTATTTACTCATTACTTCATATGTGTTTTCTTTTATCTGACTGTGTAGCTTTTTTATTATCTATTTGTTAACATTGCATTCATGAATATAGTGAATTTATATTTTCATCCTTGCCCGAAATGTCATACCTCCTTTTATCCTTGTAAACCTTTATCTCCCTTGCCAGATTCGTTCCTGTTTTCAAGTTTTGGGACACACTGTATTCCATCTTGTTTATCTTTGATAACATATGCCTGACATGCTTCATTCTCAAACAAGTATTGTAGACCAGTGAGTACACCACTGAAGAAAGCATCATCCTTGTCTTCCCCATAAGCATTAGTTCTCATCAATCTCTGAGAGAGGTGGAGAGCTTCTCGAGTTCTTTCTGCTTTTGTGGTGCTGTTGATAAGATAGTACATGGGCAATTATTGTGTAAGTATACATATCTTTTCCAGAAGATAATGTCTAGATCATCACTGTCCTACTTTAGGCTCTACAGTCTTGCTGTCTGCTCTTCTGAAATATTCCCTGAGCTTTGGGGTGGATGTGGATGAGGCATACAGGTCCTGTTTAGATTGTAAATAAGACATTTAATCCACCCTTATTCCCACCCCAAGATTCAGGGAATATTGTGGAATAAGTAGTGGTAAGACTGTAAGAGCCTGAAGTTCAGCAGTGGTGTGGCCAGACACCTATCGTCTGGATAGGACAGGGCTGTTGAATCCATGATTTCACACACAGCAGCTTTGTATATTTCCATGAGACCTGTATGGGAATTGTCCTATAAACAATTCACTATCGATGGGAAATGATCTCAAGAAATTCCATTCCTCCCTGAGAGAAATATATTGAGGACTAATGCTGATGGAGAGGAAGTGGAAAATGCTTACTTCAGTGGTGTACCTACTGATATATTATTCATGCTCTAGCAAATACTCAGGCACATGTCATTAAAAGCAAACCAGATGAAAACCAGTAGGCTACATATGCGAAAAGATTTGAAAATAAAAGGGAGCTGGCATTGTAGAAGAAGGGTTGTAATGGGAAGAGGAGGGGAATATGGGATTGGAGATTAAGAGGAGAAAATACCATAAATTCACTATATTCATGTTTGAAGCACTATGACAATAAATAAAAGTGGAGAGAAAAAAGTTGCAAAATAATAATGCTATATTTCAGGCAATAGTTGTGAAGGTGTTAATAAAGTCAGTGCTTTAATGATTTTAAAAAAATCATTTCCTTGTGGGTGACAACTCACAAAAGCTACATCACTGGTGCTCCCTGTACAACTTGCAGGTTGCTCTGCTGGAGAAATTCTCCTTTCCAACGGCAACTTTTCATTGCTTATACAACCTTGAGCAGTGACTTTGCAATTCTTTTAAAGTTCTGGAACTTTCAGAGCCTCCTAAGTTTCCTGAGCTTTTGTAGCATTATGAATCCTTCCAGAAGTGAATGTTTCAATTCAGGTTAAATAGGTACAAAATAACTTTTCCAATCTATGCTATTCCCTTTTTTTTTCTGGACTCATATTTAAGATATACTTAAAAATTTCAGTTTGGACACAGGAACAGGCAGCTTAAGATTTGTACATTTTGCTGTATGTGACTAACTGTATCTTGGTAAAATGGGAGGATTTCTGAGTACCTACATTACAAACACATTTGAAATATTGTATACTATAATGACTGATGTACCAACATGCCCCCATAGACTACAGAGGAACTCACAAGAGATAAGAACATACAGTGGAAATCTTGAAGACTAAAGTTGGAGGAGTGAGGGGAAACACTACTATCAGTAGGGTGGCCTGAAGAGAGGCAACTTAGTATGCCATAAAAGGCCTGAAACCCCACAAGAGTAGACAAGCCAGAGGGAACCCTGGAGTCCAAAGAAGCAAACAGACAGGAGAGTAGGAGGGAGTGGGATAGATTGAAGACTGGAAGCGAGGGGGATGGGAGGGAGAGAGATGGCGGAAAGCAGGGATGAGTAGTCAATATGCTTGTAAAACTAGAAAAAAATTGAATACTAAAAGTAATTGGCTATGGGAGAAAGGAATGGAAACAGAATAAGAAAAGTTAATTAACTAATAAACTAATACCTAACAGATGCTGTATTATGAAATGAAGAATATGAGTCAATCATTTTATCTGAAAGGTACACATATTAAAACAGGAACACATGCTCACTGCCATGCTCAAAAATGAAACTGAGGCTTGGTGATGTATATCACTACTGAAAACTCCATATTCTATACCCATACCTTGCAACCTCTTATCATATAACTTGGTTGTTCCATAGTACTTTAGAGCAATGTGACTTCTTTACTTTTCAGAAGTCATTTCAGAAGTTTCTACCACAAGTTGCACTTGTCAGACTAAAAGATGGATTAACTTACTTCTTGCCTAGCAGAATTGGAGATAATGGAACTGACATGTGCCTTTCACATTGCAGGATGATCTATGCTTCACTGAATTTTCCCTGAGGGCATCTATTCATAACAAGATCTTTTTGCTAGAAGGTAGCATTTTCTAAGTCACATACTCAGTGATGTGCTAGAATAAGGCTGGTTTTTATGAAGACTGGCTTTTGTTTTCACAAGAATTGCATGAACTCTTTGCATATGGCAAATCAAAAGGGCACCATTGTCCAGATCTTTTCAATTGCTTGTGACCTTGCCCTGCCCTCTTTTTCTCTACAAGTATTCCTCCTAGGATTTACTAAGTTGCTCACATTTCCATTTTTACATCTTACACTGATGTTTCTGACTTTTCTGTGCTAATTTACTTACTGGATTTCTGATTCTGTAAATACTGTTAACCTTATCCTGCCTTTGTAACCTGAATCTGGTTTATTTAGCTTGTTTTCACTTGTTTCTTGGCCCTGAGCTTTCCTTTCTTCTTTCTCACTTCCAATGAAATTCTGTAATCCTAACAAAACTTCCTCTTTAATCCTTGAATTCCCCAGATCCTTTCCCAGGACTCTTTTATACATATCATATATATATATCACCATTCACATTTTCATCCTCCAATACTTGCCATATGCAGTCCTCAAAACTAACGATCTAGAACTCCATCACAACCAATACCAACAGCAACCAAGGACAGAAGTTTATATTTTGAAGCAGTGTCAGCAGCATTCTGTAAGTTGTTGAGAGGCAGACACAGGATGTGGCCTCTTAGCCTAGATGAACAATATTGCCACTTACCAAGTAGGAAATAATAACAATAATTACTAAGAAGGGACTTTTATGAGTGCTTAGTGCCCCGGGGGCCAAAAGCCCTTGCCATCACATGGGAGCTAGAGAGAGCAGAGGATTTGGCTGAGAAAGAAGGTTTTAAAGGGTCACGTCACACTTATAGTTTCCATTCTGAGCTTGGTCAAGGAGAAATAGCTGCATTAACTTCCATAATGAATATATATGGCTTTTTTCATTTTCAGTGTAGTTGGATGGGGAGGGCAGGGCAAGGAAATGGAAAGAAAGGGAAATTAATTAAGAATCTCAGAGAGTTAATAGAAAACATCAACTGAAACTCTCCAGATTGCATGCTTTTTTTTTTGGTAGGAAAGATTTACACTGTTCCAGAATTCACATTAACATTAATGAGGATTTTGCATGTAAATTCCCAGAAAATCCAAAGAACTGCTAATTCCTTACACCTGGATGCTTCTCCAAGTCATATGCTTTCACTCTTAACTTTTTAAAGTAATGCAATGAACATTAAAAACTATACATTTGAAAATTTCCTATACAAATGACATAAGTTGAAACAAAGACAAGGTGTTTATAATACATTTTTACACCAAGAACACCCATACCAGCTTTGTTATTAGCAGTTGTTTGGGGAATAGGTGTTATATAAATTTGAAGTACAGTTACATTATTATCAGTATATGTTGTTGAATTTGTGAAATTATGCTGATTACTTGTCTGATGTTTTTGCATAAAATTATAACTATTATCAGCGATACAGATGAAAGAGTGAGGTTAACAGCTGCCTATCATTGGTCTTTGTCCATGTGGAGAATGATCTATTTTAATATAATAAAGAGTCCATTAAAATGCTTTCTTTATTTGGAAGGATAGATATATAATGACGAATATGAACTGTGGGTGACATTTATAAGGTGGTCAATTTCAAATCAACCAAAAGAAAAAATTTGAGCATTAGATCTACCTTTTAAATAGATAGGGTTCCTTCTGTCAGGAACGAGTTTCCTATCAATAAGTTTATTAAGGATATTATGTAAGGAATACACATACTAAGTAGAATGCCTTCTTTTTCTTAGTATGTGTTATGCATAATGTAAATGGTTTCATCACGACATTTCTATATAGATATGTGATATAATTTGATCATAGTCACCTACTCCTATCTTCCTTTGACTCCATCCTTTACCATTTCCTCTTTCATATCTCCAGGGACAACACATGTTGCCAAAAATACTGGCAACTGACAGGAAGATGAAGCTAGGGAAAAGGAAGTGAAAGTCATGCCTTTTGAGTTAGGTGTGGAGGTCTATAAGCAGTCATGTGGCAAAGAAATGGAAGTCTTCAGAGAAGTAACAAGAATGTCCAGAATATCAGGCAAGGCATGTTTAGGCTTTAGGAAAAGACCCAGACAGAAAGAGAAAAATTTCAATTTTTCAAAATTAGAACCTGAAAACTGGTATAGCTGAAAAATGCAATATGATGGAACTTCTGTAAACTTCTACAAGTGTCTGCACTGAGGGAGAACTGTGATAAGTACATGGTATAATTAAGGGGACAATTATTCTTCCTGTCTCCTTAGCATGTCTTCAAGTAAATCTGCTTTTAGGGGGTAGGGGAGAGGTGGGTGAGACTCCCAGCCAATTCTTCATTGATGGGCTTAGCTATTTTAAATTCAAGAGATGAGGTCATAGTAGGCGTGTTGTAATCTTTGGGGCAAAATCAGAATGACCTGTCTCCACACAGTACCAGATTGTATTCTACTGTTACCAGGGAAACAAGAAGTGGGGTCCATTCTCAGTAACTGCCAAACTTGACAATCAGTATCCTAACAACCTGTTATTTAATTGTCTTCTACCCAGATTCCATATATTGGAGAAAACATGGTACTCTTCTTTGTGGAATGGTCTTATTTCATTTAATATGGTGAGCTTCACTTCTATCTATATTCCTACAAATAACAATTTCATTCTTTATGCTTTTACACAACTTTACTGTGTATATATATCACATTTACTTTATCAAAAGATGGTCACCTGAGTTAATTCCACAATCTAACTCTTGTGAATAGTACTATAAGAGTGGACAATGGCTAAGTTATTTTTTAAAATTTATTTTATTTATTTTATTTATTTTTATTATTTATTCAATTGTCATGTATGTGTGTGTGCGTGTATGCATGTATATATGTATATGTGTGTGTGTATGTATGTGTGTGTGTGTAGGACCACGGACAAATTTGGGAACCACCATGGACTGCCTCTACCTCCTCCTTGTTTACTCTGCCCCAGGATTCACAGGCTCCGCCTTACCAGGACCAGAAACGCAGGCCATCCCCGCTTATGCCCTGCATCTATATGTGGGTTCTAGGATCCGAACTCAAGACTTCTGCCTGCAAGGCAGAGGCTTAACCCCTGAGCCACCTCTCCAGCCCTGGCTAAGTTCTTATAACATTGAGGCTTTTTAAAACAAAATTTCTCTCTGCCCCACCGCTGCTCCCAGTCCTCCATCCTCAGGTGAGTTCAACCAACCCCCCCCCAGGTGGCTCCGGGTACCAGGGGCACCCAGGCTGCCTGCGGTTTTTGCCTGGGCTATGCCTGGGGTCCCAGCCCCTTTCTTCCTCGGCCGGCCTGTCCGCCCAATCAGACAGGATTTGCTCACATTCCTCCATCCCTGGAGCTTGGGTGGGCCACTAAGTAAAGTCCTAGGTCCCAGGTGAAGAATCTGACATCAACATCAGACACTCTGCCTCTCTGGCCCACCGGGGGACGCAAGCACGTGGTCCATGGAGGACACACTGCTACTCAGAATTCAATAGAGTCCAAAGGAAACTCAAGCAAATCTCTAAGGGACAAAGGCCATACAACTGAAGACATCTACAATCACCCTATCACATGGGAGAGATTCTTCACATCCAGCCCAAAGATAAGTAACTCTACTTTTTTTTCACTTTACTGTCCCTTTCTAGTATTAATAGCTGTAGATCAACTTTTCCATACAGCCACCCCAAAAACATACAACTCCAGGGAGTACACCACTCACCCTCACATTTCCCCAAGACACTAAATCGTAAAAGTGTACTACCATACTAATATTCACCCCCTGTCTACTTAACCTGATTTAACTGATGTACTAACAGCCTCATCTAGGAAATAACAATAACAAAAGACAAACATACCCAATCCAAGGCAAGCACTAGTAATAACTGCCCAAGTGTAATAACACCAACTAAATCAGTTCAGTCAAAAGCACACAATAACTGAAAGGTCCTAAGAAACAAAACAACAATGCCCAAGTCAAAGTGCAGATCCATGAGAAACAAAACCCAAGAATAAAAATGTC
The DNA here is from genome assembly GCA_023101885.1 of Typhlomys cinereus. Lineage (NCBI taxonomy): Eukaryota > Metazoa > Chordata > Mammalia > Rodentia > Platacanthomyidae > Typhlomys > Typhlomys cinereus. The sequence goes on from JALPQD010000579.1 coordinate 531,831, forward strand.
CCACCGAAAGAATTAACCCCATAATGATGGATTCCAACCAGAACAAATTCACAGAAAACAGCCAAGAAAGCCAGACCCAAGATAACGACTTTCAAAGTATGAACATTACCATGATTAATACTATGAAAGAGGAAATCTGAGCGAAGTTAACCAACCGCATCAACCACTTTGAACAGGAACACAACAGGCACTTGGAGGAGTTGAGAAAAACAGTTCAAGAAATAAAAACAGCCATAGAGCAGTTAAAACAGTCTCAGGCAGAGTTTAAAATTGAACTAAAAGACAAGTTATCTTCAACTCAAAACTCAACAGAGAGTCTTATCAGCAGAACTAAGAAAGCAGAAAATAGAATTTTGGATCTTGAAGACAAAGTGGGAGAATTAACCAGATCAATGGAAGAGATTATTAAAGCCAAAAAGATACTTGAGAGGAACATTCAAGAGATATGGGACACCCTGAAGAAGCTTAACATGCACATTCATGGAATACCAGAGCAAGAATCCCAAAATACCACACCTGAGGAAATTTTTCAAGTTATCATAAATGAAAATTTCCCTCAACTGAAGAATGAGAGGCCCATCCAAATACAAGAGGCATTTCGCACTCCAAAAAGATATGACCAAAATAGAAAATCGCCACGGCAAATAATAGTCAAAACACTCCACATTCAAGACAAAGAAAAGGTGCTGAGAGCTTCAAGAGAAAAAAAGCAAGTCATGTTTAAAGGTAAACCTATTAGAATTACAAATGACTACTCAATGGAAACAGTAAAAGCAAGAAGAGCGTGGAGAGATGTACTTCAAGTATTAAATGAGCAAAAATGCCAACCCAGACTCATATACCCGGCAAAACTATCTGTCATGATTGAAGGAGAAAGAAAAGATTTCCAGCACAAAGACAACTTGAAGGGATACATGTCTACCAAACCAGGCCTCCAAAAAATGCTAGAAATGATACTCAAACTTGAAGAAAAATATAAGCGTATCCAGGAGGACAAAAGGGAAGTATAATACCACCAAAATATGAATGTCAAACAATACGCTTACAAAATCCACTAAACATAAAAAATGTCCAGAATTAAAAATAATTTCTCCATAATGGCATTAACTCACCGATCAAGAGACACAGATTACAAGGCTGGAGAGATGGCTCAGGGGTTAAGCCTATGCCTTGCAGGCAGAAGGTCCTGAGTTCGGAACCTAGACCCCACGTATAGACACCAGGCAGAAGCGGAGGTGGCCTGTGTTTCTGGCCCTGGTAGGGCAGAGCCTATGAATCCCAGGACAGAGTAAACAAGGAGGTGGAGGCTTGCATGGTGGTTCCCCAATTTGTCCATGTTTCTACACACACATACATACACGCACACATGCACAATTGAATAAATAATAAAAAATAATTGAAAAAAAAAGAGACACAGGTTACAAACTTGGATTAAAAACCACAACCCATCAATCTGCTGCCTTCAGGAAACTCATCTCACCACAAAAGATAGGCACATCTTAAAAATGAAAGGCTGGTCCAAAATTTTGCAAGCTAATGGAACCAGGAAACAGGCAGGGGTAGCCATTATGCTTTCAGACAAAGTGGACTTCAAACCAAAGAAAATTATAAGAGACACGGATGGATACTACATTTTAGTCACAAGTACAATTCACCAGGAAGACTTCACAATACTGAACATATATGCACCCAATACGGGCTCCTGCACATTCATTAAGAAAACCCTACAGCATCTAAAGCGAGAAATCAACCCCCAAACGATAATTCTTGGGGATTTAAACACCACCCTCTCAACAGGTCAAAAGCTTAACAGAGACACTTTGGAACTTAATCAAACCCTGAAAGAAATGGAACTTACACATCTCTATTGAACTTTTCACCCACGCACCACAGAGTACACAATTTTCTCAGCAGCACACGGAACTTTCTCCAAAATAGATCACATATTGGGCCACAAAATGAATCTCCACATATACAAGAAAGTTGAATTATAGCCAGTGCCCTATCAGACCACCTCGGCCTAAAGCTGGACATCCATAACACAACAAACGACAGAAAATACACTAACTCCTGGAAACTTAACAATATGATGCTGAATGAGAACTGGATTTAGGAGAAATTAAAAAGGAAATTCAAGATTTCCAGAAAGAGAATGATAATGAAAATACAACTTACCAAAATCTCTGGGACACAATGAAAGCTGTCTTAAGTTCATAGTTCTTAATGCCTACATCAAAAAAATGGAAACGTCAGAAATAAGTAACTTAACAATGCAGCTTAAAGCTTTAGAGAAACTAGAGCAATCCAATCTCAAAAGCGGCAGAAGGGAGGAGATTAGCAAAATAACGGGAGAAATATCCGACATCGAGATTAGGAAAATGATAGAGAAACTCAACCAGTCAAAAAGCTGGTTCTTTAAAAAAATCAATAAGCTTGATACACCCCTAGCTAAATTAACCAAAAGCAAGAGAGAAAAAACCCAAATTAACAAAATTAGAAATGAAAATGGAGTTATCACTACTGATACCCAAGAAATCAGAGAATTATAACGTCATACTTCAAAAACTTATACTCTGTGAAATACGACAACACAAAAGAGATGGATGAATTCCTAAATAAACACAACTTACCTAAATTGAATCAGGCAGTGGTGAGTTATTTAAATCATCCTATAACATATGAGGAAATCAAGGAAGTAATCTCGAATCTTCCCACCAAAAAATGTCCTGAACCAGATGGATTCACCACAGAGTTTTTTTTTTTTTTTTTTTTTTTGGTGCTGGGGACCGAACCCAAGGCCTTGCGCTTGCTAGGCAAGTGCTCTACCACTGAGCTAAATCCCCAACCCCTCACCACAGAGTTCTACCAGACATTTAAGGAGCTAATAACACCAATACTCCTTAAACTGTTCCATCAAATAACAAAGGAAGGAACACTACATAATTCCTCTTATGAAGCTAATATCGTCTTAATCCCAAAACCTAATAAAGATACACTTAAAAAAGAAAACTGTAGGCCAATCTGTCTGATGAACACAGATGCAAAGATTCTCAACAAAGTCTTTGCAAATCAGATTAAAAACATATCAAAAAGATCATCCATGTGGATCAAGTAGGCTTTATTCCAGGCACACAAGGTTGGTTCAACATACACAAATCAAGAAATGTAATTCATCATATAATCCAGTCCAAAGTCCAAGACCACATGATACTCTCGATAGATGCAGAAAAAGTGTTTGACAAGATCCAACTGCATTTTATGATCAAAACCCTAGAGACAGTTGGAATGGAAAGAACCTTTATCAATATAATAAAGGCTGGATACAATAAGCATTCCGCAAGGATTATACTCAATGGGGAAAAACTTGTAGCGTGCCCGCTTTGATCAGGAACTAGACAAGGCTGTCCACTCCTACCACTTCTATTCAATATTGTACTTGAAGTCTTAGCTGAAGCCATAAGACAAGAAAGGGACATAAAAGGGATTCAAATTGGCAAAGAAGAAGTCAAGTTATCTCTATTTGCAGATGACATGGTCCTATACATGAATGATCCCAAAAACTCCACCAGGAAGCTCCTGGAACTGATTGAGAAATTCAGCAGGGTGGAAGGATACAAAATAAATGTACAAAAATTATTGGCCTTCCTATATCCCTAGAATGAAAGAAATGAAAATGCCCTGAGAGAATCAATCCCATTTACTATAGCCCCTAAAAAAGTGAAATACTTTGGTATAAACCTAACCAAGGAAGTAAGAGACCTTTACGATGAAAACTTTAAAACCCTAGAGAAAGAAATTGCACAAGACACCAGAAGGTGGAAAGACCTCCTATGTTCCTGGATTGGCAGAATCAACATCATAAAAATGACCATCCTACCAAAGGCAATATACAAATTCAATGCTATACCAATTAAGATCCCAAAGCAATTCTTTAAAGAAGTTGACCAAACAATCTCAAAATTCATATGGAGGCACAAAAGACGCAGGATAGCAAAGACAATCCTGAGTAACAAAAACACGGCTGGAGGTATCACCATACCAAACCTTAGTCTATACTACAAATCCATAGTTATAACAACAGCCTGGTGCTGGCTCCAAAATAGACACACGGATCAATGGATAAGGGTTGAAGACCCAGATGTAAGCCCACAAAATTACAGCTAGTTGGTCTTTGACAAAGGACCCCAAAGAATCCAATGGAAAAAGAATAGTATCTTCAACAAATGGTGCTGGAAAAACTGGATACTTACATGCAGAAGATTAAAACTGGACCCGTACTTGTCACCATATGCAAGAATTAATTCCAAATGGATCAAGGACCTTGATATCAGGCCAGAGACTATAAAAATCATAACTGAACGGATAGGGAACTCCCTCGAGCTGATTGGGCTAGGCCAACAGTTCCTGAACAGACATCCAATAGCACAGTCACTGCAACCAACTCTCAACAGATGGGATCTTGTGAAATTAAAGAGCTTCTCTTCAGATAAAGAGATTGTAACCTGAGCACAAAGGCCACTCACAGAATGGGAGAAAATCTTCACTAGCCACATATCTGATAGAGCTCTACTGTCCAGAGTGTACAAAGAAGTTAGAAAACTGAACACCAAGGAAACAAATGGCCCAATTAAAAAATGGGCCCTGGAACTTAAAAAAAAAAAACTTTACCAGGGACGAAATTAAAATGTCTAACAAATACCTTAGAAAATGCTCCACATTCTTATCCATCAGGGAAATGCAATTCAAAACTTCTCTGAGATATCATCTCACTCTGGTCAGGATGGCAAAAATCCACAATACAAACAACAACAAGTCCTGGAGAGCATGTGGTGATTATTGGAACTCTCCTACATTGCTTGTGGGAATGCAGGCTCATACAGCCACTCTTGCGATCCGTCTGGAGATTCTTAAAGAAATTAAAGATTGAAATGTTATATTACCCTCCTATTCCACTTTTAGGAATAACCTCCCATACAGCAAAAATTCACCTTGATAGCACAAGCACGACCATGTTCATAGCAGCACTGTTTACAATAGCAAAGTCATGGAATCAACCCAAATGCCCAACAGTTGATGGGTGGATAAGGAAAATAGTGGTACATCTATACAAAGGAGTACTACTCAGCCATCAAAAATGATGAATTACTGCAATTTGCCGGGAAATGGATGTTATTAGAAACAATTATATTAAGTGAAGTATCCCAGACCCAGAAAATTAAGTGCCGTATGTACTCCCTAATAGGTGGATTCTAGTACCAAACCCACCTAGAGATACTCAAGGATAAATCTCTGTAATACCTACAGTAATTGAAAGGATTATGAACAGGAGGGATGGGGAAGGAGGGACACACCAGAAACAAGGAGAGTGGGGACCATGTTACAGTAGAGAAAATAGGCCACCATCAAGGACTGCAAGCGAGTAATGAGACTTCTTGTTAAGTTCAGAGAGTTTCGTTCCTGATCATTTACAACTCACGGGGTATGGTCTTACCAGAAGGGGAGGGCATATAGTCTGTCAGATAAAAAGTAATCATTTTGCAAATGAATGATTGACCCCTCCCTCACTGCAGTTTCCCACTTTTATTACATCTACCTTTGAATATACTCTTATAACAAGACTCTAGTTTAAGAGCTTTTTATCTCTGTCCAGGGGGTGACATACAATACCCATCAGGATGGAGTGAAGGGCATTGTAGAAGCAGCAAAACTGGAAAAAAAATAAAAAAACCATAATCCAGAACTTCAGAGACTCTATATCAACCACTTGTAACTAGGCCAGCCTAATCTCTCCCCATCCAGAAGCTCAGGGAAATTTGCGGAAGAGGGGGCAGTAAGATTGGAAGAGCACAAGGATGGGAGGGGACCAGTGTGCCTGTTAAGTTTGTATGAGTGGAAATAAAAAATAAATAAATAAATAAATAAAAATAAAACAAAATTTACAGTTTTAAGTTTATAAATGTGGAACATTGAAACAGTGACACACACCTGCAATTCTAGCACTTGGAAGGTTGAGGCAAGCATAGTATTAGATCAGTATGGACTACAGAAAACTAAGACCTGGAGATGTAAAGCTAGATGTTCGGTCATTTGCCTAACATGCACAAAACCCTGGTGCCATCCCCAGCACCACAAAATGTAACACCAAGAACTTCAGAACCATGACTCTCTTTTCTCCCTTTAAGTGGTTTTTCATTATGAAATAATTATAGGTTCACAGATATCACAAAAAGAGAGAGGCGTCATGAATCCTTTCTCTGGTTTACCCCTATGGTTATGTAATCCAAAGCAAATGACAAAATACAACTAGGAAATTGACATGACATTCATTTTTCTTAAAAATATACCTTCTTTGAAGAGTCTGGATACTTGAAAAATGCTTTTACCATTAAAAATATTCACATGAATTGGGAACTCTTTGAGAGTTTACTCATCATGAAATAGAAGAAACACACTTGCCACTTACTATGTTCCACGTTTTTTCACCAGCATTTTTTTTTATTTTAACCTCATAACAATTCAGATATAATGATCTAATCATCATCAAGAGCTGGTGAAGTTTCAGTGAGAATTTGAATCTGACTGATTGAATAGCCCCAATCCTTCATTTCTGCTTGTATGAGCATTATTTAATAATTAACAGGTTTCTTTATACAGATCTTGTTATTAACCTGGAGGTAAAAATCACTTTTCACAAGTAGATAAGAATTTAAGTTCAGCATGCCAATATAATTTTATTTAAAATTTCATTTGTTATTATAAAAATCATATGGCAAGGGACCTAGGTTTGTAGTATATATTTAGTTGTTCCTATTTTAGAATACTTACATGAATAGCATTTTTTTCAATTTTATTATTTATTCAATTGTGCATGTATGGTGTGTGCGTGTGTGTGCATGTATGTGTATGTGTGTAGAACCACGGACAAATTCCGAACCACCATGGACCGCCTCCACCTCCTCCTTGTTTACTCTGCCCGGGATTCACAGGGCCCACCATACCAGGACCAGAAACGCAGGCCGCCCCCACTTCCGACTGGCATCTCTACGTGGGATCTGGGATCCGAACTCAGGACCTTCCGCCTGCAAGGCAGAAGCTTAACCCTTGAGCCACCTCTCCAGCCCACTATGTAGCCTTTTGAGACTGGATATTTTACTCACAATAATTCCTTGCAGAATGATCTAAGCTGTCATTTTGAGTAGTTTGCTTATTTTCTTGTGGAGAATTATTCTATGATATAAACGAACCATAGTATGCTTAACCATTCACTTATTAAGGATATCTAAGTTATTTTTTATTCTGTCTTTTATAACAAACAAAGCTGTTTGTTGTAAATGTGTGTGTGTGTGTGTGTGTGTGTGTGTGTGTGTGTGTGTGTGTGTGTAAAGAATTTGGAAGATATCCTTGTGCATTATTCCTAAGGACCTGTCAAACTTTCTTCCTTGCTTGAGATAAGGGTCTTTTGCTAGCCTGAAACTCAACATCTAGGCTAGACTGAATGAGTATTGAGCTCCAGGAATCTACCTATCTCTGTCTCTGTAGCACAGGGATTACAAGCACACACCATTACACTGAGATTCTTTTTAATATGTGCTATGGGATAAAATCGATTTCCTTCCTCTGACAAGGCAAGCACTTCATTGAGCTGTATCCTGACTTTATATACAGGTTTTTACATATATTACGTGAATGTAATACATCTCTGAGATAAATGTCCATTAGTTATATGTTAATTACACATTGCAGAATGATTGTGCCATTTGCACTAGCAGTTTTTAATTGAGTGAATATGTGTTTTATGCAAACTACAGTTCAGATCCTGTGTTAAATATGGTTCATGCATCATTTCATTTACTCATTGAAAAATATCCATTTTACCTTTGAGAAAATTGGGGCCCAGAGAAGTTAAGAATATTTCCCAGGTCATACAACTGAGGAGTAGTAGAGGTGGACTTGAACCTGTGTTATTATTCTGATTCCAGAGATTCTATTACTTTCCATGATCTCATTTGGACAAGATCTCCAAAGAAAGCAAATTACAAACATTAAATGTGTTACATTGCCAGTGAAAGAATATAGCACTTCTGTAGAAAATACTGGTTTGATAGTTGGGATTAAAACTAAGTGTCAAGATACTACAGAAAATTCGAAGAACCAGTTGGAACATATTGATTCTGGTTTTAATTGAACTGGAATTTATACCAGTAGTTTGACTAAAGTAGGGTAGGAAACACTGTAAACATATTATTGAAACACCTGTGCTCATATTCTGGACTTCTTATTGGATTTGTGGCTATGAGCAAGTCCTTTAATCAGACTGAGATTCAACTCATTTAACTTTGTGAAATGTGGTTGTAACACCTTTCTCAGAGGGAATTTGTGATGAGATATGAAGGTACATATATTAATAAACTTTATAATTATAAAGGGTCATTATTTTCATTATCCAAAGTTATTATATCAGGGCTGCAGTTATAGTGCACACTCTAATTTGGACATGCAGAGAAAATCAACTTGAACAATTATCCCTGTATCTAATCTAACTTTTTCTTGAATCTACCCATTGACTCTGGGGATGTATGAGAGAATATTAAAAGTAAATATTCAATTTGATTTAAAGCTTTGTCTGATTTGCCATTTGAAACCAAGGACTGGTAATATTTTTGTAGCTAACTATATAATAAACAATTAAGGTTTTGTAAACTATTACAGTTACTTTTCTTCTTTCTATGAGAGAGAACTCTGATATATCCAGAAAGGGAGAAAAGGGTATATTTATTTAGCTTTTGGATCCAGAGGGGATATAGTCCATTATGACAGGATTCATATTGGAGAAAGCATGGCTAAAGACAGAAACTTGAGGCTAGTTCAGATCAACATAGCAGTCAAGATGCAGAGAGAGACAGAGAGAGATAGAGAGAAAGAGAGAGAGAGAAACAGAGAAACAGAGAGGGACAGAGATAGATAGATTAGATAGATAGATAGATAGATAGATAGATAGATAGATAGATAGATAGATAGATGAAGCAGGACTGAGCTAAAACCTCAAAGTCCACCTCCTATGACATGCCTTCCTCAACAAGACTCTATTTCTTAAAGATGCAACAGCCTTCCCAAATATTAACATCAGGTAAGGATTCAAACACACGAAAGCAACTCACTTTCAAACCATGACATTTCATTTCTTGACCTGATAGGTTCATGGCCAGCTCATGGTGCAAATTGCATACAGCATAACTTTAAAGTTCCTCATAGAATTTAGTAGTACAACCACAGTTTAAAAGCTCAAAACTTCTTTTGAGATAAGACAATCCATTAATTGTGACCTCTTATAAAAGTGAAAAATAAATAAGTTACATACTTTTCATACACAATTTTACAGAGTAAATATTCCCACCCCAAAAGGGAAGAATGAGATTCAATTCAAATTTTTTGGATTGTTGACATTTGACTCTGTCCTTCCAAAACAATGCATTTTTAGGAATTGGAAACTTCGTTAAAGTTCTTGCCCTTAGCATGCAAGCTTTTCTGTGGTTCCAATGAACAGTGTTTTGCTGTTGAACTGGGGAAATCGCCTTAATAATAATCACCATTTTGTTGTTTCAACACTTTCAGTATACCCACACATCTTTCCTCATCAAACTTCAGTTTTCATTTCTTTCTGCCAAATTTGTTACTCTTAAATTGTATATCTGAATAAGGGCACTAAAATGTGGTCATGCCACAAACTCAAGGGTATGCTGCCTTGAAACTTACTTTGTCCAACACATTAGCCCACTTTAATTCAATTACAGGCAAGCTTTTGTGACATGGTCAAATTGTGGACAGACTCTTTACTAAAGCATGACTTGAATTGTCCTTGTCCATTTCCCAAAACAATCTTCATTCACTTCTGGAACATCACAAGGTGAGCTTCCACTGCCCATGTTTCTTTCAACATTATTCTCATCCAAGATCTCACTAGAATGACCTATTAAAGCTCTGTCTTCAAAATTCAATTGCTTTCTGAGCCCAAAGTTCTGAAGTTCTCCACATTTCTCCAAGAAAGTTCCAAAAGCTCCATAGCCATATCACAGCAATTATCATACTTTTTGGTATAAAATTACCCCAGTTTCAAAACACATTCCACTTTTTAGTAACAAATTCTCTTACTTAGTCTCACAGTAACAGGCCACATCTTGGTACCAATTTTAGGCTGTCAAAGCACAATACCCAATAGCACTTCAAGGAGTCACTCTTAAAGGTACCAAAACCTTCTTAAACATTAATACCAGTTAATCATTCAAACACATGAAGCAGGTATGGACAAATCACCTTGGGACACTGACATAAACTATATAGATTTATGAAAAATCTTAGTATCTGAAAGCTATTACAGCCATAGATAGTATGTAACTAAATGGGAGTAGTATTTCATTTATTCTTTCTGTTGATATGAGACAATAGTCATAAACAACTTAAGTGGATAAGAAGAGATTTATTCGTTTTACAGTTCTAGAGGTAACTAGTCAATTACCATGGGAATCTCATAACAGAAGGTATTGTTTGGAGACAGAAGTAGGGAAGCTGGTTTAGGTCACTGTAGATGTCATGGAAGTAGAGACAGCAATAGCAAACAGAAAGGAAGCATAGCCAGATTACCAAACCTCAAGGCCCATATCTTCTTTCAGTAAGACTCTTCCTCCTAAATTTGCCACAGCCATCCATCCATCCATTAACGTCAGAAAAGCTTTCAAGCACATGAAACTATGGGGGATAATTTATATTCAAACCATGACATGTAGCCATGTTCTAATTAAAATTTATTTACAAAGAACAGATGGCAAATTTGGTCAGGAGTATATAATTTTCCTAACCACCTATTTCTTTCTTTCTTTATTTATTTTTTAAGTTCATGATGATTTTATTACAGTTTTGCTGTTTTTTATAACATTTTTATTATTATTTCCGCTCATAGAAACTTAATAGGTAGACCAGTTCCCTCCCCCCTCCTCCTCCCCCCAAACCCCCTGTTCCCCCTTCCTCCCTCCCCATCTCCCAGTACCTCCCCCCCCCAATTCCCAGAGAGTCCTTTATTGTGTATGCCTAATTCTCTTCTTGGTCCTCCTTTCTGTTGACGTAAAAGGACCCAGTGGCATTTCCCTGAACCCTTTCTCGTGTTCCCCTTAAGCATAGGAACACTACTGTGGCCATCAATCCCTTGCCTCCAAGGATCTTGGTGCTTTTAGCCGATGTTAGACTTTGTGAGGTCAATAGTGAGACGGACATAGCGCAGGGCATGCAAAGTCCTATTATGATTGCTTCAGCCTTATCTAGTGTGGAGACTCTTCAAATCATTGCTCCCCCCATCCTTTTGCTCTTACAATCTTACCGCTCCCTCTTCCGCAGATGTCCCTGAGCTTCAGGATGGGGGGAGATTAGGCTGGCTTAGTTCTATGTGGATGATATAGAGTCTCTGAAGTTCTGGATTGTGGTTTGTTGATTTTCTTTTGCAGTTTTGCTGCTCCTGCTATGTCCTTCACTCCATCCTCATGGGCACTGTATGTCACCCCCTGGTCAGAGACAAAAAACTGTTAAACTGGAGTCTTGTTATAATAGCACATTCAAGGATAGATGTAATAAAAGCAGGAAACCTCGGTGAGGGAGGGATCAGTCATCCATTTGAAAAATGATCTCTTTTCATCTGCCAGACTATATGCCCTCTCCTTCTGCTGAGATCATACCCCCTCAGTTGTACATGATCAGGAACGAATGTCTGTGAACTTAACCAGGTGTCACATTACTTACTTGCATTCCTTGGAGGTCGATTTTCTCTGCTGTAACATGTTCCCCTCTCTCCTTGTGTCTGGTGTGGCTCTCCAACCCCATCCCTCCTGTTCACAATCCTTGCAATTACCATATTACATAGATTTACCCTTGAGTGTCTCAATGTGGGCTGGGTGAGTTTGGTACTAGGAGCCACCTATTAGGGAGTACATATGGCGCTTAACTTTCTGGGATTGGGATGCTTCACTTAATATAATTGTTTCTAATGACATCCATTTCCCAGCAAACTCCAGTAATTCATCATTTTTGATGGCTGAGTAGTACTCCATTGTATAGATGTACCACAGTTTCCTTATCCACTCGTCAACTGTTGGACATTTAGGTTGATTCCATGACTTTGCTATTGTAAACAGTGCTGCTATGAACATAGTCGTGCTGGTGCTATCGAGGCGAACCTCTGCTGCATGGGGGGTTATTCCCAAAAGTGGAATAGTAGGGTCATATGGCATTTCAATCTTTAATTTCTTTAAGAATCTCCAGACAGCTCGCCAGAATGGCTGTATGAGTCTGCATTCCCACCAGCAATGTAGCAGGGTTCCCCACTCTCCACATCCTCTCCAGCACTTGTTGTTGTTTGTATTGTGGATTTTTGCCATCCTGACCGGGGTGAGATGGTATCTCAGGGAAGTTTTGATTTGCATTTCCCTGATAGCTAAAGAAGTGGAGCATTTTTTAAGATATTTGTTAGACATTTTAATTTCATCTCTGGTAAAATTTCTTTTAAGTTCCAGGGCCCATTTTTTAATTGGGCCATTGGTTTCCTTGGTGTTTAATTTTCTAAGTTCTTTGCGCACTCTGGACAGTAGAGCTCTATCAGATATGTGGTTAGTGAAGATTTTCTCCCATTCTGTGGGTTGCCTTTGAGCTCGAGTGATAATCTCTTTATCTGAACAGAAGCTCTTTAATTTTGCAAGATCCCAACTGTTGAGAGTTGGTAGCAGTGACTGTGCCATTGGATGTCTGTTTAGGAAATGTTGGCCTAGCCCAATCAGCTCAAGGGAGTTCCCTATCCGTTCAGTTATGATTTTTATAGTCTCTGGCCTGATATCAAGGTCCTTGATCCATTTGGAATTAAGTCTTGTACATGGTGACAAGTACGGGTCCAGCTTTAATCTTCTGCATGTGGAGATCCAGTTTTGCCAGCACCATTTGTTGAAGATGCTGTTCTTTTTCCATTGGATTCTTTGGGCCCCTTTGTCAAAGATCAAATGGATGTATTTTTGTGGACTTATATCTGGGTCCTCAACCCTTATCCATTGGTCTGTGTGTCTATTTTGGAGCCAGTACCAGGCTGTTTTTATAACTATGGATTTGTAGTATAGACTAAGGTTCGGTATGGTAATACCTCCAGCAGTGTTTTTGTTACTAAGGATTGTCTTTGCTATTCTGGGTCTTTTGTGCCTCCATATGAATTTTGAGATTAATTGGTCCACTTCTTTAAAGAATTGCTTTGGGATTTTGATTGGTATAGCATTGAATTTGTATATTGCCTTAGGTAGGATGGTCATTTTTACGATGTTGATTCTGCCAATCCAGGAGCATGGGAGATCTTTCCACCTTCTGATGTCTTCAGCAATTTCTTTCTTTAGGGTTTTAAAGTTTTCATTGTAAAGGTCTTTTACCTCCTTGGTTAGGTTTATACCAAGGTATTTCATTTTTTCAGGGGCTACAGTAAATGGGATTGTTTCTCTCAAGGCTTTTTCACTTCTTTCATTCTGGGCATATAGGAAGGCCTCTGATTTTTGCACATTTATTTTGTATCCTGCCACTCTGCTGAACTTCTCATTTAGTTCCAGGAGCTTCCTGGTGGAGTTTTTGGGATCCCTCAGGTATAAGATCATGTCATCTGCAAATAGGGATAGCTTGACTTCTTCCTTGCCGATTTGAATCCCTTTTATGTCCTTTTCTTGTCTTATGGCTTCAGCTAAGACTTCAAGTACAATATTGAATAGAAGTGGTGAGAGTGGACAGCCTTGTCTAGTTCCTGATCGAAGTGGGAATGCTTCCAATTGTTCCCCATTGAGCATAATCCTTGCTGTGGGCTTGTTGTATACAGCTTTTATTATATTGATAAAGGTTCCTTCCATTCTTACTGTCTCTAGCGTTTTTATCATAAAAGGCTGTTGGATCTTGTCAAAGGCTTTTTCTGCATCTATCGAGAGTATCATGTGGTCTTGGACTTTGGACTGGTTTACATGATGAATTACATTTATTGATTTTTGTATGTTGAACCAATCTTGTGTGCCGGGGATGAAGCCTACTTGGTCCCTGTGAATGATCTTTTTGATAGGTTTTTGAATCCGATTTGCTAAGACTTTGTTGAGAATTTTTGCGTCTGTGTTCATCAGGGAGATCGGCCTATAGTTTTCTTTTTTAAGTGAATCTTTATTAGGTTTTGGGATTAAGACGATATTAGCTTCATAGAAGGAATTTGGTAGTGTTCCTTCCTTTGCTATTTGATGGAACAATTTAAGGAGTATTGGTGTTATTGACTCCTTAAATGTCTGGTAGAATTCTGTGCTGAATCCATCTGGTCCAGGACATTTTTTGGTGGGAAGATTCGAGATTACTTCTTCAATTTCCTTATATGTTATAGGGCCATTTAAGTAATTCACAACTTCCTGATCCAATTTAGTTAAGATGTGTTTACTTAGAAATTCATCCATCTCTTTTGTGTTGTCAAACTTCACTGAGTATAAGTTTTTGAAATATGATGTTATAATTCTCTGGATTTCTTGGGTATCAGTAGTGATTACTCCATGTTCATTTCTAATTTTGTTAATTTGGGTTTTCTCTCTCTTGCTTTTGGTTAATTTACCTAGGGGTGTATCTATATTATTGATTTTTTCAAAGAAACAGCTTTTTGACTGGTTGATTTTTTCTATCATTTTCTTAGTCTCGATTTCAGATATTTCTCCCCTTATTTTGCTAATCTCCTCTCTTATACTACTTTTGGGATCAGATTGCTCTAGTTTCTCTAAAGCTTTAAGCTGCATTGTTAAATTGTTTATTTCTGATGTTTCCATTTTTTTGATGTAGGCATTAAGAGCTATGAACTTACCTTTTAGGACAGATTTCATTGTGTCCCAGAGATTTTGGTAAGTTGTATTTTCGTTATCGTTCACTTTCAGGAAATCTTGAATTTCCTTTTTAATTTCTTCCTGAATCCAGTTCTCATTCAGCATCATATTGTTAAGTTTCCAGGAGTTAGTGTATTTTCTCTTGTTCGTTGTGTTGTGGATGTTAAGCTTTAGGCCATGGTGGTCTGATAGGGCACAGGATAGAATTTCCACTGTTTTGTATATGTGTAGATTCGTTTTGTGGCCCAATATGTGATCTATTTTGGAAAAAGTTCCGTGTGCTGCTGAGAAAAATGTGTATTCTTTGGTGCGTGGGTGAAAAGTTCGATAGAGATCTGTAAGGTCCATTTCTTTCAGGATTTGATTAAGTTCCAAAGTGTCTCTGTTAAGCTTTTGACCTGTTGATCTATCCCATGTTGAGAGGGCGGTGTTGAAGTCCCCAAGAATTATCGTTTGGGGGTTGATATCTTGCTTTAGGCGCTGTAGGGTTTTCTTAATGAATGTGCAGGGGCCCGTATTGGGTGCATAAATGTTCAGGATTGTGAAGTCTTCCTGGTGAATTGTACCTGTGACTAAAATGTAGTATACATCTGTGTCTCTTATGATTTTCTTTGGTTTGAAGTCCACTTTGTCTGAAAGCATAATTGCTACCCCTGCATGTTTCCTGGTTCCATTAGCTTGTAAGATTTTGGACCAGCCTTTCATTCTTAGGATGTGCCTATCTTTTGTGGTGAGATGAGTTTCCTGAAGGCAGCAGATTGTTGAATTGTGGTTTTTAATCCAAGTTTGTAATCTATGTCTCTTAATCGGTGAATTAATACCATTGACATTTAATGTTATAATGGAGAAATTATTTTTAATTCTGGACATTTTTTATGTTTAGTAGATTTTGTAAGCATGTTGTTTGATATTTATGTTTCGGTGGTATTATACTTCCTTTCTGTCCTCCTGGATACACTTGTTCTTTTCTTCAAGCTTGAGTATCAGTTCTAGGATTTTTTGAAGGCCTGGTTTGGTAGACATGTATCCCTTCAAGTTGTCTTTGTGTTGGAAAACTTTTCTTTCTCCCTCAATCATGACAGATAGTTTTGCCGGGTATATCAGTCTGGGTTGGCATTTTTGCTCATTTAATACTTGAAGTATGTCTCTCCAAGCTCTTCTTGCTTTTACTGTTTCCATTGAGTAGTCTTTTGTTATTCTAATAGGTTTACCTTTAAAAGTGAGTTGTTTTTTTTCTCTTGAAGCTCTCAGCACCTCTTCTTTGTCTTGAATGTGGAGTGTTTTGACTATTATTTGCCGTGGCGATTTTCTATTTTGGTCGTATCTGTTTGGAGTGCGAAATGCCTCTTGTATTTGGATAGGCCTCTCATTCTTTAATTGTGGGAAGTTTTCATTTATGATGAATTGAAATATTTCCTCAGGTGTGGTATTTTGGGATTCTTGCTCTGGTATTCCATGGATGTGCATGTTAGGCTTCTTCAGGGTGTCCCAAAGCTCTTGAATGTTCCTCTCAAGTATCTTTTTGGCTTTAACAATCTCTTCCATTGAGCTGGTTAATTCTCCCACTTTGTCTTCAAGATGTGAAATTCTATTTTCTGCCTCATTTGTTCTGCTCATAAGACTCTCTGTTGAGTTTTGGGTTGAAGATAACTTGTCTTTTAGTTCAATTTTAAACTCTGCCTGAGACCGTTTTAATTGCTCCATACCTATTTTTGTTTCTTGAACTGTTTTTCTCAACTCCTCCAAGTGCCTGTTGTGTTCCTGTTCAAAGTGGTTGATTTGGTTGTTTAACTCTTCTCGGATTTCCTGTTTGATCGTATTAATCATGGTAAGGATCATACTCTGAAAGTCGTTATGTTGGGTCTGGCTTTCATGGCGATTTTCTGTGGATTTGTTCTGGTCGGAACCCCTCATTATGGGATTGATTCTTTCAGCAGGAGATTGGTCTTCTTGGGTTTTGTTTCTCGTGGATCTGCACTTTGACTTGTACATTGTTGTTTTGTTTTTTAAGACCTTTCAGTTTCTGTTTTTCACTGAATCCACGTAGTTAGTATTGTTACGTTTGCCAGTTATTACTAGTGCTTGCCTTGGATTGGGTATGTCTGTGTATTGTTAGTATTATATCCTAGATGAGGCTACTAGGCTGTTAGTACCTCAGTTAAGTCAGGTTACGTTACCAGGGGGTGAATATTAGTTTGGTAGTGCACTTTTACGATTTAGTTTCTTGATGAAATGTGGGGGTGAGTGGTGTACTCCTTGGAGTTGTATGTTGTGGGGTGGCTGTATGAGAAAGTTGATCTACAGCATTGTTACTTTAAAGGATCAGTAAGTTGAAAAGAAAAAGTTTACTTATCTTTGGGCTGGATGAGAAGAAACTCGCCCACGTGATATAATGATTGTAGTGGAGTCCAGATGTATGGCCTGTGCTCCCTTTGTTTCTTAGAATTTTGCTTGAGTTTCCTTTGGGCTGTATTGAATTCTGAGTAGCAGTGTGTCTTCCGTGGACCACGTGCGTAGGTCCCCAGTGGGCCAGAGAGGCAGAGGGTCTGATGTTGATGGCAGAGTTCTTCACCTGCGATCTGGGAAGGTGGGTGCGGAGAGGGGCGGGGCCCGGGGCAAAGCCGGCTGTGCAGCGTGGTGCTGCTGGCCGGGCGGCTCCCGGGTGGGGGGCGGGGCTGGGCTGGGCTCTTTTGCTCCTTGGCTCAATGGCAGAATTCTTCACCTGGGATCCAGGGGGTGGCTAGGCGCACGGGGCAGAAGGGTGCTAGGGGCTTGGGTCCGGGGTGGGGCCCAGGGATGCTTGGGGCTCCGGGATGGGTGGGGGCTGGGCTGGTCTCTCTCTCTCTCTCTCTCTCTCTCTCTCTCTCTCTCTCTCTCTCTCACTCACCTTGGGCGGGGGCGGGGCGGCACAGCGGAGGGGGCTGGGGTCGTCCGGGCGGGGGGGGGGGGCGCAGGCCAAGCTGCAGTCGGCCTGGGTGCTCGCCGCTGGGATATGTGGGGCTCCGGGGTGGGTGGGGGCTGGGCTGGTCTCTCTCTCTCACTTACCTTGGGCGGCAGGCAGAGGGTGGCGGGCGGCGGGCGGCGGGCGGTGGGCGGGGGCGGGGCGGCGTGGAGGGGGCTGGGGTCGTCCAGGCCGGGGGGCGCAGGCCAAGCCGCAGTCGGCCTGGGTGCTCGCTGCCGGGACGCGTGGGGCTCCGGGGTGGGTGGGGACTGGGCTGGTCTCTCTCTCTCTCTCTCTCACTCACCTTGGGCGGGGGCGGGGCGGTGCGGCAGAGGGGGCTGGGGTTGTCCGGGCCGGGGGGGGGGGGCACAGGCCAAGCTGCAGTCGGCCTGGGTGCTCGCCGCCGGGACGCGTGGGGCTCCCCCTAACCACCTATTTAAATGGCCCCTTTAGATAATACTCCATTACTCTTGGATAAAGTTATTGAGTGTCTCAAGCAAAATCCTCTGGATCTTTTTATAAGGTTGCATCTAAGTCTACAGGGATATAAATAGTGGACTCTCTAGATGTTAAAGGGAAGACAGAGGTTATGGTCATGTTAACCTTTGTAGACTCTTTTGGCTGTTTGAGGGACTGCTTAATATTTTTTGTCATCTGTTTGTTGTTTAAAGACATTTCTTACTGAAGTTTGCAATTTCATTAGCTGGGACTTCATTTATTTTTGTGGATAAGTTCAGTCTGCTAATATAGCCTGGTTTCCTCTGCTTCCTTTTCTATGCCTTCATCGTTTGTGGACTCTGGTCTGTAGCAGGATCATTTATTTGCACCAGTTGTTCTCATTGTCATTTCAATGTCTGCTACTCATGGAAATTATGGATAGGAAGCTGGGTCAAACTATCCCTCTCTTTGCCTCATCAAAGAGATATCCACATACCTAGCCCTATGCTAGACATGACAGAAAAGTTTGAGTTGTCACTTTCTATAGTTCCAAGAGTTAAATGATGTTATTCTTACTTATTTTAGTTTGATTTTCTATATAGACTTAGCTTTCTTGTTTCCCAATTTTCTTTTTTTTTTATCCACAATTCCATTAGGTTGTAAAGTTGGAGTATTCATTTACTTTTCTTAGATTTTATTTGCTTCATTATATAGTTTAGTAATGAGGAAATGGATGACTTTTTAAAATTTTTCTTCTTTTACATGTATATTGGGTATGCATCCCAGCTTCCCTCCCTCTCCCCTCCTCTCCATCCCTTTCCATTCCTTCACTATTTTCTCCCACTCCTTCCCACCCTTCTGTTTGTGTCCTTCAATGGACTTCAGGGTTCACTTTGACCAGTCTAATCCTGTGGGTTCTCAGGCCTCTGTGATATATCAAGGTACTTTCTTCAGGCCACCCTACTGATATGTGTATTTTCCTTCATTAATCCAGCTGTAGACCCAAAGGTTTCTACTGTAAATTCCCATTCTAAGGGAATAATAACAGCTACCAACCGAGCATTTTGATGTACTGTCTTCCCTATTGATATTTTCTTCCCTTTTTTAAAATAGGTTCTTGTTCTAGTTTACAGTAACAGGGATGAGTACCACTGACAAGTGGGTCTTGAATCCAATCAGAAAGGTATTGGTTGTCTCCTTGATAATCATGTCATTATTGCACTGATTTTCACCTGTTGCCATGGTGATTTATATTGTAATTTACAGATCTCATGCCATTGATTAGGCTTGTGATTATTTCTCTCCTCTAGTAACTTCATCAGTTTTCCTAGATACTGTGTAATCTAGGAAAAGGATGAATTTTTTTGAAGCAACCTATGAAAATGATATTCAAAATTTAACATCTGATTTTGCTAAATGAGATTAGATCATTAATTTTATTTCTTCTGCCTCTTTTTTGCTCTGTGTGTATGTGTGATATGCATGTGTGAGTGCATATGTTTGTGATCTTGCCTATGTGTTTTTGTGTACACATGTGGAAGCC
The DNA here is from genome assembly GCA_023101885.1 of Typhlomys cinereus. Lineage (NCBI taxonomy): Eukaryota > Metazoa > Chordata > Mammalia > Rodentia > Platacanthomyidae > Typhlomys > Typhlomys cinereus. The sequence continues at coordinate 551,656 of JALPQD010000579.1, forward strand.
TCCAGTGCTGGGGTTACAAATATACCACCATGCCAGCTTATATGTGAGTACCTGAGATCTGAACTCCACAGCTCATGAATTTAGATAAACATTATTAATTTTAACATGACATATAATATATATTTTATGAGGTACAATATAATGTCCATTTTTGTGGAATTACGTATAATTTGTAAGCATGTACTTCATCCTTAACAAGAATAAAAAATAGCTTAAGAAGTCATCAGAATTTTAAGTCAGTCCCACTATTGATATGCTCTCCACACAACAATCTGCTTACAAAAATATTACCCCATTATATGTCCTTTCTATACATGTCAGAAGCGTTTCCCTATCTTTCTATTTTCATTTCTTCTGCCACAAATTGTAGTGTCCATGTTACATAATACTACCAACACCTCCCCAACTTGCTACTCAAGGCAAACTAAGGCATGTATTAAGCAAACAAGAAGGCTACAAAGGAAAGTAAAGTGATTTTCAAGTTCCCTCTTTATTATTCTTTTATATCTTGTCAGTGTCAATCTTGTTGTGAGAGGCAGTAGATTAAAAGCATAGGATTTCAAGACATACATATTTGGATTTAAGTTTTCATACCACTACTTGCTAGCTATATCATCTCAGTTGTTTAGTTCCTCAATATTTCAGTCTCCCAAATGACAGAATGCAGGTAATAATGATACAAAGGTGATTAGATAAAATACGTAATGATTATGTAGTAGGTAGATATTTTTATTGTTTGTAACACAGTTATAACAATTAAATAAATATGCTGCATTGTGCATTTGGATCATTGTTTTGAGATCTGATTTTGGCATGTGAACCCAAATTTATTTCCTTTATGGACAATATGGGAGAAAATGTGCAAATCTTATTTTGCATGGATTACTTGGGAATTGGGAGCAGAAAGTGGCAAGATTTTTTTTCCTTGTTCAAAAGCTTTACTAATCAGCCAGAAAGATAGAAAGGGAAAGTTCATAGGAAGCTGATGTGGAGCACAGCTGTATGTATGCTTCTCCCACAACACCTTCCTTGCATACAGGTATCAGAGCAATTGGAGTAGAACATTGTGATTTCTGCCACAAATCAAAGCAATCTGAATGCTGTGGACCACATGAAGTCCATGCAGCATAGTTGCATATGGTGATTCCATGGAAGTACACATGGAATATAAGTGGAGAATCATTCGATGTTGCTTTGCCAAATAGCTATTTGCCCAGAGAAAAGTATGTGGGCGTAGGTCAGGAAAGGAGAAAACATATTGATTTGATCTTTTGCATTACCTGTGTATATCAAAAGATGAAGAAACAATAGGTTTTGAAGATTGAGCTCTGATGACAATCTGTTACTTATGTGCCACTTTGATTCTGTCCTTGATACTGACATCTATTTTATAATGGGCAAAAAAATAGTGTCTGCATTTTTTCTTCTTGCTTGTACCCAGCATCCCTATTTTCATTAAAATTGTCCGTGGATCTTGTCAAGTGTGGTTCATATGTCCTATTCTCTACAGTAAAGGGAGAAAATAAGAGCTAGAAGAAATAGAAGGTGAAATGTCAAATACCTAAGGTATCGCAGTCTAACCTTGGATGGAGGCCAACTACTGAATGTGAAAGGTAATAAGGCAATTCCAGTGTGTTTTTATAATAGTCTGGCTTGCAAACCATGCCAACAGTGGGCTGTACTCTCACAGCTCTATTTATTTATAGTATCCCTCCCAAAAATGCTACAGAACAAGAAATTTGCTGATAAGTTGGAATGATAATAGATTGCAAATTGATTAAAACTCACCTCAACATTTCTGTCTTCTCTTAATAATTAGGTAGGGAGGAGACAATGCATCTTCTTTTTCATGTCTAATGATATTTAGAGATCAAAAGGAGAGACGTGGACAAAATACAGAAGTTTTGACTGTGTAAGAACAGTAGGAAAATTGTTCAATTTAGAGGTTAAAGCTGATGCTTGATGTTTAAATAATTCTATTCTTCTGGCAAGTCTCTTTTGGCCCTCTGATATGTGTGATCTTTGAGAGCACTCACTATCATGGTCTTTGGAAAAGATTGATGTTTTTACCAAAACCTGTCTCTCTCTCCTCCCTAATTTTCCACTTATCAAACTGTATAGATACTATACAGGACAGATGGATCCACATTGGATATATGAAGGTATCTAATAATTAAGGACAGCTGTTTCAAGTAAATGCTGTTGCGGATGGGGAAGGAATACCCGACTATAATTTTCCTAAAATCACTTTTCCAGAAGCTTTGGCAATGCATAAACCTATGTTGTGTTATTACATCAAGGATAATGCCCAGAGTAACAGACCTGGCCTTCTCTCTTCCACCCTGCTTTTATGATTATAGCCTTGAAACACTTTGAAGACCCAAGTCCAGAAAGAAAATACAACATGCCTAAAGGTAGGAATCCGTGCATTTATTTTCAATTCTGTTAAGTAGAACCATGCTTTGTGAACTCACAACACCCAAACATGATGCAACATCCCAAAATAATGCCAACTTAGTTGACTACTCACTGTATTTTTGAATTATCTGTGACTTCAAACCAGCACAATACAGTGATCTCTGAACAGAATTAGAGGCACAATTTCTGATTTTAGCTCATCATTTAACTTGTGTGCTTAAGGCAAAACATTTTTTAGATTTCTATTGATTCTTTAAATAGGGGACCAAGAAAGATTACAAAGCTACTATTGAATGTTCATTAACTTATACAAATGCTTTGAAGAAAGAGTAAAAAACTTTATATAAATCATTACATAATTCCATCATCTTCAGTATCTTACCCAGTGCTAGACATAGTTTTTTATTCTATTAAACAAATTCCTAGTTACTAGATGCTTACCCACATTTTATTTTATTTCGTGTGTGTGTGTGTGTGTGTGTGTGTGTGTGTGTGTGTGTGTGTGAGAGAGAGAGAGAGAGAGAGAGAGAGAGAGAGAGAGAGAGAGAGAGAGAGAGGCATTGTGTGTCCCTTGTGGAAGAAAAAAGGTGACTTCCTTCTTGCTTTGCTCTGGGATTTCCCAGGCTCTACCCATGAGGGCCAGAAGTGCGGGCTGCTGCTGTTTCTGCCTGGAGTGTTTACATCGGATTTGGGATCCTAACTCAGGACCTTCTACTTGCGAGACAGAGTCTTAACCCCTGAGCTATCTCTCCAGCCCTTATCCACATTCTTAGATGACGTTTTCAGAAACATATTTACTCTAATCATCTCATTATATTGTTAGCTCTGAGTACATTATGTGAAGGAAAACTTGCCTATAGATTTTATTGTATTATTGTCATTTTTCCTTATGTATTTTGCACTTTTGTTGCTAGAATAGTGCTTCTCAAAGTGTGGCCTTTTCATAACCTATACCCAAATTATGTTTTACAGTGTACTGTTGTCCTAATATTCATATTTGGTAAAGGTTCCTGTGATTTGAATTTTCACATTAAAATTTGATAGTAAAGCACTTAATTAGCTTAGGATAGAAGTGAAGTGGAAAACTCATTTTTTTCTGTCCAATCTAAATAGCAGTCATCATCTAACTAGCATATGCTATTCCACAATTTCCCTTTTTTCTTACCACAAGTGTGGGTTAACTTTTCCTGTGCATATTTACATAGTTGAAGAAGGAAAAGATGAAAACATTCACTTCTTTTCCTCATATTGTTGCATTCAAACAGGTGTTTTCTTTATTCTATCTTGCTTCAGTCTCTGAGAGCCAGTTTTTAAATTTTTTTAAATTTATTTTTTTTCCCCAACCATACAAGCTCAATAGGTACCCAGGTCCTCTCCCTCCCTCCACCCTTCCCCAGTCCCCCTTGCACCCTCCCCCTTTTCCCCTTCCTTTCATCCCCCTACCTCCCTCCCCTTCTCTCAGTGCTTCCCCCTTCCCCCCTCTAATCCCCTGGAGTATTCTTTTGTGTGAATGCCAAACTTCCCTCTGAGTCCTCCACTCTAATGAGAGCCAGTTTTTAAAACTAATTTTTTCTATGACAAAGTTATACATACATGCATATATATATAATACATTGTCTTCACACTAATACCTTCACCCTCTTTTATCCCTTTTACATCCCTCTCATATCCCTTTAATATCTTTTTAAATGACCTTTTCTAATCCTCTCTATCCTTCTTTTATTCTTTCATTTTTTGCATGCGTGGATATGGGTGTGTTGGTGTCTGTGTATGTGTATGTGTGTGTGAGAGAGAGAGACAGAGAAACAGAGAGAGAGACAGAGACAGAGAGAGACAGAGAGAGACAGAGAAACAGAGAGAAAGAGAGAGACAGAGAGAGAGATATACAGAGTCTAGATTCTATGCATAGAAAAGGGACACTATAGTATGTGTGTTTGTGGAGACCCAAGGGTGAATTCAGGAATCATCCCAAATGCTCTACCCTATCATTTTCCAGACTCTGTCTTCCAGTGTCATAAGTACAGGCTACCACCATTTCCATCCAGCGTTTTTATGTGGAATCTGTGATCAGAACTCAGGTTCTTTTGCTTGTGATGTAAAGGATTTACTCCTGAGCTATCTCTTCAGCTCCCACTTTCATATCTTTTTGGCTTATTTTTGTTTCTGCTATATGACCCACTGGACTGAACCAGAACCACTTGAATGGGGACAGATGTGAAGCTATCCACTAGAGCATGAGTAACTCACCAGTGGCTACATCAATGAGGACAATGGCTTATTCTCCTTCAGTAGTGCTTCACTTCTATTGCTTCCTTAGGTGAGCTAGGGTCCCATGAATCTCTCTTCCATTTATGACTCAATATTTAAATGTTCACTCTTTTGTGGACCTTATGAAAACAACCTTGGCTGCTGTGAGTTTGTGATGCCAATGCTATGCTATGCTCATTAAGACAGTATTTCACAATCTTTCTTCCATCTTTCAGCTCTTAATTCTTTCCACCTCCTCTTCTGCAAAGTTTTCTGAGCCTTGGAGGATTGATATAGCTGTCCCATTTAAAGCTGAACACTCACAGTCACTTGTTCTCCATGCTTTGAGAGCCAATTTTGAACTATTGTGCCGAAGAGTTGCATTAGCATGTTGCATCAACGGTGATTCTCAAAGTGTGGTGCTCAGTCTGGCAGCTTTAGTATCACCTGGAAGTTCGTTAGCTATGCAAATACTCAGGACCCTGCACCCACCAGCTTTATTGAATCACAAGTTGTGGTGGGCTCAGCAGTCTGCATTAACAAGCTCCCCTGGGAATTCTGATGTGCGGTGAGGCTTGAGAACCACTGACTTAAAGCATTTTCTTGCTCCTAACTGCATAATTTCTAAGCTTAATGGCAGTGGGAACTATAAAGGAGTAGTGTTTAATTGTTAAGGTGTTAGAGTATTTGTACCTGAGTGAGATTAGGATTTTTCTATATTTATTTATTTTTTTCCCAATCATACAAGCTTAATAGGTACCCCGGTCCCCTCCCTCCCTCCACCCCTCTCCAGTCCCCCTTACACCCTGCCCCCCTTTTCCCCTTTCACCCCCCTCCTTCCCTTTTTCCCAGTGCCTCCCCCTCTTCCCCCCTCCCATTCTCTGGAGCATCCTTTAGTGTGAATGTCAAACTTCCTTTTGAGTCCTCCACTCTAGTGAGGTGTAAGGACTCAGTGGCATTGCCCAGAGCCCTTTCCTGGGTTCCTCTTTAGTATGGGAACACTATTGTGACTGTTAGGATTAGGATTTTAAATGGCATTTTTCCTAAAAATGACTATAAATCTAATACCTACAGAATATGTACACATACAATTAAAATATAGAACCAAATGTGCATATATAGTTGCATATATACATATCCATATGTGCAATTTAAATCAATCATTGTATATCAGGAAAAGAGCAGAAACATTTGGACAATAACTTAATTCTAAGCAACAGCTATTGATTAAAATGTAGACAAGAGAACAAACATGAAACATATACAAATCTGCAAGTCCAGATGATATTCATTTTGGGGTCTTGAGGGAATTCACTAATGATTTCACTGAGGCACTGACAACCAGAAAACCTGAATAAAATACACTTGGGTATTTACCATGTTTTGCAATGTCAGTATCCTGCATAATGTTGGTATTCCAGCAGGTGCATTTACCAGATGTGCTCTACCATCACTCCCCTCAAACCTCCAGGAAAGAAAATGCCAATTTTTAGATGTATGTAATACTAGTTTTAAAAGAATATACTTTTAAATTTTTCCTTTATATTACTGGAACTTTAAGAATATTGCATACTGCAATCTCAGACCCTGGTGTGTAAAATATGGCAAATGAGGCTCCCCAGGCCTGCATGGGTCAGCTGAATTTGTATGGTTTTCATATGCTTATAATGGGATTTACTGTCTTACAATCTGACAAGAGCACTGAAGAGGGCAAGTTGGTAGTTTTCTTATAGCAAAGAAGTTTGAAGTCAAGGTATATTCCATTCTGGTGATGTTTTCTCCACTTTCGTAAGCATCCCACTAAAGATGGTGAGGCTAGAGTGACTCCAGATATTTGGTCAGAAAGGAGAGCTCCTCAGAAATGAATGAACGCTTCTGGGTCCTGCTGCTTGAAGAGGCAAAAGGACCAGGTGGGATTGGTCTTTTGATCATCCCAAAGACTGAGAAAAGCAAGACACAACTTGGGAGGTTTCATTCCACTAATCTGCTGCAGCCTCCACAACACATTAACAACTTCATTCCTGATGTTGGCCCTGTACTGTAGCCTTCCTTCCAGCCATTTACTTTAGAAGTTACTGGGAAAAAGAGTAAATGCTTTTGTGCAAATTCACTCTGGGGAAATGTACTTCAAGTGTATTTTATTCACAAATAAGGGCAATGATTCCAGAGGACTCTGGATAGGATTTGATGTGTTAATCTTCTTGTTGTGGAAAGATTTATAGAGTCTTTCCCAGCTTTTTCTCTATTTCAGTGAATTTTAGCTTAGTTTATCTCATCATGCTGTATTATTTCAATCTCTTCATATACCAATTAAAGGTATAACAATGCCTTGCATATATAGTTCACCATATATTAGAGCGAGTAGAAATTAGTGGAAAGAATACTGAGTTAGGAAAGAGTGGACCTGGATCATTAGCCTTGTACTACTCATATGTGTTGTGATTGTTTCAGAGCCATAATTTTTTTCTTATCAGAGTCAGTTTCCTCACATGTAAAAGATAGGCATTGAAGGACATGAACTGTAGTATCTACATCCTTCTATAGTATTCTGTCGTATACACATAGCATGCATGATTTTATAATTTTTTCTTTTCTTTTTAAGAATGAACTATTTGGGGGGCTGGATAGGTGGCTCAGGGGTTAAGCCTCTGCCTTGCAGGTGGAAGGTCCTGAGTTTGGATCCTAGACCCCACGTATAGATGCCAGGAGGAAGCGGGGGCGGCCTCTGGTCCTGGTAGGGCTGAGCCTGTGAATTCCAGGGCAGAGTAAATAAGGAGGAGGTGCAGGCGGTCCTTGGTGGTTCCCGAATTTGTCCGTGGTTCTACACATACACACACACACACACACACACACACACACACACACACACACACACACGCATACACATCCACACACACATGCATACATGCACAATTGCATAAATAATAAAAAAAGAATGAACTATTTGGGTCTGTGGTGAACAAATTTATCATTTTGCAAAGATATGAAATTGAATTTCTCACTCAAGTTTGGAATGTGGAAGGAAATTGCTTAGTGAGTTAGTCTAATCAATTGCAACTATTTCCAACTAACATCTTCGTCTGAGCAGGGTTCTATTGTTCTCTGCCTCTTACAGTTTAATGGAGAACTTATATGTACTGCTTACTTTGGAGATCTGAATTATAACCTTTGTTCACACCAAGGACCTATTTATTTCAGAGTAAACATGAGACATCATTTCAGGGAAGAAAAAAGGGTTGTATTGGAAAAGGCAGGAGGATGGCACTGAGGATTAAGGTGTTTAAGTATAAAATAATTCACTACATTTATGAAACACTAAAAGAACTTAAAACATTTAAAAGAAATCATTGCAGAGGAAAGAAAGTTTGATCTTACATTGTATTTTAACTTCCTTAAGATGCAGTGACCAGAGACTTCTTTCTCTTGCAAAAGTAGTGTGGAAAAGAAGGATAAGGTCATTAAAATATTCATATCTAAAGTCTCAGCATGCTCATCCATTGTTTCTGCTCATAGTTTACTCTTCAGAACCTGTCACAATGCTCTATCAGAACTTCAAAGGAAGCTGGGAAATATGAGGGAGAACCACATTCAATCCCTGGCAATGTTTCTCATGATGTTTACATGAATTGTATTGCCATTTTTGCATACATTCAAGTTTCTGCCTGGAATCATATCTCTTTTGAATGAAGAATTTACTTAACAATTTTTGTCTTCTTGTTAGCAGTGAATTCTCTCATGTTTTCTCTGAGAGTGATTTTTTAATTTGTGAAAGATGTTTTAGTGAGTGCAAAATTATGGGTTGCTGTTTTTCTTTCAATATTTTAATATCACTTCATTGTCTTTCCAGTGGTGCACTGCTTACAGTGTTGAAAATACCAATACAGCACCCTTGAAGACACCTGTGTTTATAGCCGATACATTCAGCAAATACCTTCAGATTTGGATTCATGTAGTTATATAAGATAATTTACATATCAAACATCTTCTTGCATATGCATGTGTGTGAGTGTATATGCGTGTCTGCATGTGTCAGTGCACATATGTGTGCATGTGTATGGAAGGCCTAAAGTTGTTGGTGTCTTCTTTGATTGAGACTGTTTTATTTACAGAGGCAGGGCCTTTTTGTTTAATTCAGGGCTTGCTATTTCTGGCTAGTCTAGCTATCCAGCTTTCTCCAGGCATTCTCAGTGTCTGTTTTTCCAGAATGTTGTGATTACAGGTGTCTTCCATGCTTGCCTGTCTTTCACATGAGTTCCAGGTATCATAACTCCAATTTTCACAAATGTGTGGCAAGGACTTCATCTACTGAGTCATCTACTAAGCCTAAATAACTTTTATGGTATTTTAATTATTGCACCTATTTCCTACTTATCAGTATTAGGATCACACTATAGTTTCAATTTATATTTTTAAGTAAATTATATAATCCATACATTTCATTTTGGAATATTAAAGAGCTCTGGGCTATGCCACTGAGTCCTGAACCCTCACTAGGGTGAGGGACTCAGAGGCAGGTTTAGCATTCACACAAAAGGATGCTCCAGGGGATGGGAGGGAAGAAGGGGGGAGGCACTTGGCAAAGGGGAGTGAAGAAGGGCGGTGAAAGGAAGGGGAAAAAGAGGGGATGAGTGCAAGTGGGGACTGTGGAGGGGAGGAGGGAGGGAGAGGATGGGGGTACCTATTGAGCTTGTATGACTGGGATAAAAAATAAAACATGGGAGAGAAAAAAGAAATGAGAAAAAAACAAATGTATGTTAGAAAAAAGAATTAATTATTTTGATATGCTGAAAAATGCTGCTATAGATAAAATAATCGATTCAGAAAAAGTTTTTGCTTGTCTACTTGTTCTCAGCAGCTTCTTGACTTATTTGCATTTTTGCTCTTATTAGTCCTTATTGGTATTGGTTACTTCTGGATTGCTTTTTATTTTTCTAACCCACTCTCGAGGAATAAATGTTACTGTCACAGATAATGAAATGGAACTAAAAACAGATTTGTAATCAGGTAAAACAAACAAAACAAAACAAATAATTTTCTATATCATTTGCAGGGGTTTTGGGTGACAATTTTTAATTATTTATTTTATGTAAAATAATTAGTATATGTCTCAGATTCAACTCTCCCCTAAATAAGACTGACAAACCTTTAGATTCAAGTATTTTTCTTGAGAATTTTTAGGGATTGTAGGGAGATGTTCTAAAGTAGGTATTAAAGTAATATTTTGGAGGCAGCAAATTAGCTACTTGAATGATGAATATCTATCATCTCACAATATTTGAGGGTCAAGAATCTGAAAGTACTTGAGGTATTTATTTATCTATCTATTTACTTATTTCTGGATCCCTTGTAGCTTTTCATTCAATCTGGTAGAGCTACAGCCATCTGAAAGACAGTCTGACTAAATAAACATCTTTTAAGATCACTCATGAGTGCTAGCTGGAGCCTTCAGATCTTCAATATTTGAACCTTCCTACCTATCCACAGAACTACTCATGACATGACAGCTGATGAGAAGAAAAGAGGCTGGGATAGATGGAAAAACAAAGAAGGATAGAGATATGGAGCCCAATCCAGAAGTATAAATATCCTCTATAACCTGAAGTGATAGTCTATAACATAGACCAACTTTGGTAAAATATATATGAGAGTGTATCCTTATAAGCAAGAATAATTGGGGCACTCTTGGAGACAAGCAATCACAGTAGGCTCCTTACATTATGGTAATCTATACATCATACTGTACATGCTTTATTACTCATGCATAATCATTTGCATATAGGTATGTGCATTTGTATATAGACACAGAGACATGTGCAAATCCCTAAAAAAATAGTCTGATAATAAAAACCAACATTCTTAGGGCCAGCAAGATTGATTAGTGGATGAAAGTACTTACACATGCAAGTCTTGCTATCTGATTTCATTGTCCATTGCCCATATAGTGGAAAGAGATAATCAACTTCTAAAAGTCATCCTCTGACCTGCACATGATGCCTGTGCCTGCTTTATCTCTGAGGCCAGCAAGATGGCTAGGAAGATGAAGCTTCTTTTTGCCCAGCTTGATAACTAGAGTTCAGTTCTCAGAAACCATATAGTGGAGGGAAGGAACTGAATCCAGTAAATTGTCCTCTGATCTTATGTGCATTGTGGTATGTGCATATACATGCACATAATGAAGAAAACAATGTTTTTTTAATTGCTATCATAGTAGTGCTGTCAATTCCACTCCTCTTTAATTTGTATGCTGAAGAAGATCTAAATAGACACAGAGAAAAATGTATGCTTCTTGGATATATATTATTACCTTAAAAAGAAGCACACATTCAAAACTTGGGAAGAAACTATATACTCTGGAATTACATTTTCTTTATCTGATAAAAGGTAGTCAAGGGTAAATGGAATAGAAGTTGTGGGTGCTCAAATGACTTTTAATTATTATTTTTTGGAATCCTGAGGAATCAGCTACCTGAGCATTATCTTTTTTGTTATGTGATGTGAGAATAACCTACGACTCACAGGATTATTTTGAGAATCAAATAACCTATTGATTCTAATGTGGGAGTTGGCCTAAAGTTAAATGATAGCTGTTACTGTCACTGTTGGCAATTCTTGATTCTTTAAGAATCATCATTTCCTACAGGATCAGGCTTTCATCTGCTCATTCTATCTCTTCCATTGTGTCTCCAAAAAGATGGGAGGCTAGTTCATTACTGTGTGTCCTACTTCCTTTCCATTTCTCTGACAAAAGGTTGGCTGCTATTTAAAAAGACAATTAACAATATGAGCAAAAGATTGTCTGAAGTCACCATCAGATATCAGCGTTTTATATACAAATAAAAAGCAGGCTGGGGTCTGATAATACAGATTACAGGAAGGAAAATATGGGATACAACTTGAAAACCAGGGAATTAATAGTTCATCACGGTGGGTGTTTTCTTAGCAAGGGCTGGCTTTAGTGGACATTAAGCAGAAGGGACAAGAAAATACCAAATGGAAATGATAACAAATATAGTATGGCCAGCAAATTACAAATACAAACATGGTCATTTTAATTTTATATAAAAATTTATTATGCAAAGGTCTTTGGAAATATTTGAGTGCTTATTTAAAAAATGAGCATTTTATTCCTTCTTGCTACAGAATGCATCATAAAAGTACTTGACTTAGACATTGATACAAGAAAAGATTTCTTCACTTTTACCTAAAAACATGATTGTCTCACTCAATATTGTTTACTTCCTACTGGTGCCTTTCAAGTTATTCCTCCCTTATGAGAGTGGCAAGCATCAAGTGAGCATTTTACAAGATTCTGAGCCATTTTACCTTTGGTAATAGTGGTTATGTGTTCCTTGGAAAAGCATTTTCACTGGAAGCAAAGAGATTGGTGGATGAAAGCATTTCTTTTATTAATGAGAATGGAGTTTCCATATCATTCTAGTATATTTTTAGGACTTCCTTTAGACATTGTTCAGTGCATCCTTGGATGTCATCACTGAAGGCTTATAGTAATTAGGAAATATTCACCTTCCATCCAGTACAATAGAGAAGTCCCAACCGATTCTCATTCTTACATTCCATATACTCTGACTTCATGACTAGACAATAAATATGATGTGAGCAAAAAAAACACACATATTAAGCATCATATATTCGTGAAGATATGAATTTGCTTCTCATTTTCTAAACCACTCTGGAATGCTTAAGTGTGGCTTTTGATGAGAGGCCAGTCTAGAAATATAATTCCAAGCATGGAAACAAACCCAAAACTCTCATTAAGCTATTAGCACTGTAATAGATCTCATTATTTTTCACCTTCTAATTATTGGCTTTTTTAATTAGAGAACACACTCAAATTGAACTGCACCCAGTACATTCTGCAGAACTTCAAGCCAATTTTGTTATATTAAAATTTTACCTTGTGCCAGAAAGCCTGGAGAATCTCAAGTAGAAATAAAATAATTTTTATTGCTTTTATTGTATGTCCATTGTAAGATTCAGGTGAAAAAATACTTTTATATTATGTGACAGGTAGTGCTGGCTGAAATGTTAGCACACCTCAAAATAACTTGTTTGTTTTTTTAATAACATTTTTATTATTATTTCCGCTCATACAAACTTCATAGGTAGACCAGTTCCCTCTCCCCTCCTCCTCCCCCTGAACCCCCTGCTCCCCCTCCCTTCCTCCCCATCTCCCAGTACCTCCCCCCCCCAATTCCCAGAGAGTACTTTAGTGTGTATGCCTAACTCTCCTCTTGGTCCTCCTTTCCCATGACGTTAAAGGACCCAGTGGCATTTCCCTGAACCCTTTCGCCTGTTCCCCTTAAGCATAGGAACACTACTGTGGCCATCAATCCCTTGCCTCCAAGGATCTTGGTGCTTTTAGCCGATGTTAGATTTTGTGAGGTCAATAGTGTGAGGGACATGGCGCAGGGCATGCAAAGTCCTATTATGATTGCTTCAGCCCTATCTAGTGTGGAGACTCTTCAAATCATTGCTCCCCCCATCCTTTTGCTCTTACAATCTTACCGCCCCCTCTTCCGCAGATGTCCCTGAGCTTCAGGATGGGGGGAGATTAGGCTGGCTTAGATCTATGTGGATGAAATAGAGTCTCTGAAGTTCTGGATTGTGGTTTGTTGATTTTCTTTTGCAGTTCTGCTGCTCCTGCAATGCCCTTCACTCCATCCTGATGGGCACTGTATGTCACCCCCTGGTCAGAGACAAATAGCACATTCAAGGATAGATGTAATAAAAGCAGGAAACCTCGGTGAAGGAGGGATCAGTCACCCATTTGAAAAATGATCTCTTTTCATCTGCCAGACTATATGCCCTCCCCTTCTGGTGAGATCATACCCCCTCAGTTGTACATGATCAGGAACTAACGTCTGGGAACTTAACCAGGTGTCACATTACTTACTTGCATTCCTTGGAGGTCGATTTTCTCTGCTGTAACATTGTCCCCTCTCTCCTTGTGTCTGGTGTGGCTCTCCAACCCCCTCTCTCCTGTTCACAATCCTTGCAATTACCGTATTACATAGATTTACCCTTGAGTGTCTCAATGTGGGCTGGGTGAGTTTGGTACTAGGAGCCACCTATTAGGGAGTACATACGGTGCTTAACTTTCTGGGATTGGGATACTTCACTTAATATAATTGTTTCTAATGACATCCATTTCCCAGAAAATTCCAGAAATTCATCATTTTTGATGGCTGAGGAGTACTCCATTGTATAGATGTACCATAGTTTCCTTATCCACTCCTCAACTGTTGGACATTTAGGTTGATTCCATGACTTTGCTATTGTAAACATGCTGCTATGAACATAGTCGTGCTGGTGCTATCGAGGCGAACCTCTGCTGCATGGGGGGTTATTCCCAAAAGTGGAATAGCAGGGTCATATGGCATTTCAATCTTTAATTTCTTTAAGAATCTCCAGACAGCTCGCCAGAATGGCTGTATGAGTCTGCATTCCCACCAGCAATGTAGCAGGGTTCCCCACTCTCCACATCCTCTCTAGCACTTGTTGTTGTTTGTATTGTGGATTTTTGCCATCCTGACCGGGGCGAGATGATAGCTCAGGGAAGTTTTGATTTGCATTTCCCTGATGGTTAAAGAAGTGGAGCATTTTTTAAGATATTTCTTAGACATTTTAATTTCATCTCTGGTAAAATTTCTTTTTTTTTTTTTTTTTTTTTTTTTTTGGTGCTGGGGACCGAACCCAGGGCCTCGCGCTTGCTAGGTAAGCACTCTACCACTGAGCTAAATCCCCAACCCCGTAAAATTTCTTTTAAGTTCCAGGACCCATTTTTTAATTGGGCCATTGGTTTCCTTGCTGTTTAATTTTCTAAGTTCTTTGTGCACTCTGGACAGTAGAGCTCTATCAGATATGTGGTTAGAGAAGATTTTCTCCTATTCTGTGGGTTGCCTTTGAGCTCGAGTGATAATCTCTTTATCTGAACAGAAGCTCTTTAATTTCACAAGATCCCAACTGTTGAGAGATGGTAGCAGTGACTGTGCCATTGGATGTCTGTTTAGGAAATGTTGGCCTAGCCCAATCAGCTCAAGGGAGTTCCCTATCCGTTCAGTTATGATTTTTATAGTCTCTGGCCTGATATCAAGGTCCTTGATCCATTTGGAATTAAGTCTTGTACATGGTGACAAGTACGGGTCCAGCTTTAATCTTCTGCATGTGGAGATCCAGTTTTGCCAGCACCATTTGTTGAAGATGCTGTTCTTTTTCCATTGGATTCTTTAGGCCCCTTTGTCAAAGATCAAATGGCTGTATTTTTGTGGGCTTATATCTGGGTCCTCAACCCTTATCCATTGATCTGTGTGTCTATTTTGGAGCCAGTACCAGGCTGTTTTTATAACTATGGATTTGTAGTATAGAGTAAGGTTCGGTATGGTAACACCTCCAGCTGTGTTTTTGTTACTCAGGATTGTCTTTGCTATCCTGGGTCTTTTGTGCCTCCATATGAATTCTGAGATTAATTGGTCAACTTCTTTAAAGAAATGCTTTGGGATTTTAATTGGTATAGCATTGGATTTGTATATTTCCTTAGGTAGGATGGTCATTTTACAATGTTGATTCTGCCAATCCAGGAGCATGGGAGGTCTTTCCTCCTTCTGATGTCTTCAGCAATTTCTTTCTTTAGGGTTTTAAAGTTTTCATTGTAAAGGTATTTTACCTCCTTGGTTAGGTTTATATCAAGGTATTTCATTTTTTTAGGGGCTACAGTAAATGGGATTGTTTCTCTCAAGGCTTTTTCACTTCTTTCATTCTGGGCATATAGGAAGGCCTCTGATTTTTGCACATTTATTTTGTATCCTGCCACCCTGCCGAACTTCTCAATTAGTTCCAGGAGCTTCCTGGTGGAGTTTTTGGGATCCCTCAGGTATAAGATCATGTCATCTACAAATAGGGATAGCTTGACTTCTTCCTTGCCGATTTGAATACCTTTTATGTCCCTTTCTTGTCTTATGGCTTCAGCTAAGACTTCAAGTACAATATTGAATAGAAGTGGTGAGAGTGGACAGCCTTGTCTAGTTCCTGATCGAAGTGGGAATGCTTCCAATTGTTTCCCATTGAGCATAATCCTTGCTGTGGGCTTGTTGTATACAGCTTTTATTATATTGATAAAAGTTCCTTCCATTCCTACTGTCTCTAGCGTTTTGATCATAAAAGGCTGTTGGATCTTGTCAAAGGATTTTTCTGCGTCTATCGAGAGTATCATGTGGTCTTGGACTTTGGACTGGTTTACATGATGAATTACATTTATTGATTTGCGTATGTTGAACCAACCTCGCGTGCCGGGGATGAAGCCTACTTGGTCCCTGTGAATGATCTTTTTGAATCCGATTTGCTAAGACTTTGTTGAGAATCTTTGCGTCTGTGTTCATCAGGGAGATCGGCCTATAGTTTTCTTTTTTAAGTGATTCTTTATTAGGTTTTGGGATTAAGACGATATTAGCTTCATAGAAGGAATTTGGT
The DNA here is from genome assembly GCA_023101885.1 of Typhlomys cinereus. NCBI lineage: Eukaryota > Metazoa > Chordata > Mammalia > Rodentia > Platacanthomyidae > Typhlomys > Typhlomys cinereus. The sequence continues at coordinate 567,808 of JALPQD010000579.1, forward strand.
AGTGTTCCTTCCTTTGCTATTTGATGGAACAGTTTAAGGAGTGTTGGTGTTATTGACTCCTTAAATGTCTGGTAGAATTCTGTGCTGAATCCATCTGGTCCAGGACATTTTTTGGTGGTAAGATTCGAGATTACTTCTTCAATTTCCTTATATGTTATAGGGCTATTTACGTAATTCACAATTTCCTGATCCAATTTAGGTAAGATGTGTTTACTTAGAAATTCATCCATCTCTTGTGTGTTGTCAAACTTCACTGAGTATAAGTTTTTGAAATATGATGTTATAATTCTGTGGATTTCTTGGGTATCAGTAGTGATTTCTCCATGTTCATTTCTAATTTTGTTAATTCGGGTTTTCTCTCTCTTGCTTTTGGTTAATTTAGCTAGGGGTGTATCTATCTTATTGATTTTTTCAAAGAACCAGCTTTTTGACTGGTTGATTTTTTCTATCATTTTCTTAGTCTCGATTTCAGATATTTCTCCCCTTATTTTGCTAATCTCCTCTCTTCTAATACTTTTGGGATCAGATTGCTCAAGTTTCTTTAAAGCCTTAAACTGCATTGTTAAGTTATTTATTTATGATGTTTCCATTTTTTTTGATGTAGGCATTAAGAGCTATGAACTTACCTCTTAGGAAAGCTTTCATTGTGTCCCAGAGATTTTGGTAAGTTGTATTTTCGTTATCGTTCACTTTCAGGAAATCTTGAATTTCCTTTTTAATTTCTTCCTGAATCCAGTTCTCATTCAGCATCATATTGTTAAGTTTCCAGGAGTTAGTGTATTTTCTCTTGTTTGTTGTGTTGTGGATGTCCAGCTTTAGGCCGTGGTGGTCTGATAGGGCACAGGCTAGAATTTCAACTTTTTTGTATATGTGTAGATTCGTTTTGTGGCCCAATATGTGATCTATTTTGGAAAAAGTTTCGTGTGCTGCTGAGAAAAATGTGTATTCTTTGGTGCATGGGTGAAAAGTTCGATAGAGATCTGTAAGGTCCATTTCTTGAAGGGTTTGATTAAGTTCCAAAGTGTCTCTGTTAAGCATTTGACCTGTTGACCTATCCCATGTTGAGAGGGCGGTGTTGAAGTCCCCAAGGATTATCGTTTGGGGGTTGATTTCTTGCTTTAGGCGCTGTAGGGTTTTCTTAATGAATGTGGAGGGGCCCGTATTTTGTGCATAAATGTTCAGGATTGTGAAGTCTTCCTGGTGAATTGTACCTGTGACTAAAATGTAGTATCCATCTGTGTCTCTTATGACTTTCTTTGGTTTGAAGTCCACTTTGTCTGAAAGCATAATTGCTACCCCTGCCTGTTTCCTGGTTTCATTAGCTTGTAAGATTTGGACCAGCCTATCATTCTTAGGATGTGCCTATCTTTTGTGGTGAGATGAGTTTCCTGAAGGCAGCAGATTGTTGGATTGTGGTTTTTAATCCAAGTTTGTAATCTGTGTCTCTTAATCGGTGAGTTAATACCAGTGACATTTAATGTTATAATGGAGAAATTATTTTTAATTCTGGACATTTTTTATGTTTAGTAGATTTTGTAAGCATGTTGTTTGATATTTATGTTTTGGTGGTATTATACTTCCCTTCTGTCCTCCTGGATACTCTTGTTCTTTTCTTCAAGCTTGAGTATCAGTTCTAGGATTTTTTGAAGGCCTGGTTTGGTAAACATGTATCCCTTCAAGTTGTCAGTTGTCTTTGTGTTGGAAAACTTTTCTTTCTCCCTCAATCATGACAGATAGTTTTGCCAGGTATATCAGTCTGGGTTGACATTTTTGCTCATTTAATACTTGAAGTATGTCTCTCCAAGCTCTTCTTGCTTTTACTGTTTCCATTGAGTAATCATTTGTTATTCTAATAGGTTTACCTTTAAAAGTGAGTTGCTTTTTTTCTCTTGAAGCTCTCAGCACCTTTTCTTTGTCTTGAATGTGAAATGTTTTGACTATTATTTGCCGTGGCGATTTTCTATTTTGGTCGTATCTGTTTGGAATGCGAAATGCCTCTTGTATTTGGATAGGTCTCTCATTCTTTAATTGTGGGAAGTTTTCATTTATGATGAATTGAAATATTTCCTCAGGTGTGGTATTTTGGGATTCTTGTTCTGGTATTCCATGAATGCGCATGTTAGGCTTCTTCAGGATGTCCTATATCTCTTGAATGTTCCTCTCAAGTATCTTTTTGGCTTTAACAATCTCTTCCATTGAGCTGGTTAATTCTCCCACTTTGTCTTCAGGATCTGAAATTCTATTTTCTGCCTCATTTCTTCTGCTGATAAGACTCTCTGTTGAGTTTTGGGTTGAAGATAACTTGTCTTTTAGTTCAATTTTAAACTCTGCCTGAGACTGTTTTAATTGCTCCATACCTTTTTTTTTTTTTGTTTCTTGAACTGTTTTTCTCAACTCCTCCAAGTGCCTGTTGTGTTCCTGTTCAAAGTGGTTGATACGGTTGTTTAACTCTTCTCGGATTTCCTCTTTCATAGTATTAATCATGGTAAGGATCATACTCTGAAAGTCATGTTGGGTCTGGCTTTCATGGCTATTTTCTGTGGATTTGTTCTGGTCAGAATCCCTCATTATGGGATTGATTCTTTCGGCAGGAGATTGGTCTTCTTGGGTTTTGTTTCTCGTGGATCTGCACTTTGACTTGTACATTGTTGTTTTGTTTTTTAAGACCTTTCAGTTTCTGTGTTTTTCAATGAATCCACGTAGTTAGTATTGTTACGCTTGCCAGTTATTACTAGTGCTTGCCTTGGATTGGGTATGTTTGTGTATTGTTATTATTATATCCTAGATGAGGCTACTAGGCTGTTAGTACGTCAGTTAAGTCAGGTTATGTTACCAGGGGGTGAATATTAGTTTGGTAGTGCACTTTTACGATTTAGTTTCTTGATGAAATGTGGGGGTGAGTGTTGTACTCCCTGGAGTTGTATGCTGTGTTGTGGCTGTATGAGAAAGTTGATCTACAGCATTGATACTTTAAAGGATCAGTAAGGTGAAAAAAAAAGTTTACTTATCTTTGGGCTGGATGAGAAGAAACTCGCCCACAGATATAATGATTGTAGTGAAGTCCAGATGTATGGCCTGTGTTCTCTTTGTTCCTTAGAATTTTGCTTGAGTTTCCTTCGGGCTCTATTGAATTCTGAGTAGCAGTGTGTCTTCTGTTGACCACGTGCGTAGGTCCCCGGTGGGCCAGAGAGGCAGAAGGTCTTATGTTGATAGCAGAGTTCTTCACCTGTGATCTGGGAAGGTGGGCGCCGAGAGGGGCGGTGCCCGGGGCAAAGCCAGCTGTGCAGCGTGGTGCTGCTGGCCGGGGGCTCCCGGGTGGGGGGCGGGGCTGGGCTGGACTCTTTCGCTCCCTGGCTCAATGGCAGAATTCTTCACCTGGGATCCAGGGGGGTGGCTAGGCGCATGGGGCGGGAGGGTGCGAGGGGCTTGGGTCCGGGGCGGGGCCCTGGCTAAGCCGCCGTCGGCCTGGGTGCTCGCTGCTGGGACGCGTGGGGCTCAGGGGTGGTTGGGGGCTGGGTTGGTCTCTCTCTCTCTCTCTCTCTCTCTCTCTCTCTCTCTCTCTCTCACTCACTCACCTTGGGCGGGGGCGGGGTGGTGTGGCGGAGGGGGCTGGGGTCGTCCGGGCCGGGGGCGCAGGCCAAGCTGCAGTCGGCCTGGGTGCTTGTCGCCGGGACGCGTGGGGCTCTGGGGTGGTTGGGGGCTGGGCTGGGCTCCAAAATAACCTGTTAATCTAGGGATCAAATTACTCTTTAATCATTTGCCATTCTAAAACTGGTAAGTAATCAGCAAAAGAGTGTAATGTGTTTTTAGTCAGCACCAGCACCTAACATCAGTTAAATACACTGAATTTCAACATCCTAGCATATAGGAGACATTTTCAAAGTCTCAGAAAAGCCACATCAGTGAATTTGTTTTGTAGAATGATTAAAATAGTAAACAGATGGAAAATATACTAAAGGCAAGAGATACATGTTTGAATTTTAAGGCATATGTGAGAAATGCTTATCTGCCAGTTGAAGACTCATAAGGGCATCAAGAAGTTATCAATAAGAGTTCTGATTTTTTTAAAAGATTTATTTATTTATTTATTCAATTGTGCGCACATGCGTGTGTGTGCGTCTGTGTGTGTGTGTAGAACCACAGGTGAATTCGGGAACCACCATGGACGGCCTCCACCTCCTCCTTGTTTACTCTACCCGGGGATCACAGGCTCCACCCTACCAGGACCAGAAACGCAGGCCACTCCCGCTTCTGCCCTGCGTCTATACGTGGGGCCTAGGATCTGAACTCAGGACCTTCCACCTGCAAGGCAGAGGCTTAACCCCTGAGCCACCTCTCCAGCCCCAAGAATTCCGATTTTAAGAATCAGATCTTTAAACCACTATAAAAGAGATGTTTATGATGGTGAGGTTAATAGTAATAAATGACACAATAATCCATGACTACTAATCTCATGACACAGCAAAGCAGACATTAAATGAACTATATGTGTGATGGGACTATACAATGAATGTCTGTCAAGGTATCATAATCTGATCTGAGGTAACTGGAGATGTCCTATCTACAAAAATTTTTAGTCTGATCCATGAAGAACATAAGCATAAACAGAGAGAAAGGAAGAAGTGTCTTACTGGTAAAAATACACAACAAGATATACAACATAAATGAAGCATTCAATATAGCTAAAGCGAATGATGGCAAAGTGTAAACATAGAGTTTTGCCAGTATGCTTCCTTGAGATTACATCTGTCTGTTCAAATTTATGTTCTTTTTAACATTCTTCCACCATAACATGATCCTCTCCACATCATTCAGAAACTGTCTCCAATATTCCTGTCATACCAAAGCTTTTATCATTTTGATTTTATGTTTCTATTCATGTATTTACTGTATCATACTTTTCAGTATACTCAATAATGCATAGTTTATTTTTGTTTTCTTATTACTTATTTACTTTGCCTATCTCATTCTTTGGTTTAATTCCACTATCTTTAATGGTGCTTGTCAGAAAACAAAAAAACTTATATTTGTGTTCAAATTTTTGACATTTCAAAAAAGTTTATATAATTAACATGCATAACTTGATGAGTTTGGGGAGAAGTACACAAACATGAAATCATTATTACAATTCGTTTTATAAATCTATCTGTTTCTACCTAAAATTTCCTCATATCCTTTTATTATTATTTTTGTTATGAAAACACTTGGTATAGAATCTATTCTTATAAAAATTCTTACATATGCAATTAAATAGAATCAGCTATAGACACTATATTATACTGTGAATTTTTAGGATTTACTTATTTTTGTACCCTGTCATTAATAACCATTAACACCTCTCAACTGATCTGTTCACTATATGGACAGGCACTGATCTATAGCTTTTCACAGCTCCTAAATGCTTTAGACATGGCCATATGAAATGAACAACCTTTGGGATTACAACTGTGCTCAAGTAATCTGCAAGTCCTTAAATTATTAGTAAAAGGGTAACATGACAAATTCTGTAACCAATAGCTTTAAAACTATTATGGAAATAAGGAGATATTTATATTCTCTTGTTTGCAATAATAGTTTTTGCAATGAGAGTTGAAGTCATAATGTAATAAAACTGGTGAACTATAATCACTCTTGCTTCAATGGCTGACATGCCAACGACCCCCCAAAGTCTAGCATGGACCATAGGGGAAAAGGCTCCAGACAGTAGGATCCTTAGAGGCAAGGGATTCAACGGTCATAATAGAGTTCCCATACTAATGGGGAGTCCAAGAAGGGGCTCTGGGCTATGCCACTGAGTCTTGAACCCTCACAAGGGTGGAAGACTCAGAGAGAGGTTTGGCATTCACACAAAAGAATGCTCCAGGGGGTGGGAGGGAGGAAGGGGGAGGCACTGGGAAATAGTGAGGGAGGAATGGGGGTGAAAGGAAGGGAAAAAAGGAGGGAGAGTGCAAGGGGGGACTGTGGAGGGGAGGAGGGAGGAAGAGGATGGGGGTACCTATTGAGCTTGTATGATTGGGAAAAAATAAAATGTTGAGAAAAAAATAATCACTCTTGCTTAAGCTAATATATTTGATCCTATGGCCATGCTTTCTGTTATATTGGAAGGAATATCATTTATTTCAGTATGAAACTCCTTAATTACATTTAGAGACATTTTATCTATAATTTACCATATTTTGCATGAAACAGAAAACAGGGAGATTGTTATTGTTAAAAGTTGCTCTGCACAGAAGCATGTTGGTTATTATCTAGATCCTGATATTCTTCTAATTGGTGAAGTAAATATGGATTTACTAAGCACTGAGAATATATTCCACTTTTTTCCAAGTGGTAGGAGAAGAATATGAAATAATATAACAGAAACAGTTTGGCTCTCAGATTCTAGCTAATTATCTAAGTGTAAATTAAACTATACCATTTTCATTTCATCAATGGCTTTCATTCTGAATAAATGATCTCACTTTGACATTTCCAGAAAGACTCAGAAGGAGCTTTGCTCAGTTACCTGTTTCCAGCTTCTTTGCTTTTTTTTTTAAACTTTTTAAAGCAGCTTTATGTTTTTCTTATTTTTTACCTGCTGTTATAAAGAAATGCTTTTCTGTTATCTTTTATGTTTCGTATTTTTTTTCTTTTGCTCCTACTTAGTGATCTAGCCTACTTTCCCCTTTATTTGTGACTTTCCTATTTCCCTTTAAGGTCACTGTATGTGTCCTGGGTTTTAACCAATTTGGCATCTGACTACCTTTTAAAATAGTTCTGAAATTTGATACCAAAGTAAAATGATTTCACTGTGTTGTGCATCTTTTATGTATCATTAAAACTAATTTCAAATACCTTCTCTTGTGGCAACCCTGGAGCAGAGTTTGTGCATAAAAATAACATTGCTGCTTTATAAACATTTTAACTAGAGCTAGCATTTCAAGTGGACAGAACAATGAAGCAGGTTTATGTAGTCCAGTATTAGAATGCTCAGGTTGCCTTAGAAAGATAAAGTAGGTGGCATAAGCAACAGATATACATTTCTCATATTTCTTGACGGTTTGAAGTCCAATATCAAAGTATCAGCATGGTCAGTTTCTGTTTAGAGATGTTTTCTTCCCCTCCCCACATTGTCTTCATATTAGAGGAAGAGGAATAAAAAAGGCTAAAGGGAAGAGAAGAGACAATTGCATTTCTTTCATTGTGAGGGCCTCATCTTTGTGACCTTACATAAATTAGAAGCCCTATTTCCAAATATTCACACTGGGAATTACTACGTTAAAATATACATTTTGAGGGGGGATACAATGCAGTAAATAACATTCCTTATATCAATTTTTAAGACATAGTGGGAAAACAATGAAAGGAGGTGGCTCTTTACAAATGGGAAAACAGGGCCATTGAGACAGTTCAGAGATTAAGACAATGCCTCACAAGACCTGAGGTCAGATCCCGGGTCTCATGTAGAAATGCCAGGCAGAAATGGTGGCAGCCTGCACCCTTGGCCCTGGTAGGCGGGCAGAGCCTGGGAAATTCCAGAGTTAAGCAAAAAGGAGGTAGAAGCAATCCAGGATGATTTCTAAAGTCACCCTTGGTCTACCACAGGGGTACACATTGCCTTCACACACACACACACACACAAACACACACACACACCAAAAATTAAAAACAAAAAGGAAAAAAATAGAAAACAGTACAGTGATGGAAAATCTACCTATCACTAGGCTACCATTTAGAAGCACATTTTAGTTTTTGGTTTCTATGCCAAAATACCCAACACAACTGATTTATTTCAGGAAGTGTTTCTTGTGGCTCAAGGTTTAAGAGGTTTTTATTTAGTTACTTGGCCTTGCCACTGTGGACTTGTGGTATAACAGAGAACTATGATAGAGAAAGCATAATGAAGCAGAGCTCTTATCTGATGGGGGTTGAGAAGGAGAGAGAGGGAGACAGCAAAAGATAACATGCCCCCAGTGATGTACTTCCCACAATCAGGCCAAACCTTCCAGAAGCACTACCAGCTGCCAATACTTTATCCAACTGTGAATTCATGCACTGATTAAGCCTCTGATTAGGTCAGTGTTCTTGTGATACAGTCACCTCTCCAAAAACCATCAGCTGGCAGCTTAACCTTTAACATACGATGCTTTCAGGAACATTTTAGATTCAAACTCTGTAAGTACTATAGTATAACTGTTAAGGGAAATGGAACCAGATTATCAGCATTTATTTCCCTAATGAAATCTTTTTTTTTTATATAATACTTTTTTTTATTATTACAGCTCATACAAACTTCATAGGTACACCAGTTCTCTCCCTCCCTCCCCCCCCGAACCCCCTGCTTCCCCTCCCCTCACCCCTCCTTCCCCATCCCCCCATGCCTCCCGCCCCGATTCCCAGAGTCCTTTCTTGTGCATGCCTGACTCTCCTCTGGGCCCTCCTCTCCGATGACGTACAAGGACTCAGTGGCATTTTCCCTGAACCTCTTCCTGTGTTCCCCTTAAGCATAGGAACACTACTGTGGCTGTCAATCCCTTGCCTCCAAGGATCTTGGTGCCTTTAGCAGATGCTAGACTTTGTGAGGTCAATAGTGTATTGGACATTGTGCCGGGCATACAATGTCCAATTATGATTGCTTCGGCCCTAACTTGTGTGGAGTATCTTGCAAATCATTGCTCCTCCCATCCTTTTGCTCTTACACTCTTACCGTCCCCTCTTCCGCAAATGTCCCTGAGCTTCAGGATGGGGAGAGATTAGTTTGGCCTAGTTCTAGGTGGTTGATATAGAGTCTCTGAAGTTCTGGATAGTGGTTCGTTGATTTTCTTTTGCAGTTTTGTTGCTCCTGTAATGCCCTTCACTCCATCATGATGGGCACTGTATGTCACCCCCTGGCCAGAGACAGAAAGCTGTTAAACTGGAGTCTTATTATAAGAGCACATTCAAGGGTAAATGTAACACTTATACCCAAAATTGGAATCGCAGGGTCATATGGCTTTAGGCAATGGGAGGGGTCAATCACCCATTTGCAAAATGGTTAATTTTTAATCTGCCGGACTATATGCCTTCCCCTTCTGGTGAGTTCATACCCCCTTAGTTGTAAATGATCAGGAACGAATTGTGAACTTGACTAGGTGTCACATTACTTTCTTACAGTCCTTGATGGAGGCCTATTTTCTCTACTGTAACATGGTCACTTCTCTCCTTGTTTCTGGTGTGGCCCTCCAACCCCATCCCTCCTGTTCATAATCCTTGCAATTACTGTAGGTAATACATAGATTTACCTATGAGTGTCTCAAGATGGGCTGGGTGGGTTTGGTATTAGGAGCCACCTATTAGGGAGTACATACGGCACTTAATTTTCTGGGTCTGGGATACTTCACTTAATATAAGTGTTTCTAGTGACATCCATTTCCCAGCAAATTCCAGTAATTCATCATTTTTGATGGCTGAGTAGTACTCCATTGTATAGATGTATCACTGTTTCCTTATCCACTCGTCAACTGTTGGACATTTGGGTTGATTCCATTTCTTTGCTATTGTAAACAGTGCTGCTATGAACATGGTCGTGCTTGTGCTATCGAGGTGAACCTCTGCTGTATGGGGGGGTTATACCCAAAAGTGGAATCGCAGGGTCATATGGCATTTCAATCTTTAATTTCTTTAAGAATCTCCAGACGGCTCGCCAGAGTGGCTGTATGAGCCTTCACTCCCACCAGCAATGTAGGAGAGTTCCCCTCTCTCCACATCCTTTCCAGCATTTGTTGTTGTTTGTGTTGTGGATTTTTGCCATCCTGACCAGGGTGAGATGATATCTCAGGGAAGTTTTGATTTGCATTTCCCTGATGGCTAAAGAAGTGGAGCATTTTTGAAGATATTTGTTAGACATTTTCATTTCATCCCTGGTAAAATTTCTTTTAAGTTCCAGGGCCCATTTTTTAATTGGGCCATTGGTTTCCTTGATGTTTAGTTTTCTAAGTTCTTTGTGCACTCTGGACAGTAGAGCTCTATCAGATATGTGGTTAGTGAAGATTTTCTCCCATTCTGTGGGTTGCCTTTGAGCTCGCATTACAATCTCTTTATCTGAACAGAAGCTCTTTAATTTCACAAGATCCCAACTGTTCAGAGTTGGTAGTAGTGAGTGTGCCATTGGATGTCTGTTTAGGAAATGTTGGCCTAGCCCAATCAGCTCGAGGGAGTTCCCTATCCTTTCAACTATGGTTTTTATAGTCTCTGGCCTTATATCAAGGTCCTTGATCCATTTGGAATTAAGTCTTGTACATGATGACAAGTATGGGTCCAGCTTTAATCTTCTGCATGTGGAGATCCAGTTTTGCCAGCACCATTTGTTGAAGATGCTGTTCTTTTTCCATTGGATTCTTTGGGCCCCTTTGTCAAAGACCAAATGGCTGTAATTTTGTGGGCTTATATCTGGGTCTTCAACCCTTATCCATTGATCTGTGTGTCTATTTTGGAGCCAGTACCAGGCGGTTTTTATAACTATGGATTTGTAATATAGACTAAGGTTTGGTATGGTAATACCTCCAGCAGTGTTTTTGTTACTCAGGATTGTCTTTGCTATCCTGGGTCTTTTGTGCCTCCATATGAATTTTGAGATTATTTGGTCAACTTCTTTAAAGAATTGCTTTGGGATTTTAATTGGTATAGCATTGAATTTGTATATTGCCTTTGGTAGGATGGTCATTTTTACGATGTTGATTCTGCCAATCCAGGAACATGGGAGGTCTTTCCACTTTCTGGTGTCTTCTGCAATTTCTTTCTTTAGGGTTTTAAAGTTTTCATTGTAAAGGTCTTTTACCTCCTTGGGTAGGTTTTTTTTTTTTTTTATTCAATTGTGCGTGTGTGCGTATGTATGTGTGCACGCATGTGTGTATGTGTGTGTGTAGAACAACGGACGAATTCGGGAACCACCATGGACGCCTCCACCTCCTTCTGCCCTGGGATTCACAGGCTCCGCCCTACCAGGACCAGAAGTGCAGGCCGCCCCTGCTTCTGCCCAGCGTCTATACGTGGGGTCTAGGATCTGAACTCAGGACCTTCTGCCTGCAAGGCAGAGGCTTAACCCCTGAGCCACCTCTCCAGCCCCCTTGGTTAGGTTTATACCAAGTTATTTCATTTTTTTAGGGGCTATAGTGAATGGGATTGTTTCTCTCAAGGCTTTTTCACTTCTTTCATTCTGGGCATATAGGAAGGCCTCTGATTTTTGAAATCTTAAGACAAATTACTACCTCTGTACATCAGATAATTCATGTGTAAAATGGGTATGACAAAATTACTTACAGATTGTTATTGGTAAAATGAATGAAATAGAAATGAATCAATTATGCCAGTCATAATGTTAACTGGTTTCTAATCATTATCATAATATAGTCACTTAGTGCCCTATCTTCACAAAGACTCTGGTTATGGTGTTGAGAGAAATTACTTTCATAGGTCTGGTGATGTGGCTTAGTGGCAGAACACTTTCTGGAAGACATAAGGTCCTGAAGTTGATCCCCAGTGCTAAAGAAAATAATACATATGCATTCCCATCCATCCTTTCCACACCTATCCCTTCAAACAGCTAATCTTTAAATGTAAACTGTCCCCTTTTATTAGTTGTAATGAGTTTTTGTGAACCTCATGGAGATTCTGATCAAATAAGCAAGTACTCTAAGTCTCAAATCATTGTAGGTTGTTGGGTATTATGAAAAGAAGTTAGAAGTTGGAAGAGCCAGGGATGAATGTGTTGGACCAAGGATTGGGGAATAGTACTTTTTTCTGAGGAGCAACTTAATGTCCATATAGGATATAAAGTTGCGGGGCTGATTTTCCCCCCCACACACTGTGACTACTCCAGGCCGTCAGGGCAGAGAAAGGCAAATGTGCTGCAGGTCCTTCACCCCCTCACCCAAATCCAGGGGACTCTGGACACAGCAGGGAGTTTGTCAAGGCGAGACTCATTCACTCACTCATTCATTCACTCAATTACACAGCCGCTGGCTGTGATGACGAAGATAAGTAAAGTCTGACCCCCTGCACCTCTGCCTCAGCCCTCCGGAGACTCGGCAACGGATGAGGAGTTTGTCAGAGCAAGATCTCGGTTTATTGGGGGTAACAAATCAGCTTATATAGACAAAGAACTAAAGAGCGTGAAACAGGCTGCCAATTACCTTAATGGTCAGCACAGCACACAGGCTGCATAGGTCAAACTAAACATAAATCTATGTTGGCTCCTATGAGCCAATTAGGGCTCTCTGTAATGTGATCAGGGTTACACCTAGGACACTAGCTCCCAGCACCATCTTTGGTCTCATGTGCTAAGCCATGCCCTACTCACTCCCTCCCAGACTGTTATTCCTGGATAGGCCCAACATCTCCCCCTTTTTGTTTTAATAGAGATGGTATTTTACAATTAACTATATGTGTGTCCAATGTCCCATAAGTCACAGCATGAGCTATCATTGTTGTCCTGTCCTAGTTGGTCGTCTCAGTCAGGCAGGTTGGCATCAGCACTGGGCATGGCATCAGGTAGCTTGGGGAAATTGTATGTGGCTCACACAGTCAATACAGGCCTGCCTGGTCTGTCATTAGATCAAGGCCTCACAAGCCTCCAAGCTTGAATCGCGTCTCTGGGGGTGCCATGGTATGGATGTCTGCAGCGTGGTCTCGTAGATGGAGCACTGCAGAGAGATGTGCTGAGGAAACACTTAAGCCATATAGTTATTAAAAGAACAATTTTTACTAGATGTTATGTCAAGCCCGGATCGACTTTTTGAAAATTTAAAACGTTGATGGTAAATAATTACAACCCTAGCTGTTGGTGTGGGCTTACTCCCCCTTTTTGTTTTAATAATTGGACCTTTAATATAGTTGAGTATGGGGTCATCTAGCAAAGAAGTATGTCTTTTTGGAATTTTAAACACCTTCAAAGACCTTGAGAGACCCATCCCAGCATGACTGTTTTAAATTTGCCTATTTTAACCCCCTAAACTATTTGAGGATCCAGACTGCTTAAGGGATAAGGGTTGACGACCATTCTTTAACTACTTCCTGCTGAGATGGGGCGTTGAGTGTGAGAGCAGCCTGGTATCCCCATCTAACAAGTGCTGGGATATGGTTCTATTACTTTAAGGTCCCTATAATAGAGACAAAACGCAGGTTAAACTTTTAAGATCTAGGAAGATCTTGTTGTAACTAGGAAGGTACATGGGATAAACCAAACAAGCTCAGTAATCTTACTGTGGATACAGGCAAGAGTTAGTAAAGAAAACCTGTTACCTCACCTGGAATAGTCATTGTCTTTGTTTGGTGAAAAACTAAGAATTAACCTACATACTGAAGACCTTATTTTTTTGTCAGCTGCCAATCTCTATGATCACATCTTAAAACCTGTTTAAAACCATGTGAACTGTCTATTTTGTTTTATTAAATGAGGGAATGTCTAAAAGCAACATTATTAAGCATATAAGGAATGTCAGTAGTTACTTTGTGAGTGACTGATGAACATGTCATTTTCTTGATCATTAACATTCTAATAAAATGAAAAATTGACAAAAGCCTAGGAATGAAGTTGAGCACTGGAATTTTGTGCTCCCTAGTCTAGAAACAAAGAGGCTTCCCATTTGCATGTTAAATCCAAGGTTCTCATGAAATGCTCAACCTGGCATTTTGGTCCTTTTTTTGCTGGATATCAGAGGCAAACTCCTTTTTCCCATTGGAGGGAAGCTAAGATTTTCAGGCCATTTCATTGATCTCCACCAGGGAGATCACAAGCCCTGGGCCCTGGGGGCAATCTTTCCTCCAGTTGAAATTCCCATGTTTGGGACATAGGCCACACGAAAGCTTCCTGTGCTTGTAACTGTCTTAAAGTGCCCAGTCTGGTAATATTCAAAGCATCTTTTTAATCTCTCCCCTGTCGGAAGGGGTCTTAGGTTGATCTGCTTGGACATGCCTGTTAATTTTCTACCTATCTCCTTAGGCAAATGTCGTTTTGATTTCTTTGTTTTGTGGTTCTTTTTTCCTTTTGTTTCCTTTTTTCAAATTAAGTCCTAGATCAGTTGTCCTGTTTTTATCACAGGCAAAGTACATAGGACAACAGACAGTTTTTGTGGTCCCTTCAGTGCATGAGGGGCAAAAGCTGTTTTAAATCAAGCTTAGATAAATACAGAGACAGTCCCCATCTGCCTTCACAGGGAATTGAGGCATTTGTACTAGCTTTCCTCAACCCCCCCTTGAGTAATGGTGATCGATGGCACTTTCCTCTTTATGGTACGTGCTGGGTGTGAGAGTGGGGGCTCGCCAAGTTTTTGTACAATGCCTGCTACTGGCACTCCATAGGGACCTTTAGCTATTTTTTTCCATGCTGTCCATTTAATGAAGGTGGGATTGGAAAGCACTGCTCTGGCCACATCCAGCCAGTCTTTTGTTGTGCAGGGTTGGTAAGCTAAATCCTAAAGAAGTTTCTCGACCCAAGGAGAATTTGGGCCATCCTGTAGAAGTGCTCTTTTTAATTTCTTTGCTTCCCAGGGATACCATACTGCAGAGCGATTGCCCTCTGGATCTAGGTTCTCAATACACTTGGGCTCCAGCTCCAGATTCCCTGCTTTAACCTGACAGGGACCACTGCACCTGAGTACCAGTTCAGGAGAAATTTTGGTGAGGGCGAGTGGGGGAGAGCTCTCATCTAGCCCACTTGTGTCCTGTTCCCTTTTGAGGGGTGCTAAGTCTGGATACTGGCAACAGGTCCCAGTTGTACTCCCCAGACCAGTCCCACTTCTCAGACCAGTCCCGATTTGCAGACCAGTCCCACTTCGCAGTTGCTCACTTGCATTTTTTCCAGCCCCTCAACTGCGTGGCCCCTCCCCTCCCATGAGTAGAGCTAAAGCTGGATGGAAGGAACAGCCCGTACCAGGCACCATCTCTGGCCACTCCCCGACCTGCAGGTCTTAAGGTGTGTGCAGCCCCGCCCCCTCTCTGGGCGGCTTGCTCTCAGTGTCTGCCAGTTCTAGGAGCTCTGGCAGCTCTGCCTCCTTGGTCAGGGGCTCTGCGTGGCTTTCTTGAGTGCACAGAGCTGAGGCACTGTGGCCCAGTGTGAATCCCTCTAAGTGACTGGCCCACTCCCTGCTGCTTTCCCCCCCAGCCGGCAAAGGCTTTCCTCACCCTGCTTCCCTGCTTCCCCGACGGGTAGCCCAGCAGAATCTCTGCTCTGCTGCAGCGGCTCCAAATTGTGCAGCGAACTAGATGCTGCTCTGGCTGCTCTTCACTACTTTCCCTGCCCTGCTGTGGCCCAGTGGCTGGACACTCAGGATAGCTTGCCTTTGACTCTGGCTGCTGGGGCTCACACAGAGTTGGTGGCCCGGGAGTTGCCAGGGGAGCTAGAAACCATGGCTCTGGCGGCTCCTACACCTCTGTCTGTCCCTGCACCATCTGCTCTGGTGGAGGCTGGATTGGATCTGGAAGGAACGCTGCCTCAAGGGCAAAAACGATAGAATAAAATCCTGGAGAAGGGAACACCCCAAAATGTTCCTCCCGCTTCCTGGCTAGTTTCCTCACCTGAATCCAGGTAGTGGACAAAAACACATTACCCGATTGGATCCAAGATGCTAATTCACGGGCTGTTTGCCACATTTTTTTTATTAATACATTTTTTATTATTATTTCAGCTCATACAAACTTAATAGGTACACCAGTTTCATCCCTCCCTCCTCCTCCCCCCCCAACCGCCTGCTCTCCCTCCCCTCACCCCTGCCACCCCATCCCCCCGTGCCTCCCGCCCCAATTCCCAGAGTCCTTTCTTGTGCATGCCTGACTCTCCTCTGGGCCCTCCACTCTGATGACGTACAAGGACTCAGTGGCATTTCCCTGAACCCTTTCCTGTGTTCCCCTTAACCATAGGAACACTACTGTGGCTGTCAATGCCTTGCCTCCAAGGATCTTGGTGCCTTTAGCAGATGCTAGACTTTGTGAGGTCAATAGTGTGTTGGACATTGCGCCGGGCATGCAATATCCAATTATGATTGCTTCAGCCCTAACTTGTGTGGAGTATCTTGCAAATCATTGCTCCTCCCATCCTTTTGCTCTTACACTCTTACCGTCCCCTCTTCCGCAAATGTCCCTGAGCTTCAGGATGGGGAGAGATTAGTCTGGCCTAGTTCTAGGTGGTTGATATAGAGTCTCTGAAGTTCTGGATAGTGGTTCGTTGATTTACTTTTGCAGTTTTGTTGCTCCTGTAATGCTCTTCACTCCATCATGATGGGCACTGTATGTCACCCCCTGGCCAGAGACAGAAAGCTGTTAAACTGGAGTCTTATTATAAGAGCACATTCAAGGGTAAATGTAATACTTATACCCAAAATTGGAATCGCAGGGTCATATGGCTTTAGGCAATGGGAGGGGTCAATCACCCAAAATGGTTACTTTTTAATCTGCCAGACTATATGCCCTCCCCTTCTGGTGAGTTCATACTCCCTTAGTTGTAAATGATCAGGAACGAATTGTGAACTTGACTAGGTGTCACATTACTTTCTTACAGTCCTTGATGGAGGCCTATTTTCTCTACTGTAACATGGTCACTTCTCTCCTTGTTTCTGGTGTGGCCCTCCAACCCCATCCCTCCTGTTCATAATCCTTGCAATTACTGTAGGTAATACATAGATTTACCTATGAGTGTCTCAAGATGGGCTGGGTGGGTTTGGTATTAGGAGCCACCTATTAGGGAGTACATACGGCACTTAATTTTCTGGGTCTGGGATACTTCACTTAATATAAGTGTTTCTAGTGACATCCATTTCCCAGCAAATTCCAGTAATTCATCATTTTTGATGGCTGAGTAGTACTCCATTGTATAGATGTACCACTGTTTCCTTATCCACTCGTCAACTGTTGGACATTTGGGTTGATTCCATTTCTTTGCTATTGTAAACAGTGCTGCTATAAACATGGTCGTGCTTGTGCTATCGAGGCGAACCTCTGCTGTATGGGGGGGTTATACCCAAAAGTGGAATCGGAGGGTCATATGGCATTTCAATCTTTAATTTCTTTAAGAATATCCAGATGTCTCGCCAGAGTGGCTGAATGAGCCTGCACTCCCACCAGCAATGTAGGAGAGTTCCCCTCTCTCCACATCCTCTCCAGCATTTGTTGTTGTTTGTGTTGTGGATTTTTGCCATCCTGACTGGGGTGAAATGATATCTCAGGGAAATTTTGATTTGCATTTCCCTGATGGCTAAAGAAGTGGAGCATTTTTGAAGATATTTGTTAGACATTTTCATTTCATCCCTGGTAAAATTTCTTTTAAGTTCCAGGGCCCATTTTTTAATTGGGCCATTGGTTTCCTTGATGTTTAGTTTTCTAAGTTATTTGTGCACTCTAGACAGTAGAGCTCTATCAGATATGTGGTTAGTGAAGATTTTCTCCCATTCTGTGGGTTGCCGTTGAGCTCGTGTTACAATCTCTTTATCTGAACAGAAGCTCTTTAATTTCACAAGGTCCCAACTGTTCAGAGTTGGTAGCAGTGACTGTGCCATTGGATGTCTGTTTAGGAAATGTTGGCCTAGCCCAGTCAGCTCGAGGGATTTCCCTATCCTTTCAGTTATGATTTTTATAGTCTCTGGCCTTATATCAAGGTCCTTGATCCATTTGGAATTAAGTCTTGTACATGGTGACAAGTATGGGTTCAGGTTTAATCTGCATGTGAAGATTCAGTTTTGCCAGCACCATTTGTTGAAGATGCTGTTCTTTTTCCATTGGATTCTTTGCGCCCCTTTGTCCAACACCAAATGGCTGTAATTTTGTGGGCTTATATCTGGGTCTTCAACCCTTATCCATTGATCTGTGTGTCTATTTTGGAGCCAGTACCAGGCGATTTTTATAAATATGGATTTGTAATATAGACTAAGGTTCGGTATGGTAATACCTCCAGCAGTGTTTTTGTTACTCAGGATTGTCTTTGCTATCCTGGGTGTTTTGTGCCTCCATATGAATTTTGAGATTGTTTGGTCAACTTCTTTAAAGAATTGCTTTGGGATTTTAATTGGTATAGCATTGAATCTGTATATTGCCTTTGGTAGGATGGTCATTTTTACAATGTTGATTCTGCCAATCCAGGAACATGGGAGGTCTTTCCACCTTCTGATGTCTTCTGCAATTTCTTTCTTTAGGGTTTTAAAGTTTTCATTGTAAAGGTCTTTTACCTCCTTGGTTAGGTTTATACCGAGGTATTTCATTTTTTTAGGGGCTACAGTAAATGGGATTGTTTCTCTCAAGGCTTTTTCACTTCTTTCATTCTGGGCATATAGGAAGGCCTCTGATTTTTGCACATTTATTTTGTATCCTGCCACCCTGCTGAACTTCTCAATTAGTTCCAGGAGCTTCCTGGTGGAGTTTTTGGGATCCCTCAGGTATAAGATCATGTCATCTGCAAATAGGGATAGCTTGACTTCTTCCTTGCCTATTTTTTTTTTCCATTTTTTTTTTATTTCAGTTCATACAAACTTATTAGGTACACCAGTTCCCTCCCTCCCTCCTCCTCCCCCCGTACTCCCTGCTCCCCCTCCCTACCCCTCTCCCTCCCCATCCCTCTCCCTCCCCATCCCCAGTGCCTCCCACCCCAATTCCCAGAGAGTCCTTTCTTGTGCATGACTGATTTTCCTCTGGGCCCTCCTCTCCGATGACGTACAAGGACCCAGTGGCCTTTGCCGAACCCTTTCCCGTGTTCCCCTTAGGTATAGGAACACTGCTGTGGCTGCCAATTCTTTGCCTCCAAGGATCTTGGTGCCTTTAGCAGATGCTAGACTTTGTGAGGTCAACAGTGTGTTGGACAATGCGCAGGGCATGCAAAGTCCAATTATGATTGCTTCAGCCCTAACTAGTATAGAGTATCTTACATATCATTGCTCCTCCCATCCTTATGCTCTTACATTCTTACCGCCCCCTCTTCCGCAAATTTCCCTGAGCTTCAAGATGGGGAGAGACTAAGCTGGCCTAGTTCTAGGTGGTTGATACAGAGTCCCTGAAATTCTGGATTGTGGTTTGTTGATTTTCTTTTGCAGTTTTGTTGCTCCTGCAATGCCCTTCACTCCATCCTGGTGGGCATTGTATGTTACCCCCTGGCCAGAGACAAAAAGCTGTTAGAATCTTGTGATAAAAGCACATTCAAAGGTAGATGTAATAAAAGTGGGAAACCACAGTGAGGGAGGGGTCTATCACCCATTTGCAAAATTGTTACTTTTTATCTGCCAGACTATATGCCCTCCTCTTCTGTTGAGATCACTCCCCCTCAGTAGTAAATGATCAGAAACATAAGTCTGTGAACTTAATCAGATGTCTCATTACTTATTTGGGTCCTTGGTGGAGGCCTATTTTCCCTGCTGTAACATGGTCCCTTCTCTCCTTCTTTCTGGTGTGGCCCTCCTACCCCATCCCTCCTGTTCATAATCCTTGGAATTCCTGTCTCTAGGTGGGCTGGGTGGGTTTGGTACTAGGAGCCACCTATTAGGGAGTACATACGGCGCTTAATTTTCTGGGTCTGGGATACTTCACTTAATACAATTGTTTCTAATGACATCCATTTCCCGGCAAATTCCAGTAATTCATCATTTTTGATGGCGGAGTAGTACTCCATTGTATAGATGTACCACAGTTTCCTTATCCACTCGTCAACTGTTGGACATTTGGGCTGATTCCATGTCTTTGCTATTGTAAACAGTGCTGCTATGAACATGGTCGTGCTTGTGCTATCGAGGCGAACCTCTGCTGTATGGGGGGTTATTCCCAATAGTGGAATAGCAGGGTCATATGGCATTTCAATCTTTAATTTCTTTAAGAATCTCCAGACGGCTCGCCAGAGTGGCTGTATGAGCCTGCATTCCCACCAGCAATGTAGGAGAGTTCCCCTCTCTCCACATCCTCTCCAGCATTTGTCGTTGTTTGTATTGTGGATTTTTGCCATCCTGACCGGGGTGAGATGATATCTCAGGGAAGTTTTGATTTGCATTTCCCTGATGGCTAAAGAAGTGGAGCATTTTTTCAGATATTTGTTAGACATTTTAATTTCATCCCTGGTAAAGTTTCTTTTAAGTTCCAGGGCCCATTTTTTAATTGGGCCATTGGTTTCCTTGGTGTTTAGTTTTCTAAGTTCTTTGTGCACTCTGGACAATAGAGCTCTATCAGATATGTGATTTTGAAGATTTTCTCCCATTCTGTGGGTTGCCTTTGAGCTCGCATTACAATCTCTTTATCTGAACAGAAGCTCTTTAATTTCACAAGATCCCAACTGTTGAGAGTTGGTAGCAGTGACTGTGCCATTGGATGTCTGTTTAGGAAATGTTGGCCTAGCCCAATCAGCTCGAGGGAGTTCCCTATCCTTTCAACTATGGTTTTTATAGTCTCTGGCCTGATATCAAGGTCCTTGATCCATTTGGAATTAAGTCTTGTACATGGTGACAAGTACGGGTCCAGCTTTAATCTTCTGCATGTAGAGATCCAGTTTTGCCAGCACCATTTGTTGAAGATGCTGTTCTTTTTCCATTGGATTCTTTGGGCCCCTTTGTCAAAGACCAAATGGCTGTAACTTTGTGGGCTTATATCTGGGGCTTCAATCCTTATCCATTGATCTGTGTGTCTATTTTGGAGCCAATACCAGGCTGTCTTTACAACTATGGATTTGTAGTATAGACTAAGGTTTGGTATGGTTATACCTCCAGCTGTGTTTTTGTTACACAGGATTGTTTTTGCTATCCTGGGTCTTTTGTGCCTCCATATGAACTTTGAGATTGTTTGGTCAACGTCTTTGAAGAATTGCTTTGGGATTTTGATTGGTATAGCATGGAATCTGTATATTGCCTTTGGTAGGATGGTCATTTTTACAATGTTGATTCTGCCAATCTAGGAACAAGGGAGGTCTTTCCACCTTCTGGTGTCTTCTGCAATTTCTTTCTTTAGGGTTTTAAAGTTTTCACTGTAAAGGTCTTTTACCTCCTTAGTTAAGTTTATACCAAGGTATTTCATTTTTTTAGGGGTTATAGTAAATGGCATGGTTTCTCTCAAGGCTTTTTGACTTCTTTCATTCTGGGCATATAGGAAGGCCTCTGATTTTTGCACATTTATTTTGTATCCTGCCACCCTGCTGAACTTCTCAATTAGTTCCAGGAGCTTCCTGGTGGAGTTTTTGGGATCACTCAGGTATAAGATCATGTCATCTGCAAATAGGGATAGTTTGACTTCTTCCTTGCCGATTTGAATCCCTCTTATGTCCCTTTCTTGTCTTATGGCTTCAGCTAAGACTTCAAGTACAATATTGAATAGAAGTGGTGAGAGTGGACAGCCTTGTCTAGTTCCTGATCGAAGTGGGAATGCTTCCAATTGTTCCCCATTGAGCATAATCCTTGCTGTGGGCTTGTTGTATATAGCTTTTATTATATTGATAAAGGTTCCTTCCATTCCTACTGTCTCTAGCGTTTTGATCATAAAAGGCTGTTGGATCTTGTCAAAAGCTTTTTCTGCATCTATCGAGAGTATCATGTGGTCTTGGACTTTGGACTGGTTTACATGATGAATTACATTTATTGATTTGCGTATGTTGAACCAACCTTGTGTGCCGGGGATGAAGCCTACTTGGTCCCCATGAATGATCTTTTTGATATGTTTTTGAATCCGATTTGCTAAGACTTTGTTGAGAATCTTTGCGTCTGTGTTCATCAGGGAGATCGGCCTATAGTTTTCTTTTTTAAGCGAATCTTTATTAGGTTTTGGGATTAAAACGATATTAGCTTCATAGAAGGAATTTGGTAGTGTTCCTTCCTTTGCTATTTGATGGAACAGTTTAAGGAGTATTGGTGTTATTAACTCCTTAAATGTCTGGTAGAACTCTGTGCTGAATCCATCTGGTCCAGGACATTTTTTGGTGGGAAGATTCGAGATTACTTCCTCAATTTCCTTATATGTTATAGGACTATTTAAATAATTCACAACTTCCTGATTCAATTTAGGTAAGTTGTGTTTACTTAGAAATTCATCCATCTCTTTTGTGTTGTCAAACTTCACAGAGTATAAGGTTTTGAAATATGATGTTATAATTATCTGGATTTCTTTGGTATCAGTAGCGATAAGTCCATGTACATTTCTGATTTTGTTAATTTGGGTTTTCTCTCTCCTGCTTTTGGTTAATTTAGCTAGGGGTGTATCAATCTTATTGATTTTTTCAAAGAACCAGCTTTTTGACTGGTTGATTTTTTCTATCGTTTTCTTAATCTCGATTTCAGATATTTCTCCCCTTATTTTGCTAATCTCCTCTCTTATACTACTTTTGGGATCAGATTGCTCTAGTTTCTCTAAAGCTTTAAGCTGCATTGTTAATTTGCTTATTTCCGATGTTTCCATTTTTCTGATGTAGGCATTAAGAGCTATGAACTTACCTCTTAGAACAGCTTTCATTGTGTCCCAGAGATTTTGTAATTTGTATTTTCTTTATCATTCACTTTCAGGAAATCTTGAATTTCCTTTTTAATTTCTTCCTGAATCCAGTGCTCATTCAGCATCATATTGTTACGTTTCCAGGAGTTAGTGTATTTTCTCTTGTTTGATGTGTTGTGGATGTCCATGTTTAGGCCATGGTGGTCTGATAGAGCAGAGGTTAGAATTTCAACTTTTTTTTATATGTGTAGAATCGTTTTGTGGCCCAATATGTGATCTATTTTGGAGAAAGTTCCGTGTGCTGCTGAGTAAAATGTGTATTCTTTGGTACGTGGGTGAAAAGTTAGATAGAGATCTGTAAGGTCCATTTCTTGAAGGGTTTGATTAAGTTCCAAAGTGTCTCTGTTAAGCTTTTGACCTGTTGATCTATCCCATGTTGAGAGGGCGGTGTTGACGTCCCCAAGAATTATCGTTTGGGGATTGATTCCTTGCTTTAGACGCTGTAGGGTTTTCTTAATGAATGTGGAGGGGCCGGATTGGGTGCATATATGTTCAGTATTGTGAAGTCCTCCTGGTGAATTGTACCTGTGACTAAAATGTAGTATCCACCCATGTCTCTTATAATTTCCTTTGGTTTGAAGTCCACTTTGTCTGATAGCATAATGGCTACCCCTGCCTGTTTTCTGCTTCCATTAGCTTGTAGAATTGTTGATCAGCCTTTTATTTTTAGAGCGTGCCTATCTTTTGTGGTGAGATGGGTTTCCTGCAGGCAGCAGATTGATGGATTGTGATTTTTAATCCAGGTTTGTAATCTGTGTCTCTTGATTGGTGGATTAATTCCATTAACATTTAGTGTTATAATGGAGAAACTATTTTTAATTCCAGACATTTATTATGTTTAGTTGTTTTTATAAGTATATTGCTTCGCTTTTAATGGTGTTATATTTGCCTTCTGTTCTCCTGGATATGCCTGTTTTTTTCTTCACGCTTGAGCATCATTTCTAGCATTTTTTGAAGGCCTGGTTTGGTGGATATGTATCCCTTCAAGTTGTCTTTGTGCTGGAAAATTTTTCTTTCTCCCTCGATCATGACTGATAGTTTTGCAGGGTAAATCAGCCTCGGTTGACATTTTTGCTCATTCAATACTTGAAGTATGTCTCTTCAAGCTCTTCCTGCTTTTACTGTTTCGACTGAGAAGTCATTTGTTATTTTAATAGGTTTACCTTTAAAAGTGACTTGTTTTTTCTCCCTTGAAGCTCTCAGCACCAGTTCTTTATCTTGAATGTGGAGTGCTTTAAATATTATTTGCCGTGGGGTGCTTCTGTTTTGGTCGTATCTGTTTGGGGTGCAGAATGCCTCTTGTATATGGATGGGCCTCTCTTTTTTTAGATGAGGAAAGTTTTCCTTGATGATCGTTTGAAAAATTTCCTCAGGGGTGGTATTTTGAGATTCTAGCTCTGGTATTCCATGAATACGCATGTTAGGCTTCTTCAGGGTGTCTCATATCTCTTGGATATTTCTCTCAAGTATCTTTTTGGCTTTAACCACCTCTTCCATTGAGCTGGTTAGTACTCCCACTTTATCTTCAAGATCTGAAATTCTGTTTTCTGCTTCGTTAGTTCTGTTGATAAGACTCTCTGTGGAGTTCTGGGTTGAAGATAACTTGTCTTGTAGCTCAGTTTTAAACTCTGCTTGAGTCTGTTTTAACTGCTCTATGCCATTTTTTGTTTCTTGAACTGTTTTTCTCAACTCCTCCAAATGTCTGCTGTGTTCTTCTCCAAAGCGATTGATTCAATTATGTATTCCCTCCTGGATTTCCTCTTTCATAGTATTGAACATGGTAATGATCATATTTTGAAAGTCGTTATCCTGGGTCAGGCTTTCTTGGCCTTTTTCCACGGGTTTGTTCTCGTTGGAGTCTACCATTATGGGATTAATTTCTTCAGTGGGAAATTTGTTTACTTGAGTGTTGCTTCTCATGGATTTGCACTTTGACTTTGGCATTGTCGTTTTAACTCTTAAGATCTTTCAATTTCACTAAACTGAATTATTTGGCCTGGGGTTCTGTGGGTGGGCAGGGACAGAGCTTACATAGGTCGTGGGGTGATGCCCAGCTGGACCGCATGTGTGAGTCCCGACAGGCGGAGCAGTGTGGGCCAAAGGTGTTTGCCACATTTTTGAAATAGCAGAGTTTGTAACTTTTAAACCCTGACTTCTTAATATAGATCTCAGTGCTGCTGGCATTGGGTCGACCCTGCACGTTGAATTCCCCGTATTTCCCAAGTGTTCACTTCCCCCGAAGTCTGCTTAGCGCCACCCATTTTGAGAAGCCTCCTCACAGGGGGCACCAGATGTGGGGCTGATTTTCCCACGCACACACAGTGACGACTCCAGGCCGTAGGCGCAGAGAAAGGGGAACATGCTGCAGGTCCTTCACCCCCTCACCCAAATCCAGGGGACTCCAGACACAGCAGGGAGTTTGTCAAGGTGAGACTCATTCACTCATTCATTCATTCACTCAATTACACAGCTGCTGGCTGTGATGACGAAGATAAGTAAAGTCTGACCACCTGCACCTCTGCCTCAGCCCTCTGGAGACTCGGCAACAGATGAGGAGTTTGCCAGAGCAAGATCTCGGTTTATTGGGGGTAACAAATCAGCTTATATAGACAAAGAACTAAAGAGCATGAAACAGGCGGCCAATTACCTTAATGGTCAGCACAGCACACAGGCTGCATAGGTCAAACTAAACATAAATCTATGTTGGCTCCTATGAGCCAATTAGGGCTCTCTGTAATGTGATCAGGGTTACACCTAGGACACTAGCTCCCAGCACCATCTTTGGTCCCATGTGCTAAGCCATGCCCTGCTCACTCCCTCCCAGACTGTTATTCCTGGGCAGGCCCAACATAAACTCACTTAGAATGTTTAGAAATTGGTTAATACGGGAAAGCAGTTAATAACAGGAAGCCACTGCACAGAGTTCCAGAATCATTTATGCATAGAATTATAGATCTTAAGGATGGTTCTTTTGGATAGTGACATTTTGAAAGGATATTTTCGAAGGCAGAATAGAAGCAGACTGTGAGTCCCTTAGAGGTTGGGGTCTGTTGAAAATAGTAGCCATCATTTATGAAAATATGACCCTATCTATTGCCAGGTACTAAAAACATTGAATATAAACTCAAGGTGTCATTAATTAATAGAAAAATTTCAAACCAAAAATTCACTCCATCTTTCTTCTCTCATTCATGGCACAGGCATAAAAGCACAATGAGAGACTGAGATCATTTAACATGATTAGTGTACACCAAGGTTTTTAGTATTACTAAACATTATTATAAAAACCTCTTTTAAAATATAAAAATATTTTTAAAGAAAAAGCTATCTTCAAAGTGTAAGCTTTTGGAGAACAGACTTTCCCATGAAATTAGGAATTTTATATCTGTGTGTGTTATTAATCAAATTCATTTCTAAGTGATACATGAAACAAAAATTATAGTTATTAATGTGGGTATATAATGCTTTGATAAATATAAGCGCCATGGAATGTTTATATCAGGTTGATAGGTTATATATACACTTCTGCAAAATTTATAAAATTCATTCATTTATTCTCTCTCTCTTTTCTGCACTCTCTCCATCTCACCTTCTTCTCTCACTTTTTCACTCCCGCTTTCCTCCTCTCTCTTTCTCCTGATGGGGATGGAGACTCAAGTCCATGAAACTTTGAGGAAAGCACTATACCACTGACCTACATCCCCAGCCCTTCTTTTCTTTTTTTTTTTCTTTTTTTTTTTTAAACTTTATTTATTTATTTTTTTCCTTTTTTTTATTAAAAATTTAATTATACATTTTAAAAGTTTTTACCAGTTCCCTCCCTCCCCCCTCCTCCCCCCGAACCCCCTCCTCCCCCTCCCCTTCCCCCAGTGCCTCCCCCCCAATTCCCAGAGAGTCCTTTATTGTGTACGCCTAACTCTCCACTGGGTCCTCCTCTCCGATGACATATAAGGACCCAGTGGCATTTCCATAAGCCCTTTCTCTTGTTCCCCTTAAGCATAAGATCACTACTATGGCTGTCAATCCCTTGCCTCCAGGGGTCTCGGTGCCCTTAACAGATGCTAGACTTTATGAGGGCAACAGTGCGCTGGACATTGCGCAGGGCATGCAAAGTCCCATTATGATTGCTTTGGCCCCAACTATTGTTGAGAATCTTACAAATCGTTGCTCCTCCCATCCTTTTGCCCAGCCCTTGTTTTCTTGAGACATGATATTCCTATATAGTTCAAGTAGGCCATGAATTTATAATCTTCTGATTTCAGCATTCCTAGTACTGGGATTTTGGGCATGAGTTTCTGAATCTAATTTATCATTTCATTGTCATGAAATCATTTATAATACTTTCTTCTAGATTTCTGAAATGCATATTATTGCTTATCTTCATACTACTGTAAGAGAACACACCAGCACCTCTTTGCAATTATTTAACTGTAATGTACATTTTCTTTTTTTTTGGTATTAAAACATTTTATTTTATTTTTGGAATGTACATTTTCATAACCTTTCTCAATCATTCTCAATCATTCATTCATCAGTGATGATTAGTGTTAAGTTTCAACCTCAGGTCTCTGAACCCACCAGAGAGAGAATCTTAGGATTAAATTTGGTCTCTGGAATTCTTGTAAGGAATTGTCTTGATTGTGTAATTGATATGAGAAACAGTCCATTGTTGGCAGGACCATTTCCCTAGGCAGGATATCCAGACTTGAGAACACCTGAGTACTAGCAAACAAGCATGCATTCATTGGTCCGTGCCCTCTATTCTTGCTATGAATGTGATGCGAGCAGTTGTTTTAATCTCCTGCCACTGTAACTTCCCTGACGTGATGGATTGCAATTTGGAATTGTGAACCAATAAACCCCTCTCACCATTTATGTTGTTTGGGTCTGATATTTTGTTGTAGCAATGTGAAATGAAACTGAAACATCTTCTTATTTTCTGTTAAGCGTTAGTCAACTATCATCACTTTTTAAAACACCAGTGTTTTTAGATTATTTATATGAGTGAGGAGTGAGTGAAATGATATTTGTCTATTTTTGCTTGGCCTATGTATTTTGAGAATTGCCTCTGGTTCTATAAATGTTTACACAAATGACAGGATCTCATAATTTTTATGGGTGGCGAGACATATATATTTATATATGTTATACCAAGGTGAATATGTATGTGTGTGTATATATATATGAATATATATAGATAAAGGTGGGTATCTATCTATCTACTATCTATCTATCTACCTTCTATTTACCTTGAAGTAACTCATGTCTGTTTCTAAGAAGACATTGTGTTCCTTCAAGTATGGGGCCTGTTGAATCAGTAGCCACCATTTATCAAAGTCTGGCACCATTTGTTGCCAGACACTAAAAGCATTAAGTATAAACACAAGGTATCAACAATTGACAGATTTCATAAAATGGGTATCTTCAAAGGGTTTGACCTTTAAAGATATAATAAAGTACAATATATTTATGCCTCACATTTTTATCCATTCATCAGTTCATGAATATCTCTTGTGAATAGTGGTGTGTCTGTTCAAAATATTGATTTCATTTCCTCTCAGTAGAAGGAATGATATATCATATGCGACTTTTATTGTTTAATTTTAAATGCAATTTTCTGTATGGATCTATGAATTTGCATTCCTATCCAGTGTCCAAGGGTTTCCTTTTCTTCACATCTTTGACAGTGGTAGCTATTTTTAGTCTTCCTAATAAGTCATTGTACTGAGGTAAGGTAAGTTCCTACTTTAATTTTGATTTACTTTTCTCTGATGTTTAATGTTAAGCATTTTTTCATTACATGTTGGAGACATATCATTATTAGTAATATTATTACTGGCTATGAGTTTTTGAAGTTGATTGATATTCTGGAAATATATCATATGGATTAGATATATAGACTGTAAATATAATTTCCATATTTTAATTTGTGTCTTCATTTAGCTGATTTAGCAGAAGAATTTTTTTAAATTAATTTATGTTTTCCACTCATACAAACTTGATAGGTACCACATTCTCTTTCCTCCCTCCACCCCTCCCTTGACCCCTTGCTCCCTCCTCCCTTTTCCCCTTCCTGCCCCCCCCTTTCTCCCATTGTCACCCCTCCCCCCATCCCAGGAGCATCCTTTAGTGTAGCAGAAGAATTTTAGTTCAAAGTAGTAACGTGCTTACTTTTATTTTCTGGTCATGTACAGATGTGCCAAAGTTCTTCTCCTGTTCTTTTTTCTACTAGTTGCATATCTTTCATTTAAGTCTCTAATCCATTTCATTAAACCATACATGGGTATCAAATTTTCCATTTTTGATACCAAATTTTTATTTATTGACAAGTCTGTCATTTTTCTAATGAGTGCTCTTAGTTCCTGTCAATAACTAATTGGCTCTTGGGGCTGGAGAGGTGGCTCAGGAGTTAAGCCTCTGCCTTGCAGGCAGAAGGTCCTGAGTTCGGATCCTAGACCCCACATATAGACACCGGGCGGAAGCAGGGATGGCCTGCTTTTCTGGTCCTGGTAGGGCGGATCCTGTGAATCCCGGGGCAGAGTAAACAAGGAGGAGGTGGAGGCAGTCCATGGTGGTTCCCGAATTCGCCCGTGGTTCTACACATACATACACACACACACACACACACACACGTGCACACTTGAATAAATAAAAAAAAAACTAACTGGCTCTTTTCTACTCGAGAATCCAGTGGACTCGATGTTCCTCAGGTAAGGCCTTGAAGGCCCCTAGGACATGCTCCAGGCTCCAGGTCATCTGCTGGTCCCACTGGCCAGTCTGCTCTTTCTGTTCCAGCCCTGTGGGATCCCTGCTCCTGGAGAAGGCCCCTAGGCCATGCCCAGGCCCTAGGCCATCTGCAGGTTCCACTAGCCAGTCGACCCTTTCTGTTCTGGATCCTAACAGACTCCCTGCACCTCAGAATCAATAGAGTCCAGAGAAAACTGAAGCAATGGGCTAGGGAACAACAAGATACATCGCATCCCATCAAAAGGAAGAGAATCATTACATCCAGGTCTAAGATAAGTAAAGCATTTTAACCTTCCTGTTACTCTCAATTATTAGTCCCCACAGTTTGACATTTTTTTTAACCCACCCCAAAACCCATACAACTTCAGGGACTATACCATTCACCCTTACCCATTAACAAGGAAGTAAACCTAAAAAGTACAGTACCATACTAATCTGCAATTCCTGTCTGCTAAAACCACATTAACTGATGTACTAACAGTATAATAGCTTCATCTAGGAAACACCACCAACACCAGACAGGCATATCCAACTCCAAGGCAGACACTAACAAAACTGCTCAAGTGTAGTAATGCAGTCTAATGCAGTTCAGCCAAAAACACACAAAAACACAAAGCAGGCCATAAAAGATAAAGCAAATAATGCCCAGGTCATAGTACAAATCCACTAGAAACAAAATCCAAGACAACAAATCTACAAAAAGCATCAACTCCATAATGGTGAAATCCAACCGAAACAAACTCACAAAAGATAGCCAAGAAAGCCTTACCCACGATAATTATTTTCAAAGTCTGATCATTACTATGATCGAGATAATGAAAGAGGAAATCTGGGAGGAGATAAATAACTGCATCAACCATTTTGAACGGAACACAACTGGCACTTGGGTGAGGTGAGAAAAGCAGTTGAAGAAATAAAAGTAGGCATAGAGAAGTTAAAACAATTTGAAACAGAGATTAAACTCAAACTAAAAGACAAGCTCTCTTCAACCCAGAACACAAAAGAGTCTCAGCAGAAGATCTAAAGAAGCAGAAAAAAGAATATCAGATCATAAAGACAAAATGGAAGAATAAATTGTTCAATATAAGAAGTTGTTAAAGCCAAAAAAGCATACTTGAGAGGAATATTCAAGAGTTATCAGACACCTTGAAGAAACCTAATATGAGCATTCATGGAATACCAGAACAAGAATACCAAAATACCACACCTGAGGAAATTTTCAAATTGTCATAAAGGAAAACTTCCCTCAACTAAAGAATGAGAGGCCCATCCAAATACAAGAGGCATTCTGCACCCCAAACAGATATGACCAAAATAGAAACTCACCATGGCAAATAGTCAAAACACTACACATACAAGACAAAGGAAATATGCTAAGAGCTTCAAGAGAAAATAACAAGACACTTTTAAAGGAAAAACCTATTAAAATAATGAATGATTTTTTCAATGGAAACAGCGAAAGCCAGAAGAGTTTGGAGAGACATACTTCAAGTATTGAATGAGCACAAATGTCAACCCAGGCTAGTATACCCATCAAAACTAACAGTCATGATCAAGGGTGAAAGAAAAATTTTCTACTATAAAGACAAGTTAAAGGCTTGCTTGACCACCAAACAAGGCCTTCAAAAATTGCTAGAAAAGGTATTCAAGCTTGGAGAAAAGAACAAAAATATCCAGGAAGACAGAAGGGAAGTATAATACTGCCACAACCTACAAGCTAAATAATACACTTATAAAAGCCACTAAACATAAAAATGTCAAGAATCAAAATAATTTCTCCATTACAAACCTTAATGTCAATGGAATTAATTCATCAAACGAAAGATACAGATTACTAACATGGATCAGAAATCAAACCCCATTCATCTACTTATGAAACACTTCTTACCACAAAAGACAGGCACAGAAAAAGCCTGGTCAAAAATTCTTCAAGCTAATTGAACAAGGAAACAAGCAAGGGTAGCAATTATCGTAACTGATCAAGTTGACTCCAAACCAAAGAAAATCATAAGAGATACAGGGAGATACTACATTTTAGTCATAGGAACAATATTACAGGAAGACTTCACAATACTGAACACCTAATATGGGCTCCTCCACATTCATTAAAAAAATAACAACCCAATGGCTAAAACAACAAATCAATTCTCAAATGACGATAGTTGGGTATTGCAATACACTACTCTCAACATAAGATCCATCAACTGTCCAAAAATCTCAACAGAGACACACTAGAACTAAATCAAACCCTTACTGTAATGAACCAAACAGATCTCTTTGGAACTTCCATCCAAACACCAAGGAATACACATTCTTCTCAGCAGACCACAGAACTTTCTCCAAAATAGACCACATATTGGGCCACAAAATGAATCTCCACATATACAGGAAAGTTGAAAATATAGCCTGTACCCTATCAGACCACCATGGTCTAAGTCAACATCCTCAACAGAACAAAGAGCCTAAAATACACGAGTTCTTAGAAATTAAACACTACGACGCTGAATGAGAAATGGGTTCGGAAAGAAATTGAAAAGGAAATTTAAGATTTTCTAGAAGTGAACAATAATGAATACGCAACTTATTAAAATCTCTGGGACACAATGAAAGCTGTCCTAAGAGGTAGCTCTCAATGTGAACATAAAAAAAAAAAGAAAATGTCACAAGGGAACAACATCAGTCCAGCTTAAAGCTTTAGAGACACAAGAGCAATAGAATCCCAAAA
Source organism: Typhlomys cinereus (assembly GCA_023101885.1). Classification (NCBI taxonomy): domain Eukaryota; kingdom Metazoa; phylum Chordata; class Mammalia; order Rodentia; family Platacanthomyidae; genus Typhlomys; species Typhlomys cinereus. The sequence goes on from JALPQD010000579.1 coordinate 599,729, forward strand.
GCAGTAGAAGAAGAGAGAAGATTAACAAAATTAGGGAAGAAATATTGAAAACTTAAATTAAGGAAAAATGATACAAAGCATCAACGACAAAAGCTGGTTCTTTGAAAAAATCAATTAGATTGATACACCCTTAGCTAAATTAACCAAAATCAAGAGAGAGAAAACCCAAATAAACAAAATTCGAAATGAAAATGGATCAGTATGGCAACTTCTAAAAAAGTTAAAGATTGAAATGTCATATGACCTTGATATACCACTACTGGGAATAATCCCCCATAATGCAGCCATTTACAGTGACAGGAGCACAACCATGTTCATTGCAGCAATATTTACAATACAAAGTCATGGAATCAACCTGAATGCAAATCAGTTGATGAATGAATAACGAAAATGTACACTTATACAATGAAGTACTACTCAGCCATCAAAACGTTGAATTAATGAAATTTGTCAGGAAATGGATGGAATTAGAAGAAATCATATTGAGTGAAGTATTCTAGACACATCAAATTAAATGCCGTATGTACTCCCTAATAGATGGATCCTAGTTCCAAAACCATTTAATGTCATATTCAAAGGTAAATCTCTGTAATAGCCACTGTAATCACAAAGGATTATAAACAGGAGGAAAGGGGAAGGAGGACCTCAAAAGAAAGGAGATAGGGGAACACACTTCAGTAGAGAAAGTAGGCCATGATCACGTATTGAATGTAAGTTGTGAGACATTTGGTGCAGCTCATTCTTAATTCCCTTTCTGGTCACTTGCGACTGAACAGGTTTGATCTCATTAATCATGGAGGATATAGGTAGGGACTGACAGATAGATGGTAACTATCTGGTAAATGGGTCACTGACACCCCCCCACAGTGTTGTGTCCTACTCCTATTCTTCCATCTAACCTTGAGTCTTCTCTTATATTAAGATTTTCATTTAAACAGTCTTTTATCTTTGGTTAAGAAGTTGATCTTTAATTCCAATTCGGATGCAGCCAAGGACAATGCAGAAAAAGCAAAACTGAAAATAACAATGAACCGTAATTCAGAACACCAAAAACCCTATATTAATCATCTGGAACCAGGCCAACCAAAGCTCTCCCCATCCTAAAACTCAGGGAACCTTGCAGAAGAAGGGGGCAGCAAGATTGTAAGAGCTTAAAGTTGGAGAGGACCAATGATATGCAAGATACTCCACACAAGTCAGGACTAAAGCAGCCAGGATTGAACTTTCCTGACCTGCACAATGGCTGACATGTCAATGAACCCCCAAAGTCTAGCATGGATCTCAAGGATGAAGGTTTCAGGCAGTAGGATCTTTGGAGTCAAGGGATTACACAGTCATAATACCGTTCCTATGCTAACGGGGAGCCCAAGAGGGGGTCCCAGGATATGCCACTGAGTCTTGAACTCTTACCTGGGTGTAGTACTCAGAGGCATGTTAGGTGCCCAAATAAATGGATGTTCCAGGGGATGGGAGGGAGGAAAGGGGAAGCACCAGGAGAATTGGATGGAGGGAGAGAGAGTGAAAGGAAGGGGGAAGGGAAGAGAGTGCAATGGGAGATGATGAGGGAGGAAAAGGGGGAGGGAGAGGACTGGGGTACCTATTGAGATTGTATGATTAGGAAAAAATAAAATGTGGAGGAAAAAAGAAAAAAGAAACTCTTCCCAGGATGAAACTAAAGTGTCTGATATGTCATAGTTAGGTACAGGTGCCAACTTGACTGTTGAGGGTTTGAGATCTGGGCACATTTGTGGAGAATTAGTGGTTGGGTTAAGCCCAGAGCAAACCTGAAGGAGATTTTCTGGCTAATGGGGAAGGCACAGCCTGTGGTGTGTGAGACTAAGCCCTGAACAGGTGAATAACATACTGAGAGTTGGTTGAGGAAGTTGGCATTCTTCTATACACTTGGCCAGACATGTTGGTCTAGCACATAAGGATCGTCCCTCTCTCAGCCATTACATAGAGATGGATGGTCCGTTCCCTCAGCCCTTGCACTGGTGCATCCTCAACTATCAAGCTGGTCTGAGAATTGTAACCAGACAATTGAAATAGACATTAAACCCCTTGTTCCCTTAAGTCTTTTGATGGTCTTTTATCAGCAACCATACAGGATAAAAGGAGGGAGGGAACCGGGGTACCTATTATGTGTGTCTGAGTGGGGAAAAATAAATAAATAAATACATTAAAATAAAATTAAAAAATCCCAACATACTAAAAAAAAAACCAATCTGGGCCCAAACAATTCATAACTCTCTCAACATCATTATTTTCCAAATGGCCCACAAATTCTGCAGAACGGTATTTGTGGGGTGTTGCTGACAGATCTGACTATGTGAATTTTGTAGTTTTTGAAAGGTTTGCTGGACAAAGTTTGAAATGTTTGAAGATTTTGACTTTGTGGATTACAAATACTGCATTTCCCTGATGGCTAAGGATGTGCAGCATTTTTTTAGATACTTGTTAGACTTTTTAATTTCATCCTTGGTAAAGTTTCTTTTAAGTTCCAAGGCCCATTTTTTAATTGGCCCATTTGTTTTCTTGGTGTTTAGTTTTCTAAGTTCTTTGTGCACTCTGGATAATAGAGCTCTATCAGATATGTGGTTAGTGAAGATTTTCTCCTATTCTGTGGGTTGCCTTTGTGCTTGAGTTACAATCTCATTATCTGAACAGAGGCTCTTTAATTTTACAAGATCCCATCTATTGAGTGTTGGTTGTATTGACTGTGCTATTGGAGTTCTGATTAGGAACTGTTGACCTAGTCCAATCAGCTCAAGGGAGTTCCCTACCCTTTCAAATAAGGTTTTTATAGTCTTTGGCTATATATTGAGGTCCTTGATCCATTTGGAATTAAGTCTTGTACATGGTGACAAGTATGGGTCCAGTTTTAATCTTCTGCATGTAGACATCCAGTTTTGCCAGCACCATTTGTTGAAGATGCTGTTCTTTTTCCATTGGATTTTTTGGGCCCTTTTGTCAAAGATCAAATGGCTGTAGTTGTGTGGGCTTATATCTGGGTCTTCAATCCTTATCCATTGATCTGTGTGTCTATTTTGGTGCCAGTACCAGGCTGTTTTTACAACTATGTATTTGTAGTATAGACTAAGGTTTGGTATGGTGATACTTCCAGCAGTGTTTTTGTTATTCAGAATTGTTTTTGCTATCCTGGATCTTTTGTACCTCCATATGAATGTTGATATTGTTTGATCAACTTCTTTAAAGAATTGCTTTGGGATTTTAATTGGTATAGCATTGAATTTGCATATTGCCTTTGGTAGGATTTTGGTAGGTCATTTTTGCAATATTGATTCTGCCAATCCAGGAACATGGGAGGTCTTTGCACCTTCTAGTGTCTTCTGTAATTTCTTTCTCTTGTGTTTTAAAGTTTTCATTGAAAAAGTCACTTATTTCCTTGGTTAGGTTTATATCAAGGTATTTCATTTTTTAGGTGCTATAGCAAATGGATTTGTTTGTCTCAGGGCCTTTTCAGTTCTTTCATTCTGTGCATATAGGAAGGCCACTGATTTTTTTATGTTTATTTTGTATCCTGCCACCCTGCTGAACTTCTGTGTTAGTTCAAGGAGTTTCCTGGTGGCGTCTTTGGGATCCCTCAGGTATAAGATCATGTCATCTGCAAATAGGGATAGCTTGACTTCTTCCTTGCCGATTTGAATCCCTTTTATGTCCCTTTCTTGTCTTATGGCTTCAGCTAAGACTTCAAGTACAATATTGAATAGAAGTGGTGAGAGTGGACAGCCTTGTCTAGTTCATGATCGAAGCAGGAACACTTCAATTTTTTCTCCATTGAATAGAATCTTGCTGTGGGCTTTTTGCATATAGCTTTTATTATATTGACAAAGGTTCCATCCATTCCAACTGTCTCTATGGTTTTGATCATAAAAGGCTGTTGGATCTTGTCAAAAGCTTTTTCTGCATCTATTGAGAGTATCATGTGGTCTTGATTTTGGACTGGTTTATATGGTGAATTACGTTTATTGATTTGCATGTGTTGAACCAACTTTGTGTGCCTGAGATAAAGCCTGCTTGATCTCTGTGAATGATCTTTTTGATATGTTTTTGAATCTGATTTGCTAAGACTTTGTTGAGAATCTTTGCATCTGTGTTCATCAAAGAGTTTGGCCTATAGTTTTCTTTTTTAAATGTATCTTAAATTAGGTTTTGGGATTAAAAGCATATTACCTTCATAGAAAGAATCTGGTAGTGTTCTTTTGTATTTGATGGAACAGTTTAAGGAGTATTGGTGTTATTAGCTCCTTAAATATCTGGTAGAACTCGGTGCTGAATCTATCTGGCCCAGGACATTTCTTGGTGGGAAGATTTGAGACTACTTCATCCATTTCCTCACATGTTATAGGACTATATAAATAATTCACAACTTCCTGATTCAATTTAGGTAAGTTGTGCTTACTTAGGAATTCATCCATTTCTTTTGTGTTGTCAAATTTCACAGAGTATGATGTTGTAATTCTCTGAATTTCTTGAGGTATCAGTAGCGATAATTCCATTTTCATTTCTAATTTTGTTAATTTGTGTTTTTTCTCTCTTGCTTTTGGTTAATTTAACTAGGGGTGTCTCAATCTTATTGATTTTTTCAAAAAAACAGGTTTTTGACTGGTTGATTTTCTTTAATCGTTTCCCTAATCTCAATTTCAGATATTTCTCCCCTTATTCTGCTAATCTCCTCTCTTCTACTGCTTTTAGGATCAGATTGCTCTACTGTCTCTAAAGCTTTTAGGTGCATTGTTAAGTTATTTATTTCTGATGTTTCCATTTTTTTTTGATGTAGGCATTAAGAGCTATGAACTTACCTCTTAGGACAGCTTTCATTGTGTCCCATAGATTTTGGTAAGTTGTATTTTCATTATCATTCACTTTCAGGAAATCTTGAATTTCCTTTGTAATTTCTTCCTGAATCCAGTTCTCATTCAGCATCATAGTGTTAAGTTTCCAGGAGTTAGTGTATTTTCTGTTGCTTGTTGTGTTGTGGATGTTAAGCTTTGGGCCGTGGTGGTCTGATAAGGTACAGGCTAGAATTTCAACTTTCCTGTATATGTGGAAATTCATTTTGTGGCCCAATATGTGATCTATTTTGGAGAAAGTTCCGTGTGCTGCTGAGAAAAATGTGTATTCTTTGGTGCGTGAATGAAAAGTTTGATTGAGATCTGTAAGGTCCATTTCTTTAAGAGTTTGATTAAGTTCCAAAGTGTCTCTGTTAAGTTTTTGACCTGTTGATCTATCCCATGTTGAGAGGTCAGTGTTGAAATCCCCAAGAATTATCATTTGGGGGTTGATTTCTTGGTTTAGATGCTTTAGTGTTTGCTTAATAAATGTGGAAGGTCCCGTATTGGGTGCATATGTGTTCAGTATTATGAAGTCTTCCTGGTGACTTGTACCTGTGACTAAAATGTAGTATCCATCTGTGTCTCTTATGAATTTTTTTTGGCTTGAAGTCCACTTTGTCCAAGAGCATAATGGCTACCCCTGCCTGTTTTCTGGTTCCATTAGTTTGCAGAATTTTTGACCCCCTTTTATTTTTAGGATGTGCCTGTCTTTTATGGTGAGATGAGTTTCCTGAAGGCAGATTGATGGGTTGTGGTTTTTAAATCAAGTCTGTAATCTGTGTCTCTTGACTGGTGAGTTAATACCATTGACATTTAATGTTATAATAGAGAAATTATTTTTAATTCTGGACTTTTTTATGTTTAGTGGTTTTTGTAAGAGTATTGCTTGACATTTAGGTTTTGGTGGTATTGTACTTCCCTTCTGTCCTTCTGGATATGCTTGTTTTTCTTTCTTCAAGCTTGAGTATCATTTCTAGCATTTTTTGAAGGCCTGATTTGGTAGACATGTAAGCTTTCAAGTTGACTTTGTGCTGAAAAACTTTTCTTTCTCCCTTGATCATGACAGATAGTTTTGGAGGGTATATCGGCCTGGGTTAACATTTTTGCTCATTTAATACTTGAAGTACAAGCTCTTCTTACTTTTACTGTTTCCATTGAGAAGTCATTTGTTATTTTAATAGGCTTACCTTTAAAAGTGACTTTTTTTTTCTCTTGAAGCTCTCAGCACCTTTTCTTTGTCATGAATGTGGAGGTTTTTGACTATTATTTGCCATGATGAGTTTCTATTTTGGTCATATCTGTTTGGGATGCGGAATGCCTCTTGTATTTGGATGGTCCTTTCTTTCTTTAGTTGAGGGAAGTTTTCCTTTATAATAATTTGAAAAATTTCCTCAAGTGTAGAATTTGGGATTCTTGCTCTGGTATTCCATGAATGCCCATGTTAGGCCTATATTCCTCTCAAGTATCTTTTTGGTTTTAACAACCTCTTCCATTGAGCTGGTTAATTCTCCCCCTTTGTCTTCAAGATCTGAAATTCTATTTTCTGCCTCATTTGTTCTGCTGAAAAGACTCTCTGTTGAGTTTTGGGTTGAAGATAACTTGTCTTTTAGTTTGATTTTAAACTCTGCCTGAGAGTGTTTTAACTGCTCTATGTCTATTTTTGTTTCTTAAACTGTTTTTCTCAACTCCTCCAAGTGTCATGTGGTTGTTTAACTCCTCCTGGATTTCCTCTTTCATATATTGATCATGGTAATGATAATACTTTAAAGTCGTTGTCTTGGGTCTGGTTTTCTTGACTATTATCTGTGAATTTATTCTGGTTGGAATCCATTTTTATTGGGTTAATTCTTTTGGTGGGAGATTTGTCTTCTTGGTTTTTGTTTCTCATGGATCTGCACTTTGACTTGGGCATTGTTGTTTTGTCTCTTAAGACCTTTCAGTTTCTGTGTGTTTTTTGACTGAACTGATTTAGTTGATATTACTACTCTCAGGCAGTTATTACTAGTGCTTGCCTTGGAAATGGGTACGTTTGTCTGTTGTTAGTATTATTTCCTAAATGAGGCTATTATGCTGTTAGTACATCATTTAAGTCAGACAGGGGATGAATATTAGTTTGGTAGTGCACTTTTACGATTTAGTATCTTGGTGATATGTGAGGGTGAGTGGATTAATCCCTGGAGCTGTACATATTTTGGGGTGGCTGTATGGCAAAGTTAATCTACAATGATTAATACTGGAAAGGAGCAGTATGGTTAAAAAAAAAGAGGTTTACTTATCTTTAGGCTAGATGTGAAGTATCTCTCCCATGTGATAGGATGATTTTAGAGGACTTCAGATGTATGGCCTTTGTCCCTTAGAGCTTTGCTCGAGTTTCACTTTGGACTCTGTTGAATTCTGGGTAGCAGTGTGTCCTTTGTGGACCAAGAGCTTGGGTCCCCAGTGAGCCAGAGGGGCAGAGGGGCTGATGGTGATGGCAGAACTCTTCACCTGGGACCTGTCCTAGTAGGGTGGGCAGGCAGGTGGGAAGAATGAAGAGGCTGGGGCCTGCGGCATGGGCCAGGCAATCCCAAGACAGACTGACTGTTGCTTGGGCTGGCTGGTGGGAGGAGCTGGGACAAGGGGCTACCTGGGAGCTGGTGGAACTCACCTGGGATGGAGGACTGCCATTGAGTCCTGTCCTGGTCGAGCAGGCAGGCAGGTGGAAGGAACAAAACTTGGGCCCAGATTGTGATGAGGGGAACTTTGGTAATGCTGAATTTATAGATGATGGATTGGTTTGCTTGACAGAGGAGAGATGTGTTGTTAGCTTTTAAGATTTACATGAGGAAAGAGCAGGCAGCTGAATAGCTGCTGTTATTGGAAAAGTGAGCATCAGTGAAGGAAAACCTTGCACTGGGATGGTGAAAAACATAAATAATGCCTTAAAGTGAGTTCATGGTTTGAAAACACAGATTCCTTCAAGGGCCGAAAGCCCAAGTTAAAGCCATTTCTTTGGAAGTTTGGCTGCCTAAAAAGAGGCTTTTTCAGTGTCAGCACACAAAACTTGGTACAGCTGTGATTCGAGTGGACCAAACTGTGTTTGAACCTTGCTTCAAAATCTAGCCATATCCCCCAGGTGGTACTGGATTTGCCGAAGGGTTCATGGAGATCAGCAAAAGCTTGGCACCAAGTGGCAGGCATAGAGTTCCTGCAAGAGAAGGCGAAGGTTATAGCTGCAGAGGCGAACCCAAAGTGTTGTTTGAGATGCCCAGAGCCATGAGTCTGCTGCTGAAGACAGCTGCGAGTAGACATTTAGCCTGGTTCAGAGGAATTCTGTTTTTACAACTTTGAGCTGCAACCAGGGACTAGGAATGCCTATAATCTTTGAGCCACTTTGACTATGTGATGAGCAACAGAAGATGGACATTGAAGTACAGGATGCAATATTTGATTTGCTAGACTTTGATCTCAATGTTTTCTTACTACTACAAGATACTTTTGTTTTAATGTTTTATCTGTTTTAAAGTACTTAACTTATTTTGTTTTAATACAGTCTCAAGATTATGAAACTTTGAGCTTTTAAAATGTTGGAACTGAAGTTTTAATGAGAGAACATTTTAAATTTATCTATGAAATGTATTTATATTTTTAAGATAAATTTTGACATCTGTGGGAACAAAGATTGAAGGTCAAGTTGAGAAGGGGTTGAGTTTCATAGTTAGGCACAGGTGTCAAGTTGACTGTTGAGGGTTTGAGCTCTGGACACATTTGTGGAGAATTAGTTGTTGGGTTAAGCCCAGGACAAACCTGCAGGAGATTGTCTAGCTGATGGGGAATGCCCAGCCTGTGTTGTGTGGGACTAGCCCCTGAACAGATGAATAAAATACTGAGAGTTGGTTGAGGAAGTTGGCATCCTTCTGTACACTTGGCCAGACATGCTGGTCTGGTAAGTAAGGATTGTCCCTCTCTCAGCCATTATGTAGAGATGGTGTGACCAATTCCCTCGGCCCTGGTTTGGTGTGAGCCCTCCTGTCAAGCTGGACTGAGAATTATAACCAGATAATTGAAAGAGACAATAAACCCCTTATTCCCTTAAGTCTTTTGATGGTCATTTTTCAGCAACCATGCCGGTGAATGGCAGCAGATAAATACCTTAAAAATGTTCTACTTCCCTAACCTTTGTGGAAATGCAAACCAAAAACCACCCTGGGATATCATCTTACCCACTCGGAATGGCTAATAACCAAATCACATACAATAACAAATGCTGGAGAGAATGTGGGTTAAAGGGAAGTCTCATATATTGCTGGTGGAAATGCAAACTTGTACAATGCCTCTGGAGGTCAGTATGGTGAAAATTGACCCATATAACCATATGATCTGGCTATACCACTTTTGGGAATATTCCCAAAGAATGATTCATTGTAGTACAGAGACACATGTACATCCATGTTCACTGTCACTCTAATCACCATAGCAAAGTTATGGAATCAGTGTAAATGTCCAACAGCAGACAAATGAATAATGAAAATGTGTTATATATAAACAATGAAATAGTATTCAGATATCAAGAAAACTAAACTAATCAAATTTGCTAAATTGATGGAGTTGGAAGAAGTTATACTGTGTGAAGTATCTCAGACACAGAAAGGCAGACATCACATGTGAACTAGTTCTAAGTCCTCAAAAATGATATACTCAGGGGAATACTTCTAGAATGTCGACTATAACTGCAAGCAAACATAACTTGGGAGGTAAGGAAAGAAGACCCAAAGAGAGCTGAAATCAAGGAACACAGATAAGGAAAACTCTCAGAGCTCAATCAAATTGCATGCTATTACAACGAAAGACTAGTAAGGCAGAAAATCATAACAGAGCAGAGTATGGAATATCAGTGAACCTAGAATACTCAGCTCATCAAAATCTTATCCCACACCAAGATTCAGGGAAACTTGTGCAAAAGGAATTAAGGTAAGATTTGAAGAACCTACAGACCAAAACATTCCAAGACAGGGTTGCTGTACCCAGAAGGTCACTTCAGTGAGAACCTCTACTACCAGATCTACACAATTGCCAACATATCAACATCTCTCCAAGGACTAACTAGGATCTTAGAAGATATAGTGGCTCTAAGAGAGTCTCATGGATAAGTTCTGGATAAGCAAAGAAGAACCTTTCCACTTAGACTAAGCCACTGAAGAGCCGCATAAAATTTGACTCTTTTACCAACATAGAAAGCCCAAAGGAAGTCTTGAAATATAAGCAAAAGGACAGGAAAGGGGGTAGAACAGGATGGATGAAGGGAGGGAATGTTAGAAGAGGAGGAATGTGGGGTAGGGGATCAGGGCAAGGACATAAGCTCAGTTTGTTTGTAAATAAAGAAATTAAAAAATAACAAGCAGAATTCAAAGATATAACAAGATCACTCACTGTGACCAGGTTGAATTTGTCTCAGAAACACAATTTTGCTTCATTGTACACAAATCAGTGCATGTATTTTATCATATAAACAAATGCAAAGACAAGCTTCACATGATCTCAATAGATGCAGAAAAATATTTTGACAAAATTTTTTATCATCTTATGTTAAAAGTTCTGGAGATTATCAGTAGAGTTGGAAGCTATAATACTAACATCCGAAAAATCAGTAGCTTTCCTGTACTGGAAGGATGAACAAAGTGATTCAGTTCCAAGAGTAATAATTCCATTTACCATTTACCATTTACCATTTACCATTTACCATTTACCATTTACCACAGCTTAAAAAAACAGAAATACCTGTGAATAGGTCTAATTATGGATGTGAAAGACCTGTAAAATTAAAACTTTAAACACTAAGGAAAGATATTACAGAAGACACAAGAAGCTTGAAGGACATCACACATTTCTGAATCAGTAGAATTAACATTGTAAAAATGACCTTCCTACCAAAAGCAATATACAGATTCAATGCTATACCAACCAAATTCCAATATCATTCTTCACAAAAATAAGTAAAACAATCTCAAAGTTCATTGGAAGTAAAAAAGGCTCAGGGTAGCAAAAACTATCCTGAGTAACAAAAACTCTGCTGGAAGTGTTCCTATGCCAGACCTTAAAATATACTACAAAGCCATAGTAATTAAAAACAGTATGGTACTGGCTCCAAAACAGAGAGATACAGATCAACGATGAGAATTCAAGATTCAGGTGTAAGTTCATATAACTACAGGCAACTGATTTTTTACATAGATGCAAATGTCACTGGAGAAAGGATAGCATCCTCAAAAAATGGTGTGACGAAATTGGTTATCTACATGCAGAAGAATGAAACGAGACCTGTATCTGTCACCCTGCACAAACATCAACTCCCAATGGATCAAAATTCTTAATGTTAGACTGGAGACTATGAAACTCCTAGAAGAAAGATTAGGGACTACACGGGAGCTGATTGGCCTAGGTCAGTGTATTCTGAGCAAGACCCCATATGTACGGTAAGTAAGATCAACACTAAAGAAGTGGGAATTCATAAAATTAAAAAGCTTCTGTACAGCAAAAGATAGTGTTAAATGAGCAAAAAGAAAACCCACAGAATGAGAGATAATCTTCATTAACCACATATCTTATAGAAGACTAATGTACAGAATACACAAAGAATTCAAAAAGTTAAACTTCAAGGAGATAAATAGCCCAATTAGAAAATGGATGTTCAAACTTAAAAGAACCTTTTCCTGGGACCAAATTAAACTGTCTGACAAATACCTTAAAATGTTCTTCCTCCCTAGCCATTATGAAAATGCAAATCAAAACCACTCTGAGATGTCATCTCCCCTGGTTAGAATGACTAAAATCCAAAACACATACAACAACAAATGCTGGAGTGAATGTGGGGAGACAGGAACTTTCATTACTTACAGGAATTACTTATGAGATTACAGATCCCCTTTGGAGATCTGTATTCACATTCTTAAAAAAGTTAAAAATTCATCTACAAGGTAACTGAGCTATAACAATCCTGGGAATATTCCCAAGGAAAGCTACATTTTACTACAGAGACACATGTACTTTGATGTTAATTGCAGTTCTATTCAAAATTGCAAAGAAATAGAGTAGCCTTAAAGTCCAACAGTAGATGAATGGATAATGAAACATTGTATATGTACACAATGGAATACTATTCAGCTGTTAAAAATAATGAACTAATAAAATTTATTGGTAAAAGGATAAATTATACTGAGCAAATTAACCCAGATGCAAAAAGACAGGTTCTGCCTGTTCTCCCTGGTGGATTCTAGCATTGAACCTTTAGAATGATATACCCAAAGGGAAACTTATGTAATACCCACAAACTACAAAGGAACATGTGTGTGTGTGTGTGTGTGTGTGTGTGTGTGTGTGTGTGTGTGAGGGTGATCCCAAAAACATGGAGACAAAAGAGCATAGGAAAATAGATAAATAAGGCAATTATAGAAGTAAAGTCTTAAAGGGAGGGAAGAAAAGGGGAAAGGATTTAGTAAAGTGTAAGGGAGCAAAGAGAAAAAAAAAAGGCATGTGGCTGAGAAAAAAATGATTAATGGCCTCACTCAACTATAAATGCTGCAAGCTGCAACTCTGGTAAGAAAGATCCAGTTGAGCATCAGTATTATGTACAGTCCACAGATAGCCAACTACTCTCTGAATGGGTTTTAACAACCCTACCTCATTGTTAGAAAACACATATCTATTGCTGTAATCCTATCCAAACAACAGCAGAAGGGAATAAAATGAACACTAGACAGGAAGAAATGTTTTAGTGTTAACTAAATGTACTTGATAATAAACTATTATTTAAACACTTATTACACCCTTACATAAGAAGAACTCTCAGCACTCAACTAAGATGAACCCTGCTGCAATGGATTAGTAAGGCAGAAAACCACAAATGGTTGCAGTGCAAATTATTGCTTACTGTGGAATGCTCAGCCTTAATCAAAACATCAAAATCTCTCTTCATCTTAAGGCTCAAGGGACCTTGCAGAAGAAGAGATGTTGAGCTTGTAAGAGTCTAGAGCTGGGGAAGCATATTGCTGACTAGGATACTCCTATCATGACAGGGCTGCTGAATCCAGGAGTTCATTACAATGAGATCTACTGCCACCCAATCTACATAATGGTTGAGGTATCAGCATTCCACCATGAATCAGAAAGAAACTCAGGATAAACTTCGATACTGAGAAAGAATCTCTGTAACAGGAGCTGGACAAAAGATGGGGAGCCTTCTTACTTGTGATTTTGCCCACTGAAGGGTGACAATATTACTATATATACTGGTTCCTTACTAATAGAGGTACCCCAAAGGGAGCTGTGTGCCCCAAACATACAGAGAGACAAGAGGGCAGATGGGACATGGCTGCATTGGTAAAGGAAGGGGTGAATGGGAGGAGAAGGGAATGGGGCAGGACATATATTCATTTTGTTTGTATGTGAAAATTTCTCATTAATTTTTTTAAAAGAAGGAAAGAAAAAATAGAGCTTGGCAGTTGTTTTGTGGCATATCATTTGATGTATACTGGAGAATATTCCTTATGATGCTGTGAAGATTTTGTATATTATAGATGGTAGGTAGAATGTTGTACAGATATCTGAATGTACAATTGGTCTAGGAGGAAAATAGTTTTGTTATTTAGTTGGTGACTTTTTGTTAGGAAAATCTGTCTATTGTTTAAATTATGAGAATCTGTCTTTCTCCCTTTAAGTTTATCCCTTTAAGTCTACTAACACTTGATTTATATATTTAACTTTTCTGATATTAGGTACATGTATATTTACAACTATTTTGTGCATTATTAATAACTTCATCATCATATCACTACCTGACATTTCTGGTGTTAATATTTTTCATTTAAAAATCGATTTTATCTGAAATTAGTGTAGTGACTTCTGTTTCCCTTGGGCTTCAATATACATTGGATGTTTTATTCTATCCATGTACTTCATCTCTAGACTGAAGTGAGATTCTAATAAGAAACATACAGCTAAGTCTTACATTTGATCTATTGTAGACCTCTTTGTGTTTTAGTTATAGAATAGATGGTCTATCATTAAAGTTCTCCTTTTTATCTATCTGAGACCATATCTCATGGAGTGATGCTGGCCAGAATTGGAATAGGTCTTCCCATTTCAATTAACTTAATCTAGAAAGTCCCTCAAAGACATGCCAAGAATTTTATTTCTTTTTAATAATTTATTTATTTATTTCATTTGTGTATGTGTTTGTGTGTGTGTGTGTGTGCCATGTGCATGTGTGTGTGTGTATGTGTGTGTATCAGAGGGCACGGTATGTCCCTGTGGAGGACCAAGGGTGACTTTGGGAATCATCCTGGATTGCTTCTACCTCCTTTTTCCTTTGCTTTGGGATTTCCCAGGCTCTGCCCACCATGGAGGAAGTACAGACCACCGCCATTTCCACCTGGTGTATGTGGGACCTGGGATCTGAACTCAGGACCTTCTGATTGTGAAGCAGAGGCTTAACCTCTGAGCCATCTCTCCAGCCCATGATTTTATTTCCATGAGGAATCTAAATTCCATCAACTTGATGTCAAGATTGACCATCAGTGTGTGCGGCGGAAGGCTTCCTCTTCAGAACTCGAGCCTCTGGGTTCTCTATGTTCCTGTGGCTTAGGTGAGGTGGTCCCTAAACAGGCCTATGTGTAGGGCAGAAGGCTTTCCCTCCAGAACCTGAGCCCTATGTTGCCTACGTACTGGCACCCTTCCTTGAACCCTTGCTATTCACACACATACAGGAAATAAGTCCAAGTAGAAGATTTCATACAATAGCAACCTTCAAGAATATATAGAGAAAAGGCATCTGAAACACAAAACAATAGTCACTTTAGAAGACCTAACTGAGACATATCAACATGATTCCACAGCCAGAGAATACTTGAACCACTACCACTTTTTTGCCCAAACATTTGTTATTTAACACAAAGAAAAACTTAGACACAATTAACATATCTAACTGCTGAAAAAAAGCATCCCAGAAAGAAGACCACTATCCCATTAAACATCATTTTCCAGGGACTTCAAATAAAAATACAGTCAACATCTACTCATCCTAAAAATGCCAACACCTCACGGGTAAAAGAGAAAAAAAATAAGAATCCAAGAAAACATGGCTCCCCTGAAGATCATTGATTTAAAGGCTTTAGATCCCAGCCAAGAGAACAATGACCAAGAAAATGAATTTCAAAGGCTGATTGCAAATGTGTTCAAACCATTCTCAGAGAACATAACAACCTAAACAAATTTGAAGGAGAACACAACAAATTCAGGAAAGGAAACCAAGGAAACACAAACAAGACATAACTAAAATGAAAACAGTAAGAGTGAAAACAGATTTAGAAACACTGAAAAAAACAACTCAAAGTGATCTACAAACAAACTTACAGACATAGAAAAAAATCCCAGACTGAAATAACACTAAAACTAAAAACCTAAACAGTGTAATAAAAAAAATTCAATAGTCTCAAAAATAGAACAGATCATGTAGAAACAGAGTCTCAGAACTGGAAGATAAGATAGAAGAGGTTTACAAGTTGATGAGAGAAACTGATAAAATGAAAACCACACTTAAACTGAACATATAAGAACTCTGAGACACCATCAATAGGCTCAGCATATGGATCATGGGTGTTTCAGAAACAGACACACAAGAGTAAGACCCACTGTGAATAATCAATGAGATAATAGAGAAAAATTTCCCTGACCTAAGAAAAAGAAATACCCATCCTGATTCAAGAGGCATACAAAACACCAAATACTCAGATCAAAAAAAGAAACACCCCATGGCATATGATAGGCCACACGAAATATACACACAAAGACAAGATCTTAAGAGTTGCAAGACAGAAGGAACAAGTCACATATAGAGGCAAACCCAGCAAAAATAACAACTGACTACTTAATACAAATGGTAAAATCCAGAAGGGCTTGGAGAAACACAATACAAGTTCTGAATTAATACCAATGCCAACCTAGATTATTATACCCAACAAAACTGTTGGTCATAATAGAAGGTGAAATAAAAATATTCCATGACAGAAACAGACTAAAAGATTATATGGCCACTAAGCCAGCATTACAGAGAATACTAGAAGAAATGCAAAATGCAAAAGATGGAAGAGAAGGATAAACACATTAAAGAAGCTAAAATGAATAAATAATATCAGCACAAGAGCTGAATGAAGGACTAAAAAAGATAAACACCACAAGATAAGCAAAATGTCAGGAACCATTAACATCTTCCAATAATAACTTTAAACATCAAAGGGCTCAACTCCCCAATCAAGAGACACAGGCTTATAACTTGGATAAAACATCATGACCCATCAATTCTCTGCCTCCAAGAAACACACCTCATCTTGAAAGATAAAATCTTTCTAGGCATAAAAGGATAGTAAAAAGTACTCTAGGCAAATGGAAAAAGGAAACAAGCAGTTGCCATCTTAATATCACGCAAAATAGACTTTAAACTAAAGCAAAACATAAGAGATACAAATGAATACTATGTCTTAGCTGAAGGAAAATTCCAGCAAGAAGATATTCCAATCTTAAATAGATACACACCAAACATAGAAGCACCCAAATTCATCAAACAAACACTACAGGAGACAAAACAACTAATCAACCTGAACACAGTAATAGTAGAAAAATTCAACACCCTATTCACACCATTGGACAGGTCAACAGCCAAAAACTAAGCAGAGACTCATTGGAGTTAAATGAAACCATAAATCAAATGGAACTTACATATATCTATAGAACATTTCGTACAGACACTAAAGAACACACATTCTACTCAGCAGCCCATGGAACATTGTCGAAAATAGTTCACATACTAGGACACAAATAAAACCTCCATATATACAGAAAAACTGAACTCATTCACTGCATATTATCTGATCATTATGGAATAAAGGTAGACATCTACAACAAAGGAAACAATAAAAACCACATAAACTCATTGTCATAGTTAAGCACAGGTGTGTCAACTGGATTGTTGAGGGTTTGAGCTCTGGGCACAGTTGTAGAGAGTTGATGGTTGAGTTAAGCCCAGAGCAAACCTGAAGGAGATTATCTAGTTTATGGGGAAGACCCAGCCCATGGTGGGTGGGATGAAGCTCTGGATAAATCACAGAGAGGTGGTTGAGAGAGTTGGCATCCTTCTGTATACTTGGCCAGACGTGCTTGTCTGGCAAGTAAGGATTGCCCATCTCTCAGCCATTATGTGATGATGGTGTGGCCAGTTCCCTCGGCCCTGGTGTTGTTGAATGCTCTCCCATCAAACTGGACTGGGAACTGTAACCAGTAATTGTAAGAGAGAATAAATCCCTTGTTTCCTAAGCAATTTGATTATCATTTATCAGCAGCCATGCAGGCGGACTGCAACAATCATGGAAGCTAAATAACACATTTTTAAATGAAGAATGGGTCAAACAGGTAATAAAACAAGAAATTAAAAACTTCCTTGAAACCAAAAGAAAATGAAGACACAGCCTTTCAAAATCTATGGGACACATCGAAAGCAGTCCTAAGAGGAAATTTTACTGCACTAAATGCCTACATCACAATAAAGAAAGATCCCAAGTAAATGAATTAAGGTTACAACTGAAAGCCTTAGGAAAAAAAAAACCAACCTTAAAAGTAGCACACATCAAGAAATATCCAATATACAAGAAGAAATCAATGATTTGGAACTGAAATAGACAATACAAAAAAATCAATGAAACAAAGAGCGGTATTTTTGAAAGATAAGATTGAGAAGCCTTTAGCTTCAATTACCAAAAGAAGAAGAGAGAAAACTTAAATCAATGAAGTCAGAAATGAAACAGACACTGGAGAAATCCAGAGAATCATAAGGACATACTTTAAAAACTCATGTTCTCTTAAATGGGGCAATCTAAATGAAATGGATGAGTTCCTAAACAATATGATCTAGCAAAACTGATTCAAGGTGAAATAGATACATTAAACAGGAGAATAACAAGAAATCAAATGACAAGTCTTTGAACTACAAAAGATGAATTCAGTGTAGAGTTCTTTCAGGCCTTCAGAGGAGAACTAACACCACTGCTCCTCAAATTACTCCACAAAATATAGAAAGAATACTCCCAAACTCTTTCCACAAATCCAATGTTAGTCTGATTCTAAAGCCAAACAAAAACATATCAAAGAAAATTATATTGGTCAATCTCACTAATGGACATCAATGCAGAAATCTTAAATAAAATGACTAGCAAACTGAGTTCAAAAAACAATCAAATGATCATATATCATGATCAAGTCAGGTTCATACCAGGAATGCAAGGATATTTTAATATACATAAATCAATAAATGTGATATATCAAAAAATATCCTATGGGGCTGGAGAAGTGGCTCAGGGGTTAAGCCTCCGCCTTGTAGGCAGAAGGTCCTGTGTTCAGATCCCAGATCCCACGTATAAATGCCAGGTGGAAGCGGGGGCGGCCTGCGTTTCTGGTCCTGGTAGGGCGGAGTCTGTGAATCCCGGGGCAGAAGGAGGTGGAGGCGTCCATGATGGTTTGCGAATTCGTCCGTGGTTCTACACATACACAGACATGCACACAGACACACACACATGCGTGCACATACACACACATGTGCACAGTTGAATAGATAATAATAATAAAAAATATCCTATGATCCTCTCAAAAAACGCAGAAAAGGCCTTTGACAAAATTCAACATTCCTTCATGATAAAAGTTTTGGTGAAAAAAGGAATGTAGGGGACCTATCTAAACTGGATTAAAGGTATATATGACAAGCCTAAAGCATGAATCCTTCTAAATAGGGAAAATCTTGAAGCATTCCAATTTAGATCAGGAATGAGAAAAGGCTGTCCAATGTCACTCCTGTTCAATATTGTGGTTGAAGTCCTAGCTAGAGCAATAAGGCAAGAGAAAGAGATAAAAGGGATACAGATAAGTAAAGAAGAAGTTAAAGCGGAGCCAATATAATGACTTTCAGAGTATGATCATTACCATGATTAATACTATGAAAGAGGAAATCCGAGAAGAGTTAAACGACCATATCAAACCACTTTGAACAGGAACACAACAGGCACTTGGAGGAGTTGAGAAAAACAGTTCAAGAAACAAAAATAGGTATAGAGCAGTTAAAGCAGTCTCAGGCAGAGTTTAAAATTGAACTAAAAGACAAATTATCTTCAACCCAAAACTCAACAGAGAGTCTTATCAGCAGAACAAATGAGGCAGAAATTAGAATTTCAGATCTTGAAGACAAAGTGGGAGAATTAACCAGCTCAATCGAAGAGATTGTTAAAGCCAAAAAGATACTGGAGAGGAACATTCAAGAGATATGGGACACCCTGAAGAACACTAACATGCACATTCATGGAATACCAGAACAAGAATCCCAAAATACCATACCGGAGGAAATATTTCAATTCATCATAAATGAAAACTTCCCACAACTAAAGAATGAGAGGCCTATCCAAATACAAGAGGCATTTTGCACTCCAAAAAGATATGACCAAAATAGAAAATCGCCAGGGCAAATAATAGTCAAAACACTCCACATTCAAGACAAAGAAAAGGTGCTGAGAGCTTCAAGAGAAAAAAAGCAACTCACTTTTAAAGGTAAACCTATTAGAAAAACAAATGACTTCTCAATGGAAATAGTAAAAACAAGAAGAGATTGGAGAGACATACTTCAAGTATTAAATGAGAAAAATGCCAACCCAGACTGATATACCCGGCAAAACTATCTGTCATGATTGAGGAGAAAGAAAACTTTTCCAGCAAAAGACAACTTGAAGGGATACATGTCTACCAAACCAGGCCTCCAAAAAATGCTAGAAATGATACTCAAGCTTGAAGAAAAGAACAAGCGTATCCAGAAGGACAGAAGGGAAGTATAATACCACCAAAACATAAATATCAAACAACATGCTTACAAAATCTATTAAACATAAAAAATGTCCAGAATTAAAAATAATTTCTCCATTTTAACATTAAATGTCAATGGTATTAACTCACCGATTAAGAGACACAGATTACAAACTTGGATTAAAAACCACAATCCAACAATCTGCTGCCTTCAGGAAACTCATCTCACCACAAAAGATAGGCACATCCTAAGAATGAAAGGCTGGTCCAAAATCTTGCAAGCTAATGGAACCAGGAAACAGGCAGGGGTAGCAATTATGCTTTCAGGCAAAGTGGACTTCAAACCGAAGAAAATCATAAGAGACACAGATGGATACTACATTTTAGTCACAGGTACAATTCACCAGGAAGATTTCACAATACTGAACATTTATGCACCCAATACGGGCCCCTCCACATTGATTAAGAAAACCCGACAGCGCCTAAAGCAAAAAATCAACCCCCAAACGATAATTCTTGGGGACTTCAACACCGCCTTCTCAACATGGGATAGATCAACAGATCAAAAGCTTAACAGAGACACTTTGGAACTTAATCAAACCCTTCAAGAAATGGACCTTACAGATCTCTATCAAACTTTTCACCCATGCAACAAAGCATACATGTTTTTCTCAGCAGCACACGGAACTTTCTCCAAAATAGATCACATATTGGGCCACAAAATGAATCTACACATATACAAAAAAGTTGAAATTCTATCCTGTGCCCTATCAGACCACCATGGCCTAAAGCTGGACATCCACAACACAACAAACAAGAGAAAATACACTAACTCCTGGAAACTTAACAATATGATGCTGAATGAGAACTGGATTCAGGAAGAAATTAAAAGGAAATTCAAGATTTCCTGAAAGAGAACGATAATGAAAATACAACTTACCAAAATCTCTGGGACACAATGAAAGCTGTTGTTAGAGGTAATTTCATAGCTCTTAATGCCTACATGAAAAAAAATGGAAACATCAAAAAGAAATAACTTAATGATGCAGCTTAAGACTTTAGAGAAACTTGAGCAATCTCATCCCAAAAGTAGTAGAAGAGAGGAGATTAGCAAAATAAGGGGAGAAATATCTGAAATCGAGACTAAGAAAATGATAGAAAAAATCAACCAGTCAAAAAGCTGGTTCTTTGAAAAAAATTAATAAGATTCATACACCCCTAGCTAAATTAACCAAAAGCAAGAGAGAGAAAACCCAAATTAACAAAATCAGAAATGAACATGGAATTATCGCTACTGATACCCAAGAAATCCAGATAATTATAACATCATATTTCAAAACCTTATACTCTGTGAAGTTTGACAACACAAAAGAGATGGATGAATTTCTAAGTAAACACAACTTACCTACATTGAATCAGGAAGTTTTGAATTATTTAAATAGTCCTATAACATATAAGGAAATTGAAGAAGTAATCTCGAAACTTCCCACCAAAAAATGTCCTGGACCAGGATTCAGAAGAGAATTGTACCAGACATTTAAGGAGTTAATAATACCAATACTCCTTAAAATGTTCCATCAAATAGCACAGGAAGGAACACTACCAAATTCCTTCTATGAAGCTAATATCGTCTTAATCCCAAAACCTAATAAAGATTCACTTAAAAAAGAAAACTATAGGCCGATCTCTCTGATGAATACAGACACAAAGATTCTCAACAAAGTCTTAGCAAATCGGATTCAAAAGCATATCAAAAAGATCATTCACGGGGACCAAGTAGGCTTCATCCACGGCACACAAGGTTGGTTCAACATATGCAAATCAATAAATGTAATTCATCATGTAAACCAGTCGAAAGTCCAAGACCACATGATACTCTTGATAGATGCAGAAATCCTTTGACAAAATCCAACAGCCTTTTATGATCAAAACACTAGAGACTGTAGGAATGGAAGGAACCTTTATCAATATAATAAAAGCTGTATACAACAAGCCCACAGCAAGGATTATGCTCAATGGGGAACAATTGGAAGCATTCCCACTTCGATCAGGAACTAGACAAGGCTGTCCACTCTCACCACTTCTATTCAATATTGTACTTGAAGTCTTAGCTGAAAGCCATAAGACAAGAAAGGGACATAAGAGGGATTCAAATTGGCAAGGAAGAAGTCAAGCTATCCCTATTTGCAGATGACATGATCTTACATCTGAGTGATCCCAAAAACTCCACCAGGAAGCTCCTGGAACTAATTGAGAAGGTCAGCAGGGTGGCAAGATACAAAATAAATGTGCAAAAATCAGAGACCTTCCTATATGCCCAGAATGAAAGAAGTGAAAAACCCTTGAGAGAAACAATCCCATTTACTATAGCCCCTAAAAAAATGAAATACATTGGTATGAACCTAACCAAGGAGGTAAAAGACCTTTACGATGAAAACTTTAAAACCCTAAAGAAAGAAATTGCAGAAGACACCAGAAGTTGGAAAGACCTACCTCGTTCCTGGATTGGCAGAATCAACATCGTAAAAATGACCATCCTACCAAAGTCAATATACAAATTCAATGCTATGCCAATTAAAATCCCAAAGCAATTCTTCAAAGAAGTTGACCAAATAATCTCAAAATTCATATGGAGGCACAAAAGACCCAGGATGGCAAAGACAATCCTGAGTAACAAAAACACCGCTGGAGGTATTACCATATCAAACCTTAGTCTATACTACAAATACATAGTTATAAAAACTGCCTGGTACTGGCTCCAAAATAGACACACAGATCAATGGATAAGGGTTGAAGACCTAGATATAAGCCCACAAAAATACAGCCATTTGATCTTTGACAAAGGGGCCCAAAGAATCCAATGGAAAAAGAACAGCATCTTCAACAAATGGTGCTGGCAAAACTGGATCTCCATATGCAGAAGATTAAAGCTGGACCCGAACTTGTCACCATGTACAAGACTTAATTCCAAATGGATCAAGGACCTTGATATCAGGCCAGAGACTATAAAAACCATAGTTGAAAGGATAATGAACTCCCTTGAGCTGATTGGGCTAGGCCAACATTTCCTAAACAGACCTCCAATGGCACAGTAACTGCTACCAACTCTCAACAGTTGGGATCTTGTGAAATTAAAGAGCTTCTGTTCAGATAAAGAGATTGTAACACGAGCTCAAAGGCAACCCACAGAATGGGAGAAAATCTTCACTAACCACATATCTGATAGAGCTCTACTGTCCAGAGTGCACAAAGAACTTAGAAAATTAAACACCAAGGAAACCAATGGCCCAATTAGAAAATGGGCCCTGGAACTTAAAAGAAATTTTACCAGGGACGAAATGAAAATGTTTAACAAATATCTTCAAAAATGCTCCACTTCTTTAACCATCAGGGAAATGCAAATCAAAACTTCCCTGAGATGTCATGTCACCCAGGTCAGGATGGCAAAAATCCACAATATAAACAACAACAAGTGTTGGAGAGAATGTGGAGAGAGGGGATCTCTGCTACACTGCTGGTGGGAATGCAGGCTCATACAGCCATTCTCGCGAGCCGTCTGGAGATTCTTATAGAAATTAAAGATTGAAATGCCATATGACCCTGCTATCCCACTTTTGGGAATAACCCCCCATGCAGCAGAGGTTCACCTCGATAGTACAAGCACGACCATGTTCATAGCAGCACTGTTTACAATGGCAAAGTCATGGAATCAACCCAAATGTCCAACAGTTGACAGTGGATAAGGAAAAAGTGGTACATCTCTACAATGGAGTACTACTCAGCCATCAAAAATGATGAATTACTGGAATTTGCTGGGAAATGGATGTCATTAGAAACAATTATATTAAGTGAAGTATCCCAAACCCAGAAAATTAAGCGCTGTATGTGCTCCCTAATAGGTGGCTCCTAGTACCAAACTCACCCAGCCCACATTGAGACACTCAAAGGTAAACCTACATAATACAGTAATTTCAAGGATTATGAACAGGAGGGATGGGGTTGGAGGGCCACACCAGACACAAGGAGAGTGGGGACCATGTTACAGCAGAGAAAATAGGCCTCCAAGGAATGCAAGTAAGTAATGTGACACCTGGTTAAGTTCACGGACATTCGTTCCTGATCATGTACAACTGAGGGATTATGATCTCACTAGAAGAGGAGGGCATATAGTCTGGCAGATGAAAGGTGATCATTCTGCAAATGGGTGACTGACCCCTCCCTCACCGAGATTTCCTGCTTTTATTACATCTACCCTTGAATGTGCTATTATAACAAGACTCCAGTTTAACAGCTTTTTGTCTCTGACCACGGGGTGACATACAGTGCCCATCAGGATGGAGTGAAGGGCATTGCAGGAGCAGCAAAACTGTAAAAGAAAATCAAGAAACCACAATTCAGAACTTCAGAGATTCTATATCAACCACCTAGAACTAGGTCAGACTAATCTCCCCCCATCCTGAAGCTCAGGGACATTTTCGGAAGAGGGGGCGGTAAGATTGTAAGAGCAAAAGGATGGGAGGAGCAATGATTTGCAAGATTCTCCACACTAGTTAGGGCTGAAGTAATCATAATAGGACTTTGCATGCCCTGCGCAATTTCTAACACACTATTGACCTCACAAAGTCTAGGATTGGCTAAAGGCACCAAGATCCTTGGAGGCAAGGGATTGACAGTCACAGTAGTGTTCCTATGCTTACGGGGAACACGAGCAGGGTTCAGGGAAATGCCACTGGGTCCTTGTATGTCATCGGAGAGGAGGACCAAGAGGATAGTTAGGCATACACAATAAAGGACTCTCTGGGAATTGGGGGGGGAGGTACTGGGGGATGGAGAGGGAGGGAGGGGGAGCAGGGGCTTCATGGGAGGAGGAGGGAGGGAGGGAACTGGTCTACCTATTAAGTTTGTATGAGCGGAAATAATAAAAATGTATTAAAAAAAAGAAAAAAATAAAATCTAATTCTCAATGGCAAAAAAAATGAAGTTAAAGTATCCCTATTGCAGATGATATGATTATTTACTTGAGAGATCCACATGACTCCACCAAGAAAACACTTGAATTAATAACAAGTTTAGTAAAATGTTAGGCTACAAAATCAACATACAAAAATCAGGAGCCTTCCTATATATGAGAGACAAACAAGCTGAGAAAGAAATGAGAATGAATAACATTTCCCATATCTACAAAGAAAATAAAATACTTTAGAATAACTTTATCTAAGGAAGTAAAAGACCTATACAATGAAAGCTACAAATCACTGCTGAAAGAAATTAAAGAGGATATTATCAAATGGAAAGATTTTCTGTGCTCATTGATCATTAGGATCAATATTGTGAAAATGACCATCCCACCCAAGGCAATATATAGATTCAACATAATTTGAATCAAAATCTGAATGAATGCAATTCTTTGCAGAACTGGAAAAAACAATCTCAAAATTCATATGGAAGATCAAAATACCATGATTAGCCAAAACTATTTTGGGAAATAAAACTGCAGGAGGTATCACCATACCAGATTTCAAACTGTAGTACAGAGCTATAATAATAAAAACAAGTTGGTACTTGCATAAAAACATATGCATTGACTAATGGAATAGAACAGAGAACCCAGATATATGTAAACTCCCACACATACAGCCACTTGATTTTTGGCAAAGGTGCTAAACATGCAGGCTGGTGGAAAAGATATCTTCAACAAGTGGTGATGGGAAACTTGGACATCTATATGTAGAAGAATGAAAATTGGCTCTTGCCTCTCCCCTTACACAAAAGTCACCTCGATATTAAACCCAAAACTCTGAAAATGTTAGAAAGAGTAGGAGTACAGTTAAATTGATAGGCCCAGGTAAAGATTTTCTCAACAGAACAGCAAATGCCTAGGAACTAAGACCAATAATCAACAAATGAAATTTCACAAAATTAAAAAGCTTCTCTTCTGCAAAAGAAACTTCATTATGCAGAAAGACAACCCACAGAATCAGAGAAAATCTTTGCTAGCTATGAATCTGGCAAAGGATTAATTTCCACTTTATAGAAAGAGCTCAAAAAACTAAATATCAAGACAGCAAACATTCCAATTAAAAATGCGCCCTGGAACTAATCAGGGACTTCACTCAAAAAAAAAATTGAAATGTCAAACAAATATCTTAAAAGATTCTCAACTTCCCTGATTATCAGAGAAATGCAAATTAAAACTTACCCAAGTCAGAGAGGCTAAGATAAAGAACACAAACAACAAATTGTGGAGAAAATGGGACATTTATTTACTGGTGGTGGGAGTATAAACTGGTAGAGCCTCTTTGGAGATCAGTGTGGAGGTTCTTCAGAATGTTAAAAATGCAAACTACTGTAAGACCAAACTATACTACTCCTAGGAATATTCCCAAAAGACTCTACATTTTATTACAAAGACACTTGTTCATCTATGTTCATTGTATCTCTTTTCACAATAGGGAAAAAATGTAATCAGCTAACATGCCCATCAACAAAAGAATGGGTAATGAATATGTGGTATATATACACAATGGAATATTACTCAGCCATCAGAAAGGATGACGTTATGCAATTTGCTGGTAAATGGATGGAAATGGAAAATTTAATACTGAGTGAGGTATCTCAGACACAGAAAGTTAAGCACCATAGGTTCTCTCTTATATGTGGATGCTAGCACTGATATCCTTGTCATTGTATTTGGATTAAAATTACTGTATGAACCAAAAAATTCAAAATGTACCAATGAGTTGACGGTAGGAAGGGATGGTTAGGGAAAAACCTTTTAAAGGGGAGATTTAGAATATCATGACAAGTAGGGTGATGGAGGGAATAATTGGGGAAAATACATAGCTGGTAATGAGGGGATAGGAGATAGAGACTTATAGAAAATCCCTAATATTGTGAGAAATAATCCCAAAGGAACTTCCTATACCAGTAATACATCAAAAATCCATGTCTTTTAAAGAAAGGAACAAGAATGGGTAGTCCCTATGCAGAGTGAGGAAAACAGGAACAAAAAGCCCTGATCTGATCCACTCTCAGAGGACCCAGTGACAAAATTTTGCTAGAAGTAACAGGAATGTGACATTTCCTGATAAAGTGTTGGTCAGAGAGTTCTCAATGGCCCCAAACACTATAGACTTTTGCCATTGCTCTTGGTTGCCCTCCAAAAACCTGTCACTAAGACCCTATTACTGAAGATGCAACACATATGGATCACAGAATATGGGCAAAATACATCAACTAGAACTTGTCTGAGAACTTGCTCCTTGTTGGATAGCTTACGCAGTACCAAGGAATACTATAGAAACTACTGGGGCAGAGAAACAATCACAGGCCTCATCAACTCATGAGATCCGCAAGTTGCAATAAAAATCACCATGGCAGTGGGGTGTCCTGAAGAGAGGCAACTTGGTATGCCACAAGAGACCTGAACCCCCATGAGGGTAGATAAGACAGAGGGTAGATAAGACAGTGGCATGAGTATCAAGGAGACAACCAACAGCTGTTCTGATTGAACCTCTTAAGACTGGCTTTTCAGAATGGAACACGTTCTTATTACTGTTAATTAGAACAAGAACCTACAAAAGGGAAGGAAATAGATCAATAGGAAAAAAAACAGTCAATGAACCCATAGGTAAAAAGATAGAAAACCAAACTGCTCTATAAATAGCTGCTATTATACTAATAGATTTGAAGAACACTTAAGGCTCAGCCTAGAAGTCTTCTTCTACAATAGAAGTAGAGGATCTCAACACCCTGACAGGATGCGGCCTAGAGCAGGAGAAGAGTAGTGAAGTGTATGTACAGCAATGGCCTGCCATAATGCAGAGTACAAGCAAATTAGCAAGGCTCACCCCAAATCAAGCCAACTTAATGTCTCCCCATCCTGAGTCTTTGGAAACCTACAGGAAGAGGGGGTGGTGAGATTTTAAGAACCTAAAGATGGAAAGGTTTACCATTGGATAAGACATTCCATGCACAGCAGGACTGCTGTATTTAGGAACTTACTTTAATGAGGACTGTCCTTACCAGACCTACATAATGACTGACATACCAATATGCCCCCATAGATTATTGAGGAACTCAAGAGAGATAAAACACATAGTGGAAAGCTTAGGGATCAAATCTAGATTAGTGAAGGGAAATGCACCTACCAATGGGGTGCCCTGAAGAGAGGCAACTTGGTATGCCACAAGAGACCTGAACCCCCATGAGGGTAGATAAGACAGAGGGAACCTTGGGGTCCATAGACAGAGACAGGCAGGAGGATGGGAGGGAAGTCGGATGGAATGATGAAGGGAAGGGAAGTGGATGGAGAGAAGGAGATAGAAGGAAGCAGGGATAAGTATTCAATATACCTGTAAAATTAGAAAAATAAAATAATTATAAAAAGATCAACCATCAGAGCCACCAAGAATACTACTTTATTTAGTCACATCTGACTCTTAGAGCCATAGATACCTGAACTATCTAAAAAAGTGAGATGTGCCACATGTCTACTCAAAAACTGGTGACATTGCCAGATAAAACTTGAATCTGCCTCACTGGTGTGAAGTTCTCTGCTTGAAACCTGAAACAGATGTACAGGCTCCATCTGTAAGCTCTGGCCTTTCCCCAGGACCTTTGGTTTCTATCCAGTGCTGAGTCTCACTGCAGATGGCCTCACACTGAGCTCATGCTAATTTTTGTGACCTACTGCCCAGTAGGTGTAGTCTTTTGGAGAGTGACTTTGGAAGAGGGAGGGTGGAGGAAATTTGTTTAGGGTTACAGTGCTCTTCTAAGCACCGGGTTTCATTTTCATTATGGCAGGCCTGGTATTGGATTTCATGTAGAAGAACTGACATTAATTCTTAATCTCTGTCTCTGCTTTGTCTCTCTCTCTCTCTCTCTGTCTCTCTCTCTGCCTCTCTCTGTCTCTCTCTCTGTCTCTCTCTCTCTGTCTCTCTCTCTGTTTCTCTCTCTGTCTCTCTCTGTCTCTGTCTCTCTCTTTCTCTCCTTAGGCAGCTTGTGGCTGAGAAATGCATGTCACATTCATGGGCAGCATTCATGGGCAGCTCCTCCTTTCCCCCTCATTATTGCCATTCATTTTCTTATGCAAAAAGTAAGCACTAGAGTGTCTCATCAGTTTTCCTTTGTTTTTGAGTAGTTTGGTGCAAGAATAACTGTTTAACTTTTTATGTCTGTGGAGAGCTAAAAGATCTTTCTCAGCTTCCATCTTTTTATATTCTTCAATGTGGGTTACATTTCTTGAGATCTACTTAAGTAAAAACATGTTATGAGACTGTCAGTTTCTAGTGAAAAACAACCAAGTTATTCTTTTTGAATCAAATAATCAGCTTGCTGTCAGTAAACTTTCATTTAAAATTTTTAAAAATCAAAAACAAGTTTCAATTCTCCTCTCCAATTAACAAACATACAGTAAATCTTATACTAGGTATAGTCTTTTGATGACAAATATAGGCTTTTTTCTATTTAAGGAAACAATATATTTTCTGTATATATATATGTAGAAAATATAATCAACGTTTATATATATATAAATATATTTTGTTAAACAAAGAATTTATGTGGAGTGGCAATTGCATGACAAGCAGAAACCCCCTCCACAAAAAATGTAGTATAGAAACAATATCAGTAATTTATTTCTGTCAAGGAAAGTCCTGTCATAGGAAAAGGTTTCTGAAAAGAGTGCCCCTCAAAATTTGAGTGTACTTTTTTCCTTTCTCAGGGACTTATTTCTTTTAATAGCACTTCTTAACAAGTCAACTGTTCATTAAGTCAGGAAGCACAACATTCTTTTTTTTTTATTTCTTCCACTCATACAAAGTTGATAAATACCCCATTTCCCTCCCTCTCTCCACCTCTCCCTGGACTCCCTTGCTCCCTTCCCCCCTTTACCCTTCCTTTCCTCCCTTCCCTCCCTTTCTCCCAGTGCTCCTTCCCCTACCCACTCCTAGAGCATTCTTTAGTGTGCATGTCAAACTTCCCTCTGGGTCCTCCTCTTTAATGAGGTTTAAGCACTCAGTAGCATTGCCTAGAGCTCTTTTTTGTGTTCCCCTTTAGTATAGGAACACTATTGTGGCTGTTAATCCCTTGCCTCTAAGGATCTTAGAGCCTGTGATCCATGCTAGACTTTGGGGGGTCAATGACATGTTGGCCATTGTGCAGGTCATGCAAAGTCCTATTATGATTACTTCGGCCCTAACTTGTATGGAGCATGTTGCGTATTATTGCTCCTCCCCATCTTTAGGCTCTTAAAATCTTACTGCCCCCTCTTCCACAAATTTCCCTGATCTTTAAGGATGGGGAGAGATTAGGCTGGCCTGGTTCCAGGTGATGAAGAGTCTCTGATTTTCTGAATTATGGTTTGTTGATTTTTTTTCAGTTTTGATGCTCCTGCACCGCCCTTGGCTCCATCCTAATGGGTATTGGATGTCACTCCGTGCAGTCCTTGATGGAGGACAACATTCTTTATTTCAGCTTTGGTGGGTTCAATGTGCACTTTACATCCAAGTCTGTCAGGTATAGTACATGGATTCTATTAAGTAACCAAATCCAATATCACTTGAACTTTATTATGTTAGCTAACTCACTCTTAGAATTCTTTCAGACGGCTTGATAATTCCTCCCTTGATAACTCCCCCCCCTTACTTTTATCCTTGGCCAAGCTTATGGCTCTTTTCCTCTCAGCTGTCCATGAGTTCTGAGGAAAAAAAAAACCCTTAATTTTGCGTCTATCCCTTAGTGGAAAATCAAAACTATGGGCCTATCTAAGCAGCATCTGAGTGCTGCATTCCTGTTGCATTAACTTTTAGGGACTTTCCTGAGAAGGTCCTTATTTTAAGTATAGCCCTTAGATGTATCTACCAACCACAAAGTTGGTCTTCTCAATCATGGTAATATCAATTCATCCACATACTTCTTTCTCATATCTTTTCAGCATACTTACAAATACTGTGTCCTATTTTTTTAAAACAGTTTTTATTCTTTCTAACAGTCTTTTGTAGAGGAAACGTTTTAGCTTTTAAATTGGTTTAATTAGTTTGTTATGTTCTGGATTGAACTTTGGTTGTCAAATCTATGAACTTTTAAAATATTTTGCCATTGATCTTGAATATGTTCTTCTATATTTTTCCTAAGTTTTGAGTTTTGTGTTAGTCCCCATTTAAAATATTAGGTTTGACTTGCTTCACTTTATGTTTTCACCAATGCATGTCCAGTCCTTCTAGTTCCATTCATTTAATTGTTTTTGTACCTTTGCATGTTTGTGTAGATCTATGTAAGTATCTATATAGATACTGCACAATTTTGTTAAGTACAGCTGTATAGGTCTTAAAATTGAGTGGATCAATTCATTCTACTTTACTCCTCATTCTTCAAAATCGTTGAAGCATTACTACTTCATTTAATTTTCCATATAATTTTAAATGCTTTTTTCATATTTATCAATAATTTCCCTGGATTTTTATAAGAATCCTGTTAAACCTACACATCAAATTAGGGAGGTGATATTTAGTTCTCTAATCCATGAAACCATTAAGCGTCTCCATTTACATGGCTTGTTGATTTCTTTTAACAACATTTTATAATTTTAAGCACATGAATCTGTACATATTTGGTAGATTTACACCCAAATATTTAATTTTCTTGGGGACAATGATAGAGACGTGTTTTTCATTCGTATTTTCCCATCTTCATTGCTAACATACAGAGATATGAATGATTTTTGTGTGTTGATTTTGATATTTTATCTTGTGACTATTAACTCTAGGACGTTTTTTAGGTTCTTTAGGATTTTTTATTGAAAAGGTATGTAATATTCCAGTAGCCACCATTTTATTTCTTTCTTTCCAGTCTGAAAGACTCTTTGAGTCATGGACACTGTAGCTCAGAGTGGCTTCAAACTTGTGGTGTCGGGATTCCTATTTTATTTTAATGGTTTACTGAGGGGGTTAACATTTCTGGAATCACTTTGAATAAAGTTGTGAGTACAAACATCTTGCCTTGATTCTGGTGTTTGAAGTCTTCAGTCTTCCACCATTAACTTTAGTATTTACTGTATTTTTTAAATAAAAGTGCTTTATCAGTTTGAGGTGCCTCTGTATTCTTAGATTGCTCATAACTCTGCCCTCTCTCCCTCCTATTCTTCCTTCTTTCTCTAACTATCATTCTCTTTCTTATGAAATATTTTAATTTTTTATTTATATGATCACATAGTTTTTGTTTTTAGGTTTTTACAATGGTTGATTGAATTAATTGATTTAATGGTATGAGACAACATTGCACATCTGGAGTAAATTCTCCTTGGTCAGAATTGATTTAATGAATTATTGTACATTATTTATGAATATTTCTGTTCCTTAGGAAAGGTTCACTCATAAAAGTTTCTTAATTTTTCTTTTTCTGGGAGTTATTTTTCTCTTCAGTTCTAAACTATATTTTTGCATTATATTGAATGTGCAATTGAAAATTATTTTTTTCTTCCCTTATATAAAATATGTGGTTGCTCTCTAGCCTCCTTAGTTTCTGATGGGTTGTCTACTGTAACTTGGATTATTTTTTCTTAATAGATAATGTTCTTACTGGATGTCTTCAAATTTCTTTGTTATTCATTTACAAATCAAGCAACATTGTATTTCTTTCTCTGTGTTAATGCTAGTTATAGTTCACTGGGTGACATGCTGTACATGTATGCTAGTATTTTTTGCCAATTTCCAGAAATTTTCAATAGTTACTTTAAAAACAGGTTCCCAATCCCTGTCATTCTCATTGCTGATGATAGTGATACTGGCTCTTTTGTTTTTATTCCTTGGATCCTCTAGATTATATGTTTGTTGTTGCTAATGTTCTATTTTTTATTAGTTTTGGGGAAATGTTACTGTTTTATTCTTAAGTTTGCTGATTCTGTCTTCTTCATCTCCAAGCTAGACTTGAGCTTTTCAACGAATTTTTTATTTAAGTTAATGCATTTTTGTAGTTTCTATTTGTTTCTTTCTTACCTTCTCTATCTTTTCAGAGTTGTTGTATATTTTTGCTTGCTTCAGATGATTTGTAATTTATTGTTGATTTATTTTATCTTGATTTTTTAAACTCTTTTTAAAAGTCCCAGATGGTGGAACACACCTGTAATACCAATACTTAAGAGGCAGATTCAGGAGAATCAAGAGTTCAATATCATTCTTTGCCTAGATAGTGAGAGTCCAGCCCAGGTTGCATGAGATTCAGTCTCAGTCACCTAATATATAAAATACTTGTCACCTAATATATAAAATACTTTTCAGATATTTTAATATCTGATTTATCTTGAGATTTATATGTTTGCACTATTTTCTCACATGTTTCTCTTTGATCTTGGCATGATGAGTTATTTTCTATTTCATCCTAGATATTTTTGATGAAATAGGACTCTGAATCCTGTTTAATATTTTTAGCAGTCTGTCTCCTTTTGATGTGTTGGGTGGGTGTGTATGTCATTTTGCATTTGATCCCTTTAATACTAGCAGGCAAACATGATTTTCTAAATAACACTCTTTCATTGCAGATGGCTCGGGTGTAAGATCAACTTACCTTGGCCTTGCTGATGCTTTGCAATATAAGTGGGACACTCATTGCTGGCAGGTTTGGAGTATTAGGTCACCTCCCTGTTGGGCACCATTGCTCCGGAGTATTGGGGGCAGTAGACTGACTCATGCTTCTTCATTGCCGCAACACCAGGGGCAGAACATTAGCTCTTCTTAGCCCTACTGGTATTATCAGAGGATTAAGAAGAAGTAGCTCAGCCCAACACTATAACATTAAGACTCAATAACGCCAGAATGTATTAAGAATTCTATATTCTCCTGACTATAAGGGGAGTGGTTAATAAAGTACCAGAATTCTGTGTTTTGCATTATCTCATTATTGTTGCTACATGCAGACCTTGCTGGAATCGGAGAAAAAAGAAATAAGTGCAATTACTAATGACAATTTTAACTGTCTCATTCAGTTGTACTGATGTCTGGAGTGGATAATGACTTAGCTATCCACTAGACCCTGATGAAAATATTCTGGCAAGGGCAACCTACTTTCCTTTGGTAAGAGAAGACAATTTTTTAGTTAGCTTGCCAACATCATAAGGTATGTGTATTTGGATGGGATCAGAGATCTGCCTGCTTCTCCAAAAACAGGTGATGTAAGATTCATTCTTTGTGTTGTCTAATAAATGTCAACATCTGAGAGATCAAAGTCTTCCATTCTAACAAACATGATTCTTATAATGTAATTGAAGACACACAAAAAAGTAAATTAAAGGAAGTATATAAATGAAATTGTCATATAGTTTATAAAGGAAAAAGAGAGAGTTCTATGAGAGAGAGTGCTGGCCTCATGAGGTAAGTCTAGAATGGAAACAATACGGTGACAAAGTAATGCTAATGTAAGGTTTGAGAGTTTATAGGTGCCAAACCTTCTAGGATTATAAGGCTTATATTAAGGAAAGGAAAACTTTTTTGTCTTATGCACACAGCGAATGAGTTAAAGAATTTCAAGAATAGTAGGAATATGTTTTGATTTAATCATTAACATATTATCACCTGGGTTACAATATTTTTTAGATTAATTAATTTTTATTATATTTTGTTTAATCATAGAAGCTCAACAGGTACCCCATTCTTATCTCTCCCCCTCTCCCTTTCCCCCTTGTTACCCATTACATTTTCTCCCCCTGCCCACCTCCCCTTCTTCTCTCCCCTTTTCCTTCCCTTCTCTCTTGGTGTTTCCTGCTTTCTCCCTCCCATCTTCCACAGCATCTGTTTATATGGGCACTGAATTTCCCTCTTAGTTGTCTACACTAGTGAGGGTTTCCGACTCAGTGGCATAGATTGGGGTCCCTTCTTGGGCTGGCTGTTAGTATGGGAACTCTATTATGACTGTTTAATCCCTTGCCTCTAAGGATCCTACTGCCTGAAGCCTTCTCCCTTGTGATCCAAGCTAGAGTTTGGGGGGCTTGTTAACATGTCAGCCATTGTGCAGGTCAGGCAAGGTCCAATCACATTGTAGCTATATCCTGGCTGCAGCCCTGACGTGTATGGAGTATCTTCATATCATTGGTCCTCCCCATATTTGGTTTCCTACAGTCTTGCCATCCCTTCTTCTGCAAGGTTTCCTGAGAGATATTTGGCTGGTCTGGTTCTGGGTGAATATTGTTGTGTTTTTGGTGTTCTGAATTATGTTTTGCCGTTCCAGAATTGCCTTTGGCTACATCCTCACTGGTTGTCAAAGTCATCTCCTAACACCTTAGTTACAATTTTAGCAGTATATTCTAAGGCAAGAGTGAAATGGGGATACCAATTAAAAGATGACATAGGAAAAAAAAGATGACAAAGGCTTGTAAAAAGTGATAGAATTAGAAAATTTTGAGATATATATACATATGTACACATATTTTTTGAGATATGTATACATTTCTCATCATAACATGTGTTTTTATAAATTAGAATACTTTTTTAGCTGCCTATGAATCCACAATATGGTCTCTTCGCAGGGGGATTATTTTTCTTACTATTGATATATAAATAGGAATTTATTGACTACTGAAGTTACTTTCGCTGTATTATTTCTGATAGTTTTATAGTAATTTTAAAAAGACATAGAAATTAATTAGAATCCATAAAAGATGAGGCCTCCTTAACTTGCAAGCACGTTGTGTGTGTGTGTGTGTGTGTGTGTGTGTGTCTATGTGTGTGCCTGTGTGTGTATGTGTGTGTGAGTGCACGCATTATCCTGACATGCAGGGAGAACTAGATCATGACTTCAAATCAACCTTGCTGACATAGAGAACTTCATTGAAATCACCCCCACAAAATAACAAACCCACATATTTCATATAAGTTTATCTTTTGGAAACGACAAGACCATTTTCTGGAGTCAAAGATCTGGGATATGGTGGGAAATGTGAAAGCAAGAGAATGGATCACTACTCAAGTCAAAAGAAGACCCAATAAACATATCAGACTAAGTTTGCTTCAACTTATTTTAGTGAAAATGACGGACTTCTAAAGGCTTAATTTAATTGGCATTAGTAATTTAAAAATCCATAAACATTGGAGCAAGATTTTTCTTTGTCATGTGGTTAATTATTTATTTCATGAAAAAGTGTATGTATAATTAAAAGCTTTATAGATAAGCTGATCATTAGAGAATTTTAAAGTTAACATTTTTCAACCAAACTCCTTTGAAATTCTTCAAAAATTAAACTATATTTTATACCATGGTTTTCAACAAGCAAGAGTAATTTACAAGGATTTCTCATAAAACAGGAAAATGGATGTAACTAAAGATCATCATGTTAAACAAAATAAGCCAATAAGCTTGTTTTTTCCCATATGTAGAATGTAGATCATCTGACAAGTAAAAGGAGGATTATTTGGGAAAATAAAGGACAATGGGGATTGGGGTCAAAAAAGTCTAGTGGAGGATAAAATTGATCAAAATGTGATATGCATCAATGAAAATGTCACAATAAAGCTTATTTGTGCTATTTATATATTCTAATAAAGGAAATAGAAGTGCAACTATTAAAGAAGAGGAAGAGCTTAGAGACAAACAGTAATGGAGATTAGTAGAGTATGTAGAGGATCAAGGTATACTATATGTGTGTATCAAAGTATGATAATGAATCTCATTAAGGGTCTAATGGAAGCTTACTGTTGTGAGAGGAGGAGTTCCATTGCCTTCAGTGATTTTAGTCACTGGTAAGTCGACTTTGTTACAGTAAGCACATTTTCATTCAAGACTGACATGAAAGTAGGAAGGAGACTTGGAAAAAGGGGTTTCAGTGTGAGCATGAGACAGATGAGAGAGTAAGTGAGAAGGACCAAAATTCATTATGAAAGTGCATGCAACTATAAAAAAATAAAGAATATGAAGTAGAGAAAATATTTTTCAAGAGGATACTCCTATCGCCCAAGACTCAGAAATAATTCTACACGTTTCCAGGTATATGTATGATGAAAAGGATCTTTCAAATGTTTTGAAAAGACTTAGAGGAATGACTTCTAAATAGAGCGTCCAGAAATAAATCTCAATAGTACCATATAACCAGCCTGCTAGAGTACATTCTACTTGTGTTCACTTTAGGAAAGCAAGAAATCAGAATTCTCACACGAGAACTGTTTGGATCAGTGGCTCAGAGTTGTGCCTGTACTTGAGAGTCTGGGAAGCCATCATTGCAGAATCTAGCTGTACTTTCTTTTACTCTTTGACACTTTCACACAGAAACACAATGAATCCATGTGTTTTTATCTTTCTCCAGCTACCTCATTCCCTCTCCCATTCAAAAAATCTCTTCCCCCTACTACTTTCCAGTGTCCTGTGTGAACCACCAGGTCTCATCTGGGATGTTTGCATTGGCAATTACCTGGCAGCTACCTTTTCAATCCAATTCATCTTGCCAGGACATCTTTGGTGGAATTCATATTTTTATTACAAATACAATTGCTTTGAACACTAGCTAAGTAAAGGTACAGTAGAATGCTAATGCCAAAAAAATCTTAATTTTTGTCTCCCACATTTTATTTTTTTCCTAGTCATACAATCTCAATAGCTATCTCCTTAATCTAACTCCCCCCCTCCACCCCCTTCCCTATCCATTACACTCTCCCTCTCCCCTCTTTCCTTTTGCCTCCTCCTTCCCTCCCTCTCTTTCAGTGTTTCCCCTTACTTTCCTCCCATCTCTGGAGCATCCGTTTAACTGAGCACCTAACCTCTCCTCTGACTCCTCCACTCTAGTGAGGGTTTAGGATTTAGTGACATAGCCCAGGGTCCCTTCTTAGTTCCCAATAAGCATGGGAACTCTATTATGGCTAATTCCTTGCCTCTAAGGAACTTACTGCCTGAAGCCTTCTCCCCTGTAATCAATGCTAGTATTTGGGGGGGAGGTCTTTGACATGTTAACCATTGTGCAGGTCAAGCAATGTCCAACCCAGGCTGCTGCAGCCCTAACTTGCGTGAAGTATCTTGCATATCATTGGTCCTCCCCATCTTTAAGCTCTTAAAATCTTGCTGCCCTCTCTTCTACAAGATTCCCTGAGCTTTAGGATGGAAAGAGATTTGGCTGGCTTGGTTCCAGGTGAATAATGTAGGGTCTTTGGTGTTCTGAATTATGTTTTTTTTTTCAGTTTTGATTTTCCTGCACTGCTGTTGGCTGCATCCTGATTGGCATTGAAGATCATCCCCTAACCAAAGATAAAAGGCTGTTTAACTGAAGGTCTTAATATAAGAGGAGACTCAGTGTTAGATGCAAGAATAGTGTAGGACACAGGAGTGTGTGTGTGTGTGGGGGGTCAGTGTCCTATTCGCAGATGGTTACCAGTCCTTAACCATCTGTGATTGGTGAGATCAAACCTGTTCAGCCCCAAGTGACCAGGAAGGAAAGTGAGAGAGAGCTGCACCAGATGTCTTATTACTTACATTGAATACATGATCATGGCCTATTTTCTCTAGTGAAGCTTGTCCTCCTATCTCCTTTCTTTTGAGGTCCTCCTTCCCCTTCCCTCCTGTTTATAATCTTTTGCAATCACAGTAGGTATTAGAGAGATTTTCCTTTGAATATGTCATTAAGTGGGCTTGGAACTAGGATCCATTTATTAGGGAGTATATACAACATCTAACTTTCTGTGTCTGGGATATTTCACTCAATATAATTTCTTCTAATTCCATCCATTTCCAGAACATTTCATTAATTCATCTTTTTTGATGGCTAAGTAGTATTCCATTGTGTAAATGTACCACATTTTCATTATCTATTCATCATCTGTTGGACATTTAGGTTGATCCCATGACTTTGTGATTGTAAATAGTGCTGCAATGAACATGATTGTGCTCCTGTCACTGTAGTGAATTGCTGCATTATGGGGGGTTATTCCCAGTAGTGGTATAGCAGGGTCATATGGCATTTCATTCTTTAACTTTTTCCGAAATCGCCATACTCATCACCAGAGTGGTTGTATAAACCTGCATTCCCAGAAGCAATGTA
This sequence comes from Typhlomys cinereus, assembly GCA_023101885.1. NCBI lineage: Eukaryota > Metazoa > Chordata > Mammalia > Rodentia > Platacanthomyidae > Typhlomys > Typhlomys cinereus. The sequence goes on from JALPQD010000579.1 coordinate 638,459, forward strand.
TGAGAGTTCCCTTCTCTAGCACTTGGTGTCGTTTGTATTGTGGTTTTCCTCAGCACCATTTGCTGAAGATGCCATTCTTTCCCATTTTGTTTTTTGGGCCTCTCTGTCAAAGATTAAATGGTTCTAATTGTGTGGACTTATATCTTGGTCTTCTAATCTTACCCCTTGATCTATGTGTCTATTTTGGAGCTGGTACTAGGCTGTTTCAATTGCTGTGAATTTGTAATACAGATTAAGGTTTGGTATTTTTTTTACTCAGTATTATTTTTGCTATTGTGGGCCAGGAGTATGGGAGTTCTTTTCATTTTCTGGAGGAAAGAAGTCAAGATATCTCTATTTTCAGATGACATGATCCTATACCTGAGTGATCCTAAAAACTCCACCAGGAAGTTTCTGGAATTAATGCATAGGTTCAGCAGAGTGGCAGGTTAAAAAATAAACAGGCAAAAATCAGTGGCCTTCCTAGACACTAAGGATAAAAAAAGTGAAAAAAATCCTAAAAGAAACAATCCGTTTACTAAAAAATGAAATACCTTGGTATAAATCTATCCAAAGAAGTGAGAATCCTTCATAATGAAAACTTTAAAACTTTACAAAAAGAAATTACAAAAGACACCAGAAGGTGGAAAGACTTTCCATGCTCCTACATCGGCAGAATCAACATCATAAAAATGACCATCCTACCAAAAACAATATACAGATCAACACTATACCAATCAAAATCCTAGAGCAATTGTTTAAAGAAATTGACCAAATAATCTCAAAATTCATATGGAAGCACAAAAGGCCCAGGATATCAAAATCCTAAATAATGAAAATACTGCTGGAGGTATCACCATACCAAACTTTAATCTGTACTACAAATCGGTAGTAATAAAAACAGCCTGGTACTGGCTCCAAAATAGACACATAGATCAATGTATAAGTGTTGAAGACCCAGTTATAAGCCTACACAATTACAGTCATTTGATCTTTGACAAAGGGGCCCAAATCATTCAATGGGAAAAGAACAGCATCTTCATGAAAGGGTGCTGGCAAAACTGGATATCCGCATGTAGAAAATTAAAACCAGACCCGTACTTGTCACCATGCACAAAAATTAATTCCAAATGGATCAAGGACTTAGTATTAGGCCAGAGACTATAAAAACCCTATTTGAAAGCATAGGGAATTCCCTCGAGCTGATTGGGCTAGGCCAACAGTTCTTAAACAGAAATCCAATAGCACAGTCACTGAACCAACACTCAACAAATGGGATCTTATGAAATTAAAGAGCTTCTGTTCAGCTAATGAGATTATAAACAAGTAAAAAGGCAACCCACAAAATGGGAGAAAATCTTCACTAACCACATATCTGATAGAGCTCTATTATCCAGTGTGCACAAAGAACTTAGAAAACTAAACACCAAGCAAACAAATGGCCCAATTAAAAAATGGGCCTTAGAACTTAAAAGAAACTTTACCAGGGACGAAATTGAAATGCCTAACAAATACCTTTAAAAATGTTCCGCATCTTTAGCCATCAGAGAAATGCAAATCAAAACCTCCCTGTGATATCATCTCACCTCAGTCAGGATGGCCAAAGTCCACAATACAAAACACCAAATTGTGGAGAGGATGTGGAGAGAAGGAAACTCTCATATATTACAGGTGAGAATGCAGGCTTATACAACTACTATGCTGATGGGTTTGGTGATTTCTAAAAAAGGTAAAGATGGAAATGCCATATGACCCTGCAATACCACTTCTGAGAATATCCCCCATATTGCAACAATTTACTACCATGACATGAGTATATCCATGTTCATTGCAGCACTATTTACAATCACAAAGTCATGGGATCAACCTAAATGTCCAACAGATGATGAATAGATAATGAAAATGTGGTACATTTATACAATGGAATACGACTTAGCCATCAAAAAAGATGAATTAATGAAATGTTCTGGGAAGTGGATGGAATTAGAAGAAATTATATTGAGTAAAATATCCCAGACACAGAAAGTTAGACGTTGTATATACTCCCTAATAAATGGATCCTAGTTCTAAGCCCACTTAATGACATATTCAAAGGAAAATCTCTGTAATACCTACTGTGATTGCAAAAGATTATAAACAGGAGGGAAGGGGAAGGAGGACCTCAAAAGAAAGGAAAGAGGGGATCATAGTTCAGTAGAGAAAATAGGTGACCATGAAGCATTGCATGTAAGTAGTAAAACATCTGGTGCAGCTGAGACATCTAGTGCAGCTCACTTTCACTTCCTTTCCTGATCACTTGAGACTTAACAGGTTTGATCTCACCAATCACGAAGGGTATAGGGACTGGCAGATAGATGGTAACCATTCTGCAAATAAGGCACTGACCCCTCTTCAGTGCTGTGTCCTACTCCTATTCTTCCATCTACCTTTAGTCTCGTCTTATATTAAGATCTTCATTTAAACAGTCTTTTATCTTTGGTTAGGAGGTGACCTTCCATACCAATCAGGATGCAGTCAAGGGCAGTGCAGCAAAAGCATAACTGAAAACAACAATGAATCATAATTCAGAACACCAGTGAGCCTACATTAATCACCTGGTATCAGAGGAGCCAAATCTCTCCCCATCCTAAAGCTCAGGGAACCTTGCAAAAGAGGTGGCGGCAAGATTGTAAGAGCCTAATGATTGGGAGGACCAATGATATGGAAGATACTCCACACAAGTTAGGGCAGCAGTAGCCATAATCGGATTTTGCCTGCCTGCACAATGGCTGATATGTCAGTGACCCCCCCAAAGTCTAGCATAGATCATAGGGAAGAAGGCTTCAGGCAGTAAGATCCTTAGAGGCAATGGATTAAACAGTCATAATAGAGTTCCCATGCTAATGGGGAGCCCAAGAAAGGGCTCTGGGTTACAAGACTGAGTCCTTACTTCTCATTAGGGTGGAAGACTAAGAGGGAGGTTTGGCATTCACACAAAGGATGCTGCAGGGGATGGCAATGAGGAAGGGGGAGGCACTGGGAAAGGGGGAGACAGAAAGAGGGGTTAATGGAAGGGGACAAGGGAGGGAGAATGCAAGGGGGGATGGGGAAGGGAGAGGGGAGGGAGAGGATGGTGGTACCTATTAAGCATGTATGATTGGGAAAAAAATAAAATGTGGAAGAAAAAAACTAAAATTCAATTTTTCTTTAAATTGTTGTATAGCTCTTCTATAAAACAGCCTTCATATAGTGTTTTTAGTACTATGACTTTTAAAGACTGATTAAATTAAAAATATCTTTCAGTTAAGTCACTTAAAAATTCATATTTGTGGTTAAACAACTTTTCAATAATTGTATTTTCCTAAGAACTTCTTCATTTCCCCATTTTCCAAAATACTAGTCAGCAATGCAATGCAAAGATGCTATTTTCTTTTAAAATACTCTTATTTGTCATTATGCTTACCTTTCATCATTCATGTAATTTGTATTATAAATATTTGCTTGACTAATATTACTAGAAATTTTTCAATTTTATTCTTTATCTTTCTAAAGAAAAACCTATACACTTTAATTTTTTTTTTCTAGTTCATTAGTTTCAGACTTGTCCCCTCTACTTTCTTTGGTTTTACTTTCTTGCTTTTAACTTAGAACTTAAGAATGACCTTGATTTTATAATCTTTTTGCTTGTTAGTTCTTATAGATATTTAAGGCTACAAACTTGCCTCAGAATAGTGTTTATTAAATTTGAGAGGTTTTATTATATTGCTTTTAATTTTAGAGTTCCATATATAAATATAGTTTATCTATGGTATTTTCACACTGTAATTTCCAATTGCATCCTCTTTTTTGTCCTATTTTGACCCTTCTTCCCTGCCAGTCTCCATCCTATTTTTACATCTTATCATATGTGTGGCCTACTGGGTGTCATCTGAGTAGTGCTTGATGGCATGTGCCTCAGTACTTGCTGGAACATGAATTTTGTATCAGTGGGTATACCATTGAGGAAACCATCTTCTCTCCTACTCCATCATCACTAACCCTCCTCAGTTTCTTAGGCAGCTGAGGTGAGTGATTGCAGATCTTGTGAAAAAATATATAAATAAATTCATGGATAAAACAGCCCTGTCATTTCCAGAAGGTGTTTGACCACATTCCTTACCCCTTTTAGTTCTTATAATCTTATTGCCCACTTTTTTCCTTATTCCCTGATTCTTGCAGTGGGAGTGGTTTAGATATTCTGTTTTGGGCTGAGCAGTTAATCATAGTCACTTATTTTCTGCATTTTGACCAGGTCAGATTTTGTATACTAAACACCTTCTGCTGGGCTGATTTTCCCAGGCAAACACTTGACGACTCCAGGCCGTCGGGGTGGAGAAAGGCGAAAGTGCTGCAGGTCCTTCACCCCCTCACCCAAATCTAGGGGACTCCGGACACAGCAGGGAGTCTGTCAAGACGAGACTCATTCACTCACAAATTCACTCACTCAGTTACACAGCTGCTGGCTGTGATGATGAAGATAAGTAAATCCTGACTGCCTGCACCTCCGCTTCAACCCTCCAGAGACTCAGCAACAGACGGGGAGTTTGTCAAAGCAAGATTTTCGTTTATTGGGGGTAACAAGACAGCTTAAATAGACAAAGAACCAGAGAGTGTGAAACAGGAAGCCAATTACCTTAATGGCCAGTACTGCACACAGGGTGCATAGGTCAAACTAAACATATATCTATGTTGGCTCTTATGAGCCAATTAGGACTCTCTGTAATGTGATCAGGGTTACACCTAGGACACTAGCTCCCAGCGCCATCTTTGGTCCCATGTGCTAAGCCACGCCTGCTCACTCCCTCCCAGACTGTTATCCCTGGGCAGGCCCAACAACCTTCCATTGCAAAATGAAAATTCTAGATTGAGTGCTGAGTTCTTCTATAATCCATCTTTGTAATGATAAATATTAAAAAGGCAATTTGATATAATGTCTTTATAGCTAAACTTCAGTAGTTTGCACCCACGTAAGGACTATGCACGCCTCTTTCATAGGTTCTAGGACTCTAGGTATTTTTAAGGTTCCATTGAGTTCTTTGTCTATAGACCTACATGACCGAGTTGTTTCCTCTCGCGTCTGAACATACTTGAGAATTGCCTAATATACTTTAATCAGTGAAAATTAATGGAACTTTGTATTACTTGCTAAATGAGTCAAACCAATACATTGAAGTATAGAATGCCAGTTTATTTCAGTTGTCATCTTGACACTTGAGTGGTCTGCCTCCGCATTAATGAGGAGTAACTTAGTTAAGACAAGACTCTAGGAATTCTAAAAGAGATTCTTTTAAGTGCCTTAAATGAAATGGGATTACCTGCCCATTGTGGTCAGCACCATTCTCTAAACAGGGATGCATATAAAGGTGAAAGCTATATAAGCATGGCTGAAAAAATGTTTCTCCCTAGTCACCCTGACTCTTGATAGTGAATGTAGTGTGACCAATTCTTTTAATTCCTGGTGACAAGACATTTTATATCATGATAAACTGTAACATGGAATTTCAAGCTAACAAAAGTGCTTGTTCTCAGTTTTTTGGGTCAGGCATTTAATATAGTAGTGATGTTGTGAAACTGGAGCAGAGGTCATTAAGATTAAAATGTATAGTTTGAATCAAATTCCAATGTAGTTCTCAAATATTGCAATTCTTTATCATTGGTAAGGACTATAAGATATAGAAATGTGGCCCCGCCCACCACAACTCCCAGCCTGCCAGGTCCCAGGTGAGTTCACTCAGCCCCCCCAGATGCCCCCGTGTCCCAGTGGCACCCAGGCGGCCTCCAGCTTTGCCTGGGCCCCGCCCCGGACCATAGCCCCTTTCTTCCTACAGCTGGTGCCTCCGCCCGACCAGACAGGACTTGCTCACATTCCTCCATCCCTGGAGCTTGGGTGGGCCACTAAGCCAAGTCCCAGGTCCCAGGGGAAGAATTCTGCCATCAACATCAGACCCTCTGCCTCTCCGGCCCACCAGGGAACTATGCACGTGGTCCACGGAAGACACGCTGCTACTCAGAATTCAATAGAGTCCAAAGGACACTCAAACAAAACTCTAAGGGACAAAGGCCATACATCTGGAGTCCTCTACAATCATCCTATCATGTGGGAGAGATTCTTCACATCCAGTCCAAAGATAAGTAAACCTTTTTTTTACCTTACTGATCCTTTCTAGTATCAATTGCTATAGATCAACTTCTCCATACAGCCACCCTAAAAACATATACAACTCCAGGGAGTACACCACTCACCCTCACATGTCACCAAGATACTAAATCGTAAAAATGCACTACCATACTAATATTCACCTCTTGTTTACTTAACCTGACTTAACTGATGTACTAACAGCCTAATAGCCTCATCTAGGAAATTACAATAACAATAGAAAAACATAACCAATACAACGCAAGCACTAGTAATAACTGGCAAGTGTAATAATACCAGCTGAATCAGTTCAGTCAAAAACACACAGAAACTGAAAGGTCCTAAGAAATAAAACAACAATGCCCAAGTCAAAGTGCAGATCCACGAGAAACAAAACCCAAGAAGACCAATCTCCCACCAAAAGAATTAACCCCATAATGATGGATTCTAAACAGAACAAATTCACAGAAAATAGCCAAGAAAGCCAGACCCAAAATAACAACTTTCAGAGTATGAACATTACCATGATTAATACTATGAAAGAGGAAATCTGAGAAGAGTAAAAGAACTGAATGAACTACTTTGAACAGGAACACAACAGGCACTTGGAGGAGTTGAGAGAAACAGTTCAAGAAGCAAAAATAAGCATAAAGCAGTTAAAACAGTCTCAAGCAGAGTCTAAAATTAAAGTAAAAGACAAGTTATCTTCAACCCAAAGCTCAACAGAGAGTCTTATCAGCAGAACTAATGAAGCAGAAAATAGAACTTCAGATCTTGAAGACAAAGTGGGAGAATTAACCAACTCAATGAAAGAGGTTGTTAAAGCCAAAAAGATCCTTGAAAGGAATATTCAAGAGATATGGGACACCCTGAAGAAGCCTAATATGCCCATTCATGGAATACCAGAGCAAGAATCCCAAAATACCATACCTGAGGAAAGTTTTCAAATTACCATAAATGAAAATTTCCCTCAACTAAAGAATGAGAGGCCCATCCAAATACAAGAGGCATTCCACACCCCAAACAAATATGACCAAAATAGAAAATCACCACAGCAAATAATAATCAAAACACTCCACAGTCAGGACAAAGAAAAGGTGCTGAGAGCTTCAAGAGAAAAAAAAAACAAGTCACTTTTAAAAGTAAACCTATTAAAATAACAAATGACTTCTCAAAGGAAACAGTAAAAGCAAGAAGAGCTTGGAGAGACGTACTTCAAGTATTAAATGAGAAAAATGCCAACCCAGACTGATATACCCTGCATAACTATCCATCATGATCGTGGAAGGAAGAAAAGTTTTCCAGCAGAAAGACAACTTGAAGGCTTACATATCTACCAAACCAGGCCTTCAAAAAATGCTAGAAATGATACTCAAGCTTGAAAAAAAACAAGCGTATCCAGGAGGACAGAAGGGAAGTATAATACCATCAAAACCTAACTGTGACACAATATACTTACAAAAGCCACTAAATATAAAAAATGTCCAGAATTAAAAATTATTTCTCCATTTTAACATTAAATGTCAATGTTATTAACTCACTGATCAAGAGACACAGATTACAAACTTGGATTAAAAACCAAAACCCATCAATCTGCTGCCTTCAGGAAACGCATCTCAACACAAAAGATAGGCACATCCTAAAAATAAAAGGCTGGTCAAAAATTCTGCAAGCTAATGGAACCAGGAAAAAGGCAGAGGTAGCCATTATGCTATCAGAAAAAGTGGACTTCAAGTTCAGCAGGGTGGCAGGATACAAAATAAATGTACAAAAATCAGTGGCCTTCCCATATGCCCAGAATGAAAGAAGTGAAAAAGCCCTGAGAGAAACAATCCCATTTATTATAGCCCCTAAAAAATGAAATACCTTGGTATAAACCTAACCAAAGAAGTAAGAGACCTTTACAATGAAAACTTTAAAACCCTAAAGAAAGAAATTGCAGAAGACACCAGAAGGTGGAAAGACCTCCTATGTTCCTGGATTGGCAGAATCAACATCGTAAAAATGACCATCCTACCAAAGGCAATATACAAATTCAATGCTATACCAATTAAAATCCCAAAGCAATTCTTTAAAGAGGTTGACCAAATAATCTCAAAATTCATATGGCGGCACAAAAGACCCAGGATAGCAAAGACAATCCTGAGTAACAAAAACACTGCTGGAGGTATCACCATAGCAAACCTTTGTGTATACTAAAAATCCATAGTTATAAAAACAGCCTGGTACTGGCTCCAAAATAGACACACAGATCAATGGATAAGGGTTGAAGACCCGGATATAAGCCCACAAAATTAAAGCCATTTGGTCTTTGACAAAGGGGCCCAAAAAATCCAATGGAAAAAGAACAGTATCTTCAACAAATGGTGCTGGCACAACTGGATCTCCTCATGCAGAAGATTAAAACTGGACCTGTACTTGTCACCATGTACAAGACTTAATTCCAAATGGATCAAGGACTTTGATATAAGGCCAGAGACTATAAAAACCAGAGTTGAAAGGGGAGGGAACTCCCTTGAGCTGATTGGACTAGGCCAACATTTCCTAAACAGACATCTAATGGATCACTGCTACCAACACTCAACAGATGGGATCTTATGAAATTAAAGAGCTTTTATTCAGAGAAAGAGATTGTAACTGAAGCACAAAGACAACCCAGAAAATGGGAGAAAATCTTCACTAACTAGATATCTGATAGAGCTCTACTGTCCAGAGTGTACAAAGAACTTAGAAAACTGAACACCAAGGAAACAAATGGCCCAATTAAAAAATGGGCCCTGGAACTTAAAAAAAAAAAACTTTACCAAGGATGAAATTAAAATGTCTAACAAATACCTTAGAAAATGCTCCACATTCTTATCCATCAGGGAAATGCAATTCAAAACTTCTCTGAGATATCATCTCACTCTGGTCAGGATGGCAAAAATCCACAATAAAAACAACACCAAATGCTGGAGAGGATGTGGTGAGATTGGAACTCTCCTATATTGCTGGTGGGAATGCAAGCTCATCCAATAACTCTGGCGAGCAGTCTGGCGATTCTTAAAGAAGTTAAAGATTGAAATGCCATATGACCCTGCTGTTCCACTTTTGAGAATAACCCCCCATACAGCAAAAATTCACCTCGATAGCACAAGCACAGCCATGTTTATAGCAGCACTGTTTACAATAGCAAAGTCATGGAATCAGCCCAAATGTCCAACAGTTGACAAGTGGATAAGGAAAATGTAGTACATTTATATAATGTAATACTACTCAGCCATCAAAAATTATGAATTAATGCAATTTTTCAGGAAATGGATGAAAATAGAAACAATTATATTGAGTGAAGTATCCAGACACAAAATTAAGCACCATATGTACTCCCTAATAAGTGCATCCTAGTACAAAACCCACTTAGAGTCATGCTCAAAGATAAATCTCTGTAATGCCTACAGTAATTGCAAAGATTATGAACAGGAGAGAAGGGGAAGGAGGGCCTCTCCAAAAACAAGGATAGAGGGGATCATGCTACAGCAGAGATGATAGACCACCATCAAAGACTGCAAGTAAGTAATGAGATATCTGGTTAAGCTCACAGAATTTCCTTCGTGTTCACTTGCAACTGATGGGGTATGATCTTACTAAAAAGGGTGGGCATACAGTCTGGCAGATAGAAGGTAACCATTTTGCAAATGGGAGACTTATTTCCCCCTTACCGCAGTCTTCTACTCTTATTCCATCTACCCTTGAATCTACTCTTATAATAAGACTCTGTTTTAACAGCTTTTTATCTCCGGCCAGGGTGTGACATCTAATACCCGTTAGGATGGAGCCACGGGCATTGCAGGAGCAGTACAACTGAAAAAAAACAAACAAACCATCTGAGACTCTATATCAACCACCTGGAACTGGGTCTGCCTAATCTCTCCCCATCCTGAAGCTCAGGGAAATTTGGGGAAGAGGGGGCAGTAAGATTGTAAGAGCACAAGGATGGGAGGAGTCATGATATGCAAGGTACTCCACACAAGTTAGGGCCGAAGCATTCATAATAGGACTCTGCATGATCTGTGCAATGACCAACATATCATTGACTCCTCAAAGTCTAGCATGGACTAAAGGCACTAGGATCCTTAGAAGCAAGGGATTAACAGTCACAATAGTGTTCCTATACTTAAGGGGAACACAAGAAAGAGTTCTAGGAAATGCCACTGAGTCCTTACACCTCATCAGAGAGGAGGACCCAGAGGAAAGTTTGCATACACATTAAAGGATCCTGCAGGAATGGGGGGAGGGTTCACTGGGAGAAAAGGATGGAGGAGCGAAAGGAAGGGGAAAAGGGGGGAGGGAGCAGGGAGGTCCAGGGAGGGGTGGATGGAGGGAGGGGACCGGGGTGCCTATTATGTTTGTATGAGCAGAAAAAATAAATAAATAAGGACAAAAAATAATAGTGTTCCTATGATTACACCATCAATGACATTGTACACATCTTGCTTTTGTATATAATATCATACCAGAAAAATGATACAATGAATTGATGATGCATTCCTCAGAACTGTATTTCTGCTAAACTAGTGCTTCACTTTGTGTACATAAAATGTGTGCAATATTAATGAATGAAAACCAACTTAAAAAGTAAGATTAAGTTCAAAAAATAGTCTTAAAGAATAAATGAACAGCTTATTGAAGTATGTAAGGTGAACATATGTATGAAAACAATTCAGATTACAATTGAGCCACAAAAACGTCTGCATGATATTTCTCTGTCAAATAACTTTCTCTCACCCAAAGCTATAATTATTACTCTATTCTTTATGGAGTAACACTCAATGTATTTATGTATAATTTTGCCATTTAAGTGTGTATCTATAACCACAAAATAAATAACATTCTATTGAACATTGACACACACACATAGGCATACACATATATATATATTATCAATTCTATGTGTAGATAGCCCTGATTGATACACATATTAACATATACTGAAAGAGAGCAAATGGCATTTTTTCTCCTTTTGTTTGTTAAAGTTTCAAACTTTATAAAAAGTGTCAAATATAGCTAGAGTCTATTTTTCTTGTTTTATAGCATCCACCCTATAAGTATTCTAAGATTTATCCTTTATATTGAGAAATATCTGGGTTTGGACTTATGAGTCAGGGGTTAAACCTTTGTTGTGAGCAGAAGGACCTGAATTCAGATCACAGATCCCATGTGAAAACAATGCATGGAAATCACAGAGGCCTGCATTTCTGACCCTGCAAAGGTGGAGCCTGGGAAACCCCAGAGCAAACCAGAAAGGAAGTAGAACTATCCAGAGTGATTCCTGAAATCACCTTTGGACCTTCATACATAGACACACACAGTGCCATTTCACACACACACACACACACACACACACACACACACACACAGGAAAAAATAATTATGCTAAGAAAGAAAAATATCTGACGATTTGGTTGTCAGATTAGTTGATTTAGATTACTGTAACAAAATTCTTCGTGCTGGATGATATCTTTTTTTTATTAAAAATGTAATTATACATTTTAAAATTTTTTACCAGTTCCCTCCCTCCCCCCTCCTCCCCCTGAACCCCCTCCTCCCCCTCCTCTCCCTCCCCATCCCCCAGTGCCTCCCCCCCAATTCCCAGAGAGTCCTTTATTGTGTACGCCTGACTCTCCACTGGGTCCTCCTCTCCGATGACATATAAGGACCCAGTGGCATTTCCATAAGCCCTTTCTCTTGTTCCCCTTAAGCATAGGAGCACTACTATGGCTGTCAATCCCTTGCCTCCAGGGATCTGAGTGCCCTTAACAGATGCTAGACTTTATGAGGGCAACAGTGCGCTGGACATTGCGCAGGGCATGCAAAGTCCCATTATGATTGCTTTGGCCCCAACTATTGTTGAGAATCTTGCAAATCGTTGTTCCTCCCATCCTTTTGCTCTTACAATGTTACCACCCCCTCTTCCGCAAATGTCCCTGAGCTGCAGGATGGGGAGAGATTAGGCTGGCCTAGTTCTAGGTGATTGATATAGAGTCTCTGAAGTTCTGGATTGTGGTTTGTTGATTTTCTTTTGCAGTTTTGCTGCTCCTGCAATGCCCTTCACTCCATCCTGCTGGGCACTGTATGTCACCCCCTGGCCAGAGACAAAAAGCTGTTAAACTGGAGTCTTGTTGTAATAGCACATTCAAGGGTAGATGTAATAAGAGTAGGAAACCTCAGTGAGGGAGGGGTCCATCACCCATTTGCAAAATGATTACTTTTTATCTGCTAGACTATATGCCCTCCCCTTCTGGTGAGATCAGGAAAGAACGTCTGTGAAATTAACCAGGTTTCTCATTACTTACTTGCAGACCTTGATGGAGGCCTATTTTCTCTGCTGTAACATGGTCCCCTCTCTCCTTGTTTCTGGTGTGGCCCTCCTACCCCATCTCTCTTGTTCATAATCCTTGCAATTACTGTGCTACATAGGTTTACTTTTGAGTGTCTCAATGTGGGCTGGGTGAGTTTGGTACTAGGAGCCACCTATTAGGGAGTACATACGGCGCTTAATTTTCTGGGTTTGGGATACTTCACTTAATATAATTGTTTCTAATTCCATCCATTTCCGGGCAAATTCTAGTAATTCATCATTTTTGATGGCTGAGGAGTACTCCATTGTATAGATGTACCACAGTTTCCTTATCCACTCGTCAACTGTTGGACATTTAGGTTGATTCCATGACTTTGCTATTGTAAACAGTGCTGCTATGAACATGGTTGAGCTTGTGCTATCGAGGTGAATTTTTGCTGTATGGGGGCTTATTCCCAAAAGTGGGATAGCAGGGTCATATGGCATTTCAATCTTTAATTTCTTTAAGAATCTCCAAATGGCTCGCCAGAGTGGCTGTATGAGCCTGCATTCCCACCAGAAATGTAGCAGTGTCCCCCTCTCTCCACATCCTCTCCAGCATTTGTTGTTGTTTGTATTGTGGATTTTTGCCATCCTGACCGGGGTGAGATGATATCTCAGGGAAGTTTTGATTTGCATTTCCCTGATGGCTAAGGAAGTGGAGCATTTTTTAAGATATTTGTTAGACATTTTAATTTCATCCCTGGTAAAGTTTCTTTTATGTTCCAGGGCCCATTTTTTAATTGGGCCATTGTTTTCCTTGGAGTTTAGTTTTCTAAGTTCTTTGTGCACTCTGGACAGTAGAGCTCTGTCAGATATGTGGTTAGTGAAGATTTTCTCCCATTCTGTGGGTTGCCTTTGAGCTCGTGTTACAATCTCTTTATCTGAACAGAAGCTCTTTAATTTCACAAGATCCCAACTGTTGAGAGTTGGTAGCAGTGACTGTGCCATTGGATGTCAGTTTAGGAAATGTTGGTCTAGCCCAATCAGCTCGAGGGAGTTCCCTATCCTTTCAACTATGTTTTTTATAGTCTCTGGCCTTAAATCAAGTTCCTTGATCCATTTGGAATTAAGTCTTGTACATGGTGACAAGTATGGGTCCAGCTTTAATCTTTTGCATGTGGAGATCCAGTTTTGCCAGCACCATTTGTTGAAGATGCTGTTCTTTTTCCATTGGATTCTTTGGGCCCTTTGTCAAAGACCAAATGGCTGTAATTTTGTGGGCTTATATCTGGGTCTTCAACCCTTATCCATTGATCTGTGTGTCTATTTTGGAACCAGTACCAGGCAGTTTTTATAACTATGGATTTGTAGTATAGACTAAGGTTTGGTATGGTAATACCTCCAGCAGTGTTTTTGTTACTCAGGATTGTCTTTGCTATCCTGGGTCATTTGTGCCGCCATATGAATTTTGAGATTATTGGGTCAACTTCTATAAAGAATTGCTTTGGGATTTTAATTGGTATAGCATTGAATTTGTATATTGCCTTTGGAAGGATGGTCATTTTTACAATGTTGATTCTACCAATCCAGGAACATGGGAGGTCTTTCCACCTTCTGGTGTGTTCTGCAATTTCTTTCTTTAGGGTTTTAAAGTTTTCATTGTAACGGTCTTTTACCTCCTTGGTTAGGTTCATACCAATGTATTTCATTTTTTTAGGGGCTATAGTAAATGGGATTGTTTCTCTCAAGGGTTTTTCACTTCTTTCATTCTGGGCATATAGGAAGGTCTCTGATTTTTGCACATTTATTTTGTATCTTGCCACCCTGCTGACCTTCTCAATTAGTTCCAGGAGCTTCCTGGTGGAGTTTTTGGGATCACTCAGATGTAAGATCATGTCATCTGCAAATAGGGATAGCTTGACTTCTTCCTTGCCAATTTGAATCCCTCTTATGTCCCTTTCTTGTCTTATGGCTTCAGCTAAGACTTCAAGTACAATATTGAATAGAAGTGGTGAGAGTGGACAGCCTTGTCTAGTTCCTGATCGAAGTGGGAATGCTTCCAATTGTTCCCCATTGAGCATAATCCTTGCTGTGGGCTTGTTGTATACAGCTTTTATTATATTGATAAAGGTTCCTTTCATTCCTACAGTCTCTAGCGTTTTGATCATAAAAGGCTGTTTGATTTTGTCAAAGGCTTTTTCTGCATCTATCGAGAGTATCATGTGGTCTTGGACTTTCGACTGGTTTACATGATGAATTACATTTATTGATTTGCGTATGTTGAACCAACCTTGTGTACCAGGGATGAAGCCTACTTGGTCCCCGTGAATGTTTTTTTTGATATGTTTTTGAATACGATTTGCTAAGACTTTTTTGAGAATCTTTGTGTCTGTATACATCAGAGAGATCGGCTTATAGTTTTCTTTTTTAAGTGAATCTTTATTAGGTTTTGGGATTAAGACGATATTATCTTCATAGAAGGAATTTGGTAGTGTTCCTTCCTTTGCTATTTGATGGAACAGTTTAAGGAGTATTGGTGTTATTAACTCCTTAAATGTCTGGTAGAATTCTGTGCTGCATCCGCCTGGCCGAGGACATTTTTTGGTGTGAAGATTCGAGATTACTTCCTCAATTTCCTTGTATGTTATAGGACTATTTAAATAATTCACAACTTCCTGATTCAATTTTGGTAGGTTGTGTTTACTTAGAAATTCATCCATCTCTTTTGTGTTGTCAAACTTCACAGAGTACAAGTTTTTGAAATATGATGTTATAAATCTCTGGATTTCTTGCGTATCCGTAGTGATAACTCCATGTTCATTTCTAATTTTGTTAATTTGGGTTTTCTCTCTCTTGCTTTTGGCCAATTTAACTAGGGGTGTATCAATCTTATTGATTTTTTCAAAGAACCAGCTTTTTGACTGGTTGATTTTTTCTATCGTTTTCTTAATCTCGATTTGAGATATTTCTCCCCTTATTTTGCTAATCTCCTCTCTTCTACTACTTTTGGGATAAGATTGCTCTAGTTTTTCTGAAGCTTTAAGTTGCATTGTTAAGTTGTTTATTTCTGATGTTTCCATTTTTTTGATGTAGGCATTAAGAGCTATGAACTTACCTCTTAGGACAGCTTTCATTGTGTCCCAGAGATTTTGGTAAGTTGTATTTTCGTTATCATTCACTTTCAGGAAATCTTGAATTTCCTTTTTAATTTCTTCCTGAATCCAGTTCTCATTCAGCATCATATTGTTAAGTTTCCAGGAGTTAGTGTATTTTCTCTTGTTTGTTGTGTTGTGGATGTCCAGCTTTAGGCCGTGGTGGTCGGATAGGGCACAGGTTAGAATTTCAACTTTTTTGTATATGTGTAGATTCGTTTTATGGCCCAATATGTGATCTATTTAGGAGAAAGTTCCGTGTGCTGCTGAGAAAATTGTGTATTCTTTGTTACGTGGGTGAAAAGTTAGATAGAGATCTGTAAGGTCCATTTCTTTAAGGGTTTGATTAAGTTCCAAAGTGTCTCTGTTAAGCTTTTGACCTTTTGATCTATCCCATGTTGAGAGGGCGGTGTTGAAGTCCACAAGAATTATTGTTTGGGGCTTGATTTCTTGCTTTAGATGCTGTAGGGTTTTCTTAATGAATGTGGAGGGGCCCATATTGGGTGCATAAATGTTCACTGTTGTGAAGTCTTCCTGGTGAATTGTACCTGTGACTAAAATGTAGTATCCATCCGTGTCTCTTATAATTTTCTTTGGTTTGCAGTCCACTTTGTCTGATAGCATAATGGCTACCCCTGCCTGTTTTCTCCTTCCATTAGCTTGTAGAATTGTTGACCAGCCTTTTATTTTTAGAGCGTGCCTATCTTTTGTGGTGAGATGGGTTTCCTGCAGGCAGCAGATTGATGGATTGTGATTTTTAATCCAAGTTTGTAATCTGTGTCTCTTGATCGGTGAATTAATTCCATTAACATTTAGTGTTATAATGGAGAAACTATTTTTAATTCTAGACATTTATTATGTTTAGTAGTTTTTAGTAAGTATATTGCTTCGCTTTTAATGGTGTTATATTTGCCTTTTGTTCTCCTGGATATGCCTGTTTTTTTCTTCACGCTTGAGTATCATTTCTAGCATTTTTCGAAGGCCTGGTTTGGTAGACATGTATCCCTTCAAGTTGTCTTTGTGCTGGAAAGTTTTTCTTTCTCCCTCGATCATGACTGATTGTTTTGCAGGGTAAATCAGCCTGGGTTGATATTTTTGCTCATTCAATACTTGAAGTATGTCTCTCCAAGCTCTTCTTGCTTTTACTGTTTTGACTGAGAAGTCATTTATTATTTTAATACGTTTACCTTTAAAAGTGACTTGTTTTTCCCCCTTGAAGCTTTCAGCACCAGTTCTTTATCTTGAATGTGGAGTGTTTTAACTATTATTTGCTGTGGGGTGCTTCTGTTTTGGTCGTATCTGTTTGAGGTGCGGAATGCCTCTTGTATATGGATAGGCCTCTCTTTTTTTATATGAGGAAAGTTTTCCTTGATGATTGTTTGAAAAATTTCCTCAGGGTGGTATTTTGAGATTCTTGCTCTGGTATTCCATGAATACGCATTTTAGGCTTCTTTAGGGTGGCCCATATCTCTTGGATATTTCTCTCAAGTATCTTTTTGGCTTTAACAACCTCTTCCATTGAGCTGGTTAGTACTCCCACTTTATCTTCAAGGTCTGAAATTCTGTTTTCTGCTTCATTAGTTCTGTTGATGAGACTCTCTGTAGAGTTCTGGGTTGAAGATGACTTGTCTTGTAGCTCAGTTTTAAACTCTGCTCGAGTCGGTTTTAACTGCTCTATGCCAGTTTTTGTTTCTTGAACTGGTTTTCTCAACTCCTCCAAATGTCTGTTGTGTTCCTCTTCAAAGCGATTGATTCGATTATGTAATGACTCCCTGATTTCCTCTTTCATAGTATTGAACATGGTAATGATCATATTTTGAAAGTCGTTATCCTGGGTCAGGCTTTCTTGGCCTTTTTCCATGGGTTTGTTCTGGTTGGAGTCTAACATTATGGGATTAATTTCTTCAGTGGGAAATTTGTTTACTTGAGTGTTGCTTCTCATGGATTTGCACTTTGACTTTGGCATTGTCGTTTTAACTCTTAAGATCTTTCAATTTCACTAAACTGAATTATTTGGCCTGGGGTTCTGGGTGTGGGCAGGGACAGGGCTTACCTAGGTCACGGGTGAGGCCTGGCTGGACCGCGCGCACTTCCGGACCAGGGGAGCGGGGTGGGGAATGTGAGGATGGGGGCGTAGGCGTGGAGCTATTTAACCAGAGGGCAGCTGGGGCGTGGCCCCGGCGCAGGGGGAGGTCTTCCTCGTCCCTAGGCCCTGTGCGCGCTGCTCCAGCTGGATAGCGGGAGTTGGAGCCGGGTCCCTTTGGGCTGACCTGGGGTTCTGGTGGGCGGGCGCGGCTGGGGCTTACCTAGAGTCGCGAGGTGAGGCCGGGCTGGACCGCGCACGTGCGATGACCGGCGGAACGGGGTGGGGTGAAAGGGGTGCTGGATGATATCTAAACAACAGAAAATTTTCTTCTGGTTTTCAGATGGTCCAAGATCAAAATGATAACTGATGTGGTTTGTAGTGAGGGCTTGTTATCTACTTTTTGAGTTAGTGTCTATGGCAGAAGAGTTAAAAGGTCTTTTTGGAAAAGTACTTCTGTGGTTTGGATACTCTTCATATTGAATTCATATTGAAACTTAATCTCTAATGCAAAAGTATTGAAAGATGGAGTACTAGAGGGAAGTGTTTACATATTGAGTACAGGACCCTTGTAAAAGTATTAATGCTATTAAAAATTAACTTGTAAGAGTGTGTTTGTCCTGTATTACCTTTAATTTAATTTTTCTTTTTTCTCTTCCCTTAATCCCCATTTCCATCCTCCCTCTTTTTCCTCTGACAACCTTTCATCTCTCCTGTCATACTCCCCCCCATATTTTGAAGTCTTTACATTTGCGTGATCCAGTTCAATTTGTCTAATTTGCCTTCGATGTCATATGCCTGACATGATTAAAGCTCCAGAAAGTATTAGAGATCAGTAGTTATACCATTGAGGATAATATCTTCCTTTTCTCTCAGGGAGATTCTCTACTATATGAGGACACAACACTTATATATGTTTTTCCCTTCTATTTTCCATCATATTAGGGATAAGAAGAAGTTTTCCCCAGATAGCAGGTGCTGAGGAAATGTCTGTCATGATATCACAAAATAGATCAATGCAGTAGTAATCCCATTTATGAGGTCTCTGCCCTCAACACCTAGTCAATTCTCAAAGACATTACCTCTCATTAATATCACATTGGAGGTTATATTTCACTGTATGAATTTTGAAATCATAAACACCTTCTGAAAATAGTGGCAATATTGTAATATCAGTGAAGACACATATATGTGCATGTATATTCACATGTGTACATATATACACACATGTTCTTTCTTGTATTCCACCATATTTTAATTTTTTATGCTTCTTTCTTTTTCTAATTTTATGTTCCTCCTTTGAAATATTCATACATCTATAAAATGAATGTGTATTTTAACCCTTTACTACCCAGTTCCATTCTCCCTCCTGTCCTCCTCATCTTTTCCTTTACAGAAAAATCTTTCTCCTGCCTTTATGTCTTTCTGCATGTTTGGCAAACTGAGTATTTTCTGTTCTGCCTATACTGATAAATGTCTGAATACTTGCTGAGACACAGTTGGTGTAATGGTTACTCATAACTATTGCTATGCGAAAGCATCCAATGTCAAGCAACTTAAGGGAGAAAGGGAGATTTTTTTCAGCTTACAGTTCCAGAGGAGATACAGGTTATCACTGCAGAGGCAGCATGGCTTCCAGAGTGAAGTAAAAATGAGGTAGAAGAAAGCTGAGATTTTCCAGTCATTCTTGGTCCTCCACAGAGATGCAGAGCACTCTCTGATATTCATTCTCTCTCTCTCTCTTTCTCTCTCTCTCTCTCTCTCTCTATCTCTCTTTCACACACACACACACACACACACACACACACACATACATATACACACACAATTTAAGTACCATTGATATCAATTTATGTAAAGTATATGATATTGCCAGTTAGTATTTGAAAAAGAGTTATAGGCATGCTAACTCTTATTAGCAAGAAGTCTTGTTTACCAGAATATCATTTTCCTGAGATATGTAGGATAGTTGATATTTAACATAATGAGAATCCTGGTTTACTAGAGAGTATTATTGTAGAACAAGAACAAATAACAAGAATAGCTTTATCACTTCATGTCGTGAACAGATGGCCTCATAATCTGTTTGAAACTCAAGAAAAAATATCTTTTTACAACTTTTAAAGACCCTAGTCTCTAACAGTGCCCACTCTGAGTAGTATGACTTAAAACTATAAGGAGCCATTTTAAGATTCCATTAATAACCCCAAACACCCATCTCTATGCCCACCCCTGAGAAGAATCTTCATTTCTTAAAATACAAAACATCTTATGGATCTGGGCAACTGCTATTTATTTCCTGTGAGGGTACCAAAGAAAAGTCACACTTCTCGAAATCACTAATTAATGTTCAAAAAAATAAAATTTTACTTTGTTGGGCTTTCATTGCTTACTGGTTATTTTGGATCACACATTGAAACAAAGCAGAAAGGATTTGTGTACAACATACTAGAGTAGGAATCAGAAAATTTGAGACATTTTTCTGTTGTTTTTAAAATCCTAGTTCTGCTATTCATCTGTTCCTTGTTTAGTATCTGATTTTCTCTCTTTAAATTGCCTTGCAAAGAGGGAATGATGAATATTGTCACCTGACAAGAATATGGTACAGAATAATAAAAAGTGCCTGCAAAGCACTAAATGCCTTGGAGATAAATATCAACTAGTTACTATTATAGTACCATTAATAAGCTAAAAATAATAACCAGACACACTTAGTGAAAATGCTGGGTTAACACAAAATTCACTCTTTCACAGAAATATGGTTTTGAATCTTGATGTTTTTCATTCTCTCAGTCCAGTCACTATGGATATCCATTCTCTGATCCTCTGGTCAGTCACCTCAGATTATGCCCAGGACTCAAGCCAGAAACAATAGTGAATCTATTGACTTTGTCTAAGCCGACAAAATCTTTACCTTTTTTGAATCTTCCCTAAATAGTTCAATTAGAAAATATCAAAAATATGACTTTGTCTATCATATATCAAAACTTCATCTAAGAGTGACCATTCATTTTCAGCATTTAGAACTTCTGTCACTGTAAATTACCTTTCACTCGTTTTGTCAGTATTATGAAATTAAATGTTATGCTTTAAATTATTTATCATATCACTTCTTGATGTCATCTCTTTTTAGCTGAATTAAGAGATTGGGAACATTGGAATAAAATAACCATCTGACTTTGACATATACAGTAAAATGGAATTATATTTAATAATACTTTTGATTTATATTTCAATTGTAAATGCACACATAAAGTGATATCATTAAACCTTCTTTAACTTTTTATAATAAATCAGAAGTATCTTAATTGTTATCTTATAAAGCAAGGGCACATAAATTATTCAAAATATCTACTGCAAATTAAAATTTTAAAACTAGCTTTATTTTCCATATTCGTCTCATCTTAGCCATGAGTGGAAAATAGTCCATTTCACAACCACTCCTAATGTGACACAGTTGGCAGTCTTTACTCCAAATAGGCTTAAGAATGAACGCAAAGAAAGATGTCAATGCCATAGAATATAAATCATATTGGAACATGCAGCCAGCTAAACTGATCTGTCATATAATGACAGAATAAGAAATGAGTTGTTTAAAGTTTCATTAGTTACAAAAAGAATTTAGATACCAAATATTTTAGAATTTTTTGGACCGGGGAGTTAATGATTTTATGGCTTTTTAAATTTTAACTCATTGGATAACACCACATCCCCTCCCTGTATGTTCCAATTTTGTCATGCACTTTTACTCCTATCCTCCTAAAGGAGCTTGCTGAGCACCGCAGTCTCACTTCACATCTATTAGGTGTGAAGAATGGCAATGGAAGCTGTGTAACCAATCCATTGAAGGTCAAAATTGTGTCTCTCCTCTTTTAGACTAGTGCAAAAATGCAGATGAGAACAATTGTCTCCTTTACTCCCTCTCCATAGTGCCAATTGACATGTCACCAAGGGTCTCCATGTAATCACACCTCTGGTAGAGAAATCATGACCAAAATGGTCAATCGGTTTTTCTTCATATCTTCTTTCAGTACCCAACCACCATGAATTTAGGTTGTCCCATGACTGCCCACAGATCCCAGTTTGTCATCTCACCTACACACGTTTGTTTCCCACCAGTGTCCCACATTTGCATGCTTCCTGCTTCTCTAACCTTTCAAATTTACCCTTCCCTTTTTGTATTCATTGGATCTTGCTTATATCTTTATTTGCAAAGTCAGACAGTGCCACAGTGATAATGGTTCTTTCAAGATGTGTATAGGAGGATCACAACTACCTATTAACAAAAGCCCTTGTTGCATTCCTCAAGAAATCCCAGGAATGCCCAGCTCTGAGAAGGCAAGGAAACTGTTTTAGACCCAGAATCATAATCGCTTCCTCATCATGCCAGATTAATTAAAGTCACACGAAGTGCCCCATAAAACATCAAAAAATCAGTTTTTTCCCACCAGATCTCTTGTAAAGAGAAACACATTCTGCAAAATGTGTCAATAATGGCAGAAATAATGTCATACTTAAAGCAAAACATTATAATTATTTTAAGGCTTATTTGACTTTTTATAAGAAAGGTATAATCTTAGATCTTGGAATTTCAAATGGCCTTATTCTTGCCCCAAAGTCACTGTAGAAAAGATAGACTGCTACAACATTTCAGATTTTGTAAGACCAAGCACAGATCTGGGATATTGAGTGAACACAATCTATAGCACATTGTACCCAGAGAAGACAAAGGAATAGTATCTCTAGATATTTTTTAAATGGATAAATACTAATTGCATATAGTTATGGAATACAGCATACTTTGATATATTATACATTGTGATTTATTAAGTCAAGCTAATTAAATTATCCTTTAATGTCCATACTTACTTCCAATTCCTTTGATTCTCATAAGAGAGTCCAGGATTTCTCTACTTAGTCCCTCATATATACACCAAAGCCTTATAGATAAGGTAAAACCATGTTTCAAGATTCCTTTGGTGACACTCTTAACCCACAGGAGTCTAATGTTCAGAGCCTGCTGTCTCTACGTGTTCCTCTGTAGTTCATAAACTAATCAAACTTTTATTTTTCCTTAATGTTTTTTATTCCATCCCTTGCCCCTTGCTGTTTCCAAGCCCCTGAAGAACTAATTTGGCAGAAGCATTTTAAATAATGAGTTGAAAGGGGTGGTCATTTCATGAAGCTAGAAGGCATATAAGCTTATGCTGGAATACTAGCAACACCAATATCAACTGAGCTGTATGATCTTAAGCAGAGTAACTAATATCATCGTACCTCAATCCCTTACATGTCAAATGGATTAGTTTACTCTAGGTTTGTCTGTTGCTGATAAAATCCATAAGAGAGTGAAGTACACAGTACAAAGGAACAATTTAAAAAGCCATTTGGTAAAAATAATCTTTGAAGGATTATTAATTTTAGATTACTTGCTTGCAAACTTATTTGTGAATTATGACTTGGAGGAAAAATTTTTAAGATGAAACAAAACAAAAATAGAAATATTAATTTCCTGAGCCCCTTTACAGAATCTGTGAGGACTAGAACCTATCTAAGCTTTAAGATATTATTCTTCCTCTGGATACTCCTAAAATACTTTCAAAGTTAGGAATCACTGACCAAGACAGAAGTCTGAACGTGCCACACAACTTTTGAAAAAATTCCAGATGAGGTCAACCCCTAAAAATATTATTGGCTTAGTTGACTCCATTGCCTGGAACATATGCTACATGTTCTACTTCAGAACATTGCCACAATGCAAGAATTTCCAAATCCCTTCCAAATTCCTGTTGCCATAGTGAGTTCCATATCTTAAAATGAAAGTTGGTTTCTCAACGCTATTCGATTCCAACCCTTATTGAAACCCGTGGTATGGAACTTTCCCGTTACTCTGTTCTTTATTTTGTGTCAAGGCTGGTTTCCCCATTACATTTTGATTACTTGAAGCACACAAGCAGAATGTTTCCTGTATCCTATCTGTAAGTATTCACACCTAAAGCTTACAATATACCTCAGAGGTGCTTTATGAGCATGAAAGCAGGTTTCAGCAGTACTTACAATACTGTTCGCGAATTAGACTCACTAGGGAAACTTTCTAAAGTTTTCCCAGATTTATGTCTCCTCCCAAACCAATTAAACTGGAATGTATATTTGTGTGGTCCAGCGGTCAGCATTAGAACAAGCTCACTGTTTTTGTCTGATGTACAACCTTAGTGGAAAAATTACTTCTAGCATTAGTCCTCTTTCTTTACACTCATTTTGTTGCTGTAAATTCTGCTTTCTAGTGTTTACATAGCACACTTCTGTAATTCCAGCATTCAAGAGATAGAAGCAGAAAGATTGCACAAATCCAGGGTCAATCACATCTACACATCAAGTTCCAGGACAGTCAAGGCTACAGAGGTGATTCCCACTTCAAAATAAGTAAAAGAAAATCTTATTCCAAGAAGTTATAACCTTAACAACACTAAAAAACAATAGTGTATCAAGGGCTGGACAGCAGAGCATCTTTTCAGGGTATGGTCAATAAGGAACACGTTTTGTTAAATATTTTAAATAATAAAATGACTGAGAGTCTTTTTGCTCCTCATTATCAGCTTGTGTCAGCATTTGCAAGCAATCCTAATGGTAAAAATCTCATCTAAAGCAAAGCTTTCATGCTGCTGTCCCCTTTTACAATGTGTCTGTTAACAAACAGTCACTTTTACAACCAGGTGGGGGGAAGTGCAATTGGCTGTCAGCTGTTTTCAACTCTGATTCCACAATGGTGAGAACAAGGAAGACGTCTCTGTATAAAGAATTCTCCTTGCTTGTTAAAGCAATTTCAGAAAAAGAAGGCATTCTTTAACTATGCTAGCTCTGCATAATAAGAGATCTCATTTTTTATAAAAAAGCAGTATGTTTGAATAAGAACACATGACAGGTGATTAAATGTAATATATATCCACCCTGTTTTGTACACTTCCTGTAGCAGATATAATTAAATGGCACACAGCAACCATTCACACCCCTTTCTACTGTATTATAGAGAACAGAATACAAAAAAAAATTAAGGATTTTGGAGGTAAATTGAATCACCAATGTCTTCTCGCTGTTTGGCCATTGCTAAATATGAAAGAAAAACAATATCTGAAAATCTAACTTCTTATTGCAGGGATATCCCAATATGAAACAGAACTGCCAAGAATATTGGGATTCAGTTTGTAGCATCAGTGAACTCTTCATTTCCGGATTAAAAATATGCTTCTTTAAGTTAACTTTTAAGTTCTGATAATAGAGTGTCCTCTTCTCTGATATTAACCATCACCTTGCTGAATGTAGCAGAGTTATCATTGATATCTGATGACTTCTTTCTGAAATCCTAGCCAAGAGACTACTTTCTAGGCCATACTTTTGTATTAATGTGATCTCTGCATTAAACCATATTTTTATTTAAATATAATTAGTCATTTTTTAATCATGTAAATGAATGGTAACTGATGCACCAGTTGATACCATTCAACAATTCAAAAATTCTAACAATTACAGTCAACAAGAAAAAAAAAAACCTGTACCTTTATTAAGTATCCATTCTGAAAGTAGAAGAGTACAGACAATAAAAATTTTAAAATTTTAGGGAGCTGGAGAGGTGGCTCAGGGGTTAAGCCTCTGCCTTGCAGGTAGAGGATCCTGAGTTCAGATCCTAGATTCCACGTATAGAAGCCAGGCGGAAGCAGAGGTGGCCCACGTTTCTGGTCCCGGTAGGGCAAGCAAAGTAAACAAGGAGTTGGTGGAGGCGTCCATGGTGGTTCCTGAATTCACCCGTGGTTCTAAACACACACACACACACACACACACACGCACAATTGAATAAATAAAAAAATTTAAAAATTTAAAATACATTTTAAAATACAGCTTAAGATACATATTATTAAAAAGAGATATTCATATCAAAGTAAAATAGGGAGGATAAGGAAGAATTTTTAAATGAAATGGTCAGACTCTTCTAATTTATATTAATATAGATCTATATTATTAAAAAGAGATATTCATATCAAAGTAAAATAGAGAGGATAAGGAAGAAATTTTAAATGAAATGGTCAGACTTTTCTAATTTATATTAATTATATTAACAATGAATTTATGTGGTTTTATCACTGATTACCTACACCAACCCCCATCCTATCCCACCCTACATGTTCTCTCCAGTTTCTCTTCTTCACCCATGTCCCCAATATGATTCATATTTAGGACTCTTGCACTAATAGCAAGTGCCAAGGTACCTGCCAGGACATGGCTCATCCACCATGGGTAAACCATCAATAAGGAGGCTCTATGCTTTCCTATCCAGCATCAGTCTCACATAGTTTCTCAGAGTAGTATCATAACTCATGAGATCTTTCCCCCTCTAGGTCACAGTGTTCTTTATGAAGAGGTTATCACTTTAAGATTCCAGCAACAAATGAGATTACAGTATATGCTTTTCTGAGCAAGGCCTATTACATATTTTATTTTTGTTTATGATTTCTGAATATAATGACACTTAATCTCTCCTCCCAGTTGAGAGTACTACCCCATTGCCCCTTCTTGTACATGTGTCCCATTGAATACAATAAAAAAGTCTCTTCTTACATGTGTGCAAGTATCTGTTGTAACATGCAATAGTTCATTAGTGGCATTGCTAATGCATAAGGAAGAGTCAAGTCAAGCAATTGATCAGGAAAAAAGAGGCAATAGTCACATATAAATAGAATCATTAAACTCTAGATATTATATTTTCAGGTATAGATTTTAAAATAATTTATTATTATACAAAGACAGAAATATTTAAACATCAAACAGGTAAGAGAACATACTAGACTTTTAAAAAAATCATAAATTCTAGATGCAAGTAAAGCATAAAGTGAGAATAAGAAATAGGGGTTGGTACAACAGAATGAGATGCAATAGAAGGGAGATTCACAGACCTGAATGTAGTTTTGAAGATAGTAAGTAGAAAGAAGCATAGAAGGGAATGCCAGATACACTATCCTCTGGTCATGACAGAGCTTCTGTACCCAAGAACTCACTGCAGCTATGTCTATTTCCACTAGACCTGTTATAATGGTTGATCTATCAATATTTCTTCTGAACCGATCAATGTTACACCACCCTGAGAGACTATTGAAGGCTAATCACAGACAGGGGAAAAGATTTTTTCCCCAACCGTCATGGTTTGAAATGTGTCCCCCATAGGCTCATGTGTTTGGCAAGGTCACGACACGACACCGTCAGAGTTGGAGTCTTGCCAGAAGGAGGCAGTCAAAAGGGGTGGGCCTTGAGTGGATTTGTCCCACCCTACCTCCAGGAGAAGACTGCCCTTGCAGCAAGCAGTCTTGCAGCTCTCAGCCTCCAAGATGTCTGCAGTGAGGTAGCCTTCTCCAGCTTCAGCCAGCAAGCCATGCTGCCTCTGCAGTGATAACCTGTATCTCCTCTGGAACTGTAAGCTGAAAAAAATCTCCCTTTCTCCCTTAAGTTGCTTGACATTGGATGCTTTCGCATAGCAATAGTTATAGTAGTAACCATTACACCAACTGTGTCTCAGCAAGTATTCAGACATTTATCAGTATAGGCAGAACAGAAAATACTCAGTTTGCCAAACATGCGAAGAAAGACATAAGGCAGGAGAAAGATTTTTCTGTAAAGGAAAAGATGAGGAGGACAGGGGGAGAATGGAACTGGGTGTAGTAAAGGGTTAAAATACACATTCATTTTATAGATGTATGAAATTTTCAAAGGAGGAACATAAAATTAGAAAAAGAAAGAAGCATAAAAAATTAAAATATGTGGAATACAAGAAAGAACTGTGTGTATATATGTACACATGTGAATTACATGCACATATATGTGTCTTCACTGATATACAATATTGCCACTTTTTCAGAAGGTGTTTATGATTT
Source organism: Typhlomys cinereus (assembly GCA_023101885.1). Taxonomy (NCBI): domain Eukaryota; kingdom Metazoa; phylum Chordata; class Mammalia; order Rodentia; family Platacanthomyidae; genus Typhlomys; species Typhlomys cinereus. Next base: position 666,063 of record JALPQD010000579.1, read on the forward strand.
CAAATTCATACAGTGAAATTAACCTCCAATGTGTATATTAATGAGAGGTAATGTCTTTGAGAATTGACTAGGTGTTGAGGGCAGAGACCTCATAAATGGGATTACTACTGCATTGATCTATTTTGTGATATCATGACAGACATTTCCTCAGCACCTGCTATCTGGGAGGGAAAACTTCTTCTTATCCCTACTAGATGGAAAATAGAAGGGAAAAACATATATAAGTGTTGTGTCCTCATATAGTAGAGAATCTCCCTGAGAGAAGGAAGATATTATCCTCAATGGTATAACTACTGTCTCTATACTTTCTGGAGCTTTAATCATGTCAGCTATGACATCGAAGGCAAATTAGACAAATTGAACTGGATCACGCAAATGTAAAGAATTCAAAATATGGGGGGGAGTATGACAGGAGGATGAAAGGTTGTCAGAGGAAAAGAGGGAGGATGAATGGGATTAAGGGAAGAGAAAAAAGAAAAATTAAATTAAAGGTATACAGGACAAACACACTCTTACAGTTAATTTTTAATAGCATTAATACTTTTACAAGGGTCCTGTACTCAATATGTAAACACTTCCTCTAGTACTCCATCTTTCAATACTTTTGCATTAGAGATTAAGTTTCAATATGAATTCAATATGAAGAGTATCCAAACACAGAAGTACTTTTCCAAAAGACCTTTTAACTCTTCTGCCATAGACACTAACTCAAAAAGTAGATAACAAGCCCTCACTACAACCACATCAGTTATCATTTTGATCTTGGACCATCTGAAAACCAGAAGAAAATTTTCTGTTGTTTAGATATCATCCAGCACCCCTTTCACCCCCCCCCCGTTCCGCCGTCATCGCACGTGCGCGGTCCAGCCCGGCCCCACCTCGCGACTCTAGGTAGCCCCCGCCGCGCCCCGCCCACAGAACCCAGGTCAGCCCAAAGGGACCCGGCTCAACTCCCGCTATCCAGCTGGAGCGCGCGCACGGGCCTAGGGACGAGGAAGACCTCCCCCTGCGCCGGGGCCACGCCCCCATGCCCTCTGGTTAAATAGCTCCACGCCTACGCCCCCATCCTCACATTCCCCACCCCGCTCCCCTGGTCCGGAAGTGCGCGCGGTCCAGCCAGGCCTCACCCGTGACCTAGGTAAGCCCTGTCCCTGCCCACACCCAGAACCCCAGGCCAAATAATTCAGTTTAGTGAAATTGAAAGATCTTAAGAGTTAAAACGACAATGCCAAAGTCAAAGTGCAAATCCATGGAAAGCAAACACTCAAGTAAACAAATTTCCCACTGAGAAGAAATTAATCCCATAATGTTAGACTCCAACCACGAACAAACCCATGGAAAAAGGCCAAGAAAGCCTGACCCAGGATAACGACTTTCAAAATATGATCATTACCATGTTCATACTATGAAGAGAAATCAGGGAGTCATTACATAATCGAATCAATCGCTTTGAAGAGGAACACAACAGACATTTGGAGGAGTTGAGAAAACCAGTTCAAGAAAAAAAACTGGCATAGAGCAGTTAAAACCGACTCGAGCAGAGTTTAAAACTGAGCTACAAGACAAGTCATCTTCAACCCAGAACTCTCAGAGAGTTCATCAACAGAACTATGAAGCAGAAAACAGAATTTCAGACCTTGAAGATAAAGTGGTACTAACCAGCTCAATGGAGAGGTTGTTAAAGCCAAAAGATACTTGAGAGAAATATCCAAGAGATATGGGCCACCCTAAAGAAGCCTAAAATGCGTATTCATGGAATACCAGAGCAAGAATCTCAAATACCACCCTGGGAAATTTTTCAAACAATCATCAAGGAAAACTTTCCTCATAAAAAAAAGAGAGGCCTATCCATATACAAGAGGCATTCGCACCTCAAACAGATACGACCAAAACAGAGCACCCCACAGCAAATAATAGTTAAAACACTCCACATTCAAGATAAGAACTGGTGCTGAAAGCTTCAAGGGGGAAAAACAAGTCACTTTAAAGGTAAACGTATTAAAATAATAAATGACTTTCCGTCAAAACAGTAAAAGCAAGAAGAGCTTGGAGAGACATACTTCATATTGAATGAGCAAAAATCAACCCAGGCTGATTTACCCTGCAAAACAATCAGTCATGATCGAGGGAGAAAGAAAAACTTTCAGCACAAAGACAACTTTAAGGGATACATGTCTACCAAACCAGCTTCGAAAAATGCTGAAATGATACTCAAGCGTGAAGAAAAAAACAGGCATATCCAGGAGAACAAAGGCAATATAAACACCATTAAAAGCGAAGCAATTACTTACTAAAAACTACTAACATAATAAATGTCTCAGAATTAAAAATAGTTCTCCATTATAACAACTAAATGTTAATGGAATTAATTCACCGATCAAGAGACACAGATTACAAACTTGGATTAAAATCACAATCCATCAATTGCTGCCTGCGGAAACCCATCTCACCACAAAAGATAGGCACGCTTAAAAATAAAAAGGCTGGTCCACAATTTACAAGCTAATGGAAGGAGAAACAGGCGGGGTAGCCATTATGCTATCAGACAAAGTGGACTGCAAACCAAAGAAAATTAAGAGACCCGGATGGATATACATTTTAGTCACAGGTACAATTCACCAGGAAGACTTCACAACAGTGAACATTTATGCACCCCATATGGGCCCCTCCACATTCATTAAGAAAACCCTACAGCATCTAAAGCAAGAAATCAAGCCCCAAACAATATTCTTGTGGCTTCAACACCGCCCTCTCAACATGGGATAGTCAAAAGGTCAAAAGCTTAACAGAGACACTTTGGAACTTAATCAAACCCTTAAAGAAATGGACCTTACAGATCTCTATCTAACTTTTCACCCACTAACAAAGAATACACAATTTTCTCAGCAGCACACGAACTTTCTCCTAAATAGATCACATATTGGGCCATAAAACGAATCTACACATATACAAAAAGTTGAAATCTAACCTGTGCCCTCCGACCACCACGGCCTAAAGCTGGACATCCAACAACACAACAAACAAGAGAAAATAACTACAACTCCTGGAAACTTAACAATATGATGCTGAATGAGAACTGGATTCAGGAAGAAATTAAAAAGAAATTCAAGATTTCCTGAAGTGAATGATACGAAAATACAACTTACCAAATCTCTGGGACACAATGAAAGCTGTCCTAAGAGGTAAGTTCATGCTCTTAATGCCTACATCAAAAAATGGAACATCAGAAATAAAACAACTTAACATGCAACTTAAGCTTCAGAAAAACTAGAGCAATCTTATCCCAAAAGTTAGAAGGGGAGATTGCAAATAAGGGGAGAAATATCTCAATCGAATAGAAAAACGATAGAAAAAATCAACCAGTCAAAAAGCTGGTTCTTTGAAAAAATCAATAAGATTGATACACCCCTAGTTAAATTGGCCAAAAGCAAGAGAGAGAAAACCCAAATTAACAAAATTAGAAATGAACATGGAGTTATCACTACGGATACCAAGAAATCCAGAGATTTATAACATCATATTTCAAAAACTTGTACTCTGTGAAGTTTGACAACACAAAAGAGATGGATGAATTTCTAAGTAAACACAACCTACCAAATTGAATCGGAAGTTGTGAATTATTTAAATAGTCCTATAACATACAAGGAAATTGAGAAGTAATCTCGAATCTTCACACCAAAAAATGTCCTCGGCCAGGCGGATGCAGCACAGAATTCTACCAGACATTTAAGGAGTTAATAACACCAATACTCCTTAAACTGTTCCATCATAGCAAAGGAAGGAACACTACCAAATTCCTTCTATGAAGATATATCGTCTTATCCCAAAACCTAATAAAGATTCACTTAAAAAGAAAACTATAGCCGATCTCTCTGATGTAACAGACACAAAGATTCTCAAAAGTCTTAGCAAATCGTATTCAAAAACATATCAAAAAAAACATTCACGGGGACCAAGTGGCTTCATCCCGGTACACAAGGTTGGTTCAACATACGCAAATCAATAAATGTAATTCATCATGTAAACCAGTCGAAAGTCCAAGACCACATGATACTCGATAGATGCAGAAAAAGCCTTTGACAAAATCAAACAGCCTTTTATGATAAAACGCTAGGACTGTAGGAATGGAAAGAACCTTTATCAATATAATAAAGCTGTATACAACAAGCCCACAGCAAGATTTGCTCAATGGGGAACAATTGGAAGCATTCCCACTTCGATCAGGAACTAGACAAGGCTGTCCACTCTCACCACTTCTATTCAATATTGTACTTGAAGTCTTAGCTGAAGCCATAAGACAGAAAGGGACTAAGAGGGATTCCAATGCAGAAGAAGTCAAGCTATCCCTATTTGCAGATGACATGATCTTACTCTGAGTGATCCCAAAAACTCCACCAGGAAGCTCCTGGACTAATTGAGAAGGTCAGCAGGGTGGCAAGATACAAATAAATGTGCAAAAATCAGAGACCTTCCTATATGCCCAGAATGAAGAAGTGAAAAACCTTGAGAGAGAAACAATCCCATTTATTAGCCCCTAAAAAAATGAAATCTTGGTAGAACCTAACCAAGGAGGTAAAAGACCGTTACATGAAAACTTTAAAACCCTAAAGAAAGAATTGCAGAACACACCCGAAGGTGGAAAGACCTCCCATGTTCCTGGATTGGTAGATCAACATGTAAAAATGACCATCCTTCCAAAGCATATACAAATTCAATTCTATACCAATTAAATCCACAAAGCAATTCTTTAGAAGTTACCCATAATCTCAAAATTCATATGGCGGCACAAAGACCCAGGATAGCAAGACAATCCTGGTAAACAAAAACTGCTGGGGTATTACCATACCAAACCTTAGTCTATACTACAAATCCATAGTTATAAAAACGCCTGGTACTGGTCCAAAATAGACACACAGTCAATGGATAAGGGTTGAAGACCCAGTATAAGCCACAAATTACAGCCATTTGGTCTTTGACAAAGGGCCCAAAGAATCCAATGGAAAAAAAGAAGCTCTTCAACAATGGTGCTGGCAAAACTGGATCTCCACATGCAAAGATTAAAGCTGGACCCATACTTGTCACCATGTACAAGACTTAATTCCAAATGGATCAGGAACTTGATTAAGGCCAGAGACTTAAAAAACCATAGTTGAAGGTAGGGAACTCCCTCGAGCTGATTGGGCTAGACCAACATTTCCTAAAAGACATCCATGGCACAGTCATGCTACCAACTCTCAACAGTTGGGTCTTGTGAATTAAAGAGCTTCTGTTCAGATAAAGAGATTGTAACACGAGTCTCAAGGCACCCCACAGAATGGGAGGAAATCTTCACTAACCACATATCTGACCGAGCTCTCTGTCCAGAGTGCACAAAGAACTTAGAAAACTAAACTCCAAGGAAAACCTGGCCCAATTAAAAAATGGGCCCTGGAACATAAAAGAAACTTTACCAGGGTGAAATTAAAATGTCTAACAAATATCTTAAAAAATGCTCCACTTCCTTCCATCATGGAAATGCAAATCAAAACTTCCCTGAGTATACTCACCCCGGTCAGGATGGCAAAAATCCACAATACAACAACAACAAATGCTGAGAGGATGTGGAGAGAGGGGGACACTGCTACATTTCTGTGGGAATGCAGGCTCATACAGCCACTCTGGCGAGCCTCTGGAGATTCTTAAAGAAATTAAAGATTGAAATGCCATATGCCCTGCTATCCCACTTTTGGGAATAAGCCCCCATACAGCAAAAATTCCCTCGATAGCACAAGCTCGACCCCTGTTCATAGCAGCACTGTTTACAATAGCAAAGTCATGGAATCAACCTAAATGTCAACAGTTGACGAGTGGATAAGGAAACTGTGGTACATCTATACAATGGAGTACTCTCAGCCATCAAAAATGTGAATTACTGAATTTGCCGGAAATGGATGATTAGAAAAATTATATTAAGTGAAGTATCCCAAACCCAGAAAATTAAGCGCCGTATGTACTCCCTAATAGGTGGCTCCTAGTACCAAACTCACCAGCCCACATTGAGACACTAAAAGTAACCTATGTAACAGTAATTGCAAGGATTATGAACAAAGAGAGATGGGGTAGGAGGGCCACACAGAAACAGGGGGGGGGACCATGTTACAGCAGAGAAAAATAGCTCCATCAAGGTCTGCAGTAAGTAATGAGAAACCGGTTAATTCACAGACGTTCTTTCCTGATTCACCCGAAGGGGGGGCATATAGTCTACAGATAAAAAGTAATCATTTGCAAATGGGTGATGGACCCCTCCCTCACTGAGGTTCCTACTCTTATTACATTACCCTGAATGTGCTATTAACAAGACTCCAGTTTAACAGCTTTTTGTCTCTGGCCAGGGGGTGACACACAGTGCCCAGCAGGATGGAGTGAAGGCATTGCAGGAGCGCAAAACTGCAAAAAAATCAACAACCACAATCCAGAACTTCAGAGACTCTATATCAATCACCCTAGAACTAGGCCAGCCTAATCTCTCCCATCCTGAGCTCAGGGCATTGCGGAGAGGGGGGGGGTAAATTGTAAGAGCAAAAGGATGGGGAGGAACAACGATTTGCAAGATTCTAACAATGTGGGGCCAAAGCAATCATAATGGGACTTTGCATGCCCTGCGCCATGTCCAGCACTGTTGCCCTCATAAGTCTAGCATCTGTTAAGGGCACCGAGACCCTGGAGCAAGGGATTGACAGCCATAGTAGTGTCCTATGCTTAAGGGGACAAGAGAAAGGGCTTATGGAAATGCCACTGGTCCTTTATGTCATGGAGAGGAGACCGTGGGAGGTAGGCGTACACAATAAAGGACTCTCTGGGAATTGGGGGGGAGGCACTGGGGGATGGGGAGGGGGGAGGAGGGGGAGGAGGGGGTTCGGGGGAGGAGGGGGGAGGAGGAACTGGTTAAAAATTTAAAAATGTATAATTACCATTTTAATAAAAAAAGATATCATCCGCACGAAGAATTTTGTTACACGTAATCTAAATCAATATCTGACAACCAAAATCGTCAGATATTTTCTTTCTTAGCTAAATTATTTTTTCTGTGTGTGTGGTGTGTGGTGGTGTGTGTGGTGTGTGTGTGAAATGGCACTGTTGTTGTCTATGTATGA